>CM076575.1:695449323-696649323 GCA_034641835.2 Pinus albicaulis
TATTTGGGTTGTATTTGTATCTCATGTACTCAGATATTATTGTATAAGTCCTGAATATTATCCCATGCACATCATGTATGTGGGATTCCTCATTATATCTTTTATATGGCTTCTGTTTATGCTAGCATATACTTTACAGTTCGGTTCCTTGTTTACTGGACACACTATTATTTTGTACTTTGTCTCAGCGGGCATAGGTATGCCTCCCTCACTGCCTCTAGCATAGGTACCCTCTCATAAAAAGAGACTTGTTGCACCTGTAAGTCTCATCTCCTCAGGGTCTAGTCCTTTAGCACATTAGACTACCTTACATTTCTCTCTCTGACTTCCATCTTGATGTCTAGTGATTGAGTTCTTACAACGTACTTCAGTCATACGATTTGCCCCTAACACTCGTACGCTGGGGGGAAATCTGCTACACCATTTTTTGGTCATCTAACCTATCATCATTAGATGGACCCAAGTACACCATGCAAGACCAATTTTACCCTAAGAAAAATTGCTTTCACTATGTGAAATAACTTAGTAAAACACCTTTATTAAGTTGTTTATGGTCTAAACAGGAAACCCCAAAAGGAAATAATAAACAAATCCATATTTGTTTATATTTCCTCAAGGAATAATTAGTTAAACATCAATTTAATTATTATTCCTGGTCATATTTAACCCAAAACAAGGAAATCAATTAAACAAATCCTTATTTATTTGATTATTTCCTAGGAATAAGTTATTTAATCCTTATTTAAATAATATTCCTAGTTAAATTTGACTAAATCATTTATAAATAATTAAATAAATCATTATTTATTTAATTATATTTCCACCATTCTCTTAAAATAATAAATAAATCATTTATTTATTTATTATTTATAAATAAAGGAATTGACCCAAGTCAAAAATCCTTTCCCCTCCAACAAATATAATAAAATATTCCTAAAAGGTGGTTCTAGAATTTGATTAATAATATTTTATTCTTGCACCAAGTTCTAGACCGCCCTAATATTTTGTTATAAATAGAAGGGTTTTCCCATTCATTGGCCACCTCTCATTGCATTAGATCACTCTGGATCTATACACTTGGTCACATTTTCCATTTTTGCCTTGTGAGATCCCATTGAGTTCTATGTTTGTCTGGGTTTTCTACACCAACAAGAGAGAGGAACTTTAGATCTGAAATGCTGAGGACTTTCAAGAACCCATCCCATTGAGGAGAACCAGAAAACACCTTTCTTGTTTTCCTCTCAGGTGACCCCTTTTTAATATAAAAAATTCTTTCAAATACATCGTTCTGGTCTTGTCTATTGGATGCATGGAGCCATATTTTATTACTGCTTAATGTCTTTTATGCTTAGATCTGGATGTGTGCAGCATTATTTGGATCAACTAATTGCAGATTTAAAGATATTGGCAGCCATAATTGATGTTAGGGATATTTTTTATGCATAGCTAAAGTGGTATTTTTTGACGAAAGATTCATACTAACTATTGAAAATGCAGCAAGATGATGGAGCTTAGTGAAATGAAGTCGCCTTCACTAAGTGGGCCCGCAGGCAAATTCTGGCGCAAAATCTATTTTTAGACTATGTCTATTTTTAGACATATGGAGCATGGTTCGGGGATTCCAGTTTGAGATTCTTGAAGTATGTGTCATGTTGGTAAAAACAGATGAGACTCTATTTTTGAGGTCAAAGAGGTCGAAGTCTATTTTTAGACTGCCTCTCCTTAAAACAGGGAAGTCAAATATTATTTACCCTTAATAATATTTAGACTATAAACAACAATTTATTCTCTTGGAGCACTTCAGTTCGAGCTACAGAAGTGGCTCATGCATCTGACAGAGGAATCACATGGTTCCCAAGGGTTTGATGGCATCATGCATGGTTGACTTCAGTTGGAATTCAGTTACAGAAGTTTAGAGGAGTTAATGAGACAACTAGTGGAGTTGTGTTCTGTTTATTTTAGTTGAACTAGTTGAGATTAGTTTAATTAGCTAATCAATTAGTTATGAGTGGAGTGAATTAAATATTATTTAATTCATTAATTAGTAACTCATTATTCAACTCAAGAACACATTAGTTCACTACAGTGCATGATCAGTTCAGTGGAGACCAGTGAAAGAGGTAGATGAAAGGGTGGAGTTAGCTATCACTTGTGACTATACTGTTGCTATTTGCAACACACAGATAGGTGGAGTAAGCCCATGAGGATTGCGCAGTTCAGGCTGGTGGTTTATCTATATAAAGAGGCCATCCCATAACATTGAAACACGCAATAGAGGCAAGGCAATTGGCGGTGAGTTTTGAACCAGTAACCTGTTCAAAACTGAGCTAGATTGTGAGTAACTGTATGAGAAAGTACTGAGTACTTGTGAGGAGTATTGTACCGAGTTTGTTACTTGATTTCTCCATTATAATATACACAATAGCTGCGGGGTTTTCAGCTATAAGCTTTCCCCATACATACTGTGTTAATGTGTATGATGATTTGATGTGTTATCGCTTGATTTTATTTCCGCATGCTTGATGATCTGAGTGGAAGAGATTATGTGTTGCATATAAATTCGAATTGTATGTGATCAGGATAGTCTCGGTGGATAATTAATCATTATTCAACAAATTTCTACATGGTATCGGAGCTATTGAAGCTTAGATTTATCATCACAGTGATTACAAACTTATTTCGGTAGACAGAGTCTGCATGCGGGCCAGGTAGCCTCCGGATTCATCTTTCTTCGGAAAGTGAAAGGTCTGGTAAATGCCCCTTGCAGTCGATATCTGTGCTAGAAATAATTTTTTCTCACGATCTAGAGCGGTTGAGCTTTGAAGTGGAATTCGAAATTTTGCAGCAGTTTTGTTTTCTTGGTGCCGGTGTTGAAAATGTCTTTCAACGGTTTGCGACTCGAATATGCTCTTGAAGGCAGTTCGAATTATGTTGCATGGAAGGATCGCATGGAAGCAGTATTAGAAGATAATGGTCTAAAGGAGTTCGTAGATACAGATGTCCAAAAGCCCACTGATGCTGCTGAAGACGATGCATGGCAAAAGAAGATGGCGAAGTGTCGAAGGATCCTGTTGGAGGGCGTCAAGGATCATATTGTATCCAGCCTGAATGGAAAGGCTACTCCATATTTAATGTGGAAAGCTTTGACGGATCTATTCCAGAGTAAGAGTGACCAAAGGAAGCTGGCGCTCAAAGATAAGCTCAGGAACATCAAGATGGAGAAGGGCGACAGTATTGCCAAATACCTCAGTATCGCCAAAAGCTCACTGATTGCATGCTTGGTTTCAAGTGTGTTGGGATCGGTATGGTTCTTGGACAGCGGTGCATCATTTCATATGACGGGAGATCGGGATTTGTTCTCAGATCTGGAGGACAAAGATTTGGGTGTGCACATCGAGATGGGCGATGATGGTAGATACAGTGCGACTGGTATCGGTACCATATCCTTTCAGAGGGAGTCTGGTAAACCCTTTGTATTGAGGGATGTCATGCATGTACCTGGATTGAAGAAGAACTTGATCTCTGTGGCGATGTTGGAGGATGAGGGGTATGATGTGGTCTTCAGCGAAGGAAAAGCCTTCCTGCGCAGTAAGACTACTGGAGAGACCCGGAAGATAGGGGTTCGAACCAAGAACCTTTATCAGTTGCAGGTAGATGGCTGCGCAACTATGGCATGCAAGGCGGGAGAAGTGGTGAGCCGGGATGATGAGGGCGAACTGTGGCACAGAAGATTGGGCCACCTTCACCATGGAGCTTTGAAGATTCTGCAGCAGATTTCTACTGGGCTTCCTAAGGGCACTCTTGCGCAGTCAGATCAGTGCAAGGGGTGTGCTTTAGGGAAGTATGTGAAAGCCACCTTTCACGAGAAGGATAGTCGCGCCACGACGATCCTTGAGAGAGTTCACACAGACGTGTGTGGTCCTTTCTCAGTTGCTTCGACAGCAAAGCACGGGTATTATGTGATCTTTGTTGATGATTTCTCTCGAAAGTGCTGGATCTTCTTCATGCAGAAGAAGAGCGATACATTCGCGAAGTTCTGTGAGTTTAAAGCACTGGTCGAGAAGGAGTCGGGGAAGAAGGTGATTGCTCTAGGGAGTGATAACGGTGGTGAATTCATCTCGGCTGAATTCAAGGAGTTCTGCAGCGCAGAAGGGATTCGGAGAGAGCTCATCGCACCCCATAACCCACAGCAGAACGGGGTGGCTGAGCGGAAGAACAGAACGATCGTGGGTGCTGCACGGGCGATGTTGCATGATCAGGGTCTACCCCTTCACTTGTGGGCTGAGGCATGCAATACAACAGTGTATGTGCAGAACCGTTGTCCTCACAAGGTTCTTGGCATGAGTACACTGGAGGAGGCTTATTCTGGCAAGAGGCCTGATATTTCCCATTTGCGGATTTTGGTTCTCCTGTCTACATGCATGTGACGAAGGATGCGAGAAGGAAGCTGGATCCAACTGCTGAGGTTGGAATATTTGTGGGGTACACTGATACACCTCATAACTACCGAGTATATTTGTCAGACATTCGAAAGACTGTTGTGCGACGGGATATAAAATTTTAGGAGGAGAAAGCCATGCAGTGTTCGCTTGAGAGGGAGCTACACTTGCATGCAGATGAGGAGCTGTTAGTTCCTAAGGAGGAGCTTCCAGATGTGGATCAGCCACAAGAGGAGGTTCAGGAGGTGGAAGAAACCACCCAGGCAGCGCCAACCATCAGAGGGCGCATGCGCACTACAGAAGCTGAGCGACTGGCTCGGGATGCAGAGAAGGTTGTAGGACCACCTACAGCACAGCGCAGACAGAGACAATCACCGGATCGGTACACTGGATACATGGCTCTTATGAGTCAATGTGTTGTGACAGAGCCATCCTCTTTTGAGGAAGCTGTGGAGGAACCCGCATGGGTTGATGCCATGATCGAAGAATATGATTCGATCATCAGGAATAGTGCATGGGAGATTGTCCCAAGACCGGTTGGGAAATCAGTTGTAGGTTCGCGATGGATCTACAAGGTGAAGCAGGCGAGTGTGAGTGTGGAGAATCGGCGATGTTGTCTTGGTAAACTCACGAGATCGAGTTGACTATAGGAGACTTTTCACATTGTCACAGGGTACTCTTCACTCTGAGATGATCCTTGCTCTCTCGAGCGCGGATGGGGTGGCACATTCATCGGATGGATGTGAAGACTACGTTCCTCAGTAAGGTTATTGAGGAGGAGGTGTACATAGAGCGGCTGAAGGTTTCGAGATCTTCGACGGTGAGTGCATGTGTGCCGACTCAAAAGAGCACTATCAGTGATGACCGTGCTTGGTACACTCGGATAGGCGAAGCTACTTCACTAGGCTTGGATTACTCAAGAGTGGCGGATCAAACCTGGTTGAGATTGTGGTAGAGGGAAGGCTGACGATAATAAATCTTGTATGTAGATGATCGGTGCAGCCCGCGATGGCGGTTGATACTTTCATGCAAGGAGGATCTTGCGAGTTTGAGATGAAGGACTTGCGCCTCCTTCATTATTTCCTGAGATTGGAAATTTGGCAGCGCAGTGATGGACTGTTTGTTTCTCAGGGTAAGTATGCCCGGGAGATACTGGAGAAGTTCAACATACATGGCTGCAAGCCTGTTGATACTCCTCTTCCTGGAGGTTGGAGGAAGGAGGATTCTACTTCGACGGAGGTAGTGGATGCCACTGTTTATCGACAGTTGGTGGGGTCGCTTATGTATCTGGTCAATACATGACCCGATATATGCTATGCTGTTAACCAGCTTTCACAAGCTATGGTTAAGCACAGCTCTTTTGGAAGAGAGACGAGCATGTATTGCGCTATATCGAGAGGCACATCGGGATATGGTCTATGGTACGGACGGAGGATGGAGCGAAGCTTTCGGGCTTCAGCGGTCTGCGAGATTGGGTAGGGAGTCCAACGGGCCGAGGAAGAGCATACGGAGGAGTTTCAGCATTGGGTCGACAATGGGTTTCTGGTACAACGAGGCAGAATCCGTGGCACTCCAGGATGACGGTACAGTACATGGCAGCTAGCTTGTTTGCATGCGAGGCCTATTTGGATGAGAAGATCCTCGCGAGGATTGTTCGGGTTGCATTTTGGAGCCTACGATGAGTCTCTTGTGATAACCAGAGTTGCATTAAACTCTTGGCTAATCCAGTATTTCATGATAGATCCAAACACATCGACATCAGGTACCATCATATCAGAGAGTGTGTTCAGCGGAGAATCATGATACTTTCATATGTTCACACGGAGGATCAGGATGCCGACATCTTGACGAAGGCACTCACCAGGAGCAAGTTCGAATTCCACATAGGCAGGATAGGGGTTGTGATACCACATATCTTGCTGAGGAGGGAGTGTTGAAAATGCGGCTGAATGATGGAGCTTAGTGAAATGAAGTTGCCTTCACTAAGTGGGCCCTTGAAGGAAAATTAGCGCAAAATCTATTTTTAGACTATGTCTATTTTTAGACATATGGAGCATGGTTCGGAGATTCCAGTTTAAGATTCTTGGAGCATTGGTCATGTTGGTAAAAATAGATGAGACTCTATTTTTGAGGTCAAAGAGGTTGAAGTCTATTTTTAGACTGCCTCTCCTTAAAACAGGGAAGTCAAATATTATTTACCCTTAATAATATTTAGACTATAAATAGTAGTTTACTCTCTTGGAGCACTTCAGTTTGAGCTACAGAAGTGACTCATGCATCTGATAGAGGAATCACGTGGTTCCCAAGGGTTTGATGGCATCATGCATGGTTGACTTCAGTTGGACTTCAGTTTCAGAAGTTTGGAGGAGTTAATGGGACAGCTAGTGGAGTTGTGTTCTGTTTATTTTAGTTGAACTAGTTGAGATTAGTTTAATTAGCTAATCAATTAGTTATGAGTGGAGTGAATTAAATAATATTTAATTCATTAATTAGTAACTCATTATTCAACTCAAGAACACATCAGTTCACTACAGTGCATGATCAGTTCAGTGAAGACCAATGAAAGAGATAGATGAAAGGGTGAAGTTAATATCTAGTTGTGACTATGCGTACCATTTACACTTTGAATGAATGGGAGTAAGCCCATGAGAGTTATGATTCGAGGAGCTGGTGGTTTATCTATATAAAGAGGCCATCCCATAGCATTGGATTGCGCAATAGAGGCAGGCAATTAGTGGATGAGTTTTGAACCTGTGACTTGTTCAAAACCAAGCGAGTTTGTGTGTAACTTTTGGAGACAGTACTGAGTACTTGTGAGGAGTATTGTACTGAGTTTGTTACTTGATTTCTCCAGTATAATATACACAATAGCTGCGGGGTTTTCAGCTATAATATTTCCCCATACATACTGTGTTAATGTGTATGACGATTTGATGTGTTATCGCTTGATTTTATTTCCGCATGTGTGATGATCTGAGTTGATCTGAGTTGAGTTGAGTGGAAGAGATTATGTGTTGTGTATGAAGTTCAAATAGTATGTGACCAGGATAGTCTCGGTGGATAATTAATCATTATTCAACAAATTTCTACACTAACATCCAACATGAATGCCTTCCTCCAATGTATCAGGTTTCCAAAGGCGAACATCATGTTGAATGTTATCCTTTAGAGTCCCTATGAAGACATCAATCATATGTCCCTCTGGAATATTATTTACCCTTATATTCAATTTTTGAAAGTCCTCAATGTGCTCCATCATTGAACCCTTTTTTTTGAGATTTATCAATTAGATAAAGAAGGTGTTGATATTTGTATCCTCATAATGTGCTATCATTTCCTCCGTAAAAATTGACCAAGTGACCAGTGGTTTACGAGAACAAAGCCATCGATACCATAAAAACTAATTTTTTTTTCTAAATATAAAGTTGTAATGTGTACCTTTTATGTGTTTTGCGTATTATGGAGCTCAAAGTATTACTCCATTTGTAGTATCCAAGTTATTAGATCCTTTCCATCAAACTTCCTCATATCTATATTTGGAATATGGTGGGTCTTAAATACAACATTAGAGTCTATAAAATCATGATTAACACTTTTTTAATTCTCATCCTGAGTTTTTCTCTCCTAACCTTTCGCCATTAGGAATCATTTCTTGTAGCAACTTTTTCAAACCTTCCTTCAAACCTTCGATGTATGTTTTTAGATCATTCTTCATGTCTTCCACGTTTCCTTTTAGTTTTTCTTATATACCATCAATCTTAGCTTCCATGCCATCTATCTTAGCTTCCATTCCCTTCATATTAGCTTTCATTCCATTCTTCAAACCATCCATCTTAGCTTCCACACCTTTCCTCAAACCATCTATCTTAGCTTCCACACCTTTCTTCAAACCAACCATGTTCCCTTCTATACTATCCATCTTAGCTTCCATGCCTTCCATATTAAATTCCACACCATCCATCTTCACTTCCAGTCCATTATTCAAATCAACCATCTTAGCTTCCATGCCTTTCATCAAACCATGCATCTTAGCTTCCACGCCTTTCTTCAAACCATTCATCTTACCTTCCATTTCATTTTTTGTTACTCTTTGCAAGAGCGAAATTTGTTTCTCTTGTTCTTGTAATTTTGATATATCATGTTGCACTTCTTCCTCTTCATGAGTCATAGTAGATGGGTGTTGAATTATTTTTAGGCGGAATTTTAGAGCCCAATACTGATATATATGCTTCAATATTCCCTTGAAATCACTTCAAACTGATTTTTCAAACAAGATTTATGCAATTTTAAAAAAAATACACACCTTTTTATTGTTTTTGAGGAGCTCAATATTGAAACTGATGTATCTCTGTAATTTAAGATCCCCAAGATTTTATCTTTGGTCCTTTAGTAGCCCTCTAAATCTTCTTTCCAATTCCATAGGTTAGACCTGATTTGGATTCTTCAAGACAGAGTTATGCCCAATATACCACAATGACCTAATTATGGACTATTTTAGTAGAGAGAACTTGTATGACGTTTCACTTGTCACTATTTCCTCCTTCAGCTCTGAAATTGATACACCAGAAACTACAGTCTGGGTAATTTTGGCCAATTTTTACAGAATTCCAATCCGATGCTCAGAGAGAGTTATGATGCCTTTCCCAAGGTCACCTCCTTGAGATGAAATTCGGGAGCTTGCAAAAACCCTAACTTCCACATATCATATCTCTGAAAATATTGCAAACCAATATCTAAAATTTTTCCATGAAGTTCCTCCGGATTTCAGCGCAAATGGGTTTTTTTTATAGATTCTGAACCTTCGTAGAAAAAAAAGTTATAGAGAAAATTCCACGATGACCTGTTTGAAGCAGCGAAACCCTAGGATCCAAGGCTCTGATAGCAAATTTTATGAAACCAGCTCACAAAATAGAAGAAAACATAGATCAATGACTTAGAAATAAGCCTCTTTGAGGGGGAAACCTCTTTAAATTACATAAATGAATAATTCTTGGATGATACAAATGACAAAACCTCATTTCTATATATAGGAGTCCATGGGGTCACAATATAATCCTAGCCGACCTAACAATAATAATGCAAGGGCACAATAATAACAATATGGGGACTAAATGGGTACAACAATAACAATAAGGGGGCTACACTAACAACAATAAGGGACTACACTAGTAATATAGGGCCCTAACAAATATTAATTCCATAATAAATATTATTCTATACATATAATGCAAATGATAATACATTTAGGGATATTATGTATATTTTATCCCTCTTAATGAGCAACCTCATTCAACCATTATTATTCAAGTCATCAACCTCTCTATAATACTTTCATGTATTAGTAGAAATGTCAAATCAGAAAATCAAGCTATTTCAGGTTCTAACACATATATTCATCATGGTCATAACATGTTAGCATCAAATACTTCATCACCACACAAGAACATGACATCAATATTTCATCAAAGGTTAGAGTCATATGATTAGGGAATATGCCAAGTTTATCATCATACTTCAAAGATTATAATCACTACATCATTTCTTTATCATTAACCATTAGGGAATCCAATTTTACCACATTTCATAATTACTAAGCTAACCAAGGTCAACAAGAAGGTCATTAATACCAATCTTATTTTTACACTTCTATCATTATGGTTATCATGCTTATCAAAGAATTAGCAATCAAATCAAGCTACCATATATAAAAAACAATAAGATATCCTGTTATCACCTAATTTGAACCTCAGGCTGAAGGAAGGCAAATCAGGGTAACTTCAAATCACGCTTAGCCTTGTAGCTAGCCCTACAAGGTCAGGAGAGGGCTCTCTTCGTGAAAAATTTTCAATGAAATATAACTGTAAATTGATTTTAGGCTAGGTATAGTAGCTCGAAATGTTTATCAATTTTTTGGGTTGTATGGATCAGATGGGGCAAGGCAGTTTGAATCTGGGGAATTAAATCAGAGATACAAGGTATTCTATGGGGCAAGGAAGGCAGGTATTTTAACAAATTTGTATTTAAATGATGATGGAATGTGTAAGACTGGTGAGAAGCTGAAAAGGGCAAAGGAGATGGATCCTTTTCAAACAGCAGAAAACATAAAATATTGAATGATTTTCCCAAGGTAGAGCATTATACAATGGATTCTACCTATCTATCTTGAAAAAATTCAACCAGAAATGATGGAGATATGATTGAAATACATAACAATAGACAAATGATCACAAAAGAAAGACAATGCTAAAATCCATACCACAGGGATCCCATAAATCAGTGCTGCATTTCTTTATTAATTCCCTGCCAAACTGTTACAAATGGAGTGCAAAGCGTCCTCTATGATTCCAACGTTATCCCACTGTGACCCCCCTTTTACAAATGATGAAGAATTACATTAAATATATCAGTTTCAAGGGGGACATATCCAAAGAAGGAGGAGCTGTTTCACCTGCCTAGAAACTAAAATATGAACACAGAAAATAAACCAACAATATGCCCCTGAAAAGAGGGAGCAATACATTTGACTGCCTGGAGAAATTTGCTGTCATTCCCAATGAATGAAAGGAGGAAGTCCATAGAACAGGTCCCTTTTTTTTCATTTCTATAGATGTTGAGATGATTCTCTGTTTATAATTAGTTCACAGCTTTGACCAATATCTCTTTCTTTTCTCTTTGAAGAAAAACCCTTTTCCGAAGAAAAAATTCCTTTGAAACCAATGAAAATCGAATTTTCCATTTTAATGAATAAAAGCCCGTTTTTCATTGAAAAAGAGCGAAAGGAAAGGATGGTGGGCCCCAAATTGCGATCGCAAATTGCAAATCGCAGCGGGAGGGGGAGGGCGCATTGCATAATGGAATGATGCAATGAAAACTTGTGATGTGACGGGAAGAAATGTGATGGAATGAAGTGCGATGGGAAATGAGCTTTATGGTGGGATTGGGGAAATCGCAATCGCAAATCGGAAAGGGAGCGGGTGTAACACATAGCGGAGGGAATTGCGATATGCGATTGTGATGGAGCAATGGAACAAAGGATAAGGGAGCTGTAGAGGAGGATGGAAGAAATTCCTTAAAAAAAATATTAAAATGAGTTTTGCGCTTTTACATAGAGAAAACCATTTTCCTTTGGAAAGGAGCGGAAAAACAAAAACTTTGGGTGGGACCGAGGCAAATTGCAATCACAATCGGGAAGGGGAGCGGGTTTAAGGGCTGGGAAATGAAATATGCGATGCGATGGCATCGCATCAGAGAAATGGAGTGGGCGGGGTAATGCACTGCGGAGACTACAAAGTTGCGATCGCGTGATGCGATAAAGACTATCGCATCGGCAGAAGGGAAGATGGAAATGCCAATTTCCATGTGGCGAAAGAGCGGGGAACCGTCCGATTGGAAGGGTGGATCGACGGTGAAAAATGCAATCGGGGGTAGTGCATCAGTGGAAGTCATCGCATCGGAGAAAGTCATGGGAGAGGGGACAAAATTTGCTGGAATGCTATGAAGTTGTGATGCGATCGGGCGATTGCGATTGAATGTGGGCTGTCGGATTGTTGAGAAGATCGATGGTCCAGATGCGATCGAGGGTGGGTCAATCGCATTGGAAGTTTTCAGTTGGAAGTGTGGCGATCAACGGCCTATGAAATTTTGCGATGTGATGTGATCACATCGGAGTTTGTAGGATGTGGCAATAAAACAAACTTTGCAATAAAGGGAAAATACATAAGTAAAGATTATAAAGTTCAAAGGGCCAAAACGAAAAAAGGCAGGGTTAGGCTTTTGAGTGGCTTTTATTCACTTAGGCATATTTTCCAATCCAGGAGTCAGTTTTGAGAGTGTAATATATCGTTGGAAAGCTCTTTCTGGGCTCCTTCTGATGAACATATTCAGAACATGATTTATAGTGAAAATCTAGTGAAGAAATCCTCTGAAAGGCAGGGTGGTGGATTTGTAGAAATAACAGCTTCTGAAGCTCAACTTATTACATATGAAGACATAAAATTACATAAGAAATGATAATAAAAGCAAAGTATCATGTTTTCATCTCAAAATATGTTTTGAGGTGAAAATTACATCAAGCTTAATGGAACAACTCTTTGATTTTTCCAGATACTGTGCCTTTGAGTTTATTTGACCTCCTCATGACCTTGCTGATATTTATTGACACTTGGCTCATTAATTTGACCATGATGGGACCCTAGAACCTAATGAGACCAACCCTATGACCTAATAACATGAATTTCGAAGTAAAAGTGAGTCATGACTGAAGACCATAGAGAGGAGAATCAACAAGTTTTCACATGAGGGAAAACTGATGAAAGACCACTACCATCAACAAATTCATGACCTAATGGAATGATGAAAATTTATGGTATGGGACTCCTACTATGCAAATGAAAAAGAGTAAATTTGATCACTGATGGCAGTGTGACAAAACTGACACTAACATATCCTTCTTATGAAATCCATCATGTCTACAATGTGAGGTGCTTTGCCAAATATCAAGAATACCAATATATCAAAAATCAATGTTTCTAAGTAACTTTACCATGAATTAAAAAGAATGTAAGATAATTTTATAGTACCAAGTGTGCCATCTCACCATAATTACCATGAATCAAACTTACTTTCATATGCATGCATGAGCCATTTTTGAAGGTGATATTCATTATACCTTAGGGCTTACCTTTCCATCCGATATTGCAACTAAAACATAACATTGAAAAAATGCATCATATATATCTTGTCGTATTCAGATACCTTTGCACCTTGATAATGGAAGCTAGAGAATTTTGTCAAATTTATTTTCCATCAGGTGCCTCTTTTCATTTTTCGAGTGCTAGCTCTTCTCTTCCTACACTAGCCATCTTTTCCTACACCTCAGATGTTTCTCAAGAAGGATACACTTATCACATCTCATAAAGAGGTTATAAGTATCCAAATACTCAAATATACATGCATGAAGCATAATCAATGGTCAAATCAATAAGTCTAAACAAAATTAAAGACATAAATAAGTAATGTAAATCAAAAAGTACTTATCTTTAATGGGAGGTGATCATCTCCTTCTTAACCCAACCTTCAAGAGTCATGACTATCCATTTTCCATATAATACTTGTTTCCTTCAATATATTTCAACCAACTTCATCAAAAACCATGCCTAATAAAGACTATCCCATATATGCCTTCATCAAATATGTCACAAGTGCTTGAACATCTTCACATTGATATCTCAAATATTTATCATAATCTAGGGTTTCTTCCAAATCCTAACCTCATAATATCCATAAAATCCTAATAGTCATTTTTCTTAGGGTTTCCTTCAAACCCTAGTATTCTTTTAGGTCTCCTCCATATTATCTTTCTTCCATCAAAGGTGTCCTCATATTGGTGATCTTCAATGACTTTTATTCAGCCCAACTTTGGAACCATGTTAATTTTTCTTAGGGATATACTATTCTTTGATTTGATAATTACATTTCATTATTTCCATATTTAAATTCACCCCATAGCATCATATCATTATTTATATTTACATCATGATTCAACAACATATGCAACTATGTAGAAGGAACAATATCATCATCAATGCAACAGAACATAATGGAACAATAAAATAAAAGGATTTACACATAGAGACACCAGGATTGGTCGAAGACAAGGGAAAAATACACTACAGGGAAAACCCTTTCAAATTATTCTTCTCATTAGATTGTCATTGAATGGTTCAACAAAAGAGAGTATAATTCTCCATATCCTCATCCATAGAACTATCCAAAAAAAATCAACTAAACAACATCTATAAGATGAACCCAACCATATTATTGTAAATATGATTTTCCATAGATTAATAAATATCTCGAGAAATTGGCATATAGATGGGTTGGTTAAAATAATAGGAGTGTCCATTCATTTTTAAAAGGCCCTAATGCATGCAGATTCAACCAAAATAGACTCACTCTAGAATTATTTTCTTTTATAAATATGTATTTTTATTTTAATACTTGAAATCAACTGCGATAAATAAGTACAAGAATTAGGAGTTGACCATTGTAAGCCTTCGAATCCAAAGAAACTACAACTTGTGGGATGTTAGTGCATGCTTGATCTTCAAAAATATTTTAAGTAAGTTGCGTGCCTTGTTTATACTTTCAAGCCTTTGAATCCAAAGAAACTACAACTTGTGGGTTTTAGTGCATGCTTAATCTTCCAAAATATTTTAAGTAAGTTGTGTGCCTTGTCTATACTTTCAAAAAGTGTGCTATAATTTCTTATCCAATAATAACCTATGTCAATGAATGAAGCACCATTGTGGGGGCCTTCCATTTTCACCATTGAAAGGCATACTCCATCTCACAACCTAATATTTTTCCATTATAAGCTCTACTAGTCTAGGATGGTAAGTGTTATGAAACCAGCTCCAAAAATAGAAGAAAAGAGAGATCAACACCTTAGAAATCAACCACTTCAAGGGGGAAACCTCCAATATATTACATAAATGAAAAAATCTTGGATGATACAAATGAAAAAACCTCCTTCTATATATAGGAGTCCATGGGATCACAATATAATCCTAGCCAATCTAACAATAATAATGTAAGGGCACAATAATAACAATATTGGGGTTACAGGGGTACAACAATAACAATAAGGGGGTTACAATAACTACAATAAGGGACTATAATAGTAATATAGGGACTTAAAATGCACCTTTCCTTCAAAAAAGTGTTGTCCTCAACTCTTGAGTAGCTCTGGATGCTTCCGTATAAAATTCTCATCCTCCCATGTAGAACCTTCAGTGGGTAAGTTCTTCCACTTGATGAGATATTCTGAAACTGATCAATTTCGTAGCTATCGAGTTCTTGTTTCCATGAATGATTTAGGTTCCAATATGATTTTTCCTTCCTCATCAAGTTCTAACAATATTGTTTGAACTAGAAGTTTGTCACCTATAACCTTCTTTAAACATGAAACATGGAAAATTATATGCACTCGTGAAGAAGAAGGAAGCTCCAATTTGTATGCCATAGTACCAATATTTAGCAACACCTTGTAAGGAACATAGTACTTTGGCGATAATTTATTATCCTTCTTAGCTTGCTTGAAGGAAATTTTTTTGTATAGTTTTAGCCGTAAAAATTCCCAATCTCCTACATCAAAACTTCTCTTGCTGCGATGTTGATCTGCCTGTTGTTTCATTCGATTTTATGCCAAATTTAGGTTATCCTTTAAGAGTTGGAGAGCTTCTTGTTGATGCTCGATGTGATATTCTACTGCTTGAACCTTATAATTTTTTCTTAAAGATGATGTCATGGACGGTGGATGATATCCATAAAGTGCCATAAATGGGGTCATTTTTGCTGTAGTATGAAGGAAGTGTTATACCACCATTCAACGAGAGGTAACAACTTGACCCATTGTGTTTGCTTATCAGATACAAAACAATGAATATATCCTTCCAAACATTTATTCACTATCTCAGTTTGACCATTGGATTGAGGATGATAAGATGAGCTATGAGCTAGTTGAGTACCCAAACAAGAAAAATAATTCCATCCAAAAATTTCCAGTAAAAATTGGATCTCTGTCACTGTTGGAACAGGGTCTCCTACAAGAGCTGCAAAAATAATCCATTTTGTATATTTTTTTATTATATTTAGTCTAACACAGGGGTTTTGGGGTGGTTCAAAGCCCCTAATGCATTGTAAATTTGTTAAGGGTAGACCAAGAGTTCGCAAACCATGGTTTGCGGACCATTGGATGCGTAGGCTAAAATAGTATAAGTAGTTGAACCTTTTTGATTTGTAAGACAGATTGGGATTAATATTGGTGTGAATTGAAAAATAGTAGATCTGTTTGGGTTTTTGGGAAAGGACTCCTGCTGGTTGTGTGCACGGAGATCCTCAGTCCTGCTGTGTGCAGACCCTGCTGGTTGTGTGCGCAGGTGGGTTTTGGGGTATGTAAGAGATCTTTTGATAAGTAATATATGCGAAGTATTGTGAATATTTGTTGCTGTTTGATCTATCTGGTTATGGTTATTGTGGACTCAAATTATATGTGATTCTGTTCCGAGATGTAAATGATATATGTTTATGAGCCGCAGATTATCTGTGTTATGATTACTGTATCTACAATTTGATTGAGTCTGCTGTGAACATATTGTTTTATAATTATACTTGGCTGTTTGCACGTGGATGTGAGCCTGTTATATAAATCTGGTAGAACTATACTCTGGTTATGTTAGCCACCCATAAAATTCTGTCATATCAGATGGTGGCTAAATGATGTTGGATAGCCTTCAAGAAACAATTTCATGACTAAAATTGCTGTTACTTGAAGACTTTTGATAATATCCTATCCTTGGATAATATTCACTACTGTTTCTCTTCAAAAATTAAAATCCTGCTGATTTCTAAAACCAAAATACTGCTGCAAACCCCATTTTTCCCTTTCTCTCTTTCCCATGCTAACCTCATTTTCTATTTTTCCATTCCCCATGAAAATCCTATAATTTCTTGTTTTCTTCCCTTCCCATTTAATAAAATCCATTTCATGAGGTCTAAGACCCCTTCTTAGCCTTATCGGAACCCTCAATTTCCTTCAAAAATCATGAAAAATGCATATTTTTATGTATTGGGCTTAAGCCCCCTTGGGCTTAAGTTTTTTACCCTTCTCCGTCCATAAACCCGAGCGCCAGAACCAACCGCGAGACCCGCCGGGCGCTTATCCTTTCAAAATAATATTTCTCTGCCCAAAACATGAAAACCTTTGAAAATCGTGTTTTTTGGGTTTTATTTCATTTCCAAAGTTTTTCCGCCCGTATGATTTATGGATCAATCTCGGCCATCGATCTGCTCCGCAGATCGGACGGTGCGGAGCACACCTCCCTGTGGACCCCCCCGTCCTTGTGCTGTCTGCCCAAAATCGCGTGGTTTTCATTGCACCACTCTTTGGCGGATGGCGGTTTTTCCACGGTTGATGCGTGTCCCTTGTACGATTTGAAAACCGCCACGCAACCGTCATCCATCGCGCATTAAAATCCGGACCAGGATGCCCAGCGAAATTGATCTTCGCCATCCGATCTGGGCCCACTCATCCAACGGTTGTCGATCTCCGAAGGTGTCCGATGTTTAACCAAAGTGCCCACGCGATAAACAAGCCATCGTACCGTGGCAAATAAATCATCGCCGTTAATTTGATCTGCAGATCGACGGCTCATATTGCATCGCCCGATTCCGTTTCCCAGTCAACGTTTCCCCTCCGCTGACATTCCATCGCCTGATCCCGACCGTCGATCTCTGCGTGATCGACGGCTCAGATTTAATATTTCGACCGCCCATTCCACGATCACTTCCGATAAATCTGGACCGTTGGATGATGCCATCCAACGACCACGCTCCATCCATGTGCCTCTGCAGCAGTTAACCATAAATTCATGGATTTTATAATGTTTTGTTTGTATTTTGCAGGGTTTCGAAGGTTTTCACTATGAACGAAGAAAATTCAAAAGAAGAGGGTGACGACTGTCTTGCTCTCGATTTACCAGAGGAAATCGACCACCGGGTTTAAAATTTCATATTTATCAATGTTTCATGAACCATTGATGCATTACAGACCCTATACAGCCCTGCGCAACAGAAATAAAACATGGATTAAGCACATAAAAAGAGTATCAGCGTTGAAGACCAGGAAATTATCAGAGCAAAGGATTAATGGAATGTCTACGAGGATTATGGCCCAAAATGATCATTATAAACCTAATCCCCAGGTTAAAACAGAGTTCAAAAAAAATCTAAAGGGTTTTCACCGACAGGAAACCCTCCACCGCCACAAATTGAGGCAAAATGATCCCTCTAGCTACCACGGCGCCACCTGTGCCTCAAAGTATTCAATCAGGAGCTGAATTTATTGATCAGGATCAGATATTTTGCCTCGACACAGCCGAAGAAGTAATTTCTACCAGGAACATCAATGCAAATAATATCTACAGAGTTACTTCAACACCACACAGTGCCTCAAAGGTCAAAAAAACTGCTACCAAGCTTGAAATCATTATGTAAATCATTTAATACAGAGGATATGTATGTAAGTCTCCTCATTTGAGCCCTTTGAGAGCCAATGAGCCATTTAATTCTGTATTAATTGTAAATGAGATCTTTTATCAGACCTCACCTCCTCATCCTTCTATATATACTATAGCAGAAGATGAGTGAGTGTTGGTTGTTGTTTGATTACAAGTTGTAACACTGAAACTCTCTGAAATAAATATACAAGTCTGTTGAAGTTGAAAAACAAATTGAAGTCTTGGATGTCTTGATGATGTCGTTGCATGTCTGTTCCTGAGAAGGCTCTATCATTGGATCCATGAGCTTGGCTATTGGTGAAGTATTCTGAACTGTTTGATGTTTTTTCCCATGTTTTCATTATGTTTCATAATTTATTACTACAGTAGGCTCAAAGTTTTAGGCTAAGAAATGACTCCTGGAAGCACCTTAGACCTGTTCACCCTTCACTGTTTTATGTTTTCTTCCGCTGAAGTATTTTAGAGTCTTTAATCTTTCTCTTTAGTCTTCATGCTTGTTTATTTCCTTAATAGCTCAAATAGTTGGTTTCAGCATGATTTATGGTTCTCCTTGCTTGTCTGATATCACTTGAAAGCTGTTATTGAAGTCTCCCTTTGAAGTACCATTGTTTTAAAGTTAATCAAAGAGGTCGGTTTTGATCTTGCCCTTTGCTATTGATTGAACAGTTGTTTTGAAGGTCTTTATAGTTGTAAGCATAGCTATTATTTAGGTGTTCCCTCTTCTATGAATGCAATTATCAGTGAATATTATATGTTTTCTAAGTCCTTTAAAATAAAATCTTTGAGGAAATAGGGAGTTCCCCGAATCTTAGGTTTCATTTTAAAAGTTGTCTTGAAGTCATTATTTTCTTAAAGAATGTTTGTAGAATTTATGGTTAGCCCTGTCTATCAAATATCTCTTTAGGACTTAATTGAATCGGTGACAAACTAAGTAACCCTTAGGATTCTCCTAAAGCCTTACCAAACCTTGAAGGAACCAGTTACCAAGCCATAAGAGAAACTCTGTTTGTTTGAACACCTTAGCTAAGTGCAAAATCAGACTTAGAACACTCTCT
The DNA here is from genome assembly GCA_034641835.2 of Pinus albicaulis. Lineage (NCBI taxonomy): Eukaryota > Viridiplantae > Streptophyta > Pinopsida > Pinales > Pinaceae > Pinus > Pinus albicaulis. The sequence continues at coordinate 695,468,896 of CM076575.1, forward strand.
TAACATATAAGACCAAAATAACTCAGAAAAGCCCCAAAAAACATTTCAAGTTTGGCTTCATAATAAACATTGGTAGTGGACCATAAAACCTTTTTACCTCCTTACGAGCTAAAAACTTCCACTTTGTAGTAAAAAACTCATTCTTATATGTCACTTACCTTTTTTTGTGTTTTACCTTATACTCTTAGATAGAGTCTGGGAAGGGCCAGGTAGCCTCCGGATCTCATCCTCTTTTTGAGGTGAAATATCTGGTGAATGCCCTCCCAGTCGATCTCTGGTTAGATTTTGTTGTGTTTCAGAATATCCTTGCAAAGGGATATTTCACAAACACTGTGGTGGACAGTGTATCTCTTAGAAAACATTCTAAACTTCACACCTGGCGACTCCATAATCCTGAACAGACCTTAAGACTCCACTGGAAAGAACCCTTATCATTATAATATCATTCAAATTCAGTTAGAGGACTGTAGGATTAAAATTTGTGTAAACAGATCAGTTAACCTCTCAAAGATTTTCATACTTGTTTGAACTTTTCTTGTTATTTGGGTCCAAAAACGCAACATAGTGGCTTCTAGAAAGATCCACACTAGAACCCATCCTAACCCTGATCCACCTGAGATAGTTGATGAACCAGAAAGAATCCTTAGGAAGTCTCCTAAGATAGAATCTTCAACTATTTTTAGATCACCTCCAAGAGCTAATTCAGTCCCTGAAAATATTTTAGCTCTACAACAATCACAAGCTGACTTAGGTAATCCCTTTAGGACTAGGTCATTTGGTGATTTAGATCAACTAGATTCTGAGTCTTCACTTTCATCTCCTAAGACAAGTGAACATCCTGGCAGCAAAGAAACAACACATACTGATTTACACTTCCTTCATAACCTAGGTGTCTCTCACCCAAGATCAGCTCAGCAATCTGTTGCTATTCCATCCACTCCTGTTCATCCTTCATCCACTGTTCAAACCACTCCACTTCAACCCACACCTCCTCTTGTCAATCCACCCCTTGTAAACCCACCCCCACCACATATCATGGCAGCATGGTATGCTCCCTTAGTTCTTCCTGTACCATTAGTAAATCTTCCACAGGACTATCAGTCCAAAATTCCATTATATGATGCTAGCAATGCCGTAACTGCATCACAACATGTGGATAAGATGGATGACTATTTTGACAGAAATGAAATTGATGATGATTCTGTCAAACTTATAATATTTGCTCAAAGTCTGGGGGGAGAGGTAAGAAAATGGTTTAAAATTTTAGCCCCCCGTAGTGTTAGTGATCTCCAAGGCTTCCATCAAACATTCTTGAACAAATGGGAAGTAAAGAAGAATCCTCTCCAAGTCCTTGCTGATTACAAAAATCTCCGTAGGAACCCTGGGGAAAGTGTACAAGCCTATTGTACTAGATTTAACAGTGTATATAATGCACTTTCCCCATAACTAAAACCTCCACAAGGCTCAGCCTTAAACAAGTTTCCTGAAGGATTTGACTCTGACATGAATTATTTGCTAAGAGAAAGATATTTTGCAACTCTCGAAGATATGCAAAGGGGTGCTCTTTCTGTGGAAGTCAGCTTAATAGAAAAGAGAGCAAGAATGAAAACTGAGAAGAGAGTATCTTTTAGAGAGGAATCCCCCCCTTCTACTTCAAGCTCAAAAATGGAGAGGATGTTGGAAGAAATGATGAAAGAGATGAGCATAATTAAGAAAGCACAAGCAAATCAAAACCAGACTGCACTTCAAAACAATCAAAACAGGAATAGAAATCAGAGTTATAGAAGAGATAACAATCAAGATAAGAAAAAAGAAAGTGACCAACAAATTAGACCTCCCTTTCAACAAAACTATGTAGATCAATATGAGGAAGACAGGGAGTTGGAAAGGTTGGAAGAATCACATGTAAACTTGATTGGATCAGACAGTGGGGATGATGTTTTCCTCACTGAGGAAGAACAAGGTTTCTTCTCTAATGATCAAATTACAAACACCTATGAAGATTCTAATGACTATAGATTGGGTTTTGAAAATGCAATCATGGAGGTACACAAACAGTATGATCTTAGGAGCAAGGGAAGTATGGAAAATCCAAAAGATAAGAATACTAGCACTGCTGTCAAGAAAAACGCAGAAAACCAGCTCAAAAGGATAGCAGAAAAAACCAACATTTTGGCCAAAAAACCAGATTTAAACAAAGACAAGGGAATCCCGCCAAATGTTGAACAGAGTACCCCTGGCACTTCAGCTAGTGGTCCTAATAAAAATATTCCTATCACTAGTCCAAACAAGGTTCAACAAATCAAAGCTGCTGAAAAGAATTCAATTGAAAAAACATATGTAAATATTAATAAGTCAATTATTCCTTTTAGCCTTGAGGGAGATATTGCCAAGATAAAAATTACCATCCCCCTAGCTGAACTAGTAACCCAAGATGTGTACAAAAACCAAGTTTTGAAAGCTTTGAACTTAGGAAGTGATACTGACACCTTAAACTTGGCAGATGACAAACCTGAGCTGTTGTTTGGCCCAGAGGTTGAAGGAAAATATCAAGAAGGACCAGTCTCTCCCTTCTATGTTAGTTTGAACATACACGATAAAATTTTACACAATGCCATGTTAGATTCTGGAGCTTCACACAATCTAATGCCCAAGGTAGTGATGGAAAGCTTAGGCTTAGAAATTACTAAAACATACAAAGATTTGTATTCTTTTGACTCAAGTAGAGTCAAATTTTTGGGTTTAATCAAAGATTTATGTGTTAACCTAGCTCAGATCCCTGCCAATAATCTAGTGATGGATATCGTTGTAGCTGAAATTCCCCCTAAGTATGGCATGATTTTATCAAGATCATGGGGAGCCAAACTTCAGGGAAGCCTTCAAATGGACATGTCTTATGCCACCATCCTTGTTTTAACCAAAACAGAAGACTATACAGAGAATCCCACATGAAGTACATGGTAAGTAACATGGACAAACCAAAAAACACTCCAATCTATTCTATTCAATCAAGTTTAGATTCCTTTATCTTGTGTAACAAAGATGAAATTACTCAACAAGATAAAGAAAACATGGACCCAATCAGTTCACCATAACAATCCAATCTTACCTCAAATCAACTTCGAAACATTGACAATCGACAGCAACAAGAAACTGAAAATGAGTCAAATATACTTTGGACAATAAATTTTGATGGATCCTGTAATAAAACCAGTGCAGGGGCAGGTGTCTGGATTCAAAACACAAATCATATTTTTTCATACAAGTTAGACTTCCCATTCACTAACAATATTGCTGAGTATGAAGCACTTCTCCTAGGCTTACAACTGCTTAAAAAATTAGAAGCCCAAAAGATATCTATTTTAGGAGATTCTGAAATTATCATCAAACAAATCAAAGGAGAATACTCAACCAAGAATCCAAGGCTTAGGGAATATCGAAATGCTGCCCTTTACCTATTAAAAACTTTCGAAAAATATGAACTCATTTTCATCCCTAGAGCACTGAATCATCTAGCAAATGAACTTGCCTTCATTGCCAGCAATTGCCAAGTACCTGAGATAAATGAACAACTCAGTATAAAGGTGAAACACAGACCTGTTGTGCCTGATAATGAAGATCACTGGCAGGTGTTTGAATCTGACAGACACATAGATGATTTCTTGAAATCAGAAAGCGATTTCAACATACCAATACCAGAAACTAGCCATAAAGAAAACTGTTTGTACATTGAACAAATCCCAGAGGCTGAAATGACATATCCTGCTAATATAAATCATTTTGAAAATCCGTTTGAAACAAAGATAATGAACAATGAAGACCAAGAAGACTTGGAAGTCTTACAATGCAAAAATGATAGAATCCCAAGAGGTCTCACACCCTTAGAACACCTGTTTGATCTCAACGATGTAGCCAAAGAACCAAGAATGGAGCCTGTGGAAACAAATGTAGAAGAGAATAACATAGGCAGTCTAGCAGAACCCAAGATGATCAAGCTATCCAGCACCCTCCCAGCTCACATAAAATTGCAATACATAGAGATTTTCAAAGAATTCAAAGATGTGTTTGCTTGGGAATACAAAGACTTAAAATCATATGATACCAGCATCATCCAGCATAATATCCCCTTGAAGGAAAAACAAAAGCCTTTTAAGCAAAAAATAAGGAGAATAAATCCCATTTTACTACCTTTAGTTAAGGCAAAAATTGAGAAAATGTATAATGCTGGGATCATAGTACCCATTAGATTTTCAGAATGGGTATCAAACTTAGTTTCTGTTAGAAAGAAAATAGGGGAAATCAGGCTCTGTGTTGACTTCAAAAATTTAAACAGAGCCTCTTTAATAGACAACTACCCCTTACCCAAGATGGACCATATACTTCAAAGGGTATTTGGGTCAAGAAGAATATCCCTATTAGATGGGTTCTCGGGTTACAATCAGGTGTTAGTGTTCCCAAGTGATCAAATCAAAACTGCTTTTACCACACCTTGGGGCACCTTTATGTATGTCAAAATGCCTTCTGGATTAATGAATGCAGGGGCCACCTTCCAAAGGACCATGGACATAGCCTTCTCTGAAGATATTGGCTATTTTATAATTATTTACCTTGATGACATAACTGTTTTCTCAAAAACTGATGAAGAGCATTTGATTCACCTAAGAAAGGTTTTTGAGAAGTGTAGGAAATTTGGCTTATCACTGAATCCCAAGAAGACCCTCTTTGGTCTACAAGAAGGGAAACTTCTTGGTCATATAATTTCAGAAGAGGGAATCAAAATATACCCTACAAGAATAGATGGCATATTACAAATTAGCCTCCTAGAAGCCTCAAAGAATTGCAATCTTTCATTGGAAAGATTAATTTTTTGAGAAGGTTTATTCCCAACCTTGTTGAGCTATTAAAAAACATCACAAACATGCTTAAGAAAAATGTGGGTGTAAAATGGACTTTACGAGCTAAACAGTCATTCGAACTGGTCAAACAAGCTCTTACCCAAACACCAGTCCTGATTAGCCCTGATTTTACCAAAGACTTTTACATTTTTTCTTTTTCATATGAACATACAATAGCTGTAGTCTTGCTTCATAAAAATGATTTAGGGCAATAACAACCAATATCCTTCTTTAGTAGGGCCTTAAGAGATGCTCCTCTCAATTATAACATCATGGAGAAGCAAGCCTTAGCATTAGTGAAAGTTTTAAAGGACTTTAGAGTCTACATTTTACACTCTCACATAATTGCTTTTGTTCCACATACTGTTGTCAAGGATATTCTAAGTCAAGATCCTGATGGTAAAAGGGGAAAATGGATTGCAACTATTCTTGAATATGACTTAGAAATTATGCCCACCAAACTAGTTAAGGGGAAAGGATTAGCAAAACTTATGGCTGAGTCTAACTTCCAAGCACTAGACATAGATATGGTGGATGTGTTAGAAGAAATGGAAGAATCTGATGCTCCTTTCATTGAAGAAAAATTTCTAAATTCTCCTTGGTATGCTGACATTATTTATGTGCTTTTATATCTAAATGCCCCTCCTTCTTTGTCTAAAACTAAAGCTATATTTTTGAAACAGAAAGCTTTGAGTTTTTGTATATTAGATGGGGTGTTATATTGGAAAAATGCTGTTGGAATTTTGCTTAAATGTTTACTTGAAGATGATGTAGGAAAAATCATGCATGAATTGCATGATGGTGAATGTGGAGGACACCTCTATTGGAAGGCCACAGCAAACAAAATTCTTAGATCAGGTTACTATTGGCCTACCCTTTTCCCAGACACTCAGAAGTTGGTCATGTCTTGCCATAAGTGTCAAATCTTCGATGGCAAGAGAAAACTCCTTCCCTTACCTTTACATCCTATCAGAGTTGAGGCACCTTTTCAACAATGGGGGCTGGACTTCATTGGGGAAATTCATCCATCCTCCTCAGCTCAACATAAGTGGATCCTCAGAGCCACTGACTTCTTCACCAAATGGATAGAAGCTATACCTACCAGGAATGCTAATGACTCTGTCATTATCAAGTTTCTTGAAACCCATATCCTATCCAGATTTGGTTGTCCCAGAAAAATCATAACAGACAATGCTACTGCTTTCAAATCTAAGAAGATGGTTGATTTCTGTCACAAATACCATATAAAATTGGGACATTCCATTGCTTACTATCCCCAAGGAAATGGATTAGCTGAATCCTCCAACAAGAGTCTCATCAATATCATCAAAAAGCTGTTGGAACAGAATAAAAAATCATGGCACAATAAGCTGGTTCATGCCTTATGGGCTGATAGATTGACTACAAAGAAATCAATAAATATGTCCCCCTATCAGTTAGTTTATGGCATGGATGCAGTTTTTCCTACCTCATTGGGAATTCCAGTCATGAAACTCCATCAAGAAGTGCAGATTGAAGAAAATGATATGCAGAGGAGGATCAACCAAACAATCCATTTACAGCAGACCAGAGAAGAAGTTTATGAAAGAACACAGTTAGTCCAAGAAAATATGAAGAAGCTATTTGATAAGAGGACAAAAGCAAACAATTTCCAGGTTGGAAGTGTTGTTCTTAAATGGGATTCAAGAAGAGAAGAGAAGGGGAAACATGGCAAGTTTGAGAATTTGTGGAAAGGGCCCTATATTATTCATGCTGAGAGGGGTCATAATACATTTTTATTGAAAGAATTAAATGGAGAAGACCTGTATGGAGGTCCTGTCAATGGCAGGATGCTAAAGCATTACTTCTGCCAAGAATCTTAAGTTTCAAAGCATTTTTGTTTTACCATTGTAAATATCATAGTCTAGCCATTGCATTCAAAAGTTATGAAAAATCAAAAATAAAAAAAACAAAGAAAAGAAAGAAAAGAGGGCAGATTGTAAAACAAGAAAGGCAAAGCCCCATGCCAAAAAAGAGAAATTAAATCTGAAAGTGTGCAAGCTCAAATGCCACTCCTACAAAACACACTTCTAGTTAGTCAAACAGTTTAATCTTGACTAATTAGTTTTAAATTTTCTGCTGATAGGATAGTGAATTCGATTTGCCAAACTGTTTAATCTTGGCTTATCAGTAGATAGTTTAGGTTAGAAATTGAAGGTTCAAACAAGCTCAAAATCTGAACCAAAGTTTTCCAAACAGGATGACTCAAATCTATGTTAAATTCTGAGTCAAAGAAATGTCAAGATCTGGTTCTAATCAGCTTAAAACCTGAACCAGAAGAAAAGAAAAGACAGCTCAAAAACAAAGCAAAAACAGAGCTGTAAAGAAAGGAGAAGGCCATGATGAGAAAATTTCAGACCTTAAGCCTTCCTTTTTTCTTTTTTATTTTCTGCAAATAATAATCTATGTGCAGCTTGTTTTTATGCCATAGATCACAGCAAGTCAAACAGCTTAAATCTTGACTTGACTGTTTTTAAATTTATGTTATAGAATTTAGAGAATGAAAGTCTGTTGGACAGTTTAATCCCAATAGACAATAGATTAGGTAGAGAATAATATGGATCCAACTGTTTAATCTGGATCCATGAAGAGATAAGAAGTAGAACTAGATTAGATTTTTGTTTTCAAAAAGAATAAAATGTTGTAAGAGAGTTTGCCAATCCAAGTGCACTCTGATGAAGAAAAAATGTTAGATCAGTAGGATTGGGTAGGTAGGAAGTTTGTTGATGAAAGTTCCATTGTTTTTCAATGATTGACAACTTGTTTCCAGAGCAAAAGAAGATCATTCAAGTAGAAGAAAACAGCCCAATGGATGACGCAACTGATCAGCCTCCCAGAAAATGCAAGTCTGCAGTTCTTGATGCCTTCAAAAAGGCACCATCCCCAAGTGGAGCCACTGTTAGCCACCCATAAAATCTGTCATATCAGATGGTGGCTAAATGATGTTGGATAGCTTTCAAGAAACAATTTCATGACTAAAATTTCTGTTACTTGAAGACTTTTGATAATATCCTAGCCTTGGATAATATTCACTACTGTTTCACTTCAGAACTTAGAATCCTTCTGATTCCCAAAGTCAAAAACTGCTGCAAACCCCATTTTTCCCTTTCTCTCTTTCCCATACTAACCTCATTTTCTATTTTTCCATTCCCCATAAAATCCTATAATTTCATGTTTTCTTCCCTTTTCATTTCATAAAAACCATTTCATGAGGTCTAAGACCCCTTCTTAGCCTTATCCGAACCCTCAATTTCCTTCAAAAATCATGAAAAATGCATATTTTTATGTATTGGGCTTAAGCCCCCTCGGGCTTAAGTTTTTGACCCTTCTCTGCCCAAAACATGAAAAACCTTTGAAAATCATGTTTTTTGGGTTTTATTTCATTTCCAAATTTTTTCTACCCGTATGATTTATGGATCAATCTCGGCCGTCGATCTACTCCGCAGATCGGACGGTGCGGAGTACGCCTCCCTGTGGACCCCCCCCCCCCCCCGTCCGTGCGTTGTCTGCCCAAAACCACGTGGTTTTCATCGCACCACTCTTCGGCAGATGGCGGTTTTTCCCCGATGACCAGCGATTCCATACGACGGTTGACACGTGTCCCTTGTATGATTTGAAAACCGCCGCGCATTCGTCGTCCATCACGCGTTAAAATCCGGACCAAGACGCCCAGCGAAATTGATCTCCGCCGTCCGATCTGGGCCCACTCATCCAACAGTTGTCGATCTTCGAAGGTGTCCGATGTATAACCAAAGTGCCCGCGCGATAAACAAGCCATCATACCACGGCAAATAAATCTCCGTCGTCGATCTGATCTGTAGATCGACACCTCATATTGCATCGCCCGATTCCGTTTCCCAGTCAACGTTTCCCCTCCGCTGACTTTCCATCGCCCGATCCCGACCGTCGATCTCTGCGCGATCGACGGCTCAGATTTAATTTTTCGACCGCCCATTCCACGATCACTTCCGATAAATCTGGACCGTTGGATGATGCCATCCAACGGCCACGCTCCCTCCATGTGCCTCTGCAGAAGTTAACCATAAATGCATGGATTTTATAATGTTTTGTTTGTATTTTGCAGGGTTTCGAAGGTTTTCACTATGAGCGAAGAAAATTCGAAAGAAGAGGGTGACGGCTGTCTTGCTCTCGATTTACCAGAGGAAATCGACCATCGGGTTTAAAATTTCATATTTATCAATGTTTCATGAACCATTGATGCATTACAGACCCTGTACAACCCTGCGCAATAGAAAGAAAACATGGATTAAGCGCATAAAAAGAGTATCAGCGCTGAAGACCAGGAAATTATCAGAGCAAATGATTAATGGAATGTCTACGAGGATTATGGTCCAAAATGATCATTATAAACCTAATCCTTGGGTTAAAACAGAGTTCAAAAAAAATCTAAAGGGTTTTCATCGACAGGAAACCCTCCACCACCACAAATTGAGGCAAATTGATCCCTCTAGCTACCACGGCGCCACCTGTGCCTCAAAGTATTCAATCAGGAGCTGAATTTATTGATCAGGATTAGATATTTTGCCTCGACATAGCCGAAGAAGTCATTTCTGCCAGGAAAATCAATGCAAAGAATATCTGCAGAGTTACTTCAACACCACACAGTGCCTCAAAGGTAAAAAAAACTCCTACCAAGCTTGAAATCATTATGTAAATCATTTAATACAGAGGATATGTATGTAAGTCTCCTCATTTGAGCCCTTCGAGAGCCAATGAGCCATTTAATTCTGTATTAATTGTAAATGAGATCTTTTATCAGACCTCACCTCCTCATCCTTCTATATATACTACAGTAGAAGATGAGTGAGTGTTGGTTGTTGTTTGATTACAAGTTGTAACACTGAAACTCTCTGAAATAAATATACAAGTCTGTTGAAGTTGAAAAAAAAATTGAAGTCTTGGATGTCTTGATGATGTCGTTGCATGTCTGTTCCTAAGAAGGCTCTATCATTGGATCCATGAGCTTGGCTGTTGGTGAAGTATTCTGAACTGTTTGATGTTTTTTCCCCTATTTTCATTATGTTTCATAATTTCTTACTACAGTAGGCTGAAAGTTTTAGGCTAAGAAATGACTCCTGGAAGCACCTTAGACCTGTTCACCCTTCACTGTTTTATGTTTTCTTCCGCTGAAGTATTTTAGAGTCTTTAATCTTTCTCTTTAGTCTTCATGCTCGTTTATTTCCTTAATAGCTCAAATAGTTGGTTTCAGCATGATTTATGGTTCTCCCTGCTTGCCTGCTATCACTTGAAAGCTGTTATTGAAGTCTCCCTTTGAAGTACCATTGTTTTAAAGTTAATCAAAGAGGTCAGTTTTGATCTTGCGCTTTGCTATTGCTTGACCAGTTGTTTTGAACGTATTTATAGTTGTAAGCATAGATGTTATTTAGGTGTTCCCTCTTCTATGACTACAATTATCAGTGAATCTTTTATGTTTTCTAAGTCCTTTAAAATAAAATCTTTGAGGAAATAGGGAGTTCCCCGAATCTTAGGTTTCATTTTAAAAGTTGTCATTGAAGTCATTATTTGCTTAAAGAATGTTTGTAGAATTTATGGTTAGCCTTGTCTATGAAATATATCTTTATTGTTAAGTTATGTTTTCAATTTCCCTTTGTTGATAATTAAGCTTCTCTTTCCAAGTCATTAATGTCCATCTCATTCCAAAAACAAAAGGATCCTGTGGCCAAGTTAGATTTGCCCTTTGATATCCCATATCTCTTGAAGAGTTTTTCATGACCTTATTTTGACTCCATTGCCCAATGAACCAAATATTTCCTCTTTCTGTCTATCTTTCCTAGACCTTTCATGTTCTGCTGTATCAACTCAACCCAACCAAACAAACATCTGCACTTAATAACTAGTCTAAAATCCATACTCAAAGCACACAAGATAAACCTTTGCAAACAAATATTTGAGAGATCCTTCTCTGAGAATAGGAGGACTAGATCTTGGAACTCTAAATATTGGTTCTGATGTTGCCTTGTCTTTTGATTTGCCAAACTGTCAAAACACGGGAGACCAACAAGATTTACTTCTAAATTACCCTAATTCTAACTGGTAAGCTTTATCTGTATGTTTTCCTCTAAATGTGTATTTAAGAGTGATATCAATAGAGTATAACCAGTCAAGAATGTTGGTGAGCCCATGTCTTGCTAAGTAGAACTTGAGATACTGTTCTTAAATGTTATTTTCATTGCATGCTAAGTAGATTCTTAAGCAAGGAAGTCTATGGTTAGCCCTGTCCCTTGTTTGGTCTCAAAGAATTGCTTTGAATATTTCCCTTAAGAGTGGGCCGAAAGCAGGAAAGGTTTAATGTCTTTGCTTGACCTTAGGTTTATTTTTATGTTTATCTCATATGTGTTTCTCATGAGTGTATGCCAAAAGTAGGTTAGGTTAAAAGTCCTTGCTTGATCTTAGGTTGCCTTTGTTTTCTTACAATTTGCTACTTTCATTTCACTCCTTAATGTTCCATATCACAAACTCAACTTAAAAGATTTTCTGATATAGATGACTTGCCCTTTGAAATTTTTTGAATATTTGATGTGTGAGTAAACCATTTTATGACTCCATAGCCCAATGGTTTAGCACTTTTTGACCTATCTTCCCATGCTGAAACATCCTTCCACTTATTTCCTTCTTCACTTCACATGACCTTCTCAGTTAATGATTCCCAACCGAAATAAAACAAACAACCTCTTGAACTTCATAACTAGCCTAACATCTTAACTAAGCATAAAGAAATATATTTGAAAACAATACTTACATAAAGAGATCCCTCTCTGAATCCGGGAGGGCTAGATCCTAGGATTCCAAAGCGGTTCTGATGTTGCCTTGTCATTTGGTATGCCAGTTTTCCAAATCACTAGGACACCAACATAATGTCGACTCCACTGGGGAATTATTCTAGGTAAACTGCTATCTTATAAATCCTTAAGAACTCGGAAAACCCACAAGCCTTATACTGGTAGTTAATTACTCTGGTGGACAGTAACTCATCTTGAACAATTGAAATAATCCACTTGGCAACTCCACAACTCCTAAAAGATCAAAAGACTCCACTAGTGATTAGTAGGCCTACTGATTATTGCTGGTTTCACAAAGACTCCACTGGGGGCAGCCCATACTACCATAAAAACATTGTTCACACCCATGATTAGGAAACTCTGAGGATTAAGTTTCTTTGTTAAAGACTAGTTTGCCTCTTAAATATTGTTATATATGGCTAACTTTCTTCTTTTCTGGGTCTGAAACTTAACATACTGGCTTCAAAAAGAATTCATACCAAAGCTTATCCTGACCCAAATCCTCCTGAAATAGTTGATAATCCAGAAAGAATTATTAGGAAGTCTCCTGTATCTAGGGCTCCAACTATTTTCAGACTTATTCATAGAGATAACTCTGTTCCTGAAGTCCTTACAACTCTATCAAATATCCAAGTTGACTTAGAATTTCCAAGTAATTTACCAAGAACTAAGTCACTTAGTGGTATAGATCAGACCGAATTTGAGCCTCCAAGTTCACCACAACATAGTGGTCAACATATTAGCAGCAGAGAAACCCCTCCATCCACACCTCCTGATCTTCATTTCATTCATAACTTGGGTCTCTCTCACCCTAAATCTGCTCAACAGTCTCTTGCTGGTCCAAGCACTTCTGCCATCCACATACCTGCTATTCAAGCCACTCCTTTGCTCCCACAAATTACTATTATGGCATCATGGTATGCTCCCCTAGTGTTACCACGGCCTTTGGTTCCTTTACCCAATGAATATCAGTCTAAAATTCCCCATTTCACTAGAAATGAGTCCACTACTGCTCAACAGCATGTAGATAAGGTGAATGATGCCTTTGATTATATGGAAATAGAAGATGAGACCATTAAGATGAGAATCTTTGCCCGAATTTTAGGAGGAGAAGCCAAGAAATTGTTTAAGGGTTTAACTCCTCACAGTATAAATGATATCCCTTCTTTACATCAAACATTCACAAAAAAAATGGGAAATTAGGAAGAATCCACTCCAAATACTTTTAGATTACAAAAACCTAAAGAGAAACCCTGGGGAGAGTGTGCATAATTATTGCACCAGATTCAATAGTGTGTATAATGCACTACCCCTAGATTTAAAACCTCCACAAGGACTAGCTTTGGCCAAATTTCCTGAAGGATTTGATCCTGAAATGGCCTATCAGCTTAGAGAAAGGGATCCCTTAACTTTAGAAGACATGCAGAAGGGAGCTCTTAGTGTGGAAGCTAATCTGATTGAAAAGAGAGCCAGGATGAGGACTGAAAAGAAAGTGACATATAGAGAGGACACTGCACCTTCTGCATCTGACTCAAAATTAGACCATTTAGCCAAGAACATGGATAGCTTAGAAAAAATTATGGAGAGGTTAGCTATCCAAACAAGTGCCCAAAACAGGAACCAGACTCAAAATCAGAACCAGAACTTTAGGAGAACCCCCCCCCTCAAATGAAACAAAGAGATTCTGATCAACAAATCAGACCTCCATTTCAAGAAAATTATATGGATGAAGAGGAGGGAATGATATAAGAGTCAGAGGGAACTATTATAAACATGCTGGGAGTTAATAATGAAGACCCTGCCTTTTTCACACAGGATGACCAAGCCGCATATACATATTATGATTATGAAGGTTTAGAATCTGAAGATTATAGGAAAGGCTTTGAGAATGCAATCATGGAGGTCCACAAGCAATATGACCTCATAAGCAAAAGGAAACAAGAAACTCCCCAAACAAAAACCTCTGAGACTGCTGTTAAAAATAGATCTGAAAAAGTAGTTAAAGGCACTACTGAAATCAACAAAACAACAGCTGAAAGTTATGGTAAAAACAAGGGCAAAATCACTTAGAACGCTGATAAACAGAGTGTTGGCCCCAATAGCACTAGTACTTCAGCTAGTACCCCTGAAAGAACTATTTTAACTAATGTACATAGTGAAAACCAGCAAGCTAATTTTGCTGGTAAATTAGTAACTAACAAGACAGATTTGAACTTTTCAAAGGGTCAGTTCCCTTTCAGTTTAGAAAGTGAAATTGCTAAAATCAAAATCTTTTCCCCCCTCACTGAGTTAGTCACTCAAGATGTATATAAATGTCAGGTTTTGAAAGCTTTAAACATAGAAGAAAATAATGACTCTCTCAACCTCAATGATGATCAACCAGCCCTTTTATTTGGTCCTAAAATTGAAGGGAAATTCCAGGAAGGAGTGGTCCCTCCTTTCTATGTTAGTTTGAATATCCATGACAAGATTTTACATAATGCTATGCATGATTCAGGGGCATCACATAACCTCATGCCCAAAGTAATCATGGAGAGATTAGGCCTTGAAATAACCAGACCATACAAAGATTTTTACTCTTTTGACTCCAGTAGAGTAAAATGCTTAGGCTTGATCAAATATCTTTGTGTGAACTTGACCCAGATCCTAGCCAAATGCATAGTGATGGATGTGGTAGTGGTTGATGTGCCCCCAAAATATGGCATGCTTCTTTCAAGATCATGGGGTTCTGAGCTGCAAGGTACCATGCAAATGGACATGACATATGCCACCATCCCGGTCTTCGGTCAACTTAGGAGGCTGTATAGGGAATCACACATGAAATTTATGGTGAGAATTCAGGAAAAAATGGAAAAATCCCCTCTTTATTCTATCCATACTGACCTAGACTCATTCATTCTCTGCAATGATGAAAGCTTTGGTGAACTAGAGTTGGATAGTGAGCAATCACCCAATATAACAGAAAATAGGGAGGGAGAAGCTCTCAAACAGTTTTCCCACTCTGAAATTTATAGCAAACAAAATAGAGATTCTGAAACATCCACTGTCCATCAGCTAAGTGCAAATGAACGAAGTCAAGAAGAAAGGCCGCAACTCCATGAAAACCTTAAGGGACAAGTCCAATCCAAACATGCTACAGGACCCATAGAACTACATTATGACAGTCAGAACACAGAGGACAAAGAGGACAACAATGAAAATAACACCAAGTCTGAAACTAGCCCTCTTTGGAGTATAAGTTTTGATGGGTATTGTAATAAAACTGGTGCAGGAGCAAGTGTATGGCTTCACAACACTGAGAACAATTATGCTGAAAGCCATGCATACAAGCTAAAATTCCAGTGCACTAATAATGTAGAAAAGTATGAAGCACTCCTCTTAGGGCTACAGTCACTAAAGAAATTAGGAGCCAAGAGGATAGTTATTCGTGGAGATTCTGAACTGATCATTAGGCAAATAAATGGAGAGTACACTGCCAAACATCCAAGACTAAGAGCCTATAGAAATGATGCCATTGACCTTTTGAAAGATTTTGAGTAATATGAACTTGTTTTTGTCCCTAGAAGCCAAAACATTCTTGCCAATGGTTTAGCTTGTGCTGCCAGTTCATGTCAAAAACCTTATGACAAAAAAAAGCTCATAGTACAAGTGAAATATAGGCCAGTTGTCCCAGACGTGAAAAGTATTGACAGGTCTTTGAGGGAGATAAACAGATAGAAGACTTTCTACAGTTCAGAAATGAGTTTGAACTACCAAATTCAGACTCAAAGTATGACACATACTACCTTAATGAGGAAGATCCTATTGAAAAAGAACCCCCTCCCATTGTAGAAATAAATCTACTAACCAGTGAGTTCGAAAATCAAACGGAAGAGTACATAAACTCAAGAAAAGAGGACATAGAGGTATTGCAGTCTAAAGACAAAGGCTTACCCAAAGGACTAGCACCTCTAGAAGACTTGTTTGATTTTAATGACATTTCCAAGAAACCAACGATAGAACCCACTGAATCTGATATTGAGGAATACAATATAGGCATTAAAGACAAGATAAAAATGATCAAGTTATCTAAGACATTGCCAGCACACAAAAAACTAAAATATATTGAGCTTTTTAAAGAGTTATCTGATGTATTTGCATGGAGCTATGAGGATTTAAAGGCATACGACACAGAGACCATTCAACACAAGATACCACTTAAAGAAACCCAGAAACCATTTAGGAAAAAATTACGCAGAATAAACCTTGTGCAGTTACCTCTGGTTGAGAAGGAAATTAGGAAAATGTATGATGCTGGGATTATTGTCCCTGTGAGATACTAAGAATGGGTGTCTAATCTTGTGGCTGTAAGAAAGAAAACAAGAGAAATAAGGTTTTGTATTGACTTTAGGAACTTGAACAGAGCCTCATTAAAGGACAACTACCCCTTGCCTAAAATGGAGCACATCTTACAAAGAGTAGTTGGTTCCAAGAGGATTTCTTTGCTAGATGGCTTTTCAGGATATAACCAGATATTGGTACTTCCTGAGGATCAACTGAAAACAACCTTCACTACTCCTTGGGGAACTTTAATGTATGTGAAAATTCCTTTTGGATTAATGAATGTAGGTGCCACCTTTGAAATAGCCATGGATATTGCTTTCTCAGAAGAAA
This sequence comes from Pinus albicaulis, assembly GCA_034641835.2. NCBI lineage: Eukaryota > Viridiplantae > Streptophyta > Pinopsida > Pinales > Pinaceae > Pinus > Pinus albicaulis. Next base: position 695,485,304 of record CM076575.1, read on the forward strand.
TAGGACACTTCATTGTGATTTATTTTTTTGACATCACAGTCTATTCCAAAACAGATGAAGAACACCTAGTACACCTCAGGAAAGTCTTTGAGAAATGTAGGAAGTTTGGGTTATCTTTAAATCCCAAGAAAACATTGTTCGGTCTCCAAGAAGGTAAACTTCTCAGTCATATCATATCTGAGAAAGGAATTAAAATAGACCCAAAAAGGGTTGCATGTATATTGAAAATCAGTCACCCTAGAAACATCAAAGAATTCCAATCTTTCATTGGAAAGATTAATTTCTTGAGAAGGTTCATACCCAACCTAGCAGAACTCCTTAGGATATGAAAAAAATGCTAAAGAAAGAGATAGGAGTCAAATAGACATGGGAAGCAAAGAAATCCTTTAAACTGGTTAAACACGCACTTACCCAAACACTGGTTCTCATTAGTCCTGATTTCACTAAGGACTTCCTCATATTTTCATTTGCATCAGAATATACTGTGGCTGCTATCCTATTACAGAAAAATCTAGAGGGACAAGAGCATCCAATTACATTTTTCAGCAAAGCACTGAGGGATGCACTTATGAAATATAATATAATGGAGAAACAGGCCTATGCATTGGTCAAAGCCTTAAAAGATTTCATGGTTTATATCTTACACTCTCACATTATTGCATTTGTGCCTCATGTAGTGGTGAAGGAAATTCTGTCACAAAACCCTGATGGCAAAAGAGGAAAGTTGATTGCTGTGATACTGGAATGTGATTTGGAAATTAAACCCACTAAACTCATCAAGGGTCAAGGCCTAGCACAGTTAATGGCTGAATCTAACTTACAAGCACTTGATATAAACATGATAAATGCAATAGATGAGCAGGGATAATTACCAGCCCCACTTGTTGAAGTTCATTTCCTCAACTCATCTTGGTATGTTGATATTTTGTATGTGCTTACTAATCTCAATGCCCCTCCTAATTTGTCTGAAACAAAGGAAAGATTCTTAAATTTAAAAGCTCTTCATTACTGCATTTTTGATAATTGTTTATATTGGAAGAATTCCAGAGGTTTATTTCTTAAATGTTTGCCTGAGGCTGATGCAAATAGGATAAAGCATGAGTTTCATGAAGGAGATTGTGGAGGCCACCTAATTTGGAAAACCACTGCTAATAAAATCCTTAGAGCTGGATATTACTGGCCCATCCTCTTCCAAGATGTCCACAAGATGATAGTTGCTTGTCACAAGTGCCAAATCTTTGAAGGAAAGAGAAAACTGCTTCCCCCACCTTTGCAACCAATCACTGTTGAAGCTCCTTTTCAGTAGTGGGGCCTAGACTTCATTGGGGAAATCCACCCTGCCTCAACTACCCAACATAGATGGATACTCACAACCACTGAATATTTCACCAAATGGATAGAAGCCATCCCTTCTAGGAATGCCACAGACTCAGTCATCACAAAATTCCTTGAAGATCATATGCTGTCTAAATTTGGCTGTCCTAGGAAAATTATCACTGACAATGTCACTGCATTCGGTTCAAAAAAGATGGTTGATTTCTGTGACAGATATCAGATTGTGGTCGGTCATTCTACAACTTATTACCCTTAAGGTAATGGACTAGAAGGATCTTCCAATAAAAGCCTAGTAAACATAATAAAGAAGTTGTTGGAAGAAAATCAGAGATCATGGCACAACAAGCTGGTACACGCCTTATGGGTAGATAGATTGACAGCAAAGAAATCAATTGGAATGTCTCCCTATCAGCTGGTGTATGGAGCTGATGCAGTCTTTCGTACTAGTTTGGGAGTGCCAGTGATGAAGTTGGTCCAAGAAATACAGTCAGAAGAAGATAGCATGATGAGAAGGATTAATCAAACCATACATCTTCAGCAAACCATGGAGGAAGTTTATAAAAAAGCACAGAAAGTACAAGAGAATATCAAAATGTTGTTTTATAAGAGGACAAAGGCCAGTGATTTCAAGATTGGTGACAAAGTACTCAAATGGGATTCCAAGAGAGAAGATAAGGGCAAACATGGCAAGTTTGAAAATTTATGGAAAGGCCCTTACATTATTCAATATGTTATTGGTCATAATGCATTTTTTCTACAGGAGATGGATGGTACAGACCTGTTTGGGGGTCCTGTCAATGGCAGGGTGCGCAAACACTATTTCTACTAAAACTTCTGTTTAAAGCTTTCATTTTCCATTGTAAATATCACTGCTTCGTTTTATTTTGAAAAATTGAAAAATACAAAAACAATAGAAAAAGAGAAAAGAGGGAAAATTAGATAAAAAAAGGAAAGGTACAGCCCCCATACTAAGAAGAAAGAAATTCTGAAAGTGTGCAAGCTTAAATGCCACTACTTAAAGAAGCACTGATATCTAGTCATATAGCCTAATCATGGCTAGATAAATTTCAATTTACTACTCATCGGTTAGTGAAGAAAGATCTGCCAAACAATTTAATCTTGGCTTATCAGTAAATTAGATTAGGACAGAAAAAGATTGGTTATAATACGCTCAAAATATAAACCAAAGAATCAAAATAAATATGGCTCTAATTAGATCAAGACCTGAGCCAAAAAAGAGGAAAATGGTTGGTTCTAACATGCTGAAACATTGAACCAGAAAAAGAAGAGAAAAATAGCTCCAAAAGATCAAAATCAGAGCTGAAGGAAAGAATGAAGGAGGCTTGTAATGTTCAAATCCTAAGCCCTCCAAGTTTTGTTTTTCTTCTCTGCAAATAAAGGTCTATGAGCAGCTTGTTTTCATGCCATAGTCTCATAGCAAATCAAACAGCTTAATCCTAATTCGAATGTGTTTCAATTTCTGTGTTAGAATATAGAGAATGCCAGATCTGTCAAATAGTTTAATCCTGGCATATAGCAGATTAGGTAGAGAAGCGATGAGTTCAACTGTTTAATTTGAATTCATGGAGAAATAAGGGTAGATTTAGACTAGTTTCTTGCTTTCAATAAAAGAATAAAATGTTGATGTTTAAGGTTTACAAGTCCAAGTGCACCTTCTGAAGAGAAAATGTTAGGAAGTAGGCTATGTAGGTAGAATGATTGGGAGAATTTGTTTTCTGATATGAAATATTGATCATCTTTTCTAAAGAAGCATGATCAAAGAAGAAGAGGTTGTCATTGATAAAGGCACAAGTTTGTGCATCCCAGAGATTAAAATCTAAAATTATTGACGCCTCCGAGGAGCTTCCATCTCCAAGTGGAGCCACTGTTAGCCATCAGTAATATTTTTTCCATAGCAAGTGATGGCTAAAACAGGCCTTGAGCCTTCAAGAGATCATCTTCATAGAAAAATACCCATTCTTGAAGTCTGTTGCTCCTTACCAGTTGCTGGTCCTTAACTACTGTACCTTAAAAACAATGTTGTTCCCTCCAAAATCCAACACGAAATCTTCTATTCCCTTTAAAACTGTTTCCTAAACAGCCCCTTTTCATCACTTCATTCACTCATTTTGGTCCTTTTCTACTCTTCATTTTTCCTGAAAAAGGCCCTTTCTCTCCTTCTAATTTTCCTTCCATTATCCTCAGAAACCTTCAAAATTACCTTTCATTTCATAAAAATTCCCTTTTAAATCATTAAAAAACCCTTTGTGATGATTTAAAAACCCTCATTCTACCTATCGGAACACTTAAAAACACCAAAAAAGGTTTTATTTTAGGCCTTTTTTTACTCTTAGGCTTTAGCCCTTTTTCAGCCTAGCTCCAACCCACTATCTATCATATGCCCAAACCCCGCGACCGAACGCTAAGCTCTCATCGCATCGCACCTCTATATATCGCATCGCACAATTGCTGATTCCTTACCTCGCTTTTTTTTCCCCTCCCATCGATGCGATAAGCCCCTTCCCCCCCTAAAAGCCCCTAGTCACATATTGCAACAAGCGACTGTGTCCTAGGCCTTACCTTAGCCCTCATCGCATCGCTCCATCGACTTATCCCTTCCCCTTTTCTTTTCCCCTCCGCGGCGATATGCCGATGCGATAAGATCTCCCCTCCTCAACTCTTGGTCACCTTGTTCCCCACAAGACCACACCTCAACCTATTCCTCCATCCTCCGTAACAACTCCCCACCGCAGATCTTATAGATCCGACGGTCTTCATTAATCCTGACAACTCAACTCCGCTGGGGCCTACCATCCACTATACAAAATACCCTTCCTATCACGCCCCGACACTTGTTGCCCACTTTCATTTATGCCCGAGCAACTTTTCCATCGCGCTCAATTTGCACTATCCGATCTCATCCCTTTCATCCAACGGTCGTGGTAACTATTCCATTGTAAGATTATATAGTTTTAAATAAATTGTTTCTTAAAATTTCCAATTGTATATTAGAACAGGAAAGTAGTGGAAATAATTGAAATGAGAATTGCTTTAAATTGGATTGTATCTACGTACTTAAAGTTGGATTAGGAATTGTATTTCTAGATTAGAGACACATTTGGACAAGTAATATTATTGATCCGAGAAATCGTTGAAAATCAAAGTTATTAACCAAAAAAATAAAGTAAATGAAAAATCAAGTTATCAACAACAAAAATTTATCCAAAATCTAATCAAATATAAACTAATAACTGAAAAAGTGAATTCACTAAGAAAGGGAGCCACTGACAACAACTTGATTCAAATTTAAGATAATTCGAATCTATGTACTCTTACTTTTTCCTTTGTGTGGTCTACAAATTTGCCATATAATGAATTTATATAGTATAAAACTTTAACATCAATATACATAATTAGAATTGACATCTCTATTACTTAAATAAGGAAATTTCCCTCTGTTTCACATTTCTCACACTTATCAGCTCCTTTAATCTTAGTAAATAGAAACAAATGGCTAGGGTTTGTTGCTAAACAAAAGCCAAATGTTTCCCATAGCTAAATAAAGTTGGATGTATTGGTCCATCACTAAATAGAATTCAAACATTTTTCTATCACTAAAAAAATTAAGATGTTGGGATCTAGACATTTTAATAAATATCAAACTAATAGAAAGTCTAGATCTAGGTGTCAATAAATTTTATTGGACACCAGAAAATAAGAGGTGGAGTTCAAAATTTACCTTTTATAACAAGTGAAAAATTAATCATTGAGCTAATTTTCCTTCACAAATTTTTGGCCTGAATCAAATGTTGGAGCACTGAAATCTATAAGTTTTATTTTTACTAGATTCATATGCCCTTCAAACTTCCTAATGTGGAATGTTGTTATGTAACCTTGATCTAAGATTTTACAGAATCTAAGATTGCTTAAAAATAGGAATTCATAAAAAATCCAAATTAGGATGTTTTATCACCTATCCATGTCACTCATCTACTTCACTTGTAGGGACCCAAATACAAAATATTAAATCCATAAAAATTGAAAAGTCAAGATTAAGAAAAGTTTTGTATGTTGGGTGTCCAATCGCTAAATAACTATTGATCTCAAGGCAATTGGAATTCTAGATCAAATCTTGGTTTAAATGTATATCCACAATTATGAATCATCTAGATGCTAAAATACCTAGTGTTATAGGTCAATTTGGGCATCATCCCCCATGACCTGGTCAAAATGGAAATCATCCCCAGGACCAATGAAATAGGGTCTATCATCCACTTACATTTTAGTTGTTATATGCCTTAAGAGAAGAAAAAATCATTCGTGGCTTCTATTGTGAGATTTCCAAGGTTTGAAGTATATTTTATATCACTTATGAACTCACCAACACAGCCTCTAAAGGGACTAATTTTGTTGCATATGTAGCATCCTCCATTCAAGGGTGCACTGCAATGCACTTCCCGACATTCAAGAGTGTGTTGGTCACCTGTGAGCGGAATTCTCATTGTTCCGAGAATCTCCATGTGGTCAATGCCTTCTAGAAGAGTCCATATGTGTCAAACTTCGAATCCAAGTGTCCATCTAACACTTCTGAACTTGGGAACATGTCTTGTCTATTATTAGAAAGTCATTCATTGAGAAACTACCATCAGTTTCCCTATAAATTGAGCACAGATCCTAGTGCTAGGGAAGGAAGAATTTTGGTAAAGAAATGTTGTTGGATTCTCATTTGAGAGAGTGAAAGTAGTGATATGTTGCTGGTATGATGTTGGATGTGACGAGGCTACGATGAAGCTGGATCTGGTGGCAGTAAATTGATCATTGGTTGTAACCTCTCCCTTTTACTCTTTAATAAAGATTGCTGTTCATTTTCCCATATATATGTCTCTATATGTCTCTATTTATTATGCAATAGATTCTTGAATGATATATATATATATATATATATATCATATCTAATTGATTTGAATGATTAAGATCGGTATATATCCGTATATGCATGTTGTTTGTTGTTCTTTGTTTGTGTTTGCAGGAATTGATCCGACGATCTAAGTTGGATTGACAACGACAACAAAAACGAAAAAATAAGAAGGAGAAGTGCTTGGATCACAAGTAGGTTCTTTCATCATTATGTGTATATGCTTATTTTAGAGAAAGTGATAGTAAATTCTTTCTTCTGTTGTTCTAAGTGACTAGCACCACACTTAGGGAATTTGGTTTATCCATAGATCACAATTATGCATAACAAATTGGTGACTCTGTTGGGGAGTATCCTCTCATTCCTAGTGTTTTTGCCTCAGCTTATCCTCATCAGTAGCATCTACTTTCAGTTATTATAAATTTGAATGAAAGAATTGCATTAGAAGTGTGTTATGTAGCTTGATTTTTCAATTCCTGCTACACCCAACGTACTGTTGGTTAAGACACAGTACACTGCAGTGCACTGTCTCCCACTCAGGGGTGCACTGTAGTGCACTGTCTCCCACTTAGGGGTGCACTGCAACACACTGTCTCCCCTTAGAGACTATGTTTCCCCTTTAGCCAACCAAATTCCATTCAATTTTTTCATTTCTATCATTCTTAGCCATTTGTTTGTTGTATTATCAACTGTCTGATACCTCTTAGAGACCAGTAAAATTTCCAGATTCTTCCTCCTTTGAAAAGTAAATTTGTTCAATGTATCTTTAGTTTTTTTCTTTATCATTGGAAAATCAAATTCAAAGTATTTTATTTCTGCATTAGATCCATTTGTTTTCATAAACGAAATTGTTTTTTTATTCCTCGTTTCCTATAGGAAAATTTGTAGTTTAATTCTTCATTTTTCCTAAAAGATAAATTGTTGTTAAATTCCTCGTTTCTCAAAGAAGAAAACACTTATTTTTATTGATTTGATGCATGTATTTTCCTTTCTTGCATTCACATTAAGGGAGCTGAAAAGAAAAGCATGCATGCGCATATAGTGAATTGTTTGTGTTGCATTGGAACAAGTTAGGAAAGCTGCATTTTATTTTGTGCTCTTTGTTGTTTGCTCTAAAACTAATTGATCTTTCCCTTAGTAGCTAGGATTTTCATTGAAAAAACTAAAATTGAAAAGTTTGCTTATCATTTTAGATTGCATTTATAGGAATTTCCATCACATCATGTGGCAAACCTCAAAGATAAATTTCTAAAGAAGATAAAGATAAAATTTACATCAATTTATGAATAAAGCAAACGATAACATTTAGAAGGTCTAGGCTAGAGACGTGTTCCAATGTCATTAAACATAGCAGCTGTCGTTAACTTGTCTGCAATACATTCCGAGTGTGATACCTCACTCCATGTACGTAAGTATATCAGAGCTCGTCCATGTACCTTTGGGTATATAGGGCAGTGTTCTAGTACGAAAAGTATAAGGGGGTGCTCTCACTATGCGGTTTCGCATTAGACAATGCTAATACAGATTTGGGCCTCCACGTACCTTCAGGTATATTTGGGAGGAAAAATTTAGGTTGTCATCCATCTATAGTGAACCGAGTCAGATGCCTTGTAACTTGTGATACACTGAACACAACATTCGGGGAGATTTCCTGCCCATACTTCTTGGTTTGCTAGGAGGTATTCTGCAGTTCAAAATTAATTTTTAAACCTTTTGCCTAGAATTACCCTTTTATTTTGTTTATTTGTTTTTGGTCATAAAATAAATCAGTCATTGTGGAAGAAGAACATTCCTTCCCTCGTCGTTCGCGTAGAATAGCACTAAAACCACCTTTACCATCGGAAGCCATTTTTGGTCGGCAAAGGCGACATCGCTCTGCCGAAACAAGTAATATCAGTACCTCTGGTGCGAAATCATCCTCACATGTACCAAAGTTTTCTCGAGTTATTTCTGCAAATCCTAATTCATATACTGTTGTTGAGACAGAGTCCTCTCCGCTACCTATGGTCACGATCCATCCAATCAGTGATACCATATCTCCTGAACCCGACGTTGTTCAACTGGAAGTTGATTCAGATCCTATCGTTCTTTTGCTAGAACATCTAAATCATGAAGTCGAAAAACTGGAAGTTTTTCCTGTATCAGTCGCCCCACAATCTATTGTAGCCATTGAGTCTCCCATATCGCGTAGTCAACCTCCTGAAATATACTTCGGGCTTGACGGAAAAATCCTTCCACCTAGTTTTATTTCGATTGAAGACATTCCACAAGACGAAACACCTTCGACTCAAACCCATTTTTGATCAGATCTTTATATTTACGAGAATTTTCCTCAATCATCCCACTCTGATTTATTTTATCCTGTGCATATTCGAGTTCCTGTAGATCCAGGAGGGTATACATTTGGTCGAATAACCATGCCTAAGCCAACATCTTCAGTTGGACTATCTATTCCAGTTACAACAACACCTGCTTTTGCTACCCCGTCAATGTTCACAACATCACTAGAGTCACATCTATGTGGTGGCCCTTCCGTCTCACTTGGTTGCTAATATTTATCTAGAACCTTCTCTAGTGCATCCTCAAACCCATGGACTTCACCAATTTCATCATCTAGAATTCTATCTGTTACATCTCTAGTGAGTATTGAATGGCTTGATCCTTTACATACATCATTAGGGAAATATCAAGCTGGTCCACCTGGTTATATTCCATCCAGTACAATTTTGACTGGACTCCCTGCATTTGGAGAACAATATTTTCCATCTTATTATACTTCTCATTCTGGGGGGCAACCTATGGTCACCCATTTTGACATTAATCCATCGTTATTTGGTCATCCTAATGTCAGAATGAATGTTTGTCAGTGGCAACCCACTATACCCATCCAACCACAAATGGTTGTACAATCGTATCAACCAGTTCAACCTATTGCACCCACATCTACTCTGCTTGTTAATACATCCTTACCCCTGTTACAGACTCAAATTGTCATACCTCAACCATCTCAGGTGGGTCCTTACACCTAATACCCTTAGGTATTGGACCCTTAGACTCCAACTCCTTCGGTTGGTTTACAAAAGCCACATGTATCCGGAATTATTTATTCACAAGCTAGATTACCATATTATGGGATGTTTCAGCCACAACTAGGTTATACCTATCCACAACTGAATCCAAGCTATTCTAGTTTGGGTTATAATATTGGTGGATAGAACCCTTGCCAGCCACAAGAACAAATACCACAACCTTCATTTCAACAAGTAGTATACCTAAGCTTTGGTCAACATAATCCACAAGTGTTTGCTTATCAGAAAAACCCCTATTTAGGTTACCAGCAACAAATTCCTTATGTTGGTGCTCAAAGTCCTATTGCCCAAGCAATTCCATTATACCCTGGCTATGCTCAACCTGACTTAAATTGACTGTTTCCCTTTTTTGCAACTTTAGAGTTACCAGATTTAAACCGGCTTACCAATGATCAAATCAACTATGTAATATTCCCAATTAGCCATGAGCTAGTTGGAATAATAATTTTTGTTTTTTCTTTCTTGTTTAATGAATAAGAGGATATGGATATCCATAAATCTCCTTAAATAAGAATAAAACCTATGCCAATGTGAAAGGAGGACATCTTGGCAGCTTAATTGAGCACCCTTAGGGGTGAAAAGGGGCTGGAACACATAGACTGGGTCAACCTTCACCAAATCAACGACATTGTCATGGAGGAGTGGCATTCATTATGGGACATTGCAGTTTTAGATGGAGACTCTTTGCATGGAAGTAGTGTCATTAATGGATGGGGCTTAGGGTTAGAAAGCTCCTCACTAATATAAGGAAGAGGATGACAACCATATTTCATAATGTTGATGTTTTAAATTTATGAATATATGGTCTTATTACCAAATTGATCTTGATTGGCTACTTGTCAATCAACTCAATGTAACTCTTTCAAACCACTTCTAACATAAGATTAGCCTCTTTAGTTTGAGAGGGCTCTCTCAAAAGGGGTTTATGATTTTGAATAATGATAGTACTAGATGGCTAACTCTATGGAATTATAACTTGTTTTTTTTGTATGATTGCAGGTTGAAAAATGAAGGCTTGCTACCATTGGGCTCATGGAGTAAAAAATCAGTAATCTTAGTGAAAATGGTTCTTCACATGGAAGCTAAGACAGATAGAGGTTTTTAACAGAGATAATTCACACACATAATATAGGAAAACACAGTCATTTCACCACTAAAGGAAGTCAGAGCATAATATTGTTAATTCTGAGTAATTAGAGTTGAAATCTACTGCAAGTGACTAAAAATAAAGATATAGATCAATAACACATCAAAAAACTCATGAGAATCTAAGGTCTGGAAAGTATAATGTCACTTTGTATTACTGATAATGGTCAAAAAACATACAAGCATCAATTTGGTGCAATATTCTCCAACCTTTATCTTCTTTGATATTTTGTCTATAAATAGACATTATTTACAATGTAGATGACCTGCCTAGCTGGCTAGATATTCGAATTCTACTCTGACACCTATCATAACTGAAACCACTAACTTAAAACGGAAAAATGACAGCTATCTTTGAAGAAACAAACTCCTAATAGGACTCTATCTCTTATTTATTACATTCCTTTATCCTATCTATGAAATAATTACATAATGTTACATAATGAATGTCACATGCTCGAAGGACACATGACCAAGTTCACCACCATTTTACATCTTTAAAGCACCCCTAGATCTGTGGAACATAACCCTGATTTTTAGGAATGGATGACCTTCATCTTGAACGATGTTTTGACTGATGAGATGGCTACATGGAACTCCCTTTGAGTCATAAATTTCTGCTAATCAAGTCCACTGACATGTTGGAGGTTTGCAGATGGAAAAATGTGCTTTTGAGATGCTCAAAATCCTTCAAAAATTACTCTCTACGAAAATAAGGCAGACAGTTTCGTAGCGAGTTTTAGTAGCATGGGAAAAATGGCTTTTCCATCAATCTTCTTGACTTCTTTGATGTTCCAACAACTTCATCATGTCATGACACCTTGCAACCATCGATCTCCCTCCTTAAAACATGCCAAAACTGAATTTTAATGTAAAAAACCATCTACAGGAATTTTCGTAGCTTATTTCTGGCTTTAAGCCTGAGGTATGCTACGAAATTGTGCAAAAAACCAGAAAATGTTGTTTTCAAGCTTGTCTTCGAAACTATTCTCCAGTTGCAAAATTTGGGTTCTTTGCACGTTTTGAACCTCCTAAAACATATTCCTTCTTAACTTATTACTCCTGTGGTGTTTCCTCCTCATTCACAATCAATTGACTAATGGGCTCTTGTACCACTGTCATCTTCAATCCTTTCTTTTCCAACTCCACATGAATCAAATCTAATTTCTCCTGAAGATGTTGCACTTTGTCCTTTAATGCCCTGTTCTTGGATTGCAAGTGCAAGTTTATATTTTTTATGTGTTTAACCTCTCCTCTTAGTGTCTGAGTCCACTTGATCAACTTTTCTGTATTCTCCAAGGTCTTTGAAACATTTTTGACTTGATCTTTTCGGATTTTCTTCATTTTTTCAAACTAAACCTTCTCAACTCTATGTTTCTTTGCCTCTTGCTTCAAAACTAATATTTCCTTACCTGCCTCCTTCAACTACTCTTTAAGGGTTTCAATTTCCAATTTTTCAATAACTTTCTCTTCACCCTTTCTTTGTTTGATAACTAGTTCTTCTTTTGGAGGTGAAGACAAATCTATGATACTTAGTGGTTCGGTAAAAGCTTCATTTATTTTCTCAATCTCTTTGTTACTTTCCATGATTTTTCTTGCATGTCTAGTCATTGGCTTCCTAGGTTGAAAAATGAAACCAACATCGTCACCTGCAAACTCTAGATTTTTAGCAGTCTTACCCTTTTTAAGCTTTCTTCCTCCATCTTCAATGTCTTCATCTTGGACAATGGGAGTGTCTTCAATGTCAATTTAATGCAAGATGTCCTCTAAGTTTCCTTTAGTCATTGTCTAGGTCCTAGTGACTCTTCTGCCTTGTTTGATGATTGTTTTCTTTTGTTTTTTAGGTGTTGTTTTAGGCGTGTCAATATTCTACAAAGGCTCTGCATCCATGCTCACTAGTTCTAGAGGAGATGATCTATTCCCTTCTTCAACTTCCTCTGCCACAGTTGGTGATGAAATGTTTCTAGGTTTGGAGGATCTCTTAGGAGTGACAACGCCAATTTCATAACCACTCATGAACAAAAAGAAAGTCCAATCTCTTTCTAGTCTCTTAAATTCCTCTAACACCAATAGCTTAGTCAAACCATGATGAAAAAGAGAAGTTTCATTGTCTTCTTTTTTGATTTGAAACTTATCTGACATTTTCCCTAGAATTCTGTATAAATAAAAAGGCAAGTCAAGTGACCTCTTACCCACAAAATGTAGCAGAAGTCTGAGATGATAGGAGTAGACCGTGTGAAACAGTCCTTCACAATTAAAATACTTCTAGATGATCATCATCAACTTTGAATAATTGTCCTTCATGAAACCCCTAGGGATAGCATATGTCAAATCAATTTCATTGTGTTCTGGTTTGATGAACTCTTTGCAGTCCTACATTGTGAATTTGATTCTTTTAAACCACTTTTCCCCTCCTATAAGGATTCCTATTGCTGATGAAATGCTCCTTGGTGTCACTATAAGGTTTATAATTCCCACATTAGAAGTTGTTCCTATGAAGCTAGTAGCAAAATCCTTGGAAACCTATAGATGAAAGCCCTGCAACCTCTAACAGAATTGCAAGCAACCAGTTCTTTTGAAAAACTCCATGGCAGTTGGGTCTCCATTGAGAAAATTCATGTCCATGGGCTCATGCCTCTAGAAATGACCACCTTTTATTGTTTTCCTTCTTGCAGCCATGGGTGCTTTATATCTTCACAACCTCGCTTGTTTGATGACACCTACAAAGTTCAAATCTGCCAGCAACCTGCTTGGCTCGATGAAGCAGCTCTCCAAAGATCCGATTACATGCAAAGATAAAGTGAAATATGAAAAAAAGGCTAATTGGGGTAAGGTTTTATGGTATAAATGATATATCATGCTTTAATCATGAAACATGCATGCCAAAAAGGGTAATGATGACCTCAGACACGGCTATGTACCTTTGAATTAACCATAATAGACTCAAATGACCACCACCCTAACTCCTCCAATCATGGAATGACATTTCATATTGTATTTGACAAGACAGGTAAGAAAACAGATTTTTGTAGCGTATTTAGTTTAACCTCTAACAGTTTCGCTACAAAACTATTAGGCAGTTTCGTAGCGAAAACTGTTGTTTTGTTGTATAAAACGCTACGAAGATTTGAAAATTTGACACAAGCGCCCTTTATGAATTTAAATGCATGGGGAATGAAAACTGACACCATATGAGGACGTATGGGACATGACATGTCCTAAATGGTGGTGACCTTGAACCGAGCTTCAAGCCTATTCTAGGAAAAAAATTCAAAACAACCTTCAATAAAAATATAATTTTTTGAAATCACTTATCATTTATGACATATAATAAATATCATAAAATGAAAAAAAAAAAGGATGGTATTTTGATTAACCCACTTATTTCCAATGCTTAGCTCATTAATGAGTAATGGTTCATCACATACAACAGTGGTTTGGCATTTAAAGGCTAAAAGGATGTATGTTCTAGTTGCATGTTCTCTCTTCTCGGATATGGTGTCCCCTTTTATAACATTTAATCCTTTAAATAACTCACATCTAAATACTTAATGAAAGCTTCCCAAAGAAACTTAGGCACCTTTTTTTTAGGACTCTTTAGTTGAATTAGTGTGGTATAGGAATTTTCAATGTTGGTCGATATGGGACTTGGGTCTAAATTTAGTTTACATACTTTATGATTTTGTATATCACACTCACCATAATGTCATTTCTCTTATTTTGTTCTTTTTTTTTCCAATTCTAGCTATAATGCTAATATGTTTCCCTCTGAAAAAACAAAACAATTAACCATAGGTTATGGATATAAACTATAATGATATTGGAAACTTATTCGAAATAATAATTACAAATCGTATGCTCAATGTCAATTTTGAGGAGCAAATAACAGAAACTTGAGGAAATCATGTCACTTTTTTTTAGTTAATGTTCACATATTCCATCTAGTATCAAACATGTTGATTAATAGTTATTTTATTACATTCATAATGCTATGTGTTTTCATGTCAAAATTCATGACATATTTATGACTTTGGTATCCAATATCACTATCATTTGAACTTATTGGTAGGTTTCTTATCCATTTAAAGTGTAATTCATAACATCCCCACTAATACAATAGATAACTAAAATCAAACACATAACTAACAATTTCATCTAAATCTCTCCACATACCACCAAGATTTTACAATTTTGGTCAAGATCATTATAAAGGTAATGTATAGTTTTTTTTTTAGTAAATAATTATGATTACCATTAAAAAATTTATTAGGCTTCGTGAAATTTTGTGACTTTTGTGTTGTTGATTAAATTTAGATATGGGATGGCATAAATGAACCTTATGGATAGGTTTAAAGCCTAAAGCTTAAATTTTTTATTACAAAAATGAGAATTGCATGATTATTTTCATTCATTTTATAATCCCATCAAATCCTCACTCTTCTGTTTCAGGAAGGATCATTTATCAATTCTAAGCATTTTATTTATCATATTCTTTCTCTTTCTTCTTGTTTCTAATAACATACATAAGTTTGACAATACTTAGCAAATATTTTCATAATGCCCCACAACTCTTTTAGCCTGCCTCATCTGAGATCTAGGATCATGGAAATGTATCGTTTGTAGCATTAGTGCTAGGAACATGATTTTTGAAAATGGTATGAGTGATTAAGAAAGTTAGGGTAATGATAATGTTTTTTTATTATAATAAAGTGAATTATCAATATCCTCAATAAAGTCACACACAACTTGATGAGTAATTTTCTTTATTTTCTTGGTTTTAGGAATCGTGGGAAACTCCAAAGCATAAACATATTAGCCTAAATAATAAATATGGTTAAACAAGAGTAAGATGTGCTCAAAATGTACGTGGGGTCTTGGTTAAATGGTGATGAGGTGAGTTGTTATAGTCCTCATCACAGGTTCAATTCCCTTCCCCGATCGGGATGTATATGGACATGTTGATGAAGATGGAGTAAAAAAATAATTGAAAGGTACTACCATACTTACAAAAAAAAAATGTACTCAAAATAAAAATACAATAGACAATGTTCATGGATTATATAGATCTATAAATTACACTATCTTTATATAGTTATATAAGAAAATGTTTATATGTTAAAGTTTTATATTTTTCATTTTCAATACTTAAATTTCCATATTAAAAAAACATAACTCAACATTTTTATTATTATTAATGTATATATAAATTTTTAAAATATTATATTTAAAAATATTATAATTTGTACTAAAATTTCATCACATGTATTTGAAAATTCAAATAAAATTTTCATTTATTTAATTTATTTTTATCAATTAAAATTTAATTTTTTTCAAGTTTCCATTATAAAAATTAATAAATATATATTCTTCAACTTAAAATTTAAAATAAACCTTTAAAATTCATATAATATTTATTATAAAAACCTAAACCATTATGAATAAAAGTATTCACAACCATAATCATAAGGAAAATGAAAATGGTTACCATATGAATTTCACATCTTCTATCCATTATGTATTGATGGCAGAAAGAAAGAAAAAAAGAATATATATATATATATAAACTTTAGGTTGTGAAAAGCTAACTCATTTTACTCATTATCAATATCACCCCAAGCTTCCAAAGCTGTACAACCATCTCAATCGTGGGATGAGGCCTCAAAATTGGATGGCTGAAGACGGACCTAATAGGATATGGTAGCACTCAAAAAGTTGAAGGTGAAATTTCCAGATTATCCTTTATTTTCAAAAAATGGTTCGTAGTTCTTATTATTCAATTACAGTGAGATGTTGATGCAAGATTTTTGGGATGTATATGTGTGTTTCTATTTTGTCACCAGCAAATATTTTGTCAACATCTGGTTTGGTTGTATATTTTCATAGTGTAATGGTAAGTTTATTTTCTAATATTATATTAATTATAATGATTATTTATTTTAACCAGTATTTAGAGCTCAAATCTTTTTAGGTACAAACACTTTTTTTAAAGTATTAAAATTCAAAAAATGTTTGCAGTTCTAAAAATTTGGTTTCCATATATATATATATATATATAATTAGGTTTTTTAATGTATGAATTGATTTAACCCTTGAAAATTTCCTTGGTCAGTTGGATTATATATGCTACTTAGCTTAAATTTGTAATTCAAACAAATCTCATAGATTCTCTATAAAATTGACTAAAAAGTATACATGAAAAATGATCAAAATGTATAATAATAACACTACTTGTAATGTTTTAATGATAATTTGTTTTTGATATATAATATATACATAGTTTTTTGGTTTAACTATAAAGTTGATATTGAAATATTTATTTTAACATGAGTATTGAAATATTTTATGTATGACTCATATTGAATTTTTTTTATGAGTAATAACATTATTTAAATAGAAAATATTAGACACACACACACATATTGAAGTCAATTAGTCAATATGGATATTCAAATAGTTTTTTAAGTGTGGTATTGAAATAATTTTTAAAAGTATAAGAATTATACATCTTGCTCATAATAAAAGTGAAAATATAATATTTTTTTACTTTTAATTTTGTTATCTTCCTCTAGAGTTAATATACAATTATGTTACTTCATATAGATATCTAAATATTTTATTTATGGTTGAGAGTGAGAGTGAGATATGTTTACCACATCTCCTTCATACCAAATGTTTTATTTTTTAATTATAGATACATTTTACTCTAGGAACATGTACTAACCACCCACTCAAGGTAATTTTAAAGGTTCATAAGTTTGCTACTTCGTGTGGATTTTGGTGTAATGGAAATCCTGAATATGCTATCAAAGCCCAAATTTGATTCCTCGAGTTTCATTTGAGGGGGGTGTTTGGAGTAATTGTCACACTCACATATTGGGAATAAATTACATGGACTAACTACCACCCTTGGAACATGGACTAATCGCTCACTTAAGGTCAAAAAATGAACTAACCACTCATTCAAGATAATGGTAAGACTTGGGAGGTTTACTATGATTTTTGGTGTAACGGAAAACTTCGAAGGGGTTTACATTTAATACTCATTGATTGTTATAATGAAGAGGTCACTCAAAAGCGTTGTTTCTACAAAGAAACTAAAGTTCATTGGAACATTTAAGAGTGCACCATAGCATATTGTTACTATAAAGAAATACAAAAACAAAGTCAAGGTTGGCATCATTGACACCTCAAGTCATGTGCAAAAATAGAAAACAAAGTGGAGTGAAGGAAAGAAAAAATGCAACAGTTGCAGTTGCAGTAGGATGAGATAATGTAGAATATTAGAGATATATCAAAACAACATTAGGTTGAATGTGGTTTCTTAGAAGAGTTGTTGTAGTGAAAAAATGTAAAACCTAGAAGATGCTTCAATAGCAAGTATTAATGGAGTTTGTTTAAACAATGGTCATGATACATGCATAGGAGGATGGGGAAATAGTAAGAATCATTGGGTTTGCATTGAGCACCATTGGGAAGAATTAATTTAAGGCAATGAGCCCCATTCTATGAGATCTTTAGAAAATGAGTCATAAAAATGGGAATAAAGGATGATCATGATGGTGATGAGGATAGTCCAAGAAGAGAAAATGGAAAGGTTAAGTGTAATGATATGTATTAGTTATAGATTGTAATATGTTGAACAAAGACGGTATAAGGATCAAGAATGCCAAAGAAAAAATTAGAAAAACAGATTAAAGATAAAGACAAAAATTCACATTTTCTAGTAAGGGGAGTTTAATGTAAGGACATCATTATCATTGTAACTATCTTGTATATTTTTTTCATTAGCTTAATTTTTGTTGTGATTAAATACTTTAAAAAATTATAATTCCTTTCTCCACCATTGAAATATGAAGAATAATATTAGAATTTCAATAGTGATAATAATTGCAAGACCAAAAGAAAAAGAATATATATACAAATATGAAGCTTGTAAATAAGAAAAAAACCTTCAACTATCACTTGATTTGGTTAGTGTAGTATTGATGGCCATGGATTATATATATATACAAAAATTGGTCACTTTATTTGATAAAGAGTATATAGTTATTGATGTGATTAATTTTAAATTACACATTATTTATGGAATGCATTGTAAAGGAGTTTATGGGTTGAGAAATTTGCGAAGTAGAAGATGAGGCGTGCAGATGCTAAGGAATTTGTAGTAGTTATGCATGATTTTCATTTTGCAGTTAAGTAGCAGCTTTATGAAAGTAGCACTGAGCACAAATAGAGTGTAATCTTGAAAAAAAAAGAGATGAATTTTGAAGTTAGGGGTGTTATACTAGCACATCTCGAGAAATAAAATTTTTCTTAGGGGTACAAAAACATGAAACTTAAAAGGATTTTCACATGTAAATTTTGAGAAAATTTTCTTTTAATCGATATGAAATAGAGCATCTAAGTAATATTCGTATTTCTCTAATTTTACTGTTTCATATTTGTAGCTGTAAAAGTGATTATATAAAATTTCAACATCACCTTAGAGACAAATTGGATCAACCTTACACAAAAAGGTAGTGAAAAAGTTAAGTTGAAGGAACATCTAAGTGTTATGTGGAATTGTGATCTACGGATAAACCAAATTCCTTAAGTGTGGTGCTAGTCACTTAGAACAACATAAGAAAGACTTTACTATCACTTTCTCTAAAATAAGCATATACACAGAATGATGAAATAACCTACTTGTGATCCAAGTGCTTCTCCTTCTCCTTCTATCATTGTCTATGTCACTCTCAATCCAACTTAGATCGCCAGATCAATTCCTGCAAACACAAACAAAGAAAAACAAACATCATGCATATATAGATATATACCTATCTTAATCAATCAAATTGATTAGATATGAAATATATATATCATTCAAGAACCCATTTCATAAGAAATAGAGACATATATATGGGAAAATGAACTACAATATTTATTCAAGAGTAAAAGGGGGAGGTTACAACCAATGATCAATTTTTTGCCACCAGATCCAGCTTCATCCCAGCCTCATGACATCCAACATCATACTAACAACATATCAGTACTTTCACTCTCTCAAATGAGAATCCAACAACATTTATTTACCAAAATTATTTCTTCCCTAGCACTAGGATATGTGCTCAGTTTATATGGAAACTGATGGTAGTTTCTCAATGAATGGCTTTCTAATAATAGGCAAGACAAGTTCCCAAGTTCAAAGGTGTTATATGGACACTTAGATTTGAATTTTGACACATATGGACTCTTATAGAAGGAAATGGCCATGTGGATATTCCCTAAACAATGAGAATTCCGCTCCCAGGTGACCGACGCACTCTTGAATGTCGGAAAGTGCATTGCAGTGCACCCTTGAACAGAGGATGTTGCATATGCAATGCAGTTATTCCATTTAGAGTATGTGTTGGTGAGTTCGTAAGTGATATATCATATACTTAAAACCTTGGAAATCTCACAATAGAAGCCATGCAGGAATTGTTCTTCTCTTAGGGAATATAGCAACTAGAATGTAAGGGGATGATAGACCCTATTTCATTAGTCCTGGGGATGATGTCCAGCTTGACCAAGTCAAGGGGGATGATGCCAAAATTGACCTATAATAGCTGCTCCCTAAAGCATGAAGTCAAAATAATAATATTTAAATTTGGATGAGATGCTTTACGATGTGATGAGATGGAACTGAAGTCGAGTGACGACCTGCATCAATCTTACAATACATTACATCATTAATTTTTTCATCTTGATCACGAATTGCTGAGGGAGATATTCCCATGCTCAACACTTAAATTATCTAATAAAATGTACATAGTTCAGAAAGTCATCTACATTGGAATGTTTCCAAATATAGACATGCCTACAGATATAGGCCCATGTTCGGATGACGATCTGTATGTAAGGTCATTGTACAAATGATGTGTACAAAGATCCTGAAATCATAACCCAAATGGATGAAACTAGATCCGAGGTCTTCTTATCTCATTCACTCGATCATTCGGGTGCAATTCTAGCCATGCGAATATACGATTTGTAGTTGAACATGGTAAGACATCATTTGATTACCAACCAATGATGTGAGCTGTTAACAAAATCTAGAGAACCACCATTGATGTTAATGGCTTTTAAGGTACTGCAGTACAGTTTTTATGGTGTGAATAGATGATTTAATGTTGAACACCAAACAAAATCTTTTGGTCAAAGGTCCGGAAGCAAGGATCTTATCGATGTTGTAACAAGCCTCATGGTACAGGAAGATTATGTTTCTAAGTAAAATTCCTGGATGATGATTTGATGTCGACAAGAAGCCACTTTATCGCGAAATGGGAGTTATTGATTTTGGAGACAAAATGTGACTTGATGTAGCAATGTTCAAGGATGACTGCCATGAAAATGAAGGTTTATGAGTATTGCAGAAGGATGAGTATTCACTGGTTGACTTCTCTTGTATATATTGGCGACACTGAGATGAGTTGGTAGCATTGACCCAAAACCGAAGTGAAGGTATGATGAACCATAGGTATGAATGAACCATCAAGAAGATTACCCAACCCAAAAAGTCACGATGATGGAGTGAAGTGTCATGTTCAATAGCGACCTACTAGCACACAAGTGTTTTGTTCACTTTCCCAAATTTTCGCCAATCATTTGTCGACCAGTAAATCTTTATTTTTTAACAATCTTGAGGAGGATAACATATGCTTGATCTATAATTCAACCCTTCAGGCGAATATGCATTTCTATTTAATAATTTTAACAAGTCTAGCAATAAAAGAAACTCGATTCTTTCCATGATCGACAAGCCCTCGCTATTTTATGTTTTAACGAGCCTAACAAAAGTGAAAACTCAGTCCTGTTTCATATTTAGAGAGTTTGAAAAATAGGGAAAAAGAAAACTCCATGAGTCCTTTTTTCATAAATTTGTCACTCAGATCTTAAAAAATGTAACATAATATCTAAGAGAACCTCCTAGTCATGTTCAACTAAGGTTATCCCTTTTCGTAAATAATATATCTCAGTCCGGAAAAGGGTTAAACTTATACTGA
Organism: Pinus albicaulis; assembly: GCA_034641835.2. Lineage (NCBI taxonomy): Eukaryota > Viridiplantae > Streptophyta > Pinopsida > Pinales > Pinaceae > Pinus > Pinus albicaulis. The sequence continues at coordinate 695,506,813 of CM076575.1, forward strand.
GTAGATGGCGTTTAATTTAATTTTACGAGATTGAAAAGACAAGTGCTCGGAAATATTTTCACATTAACAAAGTCTAAAAAGAGCTAAAAGAAGACTCCAGGGGTTCCTTTTTCACTATTATCGAAGCTCGAAAAAGAGATAAAAGTGCGCTCCAAGTCCTTTTTTCGTTTTTATCAAAGCTCGAAAAATAAGGATAAAATTATGCTTTGTGGTCAAATCATGCTTGGATAGGTGTGCATGAATAATTTGATATATCATTTGTAAAACCTGTTCAAATCAACATAAAACAGATTAAAAATACCTATTTCATGTAAAATAATGAATAAAAACCATAGTCACAACAATAAATATGATTTGCAAATAATCAAATGACTAATTGAAAGAGTTTTAGCATTCATTTTTACCATTTTAAAGTTACCATTTGTATTTTGGAGCTCTAAACCAGTTTTTGCCCCCGAACTTCAACATTTGATTGCGACATATTCTATGGACGATTTTCCTCACCGTTCAATCCAGGTTAGAGCTATGAACCTTTTCTTTCCTTTAGTAGAATTTATGTTTCATTTCATTGCATTTTTTAAGGTTTTTGGGCCTCTTAGGGTAAATTTATTTTAAAATGAGGGCAATGCATCCTTGAATGCTGAAAGGTGCATTGTAGTGCACTGGAATTGAAGGCCAGGTGCACTTGCAACGCACTGTCCCTTGACCTGGGGTGCGTTGGGCACAATTCCCATTTTTGTTCTTTGCACTGTGCCCAAATTTTCCCTATTTTTTTGCATGGAATGGATCCTTATGATTCTTATGATTGTGTTTCAGGGATTCATCAGACCAAAATAACGATTACGTGGAGGGAAAGAGAACATGAGGAACAAAACATGATTTCCCTAAATGATCTAGGTATTGTAATATCCCTCAAAAACTGTGGGTTGCTAAAGTACTTCAGGTTGTCGGGTATGAGGCAACCGATGGAACTATTGGAGTTTCTTGTTCGTTCCTGGGATCCAATGATATAGGAATTTAAAATTGGGGAAAAAGTGGTCACAATATTAGTGGAGGATATTTATTTTCTCACAGGATTATCGAGGAGTGGTCTGCCCATTTCTCTTTCAAGGTCTGCTCTTAGAGGAGAGATGGTGAGAGATTATATATTGCAATATTGCAATACAAGGGCTGAAACTAGTATGGATGGGAAAATAAACATCTGTGATGTTCGTGACTTTCCATTGAGAACCATCCTATTCACTATCGCAAAGCTTGCTGACACTGATACACTACACGTAGCAGACAGATCTTACATGCAGTATGCACTAGAGTGCTTGGAACCAATGGTTTTCAACTAGGATGAAGTTGTACTCTCTCAGATGAAATAATGACTGAGCAAGGCAAAGGGAGGAAGGAAGAAAAATTTCAACTATGGTTTGATCCTCATTTCTTTTGCCTTAGAGCGGATTCCAGAGATCCAAGGATGCAGATATGGGTAGAACTAATGGCTAGACATGCTCGTCAATCGACCATCATGTCCTTGAATGCATTTTTTTCCTGTTTCAGGTGACAGATAGTCACCATCGATGATTATACATATGCAGGCATCAATTTTCGTGGAGATCCAGATTTGGCTTTACCATAAGGTGCTCAATGGGGTGCAATTGGTAAGAATGTTTTGACCATGTTTTTTTATTTTTCTAAGTTTTATACATGTTTTTGTATTTTGATGTTTCCCAAGACTAAACTAGAGTTTTGATGTATGCAAATATAGGTTGACGTCGACCAGTGGGACAGCCGGAGTAGGGAGCGGATGAGCCAGCGGAGCGGGTTATCAAGAGAGAAATCCTTCAAAATTTGGATATGGTTGAGACTCTTTCTGAGCTACAACAACACTTACATAGGTTGACTCTTGGGATTCCAGATTTCCAGATCGAAGAGTTACCCATGCGACTACAGCGCCATACTATTGGCGTTCCTAACCATTAGGTGTGGTTATTGCATATGATAGCTAGATAAGTAGCATGTTACCATGAACATCACTAGTTTTCTTTTGACATGTTGCATACATTTTGAGTTCAGATGACCAATTTACCTTGGGAACAAATTTTGTAAAAACCTATAACTATCTATCTATTATTTTTCAATGTTTTCCTATGTTTATTGTGTAATATTTCCAAATTTGAACATCATACTTGGAATATTAGAGTCCTTAATTTTCTTCATGAATTAAGTAAATAAAAGGGTGGAGGGACCCACAAACCCCAAAGATGAATAAGACCCACTTTTTGTGTGTGAATGTGGACTAATTAACCCTAGATCTGCAAAATGAGGTAGTTGAGCAACTACTAATGTGAATGAGATTGGAGATCATGTCTCATTTAACGAGAGAGATCATGGAGGGTTGATGCGGTCAACTAAAATCTTGAAGATGTCAAACAAAGGATCATTGAGCATTCATGATCAAGTGATGGAAGTTCATGAGCAAATGAAGCATACATGATGAAGGAGGTGTACATTGCACCTAGACTTGTTGGTTGATTTGGTCAAACAACGCAGTCCCACTTGGAGGATCTTGTCCACATGTGACTATGCAGTTGAGATTAGGGCCAAGGCTTGGGAAGGCTCAAACATTATAAAGGAGATGAAGGCAAAGGTGAAAGGCATCTTGGATTATTTGATGTATGATCTTTTAGATCTAGAATTGTCAAGTGACATTCCACTGCATTCTTGGGTTATTTAGCAGAGATTGCAGGTGTTGTTTATCATAGGGTGTTCCCGGGTGGGAATCCCACCTCTTTCTTGAGTAGCTCTAGAAATAGGATTGCTCTTCATTCTACATCAGGAATTGGTGCCACATATCTTATCTACTTTCTGCAGAACATCCATATTCAGAAATCTGCATATTTTTGAAGATCAGTTTGGAAGGTGGAAGTTGTCTTCAGTACTTCAGCTGGAGAACAAGGTGAGGGATTATTCCCATCACTTGGGCTTATAGATCAGCACTCCCAGAGCCACATTGAAGATCTAGCATTAGGCCACAAGTTATTGACCTCCCAGCAGCAGTACTTCCTTCAGGAATTACATTGTCTACCTTACAAATAAAAAGGGAGGAAGGAAGTCGCTAGTATTTCAGCTAGCCATCCTGTGAGGAATCATTCCCTCACATTTCCATCAGTATTACCATCAGCCTGGAGTTTATTGCAACATTTTTCAGCAGGCAGAAGGCCTCTCTTACCCTCATAGTGTAGTTTCTAGAGGCAGTTGTGTTGCAGCAGCTGCAATCATCATTGGAGGTTTGAGAAGCTATATCTAGAGCTTATAGCTCATATATCTAAGGAAGGGATCAACCCTACAAGCATAGATCTGATCTAAGCATACATTTGAGCCATAAATTCTTCAGATCTAGCTTCAGATTTATATTTCCCAGCAGATCAAGGATAAAACCCTAGGGAGGTGATTTTTCCAAAGTTGCAGATCTGGAAAATCCTTTCTGGGTTATCTTGGGAATCCATAACATTGGCCAGATCTTGAATCTTGGCATCATTAGAGCTCCGGATTTGAGTAGATCTGCATTCTCATTTTCAGCCTACACTTATATGCTCATGCTTAGCTGAAAGGACTATGCAGTATTTACTTCAGTGCCTCCACAGTTACGTTGTACCTATTTTATGCATGTTTCCATGGTGATCCTATCTCATATTTTTGGCTAGATCTACCTACATTTTGTACTGGTGTAACTGAATCTTCTCCAATATAATAAAATGGCTCAGCTCTTTCTACATATTCTAATGTGTACTTAGATTTATTGTTTATCTTGCTATAAGTTCTTATATTGTGTGAAGTATTACTGCATTCTCCCATTTTGGGATATTACAGTGGTATCAGAGCATGATCTTTGGCTCAGCTTGTGGACACTTCATCTTTTGCATCTAAGAAGAAGAAGATAAATGATATCTATCAGGGAGGAGAAAATTTTTCCATTCATTTCTGTAGATATATGCAAGATCTCTCCAAGGATGTCTATAAAATGAAAGAGGGAAGGCATAAATAAGATCCAAGAAGAAGCTGTGATGAGGAAGGCCCCAACACTTCCTATCAGCAAAGAATAAAACCATAGAATCCTAGATCTCCTCATAGATCCACTATGCCCACTCTCTTTGAAGAAGGTGAAGGGTGTATAAATGAAGGAAGGGATGAACCTGAGACTCATGAGACTCTCAGTCTATATATTGAAGAGTACAAAGCACAGTCTAGAGCTTTCAAGGAGAAGCTTACTCTCCAACAATTCTTCCATATTAAAGAAGAAAGAGGATCCTATAGTAGCAATAGAAGAAAGAGGCATAATATATTCTATTTTCCTACATTTGATGGATCTTCCTCAAGCAATGTCAAGGCTTGGAGGAGGGAGTTAGATTCATTTTTCAAGCTACATATTGTTGTTGAAGAAGAGGTTGTTCAAATTGCAGCACTTCGTCTCTTAGATGAAGCAGAAGATTGGTGGTTTGGACACCTAGAGCATGCAAAGGTGACCAAGTACTCATATTTCTTTCACAAGTTTAGGAAGGAGTTTGATGTAGAGAATACAGAGATGTGCTACAAAGAGACATCTCCCAAGGAAACCAAGAAGAATGTCAATCTTTTCACTCTGGATAAGATTTCACTACTTTCACCACCTTCTGCAGAAGTACTTGTATCTGGATAAGAGACACTTGCATCTTTGCAAGGTAGTCTTGAGCCCTTGACATATGGAGTCCCATGCATGGATCAGGAGATGCATGAGGAGGAAGAGGGAGATACTAGCACTGGTACACTTGAAGAAAAGAGGCCATCACTCTTACCAGCAGTTGGAGTCACTATTATCCCGGTTGGAGGAACTCTTGTGTTCTGTCAAGAGGTTCCCACATATCAGTTGATCCAAGGTATGCATAAAATTTCAACACATATTGTTTCAAGATCAATGCATAAGCAAGGGTTAGAAAAAAATGTTGATTTGAAGCAGAAACATATCATAGCATAGAGGACCATTGATTTAATCAAGGAGGAGACTAAAAAATATCCCTGTTCATCATTGTTGAGCTACATTCAACCCTTTGATTTGAGATGTAGAGTTTCAGAAAATGGGATTAGCATTATCCTATGTACAAAGGCTGATTATGAGATCAGTATTATGCCTTACTTTTAGACAACATATGTATTACCTTGTAGATATACAGTGTTGTCACTTACTGGCTGTGACAAAGGAAGGGCCCCATCATTCTTGGAGCATTCTGGAGGTAGCTTTAATCATGAAGCAATGGAGATAAAGATGACAAGGAGTAGACATCTTGAGATGAGTAATTTTTTCTCCTTTCTAGATGACATTTTCTCGATGAGCATTTCTCTGCTCAAAGAGAAACTTCTACTTGCAGAAAACCCAAGATTCCTTTGGTTTTGGAGGGCCTTTGGTGGAGAGAGAATCTCATTGAGAGATCTCATTAGAGATGCATTTAAACATTCCATGAAGTGCAAAGTTCTTCAACATTTTGGGGAAGATGGTATTCTACAAAGGGAGGATGCCATGATTATGCAGTACCTAATTCATCACCCACATGGGGATGAGTGGATAAAGAGGATAAGAAAGGGGTTGCGTAACCACTTATAGATTTGTATGGGCTAGCATGCTTGGTTACGTTGGTTGCCATTAGGAGACTTCTGTCACTCACCAAGGGCTCCTATTTTTCTAATCGATGCCTTGAAAAATACATATGAAATGAAGAAGGAGGCATGGCTGCACTGGCTGCTCTTGGGTGAGTATGGTTACCACCCAATAGCTCATAATTTTCTGATTCATGCCTTGTGTATGAATGATAAATTGTAGCAGAGGAAGGCATGTTCATTTTTTTTTCACTTGAGAGAATTTTGCCACCACATGACATCTCCTATGTCTGTGTGTTTTGTATTGTGTGAAATTTGGCATAATAATCTCATGATGTAGATTGATGATGACTCTTTGTATTGGACTGATGTGACATTTCATATGTTCGTTAGTATGGTTCTACTTCATAATGCACATGAGGAGGAAATAAAGAAGCAAGATCTCTTGTTGCTTTGGTTGCTTTTGGGGGAGTTTGGCTTGTCCATCTTACATGGAGGAGATGGAGGATGGAAGAAAAGGGCCTTACTCTGATGGTTGTTATTAGGAGAATATGGTTTGACATATATGTCTACCCATGTTGCTCCTTCCCTTCTTCTTTTGCATAATGCTAGAATGGTGAAGTTTGGGTCCAATAAGGCCAACAGGAATAATAATGAGAGCATGATAATGCTCAATCAAATTCATGAAACATGGGATAGAGGAATGTATTGTATAATGAAGCTTTTCCTTTATGGATGAAGCTACATTATTTTATGTATCTCATGTATTTATGATGTTGTTGGACATCATGTGATTGTCACTTTGTGCTTCTTGATGGGAGGAGGACATCTAGCCATGTAGTTGGAAGTCTTCCCATATATTTCTAAAAGACAACTATGGAACCGAACATGCATAACATATTGCAGCAAATGGAAGAAGCCTTCCTTATGTGGATGTCATTTGGAGGGGAATAGATGGCTGGTGCATCTACCTTTTGAGTTGCTTGAGGACAAGCAACATTTTGCTGGGGGGGGACTGTAATATTCCCAAATTTGAACATCATACTTGGATTATTAGAGTCCTTACTTTTCTTCATGAATTAAGTAAATTAAAGGGTGGAGGGACCCAAAAACCCCAAAGATGAATAAGACCCACTTTTTGTCTGTGAATGTGGACTAATTAAGCCTAGATCTGCAAAATGAGGTAGTTGAGCAACTGCTAATGTGAATGAGATTAGAGATCATGTCTCATTTAATGAGAGAGATCATGGAGGGTTGATTCAGCCAACTAAAATCTTTAAGATGTCAAACAAAAGATCATTGAGCATGTTGGGGGTCCTAGTGATTTGGCATACTGGCATACCAAATGACCAGGCAACATCAGAACCACTTTGGGATCTCAGGATCTAGCCCTCCTGGATCCAGAGAGGGATCTCTTTATAAAGGTAAAGAATAATATATCTTTAAAGTTCAATTTAAGGTATTAGGATAGTTATGAAGCACAATGGTTTTGATTTGTTTGTTTGGTTGGGAAACAATGAAAGAAAGGTTTAATGAAATGTAAAGGAATTAATAGTGAAGGATTTTCGACAATGGGAAGATAATTCAAAGAGAATACAAGTTCATTGGGCAATGGGGTCATAAAAGGGCTAAATTACAATTCAAATATCCAAGGCTTTCAAAGGGCTAGTCATCTAAAACATAGGATCTCTTAGGATGATTGTATGGGATGAAACAATAAGGAAATGAATGAGAATAACAAGGAAATCCTTCCGAGGTGACCCCTTTGGAGTAAGTCAAAGGACAGGGCATCCCTTATACCTCTATGATCAATACTCCTGATGAGGCTAACTTCAAAGACAACAATCCAGCAGTCCTCATGACTACTTTCAGACAGTAGAAAACACTTAAGTTCAAACACAGAGTGGAACCTAAGATCAGAGAAAGACTTTTAACCCTCTCTAATTTGGCATTCAACTCAAAGGGATCTTAGAAAAGATAACTGTTGGAAAGGGAACTTAGGGGACAAGGCTAACACTAAATCTCCCTATTTCCAATTCTTTCAGCTGAACCAAACAAGAACATCTAAGAAACAAAATCTAAATTCATACGTCAGTAAGCATGGGCAAACCAACTCTTTAACTAGTTAAATTATATTGAATTTGTTCTAAGATACAGAAATAGCAAAAAACATGAAGATAAGAATGTGCAGGAAGCATTAGGGTACTTGCAGCAGTATATCCTAAGTTAAAATTACTGTTTCTTATCAGAGAAAATGAAACATAATGTAACACAGAGGGAAACAAAACCAGAGAAGGGAAACATCACCTATGACTTAGATCAGGATCCAATGAACATGCTTGTCATATTAGTAGAGCAAAACCAATCTCATACATTCTTTTCCAATAGCTTTTATACAATCCAGAAATCATCTCCCAACCTATTTACAACAATTACTTAGGAAACTTTAACTCAATAAAACCACTTACAATCAGTTCATTTCGCAACCCTTAACAACCTATTTTCAATGAGTTCTTATAGGTGAATCAGTGGTAGTAATGGTAGATAGGAATTGAATGATTCATTAAGACAGGGGGAAGAAGTATTCGAATGCCCATTCTTCTTAAAGGTTTTACATTAACTGTTGGTACCCTTAAAATGACTTAGAAGTCTTTGTCAGGTTGACAATAACTTCTAGGGTATGTTTCTTGAAGTACCTTTCTGGCTGTAGTACTCTGTCTAATCCTCTGAGACAGGTAAAGTGAAGATTTTGTCTTTCAGGTCTTTCATATTCTGCAACCACTGTGCTGACATTCTAGGAATTTTTTTCAGAAAAATAACTGTTATGGGGCTTGATGAAAAATGGAGTAGACTGTGGGAATTAGTCCTTCTTAGGGAAGAACGTTCTGCTTGATAGGCCTCCTTTGTTATTTTAGTCACTAATGTCTACATTTAGTCTGTGCTTCGAGCTTTATTAAGCTCCCTTGATTATCTTCGGGGTCTTCGAACTGCATCATTGTCTGTACTCTGTGGATTTAAGTATCCAATCTTCAATATGATGCATTAATCTTTAATCCCCTCAGGTATACTTTGTTGCTTGTTCTGCTGAGGTGTCCACGTTTTTGCTGATTTTGGAGGGTCTGCCAAAGATCGAAGATGGTGATCCATCGAATAAACACAAAAGTAAATTCTCTTCTGATTTCCTTTCTTTGCAATCTTTGCCCATAGGATCGTCACCCTGTAACCTATGTCACTTGACTGTGACTAGGTAAATCGCATGATCTAACCACCCATTAAACATAAACATGTTATAAAAACCTGCGGGAGCTTGGATAACTATGGCAGAGGCTCGGGGGCATGGCCAAGGATCAGTGTGAGTGGTGGAATGCAGCAGCGAAGGAACGAAACCCTGGCAGAGTAGCCAACCAGGTTAAAATTTGAAATGGGGCGCGAAAATGAGGAGAAATGGTTTCAGAAAACCACTGGTGGTTATCGCACAACGAAAGGGTAGTAAGTGGTTTGGGGCGGATGGAGTGTGATTCCATTCATCGATGGACACGTGGATTTCCAATACCGCCCATTTCACAAAAGAGATGCGCGATGCTAGGGAGGGGGGAAAATGATGCGATATGGATCGTGGATCATCGGATCTGGGGTCTCAGATCAGACGGTGCGTAGTGAGCGTGACAGGCCAAAAGCTACATGGTGGGATGAGCCATGGACCAGGTAGGTGACATAATCTCTTTGTCACGGAGCAGACGGTGGGGTAGCGGGGTCAAGTGATCAGGTTAAGTTAGGACCATTAGATCCGCTGGATGGACGGTTGGGATTGTATCGGGAGATCATGATTTGCGGAAGGAAAGGGAATGGGACCAATGAATTAGATTTTACGGATGCGATGGATATGGGACTGGAATAAGCGCTGAGGCCTAGTTTTGTGGGAGTAAGCAGAACCAGGGTTTTAGAGGAGAAAGGGCCTGTCACATTGGGGAAACAGAGATGAGGGGATATGAGGAAATTTTAGGGGAGCAAGGATTTGCGATAGCGATGAGGCCTTTGGCGCTTGGTCATAGTGCATGGTTTCATGCGGGAGAGGGGGCTAGGGGATTTAAGCCTTCGGGGGCTAATACCTCCATAATGAAAAAGGTTGCTTTAGGCCCTAAAAAAGGATTTAAAGGTTGAATGAAGGTCCCGATAGGTGAGAAAATGGGTTTTTAAACCAAATATGAGGGAGATACAAGATTTAAAGGGGAATTTCGAATAAAATGGGCTTGAAGGGTAAATCATAAGGGAGAATGAGGAATATGGAGGGTAATTTAGAGGATGAAATGGTGAATATGGAGGCCCTTTAAAACAATTCCCATCATAGTGGAATAGTAGGTTTTAGCACTTTTGAGGGAAACAATAGTGAATATTTCTGAAGGATAAAAGATATCTGAGACTTCAAGAATGATAGATTTTCAAAGAAAAGTTTCACTTGAAGACTTGGTCACCAATTTAGCCACCTTTTTTCTTTGTCAAAATTATTATAGGTGGCTAATAGTGGCTCCACATGGGGATGGCATCTTCTTGAAGGTGTCAAGAATCTTAGATAAAATCTTTGGAAGTAGGTCAGAGCCTTGTTCTTGACCATATTTCCATTTCTTTGATTTAGTTGTTACAGACATGATGAGTATTATATCAGCAGCAATACTTTCCCCAACAACTACCTACCCATCCTACTGTTCTAACATTTTTTCTTCAAGGTGCACTTAGACTTGCAGACCTTTCTCCTTATCATTTTTATTGAGAGTAGGAAAATAATCTAAATCTAACCTTATTCCTCCATGAGACCAGGTTAAACAGTTGGACTCATGGCTTCTCTACCTAAACTAATATCTGCCAGGATTAGACAGTCTGACATATTTTCATTCTCTATATTCTAAAATAGAAATTGAAAACACGGCCAAACCAGGGTTAGACTGTCTGATTTGTTGCAGGTCCATGGCATAAAAAAAAGCTGCACTTGAACTAAAACTTACAAAACTTCAAAAACCAAAATTTGAAGGCTAAAGACCTGAAATTCCAAAACATTTTTTCTTCTTGTTGTGACTCAGATTTTGAGCTTTTTAGAGTCACATTTCTTTCTTCATTTCAACTCTGGTTTTGATCCTGTTAGAGCTGTTTTCTTCTTCTTTTCTGGTTCAATTTTTTAGCATGTTAGAACCAGTTCTTTTCCTTTTCTCTAGCTTCAGTTTTGATCTGATTTGAGCCATTTTTTTTAGAAATCCATAGGTTCAAGATTTGAGCTTGTTTGAACCTTTCTCTTTCTATTTCTTGTATATTTTTTCTTTTCTTTTCAAAACAAAATAAAGCAATGATATTCACAATGGGAGTGAAAAATTTAAACTGGTTTCAGCAGAAATAATTCTTGAGCATCCTGCCATTGACAGGACCCCCAAACAAGTCTATACCATCCATTTATTGCAGAAAAAATGCATTGGGACCAATGGCAGATTGAATGATGTAAGGGTTTTGCCATAAATTGTCAAACTTGCCATGCTTACCCTTATCTTCTCTTCTAGAGTCCCATTTGAGTACCTTGTCTCCAATTTTGAAATCACAGGCCTTTGTCCTCTTATCAAACAACTTATTGATATTCTCTTGTACTTTCTGAGCTTTGTTGTAGACTTCTTCCCTTGTCTACTGGAGGTGGATGGTCTGATTTATCCTCCTCACCATGCTATCTTCCTCTTACTGTATTTCTTGGACTAATTTTATCACTGGTACTCCTAAACTGGTAGGGAATACTACATCTGCTCCATAAACTAGCTGATAGGGAGACATCCCAATGGATTTCTTTGTTGTCAATCTATCTGCCCATAAAGCATGTACTAGCTTATCATGCCATGAATTTTTATTATCTTCCAACAGTTTCTTGATGATGTTCACCAAAATTTTATTTGATGATTCTGCCAGTCCATTACCTTGAGATTAATAAGCAGTGGAATGACCAAGTACAATCTGATATCTGTGACAAAAATCAATCATCTTTTTGGAACCAAATGCAGCAGCATTGTCAGTGATAATTTTCCTAGGGCAGCCAAATCTGGATAGGATATGGTCTTCAAGGAATTTTATGGCAACTGAGTCTGTGGCATTCCTAGAAGGGATGGCCTCTATCCATTTAGTGAAATAATCAGTGGCTATGAGTATCCATCTATGTTGGGAAGATGAAGCAGGGTGGATTTCCAAAATGAATTCTAGGCCCCACTATTGAAAAGGAGCTTCAACAATGACTGGTTGTAAAGGAAAAGGAAGGATTTTTCGCTTGTTGAGAATGCAGCAAGATGATGGAGCTTAGTGAAATGAAGTCGCCTTCACTAAGTGGGCCCGCAGGCAAATTCTGGCGCAAAATCTATTTTTAGACTATGTCTATTTTTAGACATATGGAGCATGGTTCGGGGATTCCAGTTTGAGATTCTTGGAGCATTGGTCATGTTGGTAAAAATAGATGAGACTCTATTTTTAGGTCGAAGAGGTCGAAGTCTATTTTTAGACTGCCTCTCCTTAAAACAAGGAAGTCAAATATTATTTACCCTTAATAATATTTGGACTATAAACTTCAGTTTACTCTCTTGGAGCACTTCAGTTCGAGCCTTGGAAGTGGCTCATGCATCTGACAGAGGAATTATGCTATTCCCAAGGGTTTTATGGCATCATGCATGGTTGACTTCAGTTAGGACTTCAGTGGCAGAAGTTTGGTGGAGTTAATGAGACAGATAGTGGAGTTGTGTTCTGTTTATTTTAGTTGAACTAGTTGATATTAGTTTAACTGGCTAATCAATTAGTTATGAGTGGAGTGAATTAAATATTATTTAATTCATTAATTAGTAACTCATTATTCAACTCAAGAACACATCAGTTCACTACAGTGCATGATCAGTTCAGTGGAGACCAGTGAAAGAGGTAGATGAAAGGGGGGAGTTAGCTATCAGTGGCGACATCAGTTGTGCATGAGATTTGCACCACACTTGGAGGATTTTTCCATGACAATTGCACAGTAAAGCCAAGGAGATTCGAACCTTGGATCTCTATATAGACAGGCCTGGATTGCACAATAGAGGCAAGGCAATTGGCGGTGAGTTTTGAACCAGTAACCTGTTCAAAACTGAGCTAGATTGTGAGTAACTTCATGAGAAAGTACTGAGTACTTGTGAGGAGTATTGTACCGAGTTTGTTACATGATTTCTCCATTATAATATACACAATAGCTGCGGGGTTTTCAGCTATAAGCTTTCCCCATACATACTGTGTTAATGTGTATGATGATTTGATGTGTTATCGCATGATTTTATTTCCGCATGTGTGATGATCTGAGTTGAGTTGAGTGGAAGAGATTATGTGTTGTGTATGAAGTTCAAATAGTATGTGACCAGGATAGTCTCGGTGGATAATTAATCATTATTCATCAAATTTCTACATGGTATCGGAGCTATTGAAGCAGAGATTGATCATCACAGTGATTACAAACTTATTTCGGTAGACAGAGTCTGCATGCGGGCCAGGTAGCCTCCGGATTCATCTTTCTTCGGAAAGTGAAAGGTCTGGTAAATGCCCCTTGCAGTCGATCTCTGTGTTAGAAATAATTTGTTCTCACAGATCTAGAGCGGCTGAGCTTTGAGGTGGAATTCGAAATTTTGCAGCAGTTTTGTTTTCTTGGTGCCGGTGTTGAAAATGTCTTTCAACGGTTTGCGACTTGAATATGCTCTTGAAGGCAGTTCGAATTATGTTGCATGGAAGGATCGCATGGAGGCAGTATTAGAAGATAATGGTCTGAAGGAGTTCGTAGATACGGATGTCCAAAAGCCCACTGATCCTGCTGAAGTCGATGCATGGCAAAAGAAGATGGCGAAGTGTCGAAGGATCCTGTTGGAGGGCGTCAAGGATCATATTGTATCTAGCCTACATGGAAAGGCTTCTCCATATTTAATGTGGAAAGCTTTGACGGATCTATTCCAGAGTAAGAGTGACCAAAGGAAGCTGGCGCTCAAAGATAAGCTCAGGAACATCAAGATGGAGAAGGGCGACAGTATCGCCAAATACCTCACGAAGTTCACTCAGTGCAGAGATGAGCTGGGAAGTGTGGGGGTGACTGTCGAAGACGAGGACATAGTCGACCTGGCTCTCCTTGGTCTTCCGAAGGCTTGGCACTCATATCAAGATAGTGTCAATGGTCGGGAGAAGCTGCCGGGATGGGAGCGCCTTTGGGCGGATCTCATGCAGGAGGAGATAAGGAGGACTACTCGAGATGGATCTTCATCAAAGGGAGCTAATGAAGAAAATTGCGCTTTGGTGGCCAAAGCAAAGAAAGGGAAGGGTAAGAAAACCTCTCATTCTGGTGCAAAGGGAAAGAAGCAGGATATGGCGAAAGTGAAGTGTTTTCACTGCCATGATCACGGACATTATGCTACCAATTGTCCAAAAAAGAAGAAGAACAAGCAAGCGGGAAGATCTGCAGATGGAGAAGCTTTGGCTTCACAGTTCGAGCTTGAATTTTCACTGATCGCATGCTTGGTTTCAAGTGTGATGGGATCGGTATGGTTCTTGGACAGCGGTGCGTCATTTCATATGACGGGAGATCGGGAGTTGTTCTCAGATCTGGAGGACAAAGATTTGGGTGTGCACATTGAGATGGGCGATGATGGTAGATACAGTGCGACTGGTATCGGTACCATATCCTTTCAAAGGGAGTCTAGTAAACCCTTTGTATTGAAGGATGTCATGCATATACCTGGATTGAAGAAGAACTTGATCTCTGTGACGATGTTGGAAGATAAGGGGTATGATGTGGTCTTCAGCGAAGGAAAAGCCTTCCTGCGCAGTAAGACTACTGGAGAGACCCGGAAGATAGGGGTTCGAACCAAGAACCTTTATCAGTTTCAGGTAGATGGCTGCGCAGCTATGGCATGCAAGGCGGGAGAAGTGGTGAGCCGAGATGATGAGGGCGAACTGTGGCACAGGAGATTGGGCCACCTTCACCATGGAGCTTTGAAGATTCTGCAGCAGATTTCTACTGGGCTTCCTAAGGGCACCCTTGCGCAGTCAGATCAGTGCAAGGGGTGTACTTTAGGAAAGTATGTGAAAGCCACCTTTCACGAGAAGGATAGTCGCGCCACGACGATCCTTGAGAGAGTTCACACAGACGTGTGTGGTCCTTTCTCAGTTGCTTCGACAGCAAAGCACGGGTATTATGTGATCTTTGTTGATGATTTCTCTCGAAAGTGCTGGATCTTCTTCATGCAGAAGAAGAGCGATACATTCGCGAAGTTCTGTGAGTTTAAAGCACTGGTCGAGAAGGAGTCGGGGAAGAAGGTGATTGCTCTAAGGAGTGATAACGGTGGTGAATTCATCTCGGCTGAATTCAAGGAGTTCTGCAGCGCAGGAGGGATTCGGAGAGAGCTCATCGCACCCCATAACCCACAGCAGAACGGGGTGGCTGAGCGGAAGAACAGAACGATCGTGGGTGCTGCACGGGCGATGTTGCATGATCAGGGCCTACCCCTTCACTTGTGGGCTGAGGCATGCAATATAGCAGTGTATGTGCAGAACCGTTGTCCTCACAAGGTTCTTGGCATGAGTACACCGGAGGAAGCTTATTCTGGCAAGAGGCCTGATATTTCCCATTTGCGGATTTTTGGTTCTCCTGTCTACATGCATGTGACAAAGGATGCGAGAAGGAAGCTGGATCCAACTGTTGAGGTTGGAATATTTGTGGGGTACACTGATACACCTCACAACTATCGTGTGTATTTGCCAGACAGTCGCAAGACTGTTGTGCGACGGGATATAAAATTCCAGGAGGAGAAAGCCATGCAGTGTTCGCTTGAGGGGGAGCTACACTTGCATGCAGATGAGGAGCTGTTAGTTCCTAAGGAGGAGCTTCCGGATGTGGATCAGCCACAAGAGGAGGTTCAGGAGGTGGAAGAAACCACCCAGGCAGCGCCAACCATCGGAGGGCGCATGCGCACTACAGAAGCTGAGCGACTGGCTCGGGATGCAGAGAAGGTTGTAGGACCACCTACAGCACAGCGCAGACAGAGACAGTCACCGGATCGGTACACTGGATACATGGCTCTTATGAGTCAATGTGTTGTGACAGAGCCATCCTCTTTTGAGGAAGCTGTGGAGGAACCCGCATGGGTTGATGCCATGATCGAGGAATATGATTCGATCGTCAGGAACAGTGCATGGGAGATTGTCCCAAGACCGGTGGGGAAATCAGTGGTGGGTTCGCGATGGATCTACAAGGTGAAGCAGGCAGCTGACGGGAGTGTGGAGAAGTACAAGGCGAGATTTGTCGCCCGTGGCTTTTCACAAATCGAGGGGATTGACTATGAGGAGACCTTTGCACCTGTCGCAAGGTACTCTTCCATACGGATGATCCTTGCTCTCTCAGCGCAGATGGGGTGGCACATTCATCAGATGGATGTGAAGACTGTGTTCCTCAATGGAGTTATTGAGGAAGAGGTGTACATAGAGCAGCCTGAAGGTTTTGAGATCTTCAGCAGTGAGTCGCATGTGTGCCGACTCAAGAGAGCACTGTACGGGCTGAAGCAAGCAACTCATGCTTGGTACACTCGGATAGACAGCTACTTCACCGGGCGTGGATTTTCCAAGAGTGAGGCAGATCCAAACCTATACCAGATTGTGGTGGAGGGGAAGCTGTTGATCATCGTACTGTATGTAGATGATCTGATTTTGACTGGCGATGAGCAGTTGATACTTTCATGCAAGGAGGATCTCGCACGAGAGTTTGAGATGAAGGACTTGGGCATCCTTCATTATTTCCTGGGATTGGACATTTGGCAGTGCAGTGGAGGACTGTTTGTTTCTCAGGGGAAGTATGCCCGGGAGATTCTAGAGAGGTTCAACATGCAAGGCTGCAAGCCTGTTGACACTCCTCTTCCTGGTGGTTGGAGGAAGGAGGATGCTACTTCAGCGGAGGTAGTGGATGCCATTGTCTATCGACAGTTGGTGGGGTCGCTTATGTATCTGGTCAATACTCGACCCGATATATGCTATGCAGTTAACCAGCTTTCGCAAGCTATGGTTAAGCCTACCAAGCTCTTTTGGAAGGCAAGCAAGCATGTATTGCGCTATATTAGAGGCACATCGGGATATGGTTCATGGTACAGACAGGAGGATCAGTTGAGGCGGCATGGCTTCATGGATTGGTACCATCATATCAGAGATTGTGTTCAGCGGAGAATCATGATGCTTTCATATGTTCCCACGGAGGATCAGGATGCCGACATCCTGACGAAGGCGCTCACCAGGAGCAAGTTCGAATTCCACAGAGGCAGGATAGGGGTTGCAGATAATCCATATCTTGCTGAGAGGGAGTGTTGAGAATGCGGCAAGATGATGGAGCTTGGTGAAATGAAGTCGCCTTCACCAAGTGGGCCCGCAGGCGAATTCTGGCGCAAAGTCTATTTTTAGACTATGTCTATTTTTAGACATATGGAGCATGGTTCGGGGATTCCAGTTTGAGATTCTTGGAGCATTGGTCATGTTGGTAAAAATAGATGAGACTCTATTTTTAGGTCGAAGAGGTCGAAGTCTATTTTTAGACTGCCTCTCCTTAAAACAGGGAAGTCAAATATTATTTACCCTTAATAATATTTGGACTATAAACATCAGTTTAGTCTCTTGGAGCACTTCAGTTCAAGCTACAGAAGTGGCTCATGCATCTAACAGAGGAATTATGCTATTCCCAAGGGTTTTATGGCATCATGCATGGTTGACTTTAGTTGGACTTCAGTGGCAGAAGTTTGGAGGAGTTAATGAGACAGATAGTGGAGTTGTGTTCTGTTTATTTTAGTTGAACTAATTGAGATTAGTTTAACTAGCTAATCAATTAGTTATGAGTGGAGTGAATTAAATATTATTTAATTCATTAATTAGTAACTCATTATTCAACTCAAGAACACATTAGTTCACTACATTGCATGATCAGTTCAGTGGAGACCAGTGAAAGAGATAGATGAAAGGGTGGAGTTAGCTATCAGTGGCGACATCAGTTGTGCATGAGTTTTGCACCACACTTGGAGGATTTTTCCATGAAAATTGCGCAGTCAAGCCAAGGAGATTCGAACCTTGGATCTCTATATAGACAGGCCTGGATTGCGCAATAGAGGCAAGGCAATTGGCGGTGAGTTTTGAACCAGTAACCTGTTCAAAACTGAGCTAGATTGTGTGTGACTTTATGAGAAAGTACTGAGTACTTGTGAGGAGTATTGTACTAATTTTGTTACATGATTTCTCCATTATAATATACACAATATCTGCGGGGTTTTCAGCTATAAGCTTTCCCCATACATACTTTGTTAATGTGTATGATGATTTGATGTGTTATCGCTTGATTTTATTTCCGCATGTGTGATGATCTGAGTTGATCTGAGTGGAAGAGATTATGTGTTGCATATAAATTCGAATTGTATGTGATCAGGATAGTCTCGGAGAATAATTAATCATTATTCAGCAAATTTCTACATCGCTTGCCCTCAAAGATTTGACATTTGTGGGAGGAAACTATCATTTTGTGGACATCTTGGAAGAGGGTGAGCCAGTAATAGCTAGCTCTAAGGATTTTATTGAAAGTGGTTTTCCAATAGAGATGGCCTCCACACTCTCCTTCATGAAACTCATGATCCTATCTGCATCAACTTTAGGAAGACATTTAAGCAATAAACCATTGGAATTTTTCCAATATAAACATTCATTTAAAATGCAATAATTTCTAGCTTTCAACTTTAAAAACCTTGCCTTTATCTTAGATAACTCAAGGGGAGCATTAAGATTGGTAAGCACATACAAAATATTAGCATACCAAGGTGAGTTTTTGATATGATCTTCAACAATGGGAGCTGGTAACCCTTCATGTTCATCCAATGTATCTACCATATTTATTTCAAGGGCTTGTAAGTTAGATTCAACCATCAATTGCGCTAAGCCTTGACCCTTAATGAGTTTAGTGGGTTTGATTTCCAAATCATATTCTAGTATCACTGCAATCCACTTGCCTCTTTTGCCATCTGGATCATGTGACAAAATGTCTTTTACCACTACATTAGGCACAAAGGCAATAATATGAGAATGTAAAATATAAACTCTGAAATCTTTCAAGGCCTTTACCAAGGCATAGGCCTATTTCTCCATGATATTATATTTTAGAGGTGCATCTCTTAATGCCTTGCTGAAAAATGCAATTGGCTGCTCTTGCCCTTCTGAATTTTTCTGTAATAGGATAGTAGCCATAGTATGCTCTGAAGAAAATGAGAATATGAGGAAATCCTTAGTAAAATCAGGGCTGATGAGAACTGGTGCTCGGGTGAGTGCATGTTTAACCAGTTCAATGGACTTCTTGGCTTCTAGCGTCCATTTGACTCCTACCTCCTTTTTTAACATATTTGTCATGTTTCTAAGGAGCTCTGCAAGGTTGGGTATGAACCTCCTCAGGAAATTATTCTTCCCAATGAAAGATTTCAATTCCTTGATGTTTCTAGGGTGACTAATTTGCAATATACCCTCAACCCTTTTTGGGTCTATTTTAATCCCCTTTTCAGATATGATATGACCCATAAGTTTACCTTCCTGGAGACCAAACAATGTCTTTTTGGGATTTAAAAATAGCCCATACCTTCTGCATTTCTTAAAGACTTTTCTCAAATGTTTAAGGTGTTCTTCATCAGTTTTGTAATAAACTGTGATGTCATCAAGGTAAATTATAATGGAGTACCCTATTTATTTTGAGAATGAAATTTCCATGGCTCTTTGAAAGGTGGCACCAGCATTCATTAATCCAAAAGGCATTTTCACATACATGAAAGTGCCCCAAGGAGTTGTGAAGGCTATTTTGAGTTGATCTTTAGGGAGTACCAATACCTGGTTATATCCTGAAAATGCATCTAGCAGAGAAATCCTCTTAGAACCAACTACCCTTACAGGATGTGTTCCATTTTGGGCAAGGGGTAATTGTCTTTTAATGAGGCTCTGTTTAAGTTTCTGAAATCGATACATAGCCTTATTTCTCCTGTCTTCTTCCTTACAGACACAAGGTTAGATACCTAGTCTGAAAACCTTACAGGGACTATGATTCCAACATCATACATTTTTCTTAATTTATTTTTCTACCAGAGATAACTGTACAGGGTTTATTCTGCGAAGCTTTTGCCTAAAAGGTTTCTAGTTTTCTTTCAATGGTATCTTATGCTGGATGGTATCTGTTTCATAGACCTTCAAATCTTCATAGCTCCAAGCAAAAACATCAGCAAACTCTTTAAATAAATCAATGTATTCGATTTTGATATGATCTAACAATGTTTTAGACAATTTGATCATCTTAGGCTTGTCTGTGATGCCTATATTGCATTCTTCAATATCGGATTCAATGGGTTCTATTGTTGGCTTCTTTGCCACATCATTAAAATTGAAGAGGTCTTCCAGTGGTGCTAGTCCTTTGGGTATACGTTTGACTTTGAATTGCAATACCTCTATGTCTTCCTTATCTGCGTTTATGTATTCTTCTTTTTTATTTCTGAATTATCTGGTCAGCATGTTTATATCTTCAATAGGGAATTTTTTTTCCTCATCAAGGGGCTTTTCATCCAAAAAATCTTCTTTGGACCTAGAGTTTGAATTTGGCAATTCAAACTCCTTTCTGGAAAGCAGGAAATCCTCTATCTATTTATCACCCTCAAAGACTTGCCAATATTTGTCATTATCTGGTACTGCTGGTCTGTATTTTGTTTGAACAATGAGTTGTTTGTCATTATGTGGTCTTTGGTATGAGCTAGCAGTACAAGTCAAACCATTTGAAATTATGTTTTGACTTCTAGTGACAAATACAAGCTCATATTCTACAAATGTTTTCAACAAATCCATGGAATCATTTCTATATGCCCTTAATCTAGGATGTTTGGAAGTGTACTCTCCATTTCCTTGTTTGATGATCAGTTCTGAGTCTCCATGAACAACTATGCTCTTAGCTCCTAGTTTTTTCAGTAGATGTAACCCTAAGAGGAGAGCCTCATACTCTGTTATGTTGTTTGTGCTTTTGAAATTTAGCTTGAAAGCATGGCTTTCAGTGTAATTGTTTTCAATGTTGTGCAACCATACTCCCGCTCCTGCACTCCTTTTAGTGCAAGACCCATCAAAACTCATGCTCCATAAGGGGTTGTTTGCATATTTTTTATCATTTTCATCCTTAATGTCATGTTCATCATTATGTTGTTCCCTGGGGTTAGCACTATGTTGTATTACGTTTTGTTCCCCAGGATTTTCATGGAGTTCAGGTTGATGAGTAATCTATTGTTTATAGTCTTGGCTCTGTTCACTCAGGTTTTCTAATTCAGAAAACTGTTTAAGTATTTCTCCCTTGTTTTCCTCTATCTCCAGATTTATTGTTATGTTTGGATTTGTGACCCCTACTTCGCTGGTTAACTTTTTACCCTCTAGTTCTTTGTCATTAATGAATTCATCATTATAAAGGATAAAAGAGTCTAGGTCTATATGGGCATAGTAAAGAGGGGAATTCTCTGGTTTCTCTGGGCTTCTCACCATGAATCTCATTTTTGATTCCCTATAGAGTCTTCTAACTTGGTTAAAAACAAGGATATTGGCATATGTCATGTCCATTTTCATTGTACCCTGCAGCTTGGCACCCCAGGATCTTGACAGCAACATGCCATACTTGGGAGGTACATCAGCCACTAGAACATCCATCATTACGCACTTGGTTGGGATTTGGGTCAAATTCACACAGAGGTCTTTGATCAGGCCCAAACATTTTACTCTGCTGGAGTCAAAGGAATATAAATATTTATATGGCCTGGTTATCTCTAGGCCTAATCTCTCCATGATCACTTTTGGCATGAGATTGTGTGAAGCCCTTGATTCATGCATAGCATTGAGTAGGAATTTGTCATGAATATTTAAACAGACATAGAAAGGAGGCACTACTCCTTCCTGGAATTTCCCTTCAATTTTTGGGCCAAACACGAGAGCTGGTTTATCATCATTTAAGTTATCAGAGTCATTGTTTTCTCCTAAGTTTAAATCTTTCAATACTTTAAATTTATATACATCTTGGGTGACCAACTCAGTGAGAGGAACAGAGATTTTGATTTTGGAAATTTCACTTTCCAAATTGAAAGGAAACTGGTTCTTTGAAAGGTTCAATTCCGATTTGTTGGTCACTGTTTTATTGGCAAAATTAACTTGCTGGTTTTCACTATGTACATTGGTTGAAACTATTTCATCAGAAGAATTAGCTGTAATGGTAGTGCTACTGGTTTCTTGACTTGGTTTATCCATGGTTTGGGTGTTCTTACCCTTGCTTCTGCCAGAACTTTCAGCTGCTATTTTGTGGTTTTCAACAGTCTCTTTAGCAATATTTTCAGGTCCTTTCTTAATAGTAATTTCAGAGGTTTTTGGTTTGGGAGTTTCTGGTTTCCTTTTTCTTCTGAGATCATATTGGTCATGGACCTGCATGATGGCATTCTCGAATCCTAACCTGTAGTCTTCAGATTCTAACCCTTCATATTCACCGTGTGTGTATGAGGACTAGTTGTCTTCTGTGGAAAAGGTGTGTTCTTCATTACCCACTCCCAACATGTTTATAATAGTTCCCTTTGACTCTTCTATCATTCCCTCCTCTTCCTCAACATAATTTTCTTGAAATGGAGGTCTAACTTGTTGATCAGAATCTCTTTGTTTCATCTGAGGGGGGTTTCTCCTAAAGTTCTAGTTCTGATTTTGAGTCTGGTTCCTGTTTTTGGCACTTGCTTGGACAACTAACCTTTCCATCTTTTTTTCTAACCTATCCATGTTCTTGGCTAGATGCTCCAATTTTGAGTCAGATGTAGAAGGTGCACTATCCTCTCTATATGTCACTTTCTTTTCAACCCTCATCCTGGCTCTTTTTTTAATCAGATTAGCTTCCACACTAAGACCCCCTTTCTGCATGTCTTCTAAAGTTAAGGGATCCATTTCTCTAAGCTGATAGGCCATTTCAGGATCAAATCCTTCAGGAAATTTGGCCAAGGCTAATCCTTGTGGAGGCTTCAAGTCTGGGGGCAGTTCATTATACACACTGTTGAATCTGGTGCAATAATTTTGAACACTCTCCCCAGGGTTTCTCTTTAGGTTGTTGTAATCTGAAATTATTTGGAGTGGATTCTTCCTAATCTCCCATTTGTTTGTGAATGTCTGATGTAAAGAAGGGAAATCATTGATACTGTGAGGAGCTAAACTCTTAAATCATTTCTTGGCCTCTCCTCTTAAGCTTTCGGCAAAGATTCTCATCTTAATGGTCTCATCTTCTATTTCCATATAATCGAAGGCATCGTTCATCTTGTCCACATGTTGTTGGGTAGTAGTGGATTCACTTCCAGTGAAATGGGGAATTTTGGACTGAAATTCATTGGGTAAAGGAACCAGAGGCTGTGGTAACACTAGGGGGCCATACAACGCTGCCATGATAGTATTTTGTGGGAGAAAAGGAGTGGCTTGAACAGCTGGTATATGTATGGTAGAAATGCTTGGAACAACAAGAGATTGTTGAGCAGATTTAGGGTGAGAGAGACCCAAGTTATGAATGATATGGAGATCAGGAGGTGTGGATGGAGAGGTTTCTCTATTACTAATATGTTGACCACTATGTGGTGGTGCATTTGGAGGCTCAAAGTCTGTCTGATCTATGCCACTGAATGACTTAGTTCTTGGTAAATTACTTGGTAATCCTAAGTCAACTTGAGTGTCTGATAGAGCTGTAAGGTTTTCAGGCACTGAGTTAGTTCTATGAATGGGTCTGATAATAGTTGGATCCCTAGATAATGTTTTATGGATTATCAACTATTTTAGGAGGGTTTGGATCAGGGTGAGCTCTGGTATGGATTCTTCTTTGAGCTAGTATGTTAAGTTTCAGACCCAAGAAGAATAAATTTAGCCAGATATAACAATATTTAAGAGGCAAACTAGTCTTAAACAAAGAAACTTAATCCTCAGAGTTTCCTAATCATGGGTGTGAACAATGTTCTTATGGTAGTGTGGTCTGCCCCAGTGGAGTCTTTTTGAAACCAGGAATAATCAACAGGCCTACTAATCACCAGTGGAGTCATTTTATCTTTTTGGGGTTGTGGAGTCGCCAGGTGGATGATTTCAAATGTTCAAGATGATTTACTATCCACCACAGTAATTAACTACTAGTATAAGGTTTGTGGGTTCTATGAATTATTAACGATGCCTGAGATAGATGTCTACTCAGAATTTGTTCCCCAGTGAAGTCGCCATTATGTTGGGGGTCCTAGTGATTTGGTATACTAGTATACCAAATGACCAGGCAACATCAAAACCTCTTTGGGATCTCAGGATCTAGCCCTCCTGGATCTAGAGAGGGATCTCTCTATAAAGGTAAAGAATAATATATATTTAAAGTTCAATTTAGGGTATTAGGCTAGTTATGGAGCACAAGGGTTTTAATTTGTTTGTTTGGTTGGGAAACATTGAAAGAAAGGTTTAATGAAATGTAAAGGAATGAATAGTGAAGGATTTTCGGCAATGGGAAGATAATTCAAAGAGAATACAAGTTCATTGGGAAATGGGGTCATAAAAGGGTTTACTTACAATTCAAATATCCAAGGCTTTCAAAGGGCTAGTCATCTAAAATAGAGGATCTCTTAGGATGATTGTATGGGATGAAACAATAAGGAAATGAATGGGAATAACAAGGAAATCCTTCTGAGGTGACCCCTTCCATGTAAATCAAAGGACAAGGCATACCTTATACCTCTATGATCAATACTCATGATGAGGATAACTTCAAGGACAACAATCCAGCAATTCTCATGAATACTTTCAGATAGTATAAAACACTTAAGTTCAAACACAGAGTGGAACCTAAAATTAAAGAAAGTCTTTTAACCCTCTCTGCTTTGGCATTCAACTCAAAGGGATCTTAGAAAAGCTAACTAATGGAAAGGGAACTTAGGGGACAGGGCTAACACTAAATCTCCCTATTTCTGATTCTTTCAGCTGAACCAAACAAGAACATATAAGAAATAAAATCTAAATTCATACATCAGTAAGCATGGGAAAACCAACTCTTTAACTCGTTAAATTATATTGAATTTGTTCTAAGATACACAAATAGCAGAAAACATGAAGATAAGAATGTGCAGGAAGCATTAGGGTACTTGCAGCAGTATATCCTAAGCTAAAATTAATGCTTCTTATCAGAGAAAATGAAACATAATGTAACACAGAGGGAAACAAATCCAGATAAGGGACACATTACCTATGACTTAGATCAGGATCCAATGAACATGCTTGTCATATTAGTAGAGCAAACCAATCACATACATTCTTGTCCAATAGCTTTTATACAATCCAGAAATCATCTCCCAGCCTATTTACAACAATTACTCAGGAAAATTTAACTCAATAAAAATTCTTACAATCAGTTCATTTCCCAACCCTTAACAACCTATTTTCGATGAGTTCTTATAGTTGAATTAGTGGTAGTAATGGTAGATAGGACTTAAATGATTCATTAAGACAGGGGGCAAGAAGTATTCGAATTCCCATTCTTCTTAATGGTTTTACATTAATTGTTGGTACCCTTAAAATGACTTATAAGTCTTTGTCATGTTGAAAATAACTTCTAGGGTACGTTTCTTGAAGTACCTTTCTAGATGTAGTACTCTGTCTAATCCTCTGAGACAATTAAAGTGAAGATTTTGTCTTTCAGGTCTTTCATATTTTGCAACCACTGTGCTGAAATTCTAGGAATTTCTGTCAAAAAAATAACTGTTATGGGACTTGATGAAAAATTGAGTAGACTGTGGGACTTAGTCCTTCTTAGGAAAGAACGTTCTGCTTGATAGGCCTCCTTTGTTATTTTAGTCACTGATGTCCACATTTAGTCTGTGCTTCAAGCTTTATTAAGCTCCATTGATTATCTTTGGGGTCTTCAAACTGCATCATTGTTTGTACTCTGTGGATTTAAGTATCCAATCTACAATATGATGCATTAATATTTAATCCCCTCGGGTATACTTTGCTTCTTCTTCTGCTAAGGTGTCTGGGTTTTTGCTGATTCTAGAGGGTTTTCTGAAGATCAGAGATGGTTATCCGTCGAATAAACACAAAATTAAATTCTCTTCTGATTTCCTTTCTTTTCAATCTTTGGCCACGGGATCATCACCCTGTAACCTATATCACTTGACTATGACTGGGGAAATTGCATGATCTAACCACCCTTTAAACCCTGAAAAACAAGATAAACATGTTATAAAAACCTGCGGGAGCTTGGATAACTACGACAGAGGCTCAGGGACATGGCACAGGAGTAGTGCGAGTGGTGGAATGTAGCAGCGGAGGATCGAAACCATGGCAGAGTAGCCAACTAGGTTAAAATTTGAAATGGGGTGCGAAAATGAGGAGAAATGGTTTCAGAAAACTACTAGTGGTTATCGCACAATGAAAGCGAAGTAAGTGGTTTGGGGCGGATGGAGTGCGATTCCATTCATCAATGGACACGTGGATTTTCAATACCGCCCATTTCACAAAAGAGTTGCGTGATGCTGGGGAGGGGGAAAAATGATGTGATATGGATTGTGGATCGTCGGATCTGGGGTCTCAGATCGGACGGTGCGGAGTGAGCGCGACAGGCCGAAAGCTGGATGGTGGGATGAGCCGTGGGCTAGGTAGGTGACGTAATCTCTTTATCGCGAAGCAGAAAGTGGGGTAGTGGGGTCAAGCGATCAGGTTAAGTTAGGACCGTTAGATCCGCTAGATGGACGGCTAGGATCGTATCGAGAGATCACGCTTCGCGGAAGGAAAGGGAATGGGACCAATGGATTAGATTTTGCGGATGCGATGGATATGGGACTGGAATAAGCGCCGAGGCCTGGTTTTGTGGGAGTAAGCAGAACTAGGGGTTTAGAGGAGAAAGGGCCTATCGCATCGGGGAAATGGAGATGAGGGGATATGAGGAAAGTTTAGGGGAGCAAGGATTTGCGATAGCGATGAGGCCTTTTGCGCTTGGTCATAGAGCATGGTTTCACATGGGAGAGGGGGCTAGGGGATTTAAGCCCTCGGGGGATAATACCTCCATAATGCAAAAGGCTACTTTAGGCCCTAAAAAGGGATTTAAAGGCTGAATGAAGGTCCCGATAGGTGAGAAAAGGGATTTTTAAACCAAATATGGGGGAGATACAAGGTTTAAAGGGGAATTTTGGATAAAAGGGGCTTTGAAGGGTAAATCATAAGGGAGAATGAGAAATATGGGGCTAATTTAGAGGATGAAATGGTGAAGATGGAGGCCCTTTAAAATAGTTCCCATCATAGTAAAATAGTAGGTTTGAACAGTTTTGAGGGAAACAGAAGTGAAGATTTCTGAAGGATAAAATATATCTGAGCCTTCAAGAATGATAGATTTTCAAAGAAAAGTTTCACTTGAAGACTCAGTCACCAATTTAGCCACCTTTTTGCTTTGTCAAATTATTATAGGTGGCTAACAGAGCATTCATGATCAAGTGATGGAAGATCATGAGCAAATGAAGCACACATGATGAAGGAGGTGTACATTGCACCTAGACTTGTTGGTTGATTTGGTCAAACAGTGCAGTCCCACTTGGAGGATCTTGTCCACATGTGACTGCACAGTTGATATTAGGGCCAAGTCTTGGGAAGGCTCAACATTATAAATGAGATGAAGGCAAAGGTGAAAGGCATATTGGATTATTTGATGTATGATCTTTTAGATCTAGAATTGTCAAGTGACATTCCACTGCATTCTTGGGTTGTTTAGCAAAGATTGCAGGCGTTGTTTAGCATAGGGTGTTCTTGGGTGGGAATCCCACCTCTTTCTTGAGTAGCTCTGGAAATAGGATTGCTCTTCATTCTACATCAATCATTAGTGCCACATCTCTTCTCTACTTTCTGCAGAACATCCATATTCAGAAATCTGCAGATTTCTGAAGATCAGTTTGAAAGGTGGAAGTTGTCTTCAGTACCTCAACTGGAGAAAAAGGTGAGGGATTATTCCCATCACTTTGGCTTATAGATCATCACTCCCAGAGCCACATTTCAGATCTGGCATCAGGCCACAAGTTATTGACCTCCCAGCAGTGGTACTTCCTTCAGGAATTATGCTGTCTATCTTGCAGATCAAAAGGGAGGAAGGAAGTTGCTACTATTTCAGTTAGCCATCCTATGAGGGATCATTCCATCACATTTCCATCAGTATTACCATTATCCTGGAGTTTATTACAGCATTTTTCAGTAGGCATAAGGCCTCTCTTACCCTCACAGTGCAATTTCTAGAGGTAGTTGTGTTGCAGCAGCTGCAATCATCATTGGAGGATTGAGAAACTAGATCTAGAACTTCTAGCTCATAGATCTAAGGAAGGGATCAGCCCTTCAAGCATAGATATGATCTGAGCACACATTTCAGCCATCTATTCTTCAGATCTAGCTCCAAATCTGTATTTCCCAACAAATCAAGGATCAAACCCTGGGGAGGTGATTTTTCCAAAGTTGCAAATCTGGAAAATACTTTATGGGTTATCTTGGGAATCCATAACATTGGCCAGATCTTGAATCTTGGCATCATCAGAGCTTTGGATTTGAGTAGATCTGCATTCTTCTTTTCAGCCTACACTTATATGCTCATGCTCAGCTGAAAGGACTGTGCATTATTTACTTCAGTGCCTCCACAGTTACGTTGTACTTGTTGTATGCATGTTTCCAGGGTGATCCTAGCTCATCTTTTTGGCTAGATCTACCTACATTCTATACTTGTGTAACTAAATATTCTCCAATATAATAAAATGGCTCAGCTCTTTCTGCATATTCTGATGTGTACTTATATTTATTGTTTATCTTGCTATAAGTTCTTATACTGTGTGAATTATTACTGCATTCTCCCATTTTGGGATATTACATATTGCGTAATCATATTCAACTATGTGATTTGAATTGAAAATATGTCTTTACATGTGTTGTAAATGTATGTTTATAACGTAATTCACTAAATGATCAATTAATGTGTTCAAGTTTGTGGAAATGTGTTGATATTGAATGAAATCAAAATGTCGTTCCAAAAGTTGAACTCCTAGGAACATATGATGCAGTGTTGGATTTCTGACAGTATAAACACTAGTAAGTTGCAATACCACAAGTTGTGAGTCTAACCTAATGATGATGTGGTTAATACCAAATGAAATGGAATCAGAGAGAAGTTTGATCAACACGTTATACGCATCAAAATTTTTTGTAGATCGACCAATACAAATCCCTTGAAAACTCACTAACTTGTCGTTCGGAGAAAAAATGGCCCACGCTGTAGAGGATAGATTCTACATACTGTGACCAGCACCATCAGCATACCCAAAAAATTATTCCAAAGATTTAGACATCTATGATAAAATTTAAAGCGGATTACTAACTTCAAGAAAACTCTAGAATAACAAACTAAGATAGTAAATTCAAATCAAAAACATATATACAATATAATACAACACTTCACTACACTCATGTTTAAGAATTATAACGTTTCAAATACAATCCATTTCGGGGTTGTGCCAACATAATTCCATCGTAATCTACCAACTCGTAGGAACCCTTAGCAAGAACTATTTTGAAAATATAGGGGCCATGCCATAACGGCTCAAATTTCCCTGTACCTATTACATCAACTTCCTGATCATAAAGAAGGACTAGGTCACCCTCTAAGAAGATGCGAGGCTGGACATGCTTGTCGTATCATGCCTTTATACATCTCTTATGTGCTTCGTTGGCCAATGCGGCTTCACGACGTGTTTCATCAAGATGGATGAGGTTAAAAAGACACGCTTCTTCAGAAGAGTTGTTAGGTAACAAGTCGATTGCAAGTTTTAACGACGATATTTCACATTGGATTGGCAAGATAGCTTCCAGACCATATACCAATTGAAAGGGAGTAAACCCGGTTGCGTTTCTCACCGAGGTTTGGTACACCCACAAAGCCGAGTACAAGATAAAATTCCAATTTCATTTATGAACTCATATCATTCGTTGAAGTATTCAATTAAGAATTTTGTTAATAGCCTCAACTTGTCCACTTTATTATGGATAATAAGGAGTAGAACTATCATGCAACAGTCCTAATTTGGAACTCAACTCATTCATTATGTCATTGCGAAAATACTTCCCATTATATGTAACTATAGCCTTTGGAACACCAAACCATAAAATGACATGATTAAGGAAAATTTAATGCAGTTGTTTCGCATGTGTTGTTGAATGTAGGCATTGCGTCGGCCGACTTGGTAAAGTAGTCTACTGCGAGAATAATATAAACATGGCCCCTGGATGAATAAGGGTTGAAAGTTATGAAGTAAATGCCCCATTTCGAAAATGGTCCCAAAACAATAATAGGATGCATCGGTGCTGGTGGTTTGCAAAATTTACGATCAAATATCTGGCACGCATGATAACTTTTGACCACGAGGATGGAGTCATGAAATATGGTTGGCCAAAAGTAACTAGTGTGGAGTATCTTCTGCGCGGTAGCATATCCAGAAAAGTCTCCACCACAAGCCCCAGAATGACAATCATTTAAAACCTTTTCGACCTTCTCATGAGTGAGGAACCTCCTTAAAATCGTATCGTCACCATGACGATAAAGTGTATTACCGATGATCGAATAATCATTGGCTTGGTATTGAATATGTAATTGTTCAGAGCGAGAAGTATTAGGTTGAAAAGTATAGGTTTGGAGATAAATGATAAAATCCCCATACCAAGGATTAGATGATCCGATCATAAACAGAGACTTATCAGGAATAGATGGTTCTGATGTAGTAGCAGTACTATCAGAGGGAAGGTCACAGAGAAGCTTAGACAAAAATAAATACTTATTTGACTTGGATTCGATGAATTCCAAATAAAACTCCTACAAAATAACAGTCCATTTTGAATATTCCCCCCCAGAAATTGACGTGATAATATGTAATACATGGGGTTGCAATCCAAAAAGAGAATGGTCTTCCAAAATAGGATATATTGGCGAAATATTTGGACAGCTTGAACAGCTGCCAAGGCAAGCTTTTCGACGTATGAATACTTCACTTCTGTATCATTGAGATTACGACTCAAATAATAGATTGGATGTTCTATCCCATTTTCTACTTGGACCAATACCATAGCAATGGTCATATCATCCGCGGTGATATATAAGAAATAATCACTTTGATAATTGGGGGGATGCATTAATGAGGCCCAGACAAGTGTATCCTTGATAGCATCAAAAGAATCTTGTGAAAACTCATCCCAATGGAAGGGAATCCCATTTTTCAAGAGCTGAGTAAATCCTTTAGCCATTTCAGCGTAGTTGGGTATGAACCTCCTTATGAAGTTAGCCTTTCCCTAAAGTTTCTGTAACTGAAGAAAATTGGATGGCGTAGGCAAATCAAGAATAGCCTAGACCTTCAGTGGGTAAATTCGAATTCCTTCTTTTGAGACGAAAAATCATAAGAAACGACCAAAACCAACACAAAGCACACATTTATGTGGATTGAGGCATATTTTTTAGTGTCGGTAGCGTAGAAAGATAGCTCTCAAATGCATCGGGTGATCAGTCTAGTTTCATGAATGCACTGGTAAATCATCTAGATAAGGTTGAAAAATGTGCTTGATGTCATTGAAAGCATAATAAATTGTTCTATGAAAAGTTTCCCCAGCATTATTTAAAACAAATGGGATTTTCTGATAAGAAAATGTGCCCCAGGGACAGATAAATGTTGTCTTATATTAGTCCTCTGGGTGGATATTGATTTTATTTTAGTCGAAGAATCCATCCATGAATGAAAAGATTTTGCATCAGCACAATCGTCAATAATCTAGTCGATAAAGGGAGTAGGATAGTTGTCTTTTGGACAAGCAATACTGGCATCCTGATAATCAATGCACACTGATGGTCCTTTGTTTCTTCATAACAGGAACAATGTTGGAAACCCACTTAGTTAGCGGAACATGGTAAATGAAACAAACACACAAAGGTTTTTCAACTTCTGCTTTAATGGAAGCAGCCTTCTTGGGATGAATAGGATGAAGGTGTTGATGTATTGGTTTGACATTAGGGTACATATTAATATTGTGCTCAACAATAATAGTATCTATGCCTGGAATTTCCTCGTAAGACGAAGTAAATAAATCACAAAATTCATGAAAGAGAGAGTGATGAGTTTCGAGTTATGATGGAGAACAAGACACGCCGACATGATTTTTTTATACAACGTTAGGTTTGGTCGAAATATAGATAGAAATGGTTTCTTCAATATTTGATAACTTTCACTCAGATTCGATTGCATTAATGGGAAAAGAATTCGAAAAGAATGTTTTTATCAATGAGTGATATAGCTCAATAAGGTTATGTTCTTTGTAATCCTAAAGATAGGAGTGATGATGATGATCTTCCCATGGTTCTCCTTCTGGCATCATGGATTCCACAATATTCTCATATGCCAAGAAAGTGGATGAAAAAGGATCAGATGGAGTACCAAAATATAATGAACTAGAAACCCAAACAATCGACGAACATAATTTCGGATTTGCCGCCCAAGCCATGTAGATTGATTTCTATGCCAACTCAATTGGGCTAGGTAGAATAAATTCATCCAACGTAACAAATTCATAATCACCCCTAATATTCCTTAAGCTAGATGGAGTGGAAGATATCATGTAGGAGGTCTCTATGTTTGCAATTTCTGCCGATGTCATAGGCGGCAGTAATGCAAAGGTTCCCATGAGAGAAGAATCCTTTAATATTTCCACACCAATGTTCTTAAGTGCTAGTTGGGGAGCGTGAACTAAAGAAATGATTCCAGTTACTTAGGAACTGGAGCCAAAGAAGGATAGTTGATTGATGACTGTGATGACACCTTTATGTGGAAATGCGATCATTCTAAAATATGTAGAGACAATCGTAGTCATAGCATATACCCATGGCCTTCAAAGTAAAATGTTGTAATCAAGGGATCTGTCAACAACCTCAACTTCAACATTTACTATTTCCCTCCCTAGTTCAACAGGCAGATTACTGATGATACCGTAAGGCTTATATGTACATCAGTCAAAAGCTTTCAACGTCGTAGGAAATTGAGATAGGCATGACGAGCCAAGTGAATTCCAACACTTTAGAGACATAATGCAGGTAGATGGTCCATCATCAATAATAGTACGATGAAGGAGGTGATTGAGAACATTTACTTGGATGGAGAATGCCAATTTTTCTAGTAATTGCGGCACTTAGCCCGTATGATTAAAGACTACAATATTGGAATATGTCGGATCGATTTGACCAATTACCGACAACAAAGCCTGCTTCTGGAAAGGAAAATTTTGAAGCACCTCAAGCGCTAACATAACTGAAGGGGATTGAGCCAAATCTTCAATTACGTTATAATTTTCAGCAGCTCAGGCTCAAGGATTAAATGTCGATTTATGAACGACTCCCTTCAGTCGCTTTATTGTCAATTCATCAATAGCAATTGGTGGTATTGATTCCATAGATGGATTCGTGGTCGAGGTAGTAGGTTTATCAGTAGCCTGAATACCATAATATTCATTATGTTTTAACACCAAAACATTAATTAATGGCTTTGTAACAGACATCATAAGCACTTGGGAACTAGAAGCTGGATCTATAGCAACCAAATTTGTGTCTAGATTCGGAAATGGATCTATCAACACAGTAGATGCATGCAAAGTCTTAATCAATTTTGAGACTTCGGTGCAGTGAGGAAAATATCAAACAAAGGGCTTCTCATTATATATTATGCAAGGGTAACAAGGTTTCCGATTTGCAGACGATTGATCATATGATCTTTCCTTCTGGGTAGAAGTTTGATTTTTCTTTGATTTCCCTTTTTTCTTACTTCTGGGTTTCTTGTCACTTTTGCCTTTGTTAGATGACATGACATGAATTTCAGAAGAAGGAACAGGATCAGATTCATTAGAGTGATGTGTGCTTGTAGTACTGATCATACAGTCTCCGACATGAGATTCCTTATATGGAGGAGGAATAGTAATATTAAATCGTGTCGTGTTGGGAATTTTCTTGTAGAGCATGCCAGAATGAGTATAAATCATCTAAGTACTGGGAACAAGCAATGACCTGATCTTCAGTGACAACACCACCCTTAGCCACATCCTCAGTTATAGATGGTAACAAGTACTTAATGAACCACTCAGCAAGGAGCTGATCAGGAGCAAATGTCTTAACCATTCTATGACAACGATGTCACTCATGAATATGATCAGAAATGTGAGTAGAATTATTCTATTTAAAATTAGTCAAGAGTTTCATTCCAGTTTCATATCGTATATGTAACTAGAAGTGGGTCAAAAATATGGTAGCTAGGGTAGTGAAATTATCAAATGAAGCTCTAGGTAACTCAACATACCATTTCGCGGCCGGACCAGTGAGTGTACACTGGAAAAGATGTTAGATGAACACCAAAAATGATAAGTCATAACATGCGTCGACAGGTCTTCCTGAGGGTTTCCATTGAACTTAGGAAAATCTAAGGGTAATTTATGAGGTATCACCGACCACCAAGGAGCATAGTTTGTAATATTCCCAATTGGGAAAAGCATGAATATAGTGCAAAATATTGGAATAGCAGTGTAAAACATCATATAGAAACATGAGGCCAATATGGAGCCTTTATATTCATCATAATAGCAGCAAAATAGTACAAAATAATGGGCCAAGACGTCTTGATGTGACAATTTTAGACATGCCATAGCAATGGTTGCTCACTCTACTTTCTCATGAGGCATGGCTTGTTTGTCATAGTTTTTTTATTTTCTCTTCAATGGCAGAGACTTACTGCTTCACAACCTCCTTTGTTTGGACAAGGAATTTCACCATATCATGTTAAATAAAATATCTTAGTTTGATAATTTCAACTCCTTACACAATCATACATATGAATTTTCAATAAGGTTTTCCAAAAAATTATGTTAAGCGAAAAAATTATCTACTATTATATTAAATTAACAAAATTGTTAATAAATATATCAATGTCGTTAATTTCTTTTTATATGGATGAGGCTGATTCAGGTAATGAACTAGTTCCTTGGAAGATGGTGTCCCCTTTTCATTGATTAGTTGTTACTAAACTTATTTATTTAGTGAAAATATTATTCATTAAAAATATTAAGTAAATATGTGTTTAAATTTCGGTATATAAAAGTGAGGTAATATGTTATGTTTTTTTGTTTATTATTTAGGTAATGTGAGTATTGAGATGTCTCACATGTCTAGTGGTTTGAGTAACCGCGACTCTTGGATATTTAAGCTGTCAAAATCACCTGAGGATCACATCCAGCCGAGAATACACCAACCCATAGCATGACTAGATTTTTTCCCACCAAAATTTTCACTAATGACCTTTTCACCACGAAAAAATGTCTTAACAGAGCACCTTATCACCATCTATTCTTTACACGATGGTA
The DNA here is from genome assembly GCA_034641835.2 of Pinus albicaulis. NCBI lineage: Eukaryota > Viridiplantae > Streptophyta > Pinopsida > Pinales > Pinaceae > Pinus > Pinus albicaulis. The sequence continues at coordinate 695,541,958 of CM076575.1, forward strand.
AAAATAACATGCCATATTAAGTTGTACTCCATTTTTAAATAATATTTTTACATCTTCATCAGTAATGGATATTGCATATGGCTGTGGCACCATATAATCTAACATAAATTAATATATGTCGGCCAATATGTATGTATATATAATGTTGATTCTTAGAATTAAAATAAAATAATAATATTTATCATAGATTTCAACTTTCATATGGTAGGAAGAGAAAAGTCTAAGATGATCTGAAAGTGTATATGATGTTCATATTAGAAACCTGTATTTCGACAAATGATGGACATGTTGAAGTTAGAGAGTGTGAGAGATTGATAATGACAAGTGAGAGGGATAGGTGTTGAAATCAGAAGGATCTTTGAAATTTTGAAGAAAAAAAAAATATAACAATGAATTTGGTTTATGTTATTATTAATTATTTAAAAATATCAAAATAATGTAAAAATAAAGTGACATTTTAATAAATATTTTTAAAATTAAAATAATGATTATATTTTAATTTAAATTAATTTAGTGAGTATTTTATCAAATCATTATATATTAAAAATATAATATATAAACAAATAATAAAATTATTTGAATTAAAAATATTATTTGTTTCAATAAATTTATAAAAATAAATATAAAATTTAAATTAAAAATGAAACCACTAGCCTCATTAGTTTTTTTTTTTTTTTTCTATATATGAATTTTCTTGGACTTACCTTTTCCTATCATGATAATATACTCCTTTAAATTTATCAACCTTCCTTTAAATACGTGCACAGCTAAAACAATTTTAAATATAATATAAAATTATTTTTTAAATGTAGAAACATGTGAGTTGAGTAAATGTAGAAACATGTGAGTTGAGTGAAGTCTTTAATTCTTCTATAATAGGAAATTTATTATGAAGTTCCCAAAAAAATATCATGTAAAGTAGATTTTAAGTTGTAATAAGATGTTGTTAAAGAAAAATAAAATATTTTCCAATGGGGTATAATCTAGTAGTTTCTTGAAAGGTGAGATGGAGTTGTATATTTGTTGTTCATTGGGAATGGCATGGCACAATGGAGGAGGGTGGATTTACACCCCATCGCATTTTCACCCCCATCGCTTTTGGGTTTATGGTGTTTTTGGTAGTTGAATTTGCTATGGATTGTTGTATAATTTCTTTAAGATATTGGTCGCGACTGTTAGCGCTCAAATCTACCTTAGGATGAAATAAGGTAAAACTCAAGGCTACATCAAACCACGCTCAGCCTCGTAGCTAGCCCTACGAGGACAGGAGAGGGCTCTCTCCGGGTCTATCTCGGCAAATGTTTTCAGAGGGGCTGAGATGACTTATAATGAACAATGAATACTAATTTTAGGCTAGTAAAGAGATAGGAATGTTTGATTTTGATTTTTTGGGTTTTCGCTGGAGAAATGGGAAAAACAAATTTTGGGTCCGGGGATAAGGTCAGACCTTTGCAGATTTCGAGTTGGGGCAAGGTAGGTGAATGTCTTGATGCTTTAGATTGGATATGTGGACAGATTAAGAACGACAAGGAGCTGAAGAGGGCAAAGAAAAACTTGGATCCTCTCCAAACATTGGAAAACATGAAAAACTAAATGAATTCAAAGGCAGAGCACTGTGAACAATGGATTCAACCTCATCTACTCATTCATTTAATTTAAGAAGCATGAGTGAGAAATGGCATACATAAAACATGAAGAAACTTACAGTAAACAGAGAGAAAACACCATCAAGAACAGAACACCATAAGAATCCCAACAGGTACCACAAAACCTCTGATCTTTCCTTAGCCAAAATATGAAAAAATATGTACAATGGTGCCAAAAGTTTCCCAAGAGTCCAACCTCTCCAACCTCTGAAAATGATTGAGAAATTACATCATATAGACCATCCTAACCCCTTCCCACACCTCTAGGAGTCGAATTCCTCCTTCAGGGGTCAGTTTCAACCAAATTCTAATCAAGGAACTAAAATCTAGGCAGCTAACAACTTGCCTCTAAAAGAGTGGAAACTGATTCATTTACATGATTTTCACTTTTTTAAGAGTGAATATTCTAGAATAGGTAAAAATGAACCAAATTTACATGCCAAACATAAATTTACATCATAATAACTCAAAAATTTCATCCCCAAGCAAAACTGGTCCAAACTGGCCGAAACTCTGAGCTGGAAGTTGAAAATTCAGCCAAAAATTTAAGTGGGTCTCACCCCTGAAACAAGTGGGTCGCGCGCCTTTCAACCTCATTTTGAGGTACTTCCTGGCATCCAAATTGAGCTCATGATAGCTAGTTGGAAAGCTCTAGATGTTGGCTATCCAACTCAAGTGGAATTTCCCAATTTGGAGCTCATTTTTCCTGTCAAAAATCAAATCTCCCAACACTACTCCCAGCAGGTGCATCAATTCTCTTGAGACAACGGTATTTTTGACATTTATCTAAAAAAATGACACCTGTGTAAAAATTGAAGGAGGTTTTTCTTCCTTGGCATGTGTTGGACAAAAACCTCTCTCAGGTTTCCAAAATTCATCTTTTATTGCTCTGAAACATCTTTTGAGTGAAACTTATCCCGATGTGTGAAACAAGGGATTTTGTCGAAATGAAGCGAAATGAAGGGGATAAAGGGCTTCTAAATTCTTGGGGAAATTTTGGGAAGTAGGGAGGGATGTTAGGAAGCAGGGGAAAGTGGAATCACAGAGATTGAGTGAGGGGAAGGGGTCCAAAAGGGCAAAACACAGGCCTAGCCTAGAAAATTGCCAAGTTGTGGCAAGAAACTAGGGTTTGTGCAAAAATGAGAAATTTGAGGGATATCAGTGATGGGAAGTGTTTAATAAGGTATTTTAAGGATAGGGGAAGATGTGTGAACATCAGGATACAAGTTTTTTCGATGATTTGACCATCCAAGAGAAATTACCTCCAAAACCCTAGGAGAGGGAAATGGACCTTACCAAGGCACAACTGAAGCATGAACAAGCTGTAAAATGACCCAATGGAACTTGACATGATGATGAAAACCCTCTGAATGATGGTACACTCAACTGAATAGTGACATGGACCGACATTTGGACAACTTTGAAAAGCATGAAAACAAACCCTAGACCTAATGCCTAGTGACCAAATTTTGCTTGAAGACTCATTGAAATGACAAAATTTGACCTTGACACCTTAAAATCACTTTGTAAGAGCATGTTTGATCACTGGAGGAAGGCTGCAAAGACTGACTCTAACAACGACATTAGTTGTTGGTGGAAGGTGACATTGGATTCTCCTTTTTAAGATTATTTTCATGGTTGTTCGACGAGCGTGTCAATGAATTTCGTCTTGTTCCTGCATACCACAATGCAATGACATGTTTTTGAGTTGGTATTTTTTTTTAATTCAAATTATTTCTTTTGGATTTTGAATGCTTAGGTATTTCATATCCCTGCCTAGTGTTTGCTTATGGTTGTTGTTATCATGAAAATATTTCGCGGCTTTGAATTCTGGACTTCCTTACTTGTCCGGGTAAAATTTCCTTATATAAGTTGGGTTCTGAGTAGTTATCTCTTGTATAATCCTTTGTTGTGTCTCGTGTTGGTGAATAAGGGTGTTGTTTACTAATTTGTGAATTTCTGATTTCCGCTTTAGTTGGGTACCTTCAATTCTTCACAGTATGGGGTTTTTCGACGTGGGTCTGGACAATTAGGTTTTTGGGGTTTTCGAGAATGTCCAGTGGTGTTCTATTGGCTGCGTTTTTTTTGGACTGTATGCCTCTCTTGTGTGGTGAGTTGCACTCAGACCTTGAATTGGCTCCTTTGCTATGGATATTGGGTGACGACCTCATTGTGTTTCGGTCGAGCTTCAACAAGGTGGTGGTTTATCCCTGTATTTTTTTTGTTGGTCATGGTTTGTTAGTTGGTTTTCTATCTTCCTCTTTGATTTCGGAAGCCATGCCTCCTTGTCTGTGTATGGTGAGTTGCGGGGGTGGAGCTAGTTATGCTCGCATCAAATAGGGTTGCACATTTGCATGTGATTCAGTTCCTTCATATTTCAATTCCATACCTTTGGAAGTGCATAGGAATATCTTACTCTTGGAATCTAAGGAGTCCGGCGAGCATTCATATTTCTATGACTCGGAGGTTGGGGGTAATGAATCGAAATGGGTTCCAGACCTAGGAAGATTTCGCAAAAGTATATTTTTTTTCTTACATTCTCTATCTATGCATCAAGAAATGGATTCTCTGCTACGCTTGGTTTTTAAGGAAAAACAAGTTCACAATTACAATATCTTTTATGGACTGGAGAACATTAAGAGAATTCTATTGAACATCATATTCAAAATTAATGATCTAGATGCTCGTTTGAGACATGTGGAGAACAATGTGATGTCAGATTCAGCCTCGGGGGATCTAATTGACCCTCCCAGAGTCCCAACAGATACATCATTTGCTAACTGATCTCTAGATCCGACACTTCCTATGCCAGGCTTACCTTGATATATTTTTTTCTAGCTTTGTCTTCTATTGTGAAAATTGGTTATGGCACTGATTAATGCTTTTGTGGTTATCCTATGGCGACATGTGGAGTCTTGGTGGTTACAAGCAACAATTTTTTAAGGTTTATTTTTTCCTTTCCTTGGTGTTTGGTACCATAATTTTGGGCGCGAGGGTTAGAGTTTGCTTTGGTAATTCTTTATTATGGAAGTTCTATGTATTTTATGGGTTGTTTCATTTGGCTCTATTGCTCAATGTTCTACAAGTTCTATGGAATTCTTTGTTGGTGAAGGTTGTTTCCTCTTTTGTTTTTCATCATCTTGGTTTTAGTACCAGAATTATGGGCATGAGGTTCGACATTTTCTTTAGCAGCTCTATGGATTTTTTTGTTGTTGTTTCCTCTCTGTTGGTGATAGTTGTGGTTCTAATGTTTTGATATCAATTTATTTCCCTTATGATTCTCTTTGCAATTATTCAATAATTTGGGTGATGATATTGCTATGTGTTATATACTTTGTTTAAAATTTATCTTAAGCTTGTTCTCTTAATATACATCTGTTTTTTACAATGAAATATAATTATTTTATCAAAATTAAAAATAAAATAAAATATAAAGCTATAAATTAAGTTGTAAGAAGATATTGTTAAAGAAAAATGAAACATACAATTATAAAGAATGTCAGGAGTGTGTATATGGTACCGAAAATGATATATTGATTTGAAGATATTACCATTAAGTAATACAAGGTGAATTTGGGATGCAATATTGACATTTTATAAATTAATTAAAGTGTTTGAATTCAATAATTATAATTATTACTTATATTAAAATTTAAATAAGAAAAATTAAATATTAAATTAACAAATTTTGTTGAATATAAAAGATAAGTAGTATGGTTAAATAAAACAGTTATAAAATTATATTAATGCTTTTTGACATGAATTAAAATGTATATAATTTTATTTTGAAAAATATCATTAAATCTATTTTTATGTGATAACTATTTCACTGTAAGATTATATAGTTTTAAAGAAATGGTTTCTTAAAATTTCCAATTGTATATTAGAACAGGAAAGTAGTGGAAATAATTGAAATGAGAATTGCTTTAAATTGGATTGTATCTACGTACTTAAAGTTGCATTAGGAATTGTATTTCTAGATTAGAGACACATTTGGACAAGTAATATTCTTGATCCGAGAAATCATGGAAAATCAAAGTTATGAATCAAAAAAATGAAGTAAATGAAAAATCAAGTTATCAACAACAGAAATTTATCCAAAAGCTAATCAAATATAAACTAATAACTAAAAAAGTGAATTCACTAAGAAAGGGAGCCACTGACAACAACTTGATTCAAATTCAAGATAATTCAAATCTATGTACTCTTATTTTTTCCTTTGTGTGGTCTACAAATTTTCCATATAATGAATTTATATAGTATACAACTTTAACATCAATATACATAATTAGAATTGACATCTCTATTACTTAAACAAGGCAATTTCCCTCTGTTTCACATTTCTCACACTTATCGGCTCCTTTAATCTTAGTAAATAGAAACAAATGGCTAGGGTTTATTGCTAAACAAAAGCCAAATGTTTCCCGTAGCTAAATAAAGTTGGATGTATTGATCCATCACTAAATAGAAGTCAAACATTTTTCTATCACTAAAAAAGTTGAGATGTTTGGATCTAGACATTTTAATAAATCTCAAACTAATAGAAAGTCTAGATTTAGGTGTCAGTAAATTTTATTGGACACTAGAAAGTAAGAGGTGGAGTTCAAAATTTACCTTTTATAGCAACTGAAAAATTAATCATTGAGCTAATTTTCCTTCACAAAGTTTTAGCCTGAATCAGATGTTGGAACACTGAAATCTATAAGTTTTGTTTTTACTAGATTCATATGCCCTTCAAACTTCCTAATGTGGAATGTTGTTATGTAACCTTGATCAAAGATTTTACAGAATCTAAGATTTCTTAAAAATAGGAATTTATAAAAAATCCAAATTAGGATGTTCTATCACCCATCCATGTCACTCATCCACTTCACTTGTAGGGACCCAAATACAAAATATTAAATCCATAAAAAATGAAAAGTCGAGATTAAGAAAATTTTTGTATGTTGGGTGTCCAATCGCTAAATAACTATTGATCTCAAGGCAATTGACATTCTAGATCAAATATTGGTTTAAATGTATATGCACAATTTTGAATCATATAGATACTAAAATACCTAGTGTTATAGGTCAATTTGGGCATCATCCCCCATGACCTGGTCAAACTGGACATCATCCCTAGGACCAATGAAATATGGTCTATCATCCACTTACATTTCAGTTGTTATATGCCCTAAGAGAAGAAAAATTCATTCATGGCTTCTATTGTGAGATTTCCAAGGTTTGAAGTATATTTTATATCACTTATGAACTCACCAACGCAGCCTCTAAAGGGACTAATTGTGTTGCATATGCAACATCCTCCATTCAAGGGTGCACTGCAATGCACTTTCTGACATTCAAGAGTGTGTTGGTCACCTGGGAGCGCAATTCTCATTGTTCTAGGAATCTCCACATAGTCAATGCCTTCTAGAAGAGTCCATATGTGTCAAACTTCGAATCCAAGTGTCCATCTAACACCTCTAAACTTGGGAACATGTCTTTCCTATTATTAGAAAGTCATTAATTGAGAAACTACCATCAGTTTCCCTATAAATTGAGCACAAATCCTAGTGCTAGGCAAGGAAGAATTTTGGTAAAGAAATGTTGTTGGATTCTCATTTGAGAGAGTGAAAATAGTGATATGCTGCTGGTATGATGTTGGATGTGATGAGGCTGGGATGAAGCTGGATCTGGTGGCAACAAATCGATCATTGGTTGTAACCTCTCCCTTTTACTCTTTAATAAAGATTGTTGTTCATTTTCCCATATATATGTCTCTATATGTCTCTATTTATTATGCAATGGATTCTTGAATGATATATATATATATATATATATATATATATATATATAATTGATTTGATTGATTAAGATAGGTATATATCTGTATATGCATGTTGTTTTTTGTTCTCTGTTTGTGTTTGCAGGAATTGATCCGACGATCTAAGTTGGATTGACAACGACAACAACAACGACAAAAGGAGAAGGAGAAGTGCTTGGATCACAAGTAGGTTCTTTCATCATTATGTGTATCTGCTTATTTTAGAGAAAGTGATAGTAAATTCGTTCTCTTGTTGTTCTAAGTGACTAGCACCACACTTAGGGAATTTGGTTTATCCATAGATCACAATTTTTCATAACAAATTAGCGACTCCGTTGGGGAGTATCCTCTCATTCCTAGTGTTTTTTCGTTAGCTTATCTTCATCAGTAGCATCTACTTTTAGTTATTAGACATTTTAATGAAAGAATTGCATTAGAAGTGTGTTATGTAGCTTGATTTTTCAATGCTTGCTATGCCCAACGCACTCTTGGTCAAGACACAGTACAATGCAGTGCACTGTCTCCCACTCAGGGGTGCACTGCAACGCACTGTCTCCCACTCAGGGGTGCACTGCAACGCACTATCTCCCCTTAGAGACTGTGTTTCCCCTTTATCCAACCAAATTCCATTCAAATTTTTCATTTCTATCATTCTCAGTCATTTGTTTGTTGTATTATCAACTGTCTGATACCTCTTAGAGACCAGTAAACTTTCCAGATTCTTCCTCATTTGAAAAGTAAAATTTTTCAATGTCTCTTTAGTGTTTTTCTTTATCATTGGAAAATAAAATTCAAAGTATTTTATTTCTGCATTAGATCCATTTGTTTTCGTAAACGAAATTGTTTTTTTATTCCTCATTTCCTATAGGAAAAATTGTAGTTTAATCCTTCATTTTTCCTAAAAGATAAATTGTCGTTAAATTCCTCGTTTCTCAAAGAAGAAAACACTTGTTTTTATTGATTTGATGCATATAGTTTCCTTTCTTGCATTCACATTAAGGGAGCTAAAAATAAAAGCATGCATGTGCATATAGTGAATTGTGTGTGTTGCATAGGAACAAGTTAGGAAAGCTGCATTTTATTTTGTGCTCTTTGTTGTTTGCTCTAAAATTGATTGTTCTTTCCCTTAGTAGCTAGGATTTTCAATGAAAAAACTAAAATTGAAAAGTTTGCTTATCATTTTAGATTGCATTTATAAGAATTTCCATCACATCATGCAGCGAACCTCAAAGACAAATTTCTAAAGAAGATCGACATAAAATTTACATCAATTTATTAAGAAAGCATTGGAACATTAACGATAACATTTAGAAGGTCTAGGCTAGAGACGTGTTCCGACGTCACTAAACATAAAATTTATCATTAACTTGTCTGCGATACATTCCGAGTGTGATACCTCACTCCATGTACGTAATTATCTCAGAGCTAGTCCACGTACCTTAGGGTATATAGGGCGGTGTTCTAGTACGAAAAGTATAAGGGGGTGCTCTCACTATGCGGTTTCACATCAGACAATGCTAATACGGACTTGGGCCTCTACGTACCTTCGGGTATATTTGGGAGGACAACTTTAGGTTTTTATCCGTCCATAGTGAACCAAGTTGGACGCCTTGTAACTTGTGATACACCGAACACAACATTCAGGGAGATTTCCTGCCCATACTTCTTGGTTCGCTAGGAGGTATTCTGCAGTTCAAAATTACTTGGTAAAACTTTTGCCTAGAATTACCCTTTTATTTTGTTTATTTGTTTTTGGTCATAAAATAAATCAGTGATTGTGGAAGAAGAACATTCCTTCCCTCGTCGTTCGCGTAGAATAGCACTGAAACCACCTTTACCACTAGAAGTCGTTTCTAGTCGGCGAAGGTGACATCACTCTGCCAAAACAAGTAATATCAGTACCTCTGGTGCGAAATCATCCTCACATATACCAAAGTTGTCTCAAGTTGTTTCTACAAATCCTGATTCATATACTGTTGTTGAGACAGAGTCCTCTCCACTACCTATGGTCACGATCCATCCAATCAGTGAAACCATAACTCCCGAACCCGACGTTGTTCAACTGGAAGTTGATTCGGATCCTGTCGTTCTTTTTCCAGAACATCTAAATCCCGAAGTCGAACAACCGAAAGTTGTTCCTGTATCAGTCTCCCCACAATCTATTGTAGCCATTGAGTCTCCCATATCGCGTATTCAACCTCTTGAAATATACTTCGAGCCTGACGGCGAAATCCTTCCACTTGGTTTTATTTCGATTGAAGAAATTCCACAAGACGAAACACCTTCGACTCCAACCCATTTTGGATCAGAGCTTTATCTTTACGAGAATTTTCCTCAATCATCCCACTCTAATTTCTTTTATCCTGTGTCTATTCGAGTTCCTATAGATCCAGGAGGGCATACATTTGGTCGAATAACCATGCCTAAGCCAACATCTTCAACTGGACCATCTATTCTAGTTACAACGACACCTGCTCTTGCTACCCCGTCGATGTTCACAACATCACTAGAGTCGCATCTATATGGTGGCCCTTCCGTCTCACCTGGTTACTAATCTTTATCTGGAACCTTCTCTGGTGAATCCTCAAACCCATGGACTTCACCAATGTCATCATCTAGAATTCTATCTGCTACATCTCTAGTGAGTATTGAATGGCTTGATCCTTTACATACATCATCAGGGCAATATCAAGCTGGTCCACCTGGGTATATTCCATCCAGTACAATTTTGACTAGACTCCCTGCATTTGGAGAACAATATTTTCCATCTTATTATGCTCCTCATGTTGGGGGGAAACCTATGGTCACCCATTTTGACATTACTCCATCGTTATTTGGTCATCTTAATGTCAGAATGAATGTTTTTCAGTGGCAGCCCACTCTACCCATCCAACCACAAATGGTTGTACAATCATATCAACCAGTTCAACCTGTTTCACCCACATCTACTCTGCTTGTTAATACATCCTTACCCATGTTACAGACTCAAAATGTTGTACCTCAACCATCTCAGGTGGGTCCTTCGACCCAATACCCTTAGGTATTGGGCCCTCAGACTCCAACTCCTTCGGTTGGTTTACAAAATCCACATGTATCTCTATATCCTCCACATGGAGATATAACTTAAAACAGAAAAATGACAGCTATCTTTAAAGAAACAAACTTCTAATAGGACTCTATCTCCTATTTATTACATTCCTTTATCCTATCTATGAAACAGTTACATAATCGTTACATAATGAATGTCACATGCTCAAAGGACACATGACCAAGTTCACCACCACTTTACATCTTTAAAGCACCCCTAGATCTGTGGAACATAACCCTGCTTTTTATGAATGGATGACCTTCATCTGGAACGATTTTTTGACTGATGAGCTGGCTACATGGCACTCCCTTTGAGTCATAAATTTCTGCTAATCATGTCCACTGACATGCTGGAGGTTTGCAGCTGGAAAAATGTGCTATTGAGATGCTCAAAATCCTTCAAAAATTACTCGCTACGAAAATAGGGTAGACAATTTCGTAGAGAGTTTTAGTAGCGTGGGAAAAATGGCTTTTCCATCAATCTTATTGACTTCTTTGATGTTCCAACAACTTCATCATGTCATGACACCTTGCAATCATCGATCTCCCTCCTTAAAACATGCCAAAACTGAGTTTAATTGCAAAAAATAACCTACAGGTATTTTTGTAGCTTATTTCTGGCTTTAAGCCTGAGGTACGATACGAAATTGTGCAAAAAAGTAAAAAATGTTGTTGTCAAGCTTGTCTTCGAAACTATTCTCCAACTGCAAAATTTGGGTTCTTTGCATATTATGAACCTCCTAAAACATATTCCATCTTAACTTATTACTCCTGTGGTGTTTCCTCCTCATTCACAATCAGTTGACTAATGGGCTCTTGTACCACTGTCATCTTCAATCCTTTCTGTTCCAACTCCACATGAATCAAATCTAATTTCTCCTGAAGATGTTGCACTTTGTCCTTTAATGCCCTGTTCTTGGATTTCAAGTGCAAGTTTATCTTTTTGATGTGTTTGACCTCTCCTCTTAGTGGTGAGTCCACTTTATCAACTTTTATGTATTCTCCAAGGTCTTTGAAACACTTGTGACTTGATCTTCCCATATATTCTTCATTTGTTCAAACTATACCTTCTCAACTCTATGTTTCTTTGCCTCTTTCTTCAAAACTAATGTTTCCTTACCTGCCTCCTTCAACTGCTCTTTAAGGGTTTCAATTTCTGATTTTTCAATACCTTCTCTTCACCCCTTCTTTGTTTGATAACCAGTTATTCTTTTGCAGGTGATGACAATTCTATGATACTTAGTGGCTCGGAAAAATCTTCATTTATTTTCTCAATCTCTTTGCTACTTTCCATGAGTTTTCTTGCATGTCTAGTCATTGGCTTCCTAGGTTGAAAAATGAAACCAACATTGTCACTTGAAAACTCTAGCTTTTTAACAGTCTTACCCTTTTTCAGCTTTCTTCCTCCATCTTCAATGTCTTCATCTTGGAAAATGGGAGTTTCTTCAATGTCAATTTAATGCAAGATGTCCTCTAAGTTTCCTTTAACCACTGTCTGGGTCCTAGTGACTCTTTTTCTGCCTTGTTTGATGATTGTTTTCTTCTGTTTTGCAGGTGTTGTTTTAGGTGTGTCAATATTTTGCAAAGGGTCTGCTTCCATGCTCACTAGTTCTAGAGGAGATGATCTATTCCCTTCTTCAAATTCCTCTGCCACAGTTGGCGATGAAATGTTTCTAAGTTTGGAGGCTCTCTTAGGAGTGACAACGTTAATTTCATAACCACTCATGAATGAAAAGGAAGTCCAATCTCTTTCTAGTCTCTTTAATTCCTTTTACACCAATATCTTAATCAAACCATGATGAAAAAGAGAAGTTTCATTGCCTTCTTTTTTTATTTTAAACTCATCTAAAATTTTCCCTAGACTTTTGTATAAATAAAAAGGCAATTCAAGCGAAATTTTACCCACAAAATGCAGCAAAAGTCTGAGATGATAGGAGTAGACCATGTGAAACCGTCCTTCACAAGTAAAATACTTCTAGATGATCATCAACAGCTTTGAATAATTGTCCTTCATGAAACCCCTAAGGATAACATATGTTAAATCAATTTCATTGTGTTCTGGTTTGATGAACTCTTTGCAGTCTTGCATTGTGAATTTGATTCTTTTAAACCATTGTTCCCATCCTATAGGGATTCCTGTTGCTAATGAAATGCTCTCTGGTGTCACTGTAAGGTTCAGAATTCCCACATTAGAAGTTGTTCTTGTGAAGATGGCAGCAAAATCCTTGGAAACTTGTCGATGAAAGCCCTGCAACCTCTAATAGAATTGCAAGAAACCAGTTCTTCTGAAAAAATCCATGGCAGTTGGGTCTTCATTGAGAAAATTCATGTCCATGGGCTCATGCCTCTGGCAATGACCACATTTTTTTGTTTTCCTTCTTGAAGCCATGGGTGCTTTATATCTTCACAACCTTGCTTGTTTGATGACACCTGCAAAGTTCAAATCTGCCAGCAACCTGCTTGGCTCGATGAAGCAGCTCTCCAAAGATCCAATTACACGCAAAGATAAAGTGAAATATGACAAAAAGGCTAATTGGGGTAAGGTTTTATGGTTTAAATGATAGCTCATGCTTTAATCATGACACATGCATGCCAAAAAGGGTAATGATGACCTCAGACACGGCTATGTACCTTTGAATTAACCATAACGGACTCGAATGACCACCACCCTAACTCCTCCAATCATGGAATGACATTTCATATCGGATTTGACAAGACAGGTAAGAAAACAAATTTTCGTAGCGTAGTTAGTTTAACGTCTGACAGTTTTGTTATGAAACTATTAGGTAGTTTCATAGTGAAAACTGTTGTTTTTCTATATAAAATGCTACGAAAATTTGAAAAACTGACACAAGCGCCCTTTATGAATTTAAATGCATGGGGAATGAAAACTGACACCATATGAGGATGGATGGGACATGACATGTCATAAATGGAGGTGACCTTCAGCTGGGCTTCAAGCCTATTCTAGAAAAAAAAATCAAAACGACCTTCAGTAAAAATATAATTTTTTGAAATCACTTATCATTTATGACATATAATAAATATCATAAAATGAAAAAAGAAGGATGATATTTTCATTAACCCACTTATTTCCAATGCTTAGCTCATTAATGAGTAATGGTTCATCACATAGAACATTGGTTTGCAATTTAAAGGCTAAAAGGATGTATGTTCTAGTTGCATATTCTCTCGTCTCGGATATGGTGTCACCTTCTATAACATTTAATCCTTTAAATAACTCACATCTAAATACTTAATGAAAGATTCCCAAAGAAACTTAGGCACCTTGTTTTTAGGACTCTTTAGTTGAATTAGTGTGGTATAGGAATTTTCAATGCTGGTCGATATGGGACTTGGCTCTACATTTAGTTTACATACTTTATGATTTTGTATATCACACTCACCATATTGTCAATTTTCTTATTTTGTTCTTTTTTTTCCAATTCTAGCCATAATGCTAATATGTTTCGCTCTGAAAAAAACAAAACAATTAACCATAGGTTATGGATATAAACTATAATGATATTGGAAACTTATTCAAAATATTAATTACAAATCATATGGTCAATGTCAATTTTGAGGAGAAAATAATAGAGAATGATAAAACTTGAGGAAATCATGTCAATTTTTTTTAGTTAATGTTCACATATTCCATCTAGTATCAAACATGTTGATTAATAGTTATTTTATTACATTCATAATGATATGTGTTTTCACGTCAAAATTCATGACATATTTATGACTTTGGTATCCAATATCATTATCATTTTAACTTATTGGTAGGTCTCTTATCCATTTAATGTGTAATTCATAACATCCCCACTAACACAATAGATAACTAAAATCAAACACATAACTAACAATTTCATCTAAATCTCTCTACATACCACCAAGATTTTACAAGTTTGGTCAAGATCATTATAAAGGTAATGTATAGTTTTTTTTTTCCAGTAAATAATTATGATTACCATTAAAAAATTTATTAGGCTTCGTGAAATTTTGTGACTTTTGTGTTGTTGATTAAATTTAGATGTGGGATGGCATAAATGAACCTTATGGATAGGATTAAAGCCTAAAGCTTAAAGTTTTGATTACAACAATGAGAATTGCATGATTATTTTCATTCATTTTATAATCCCATCAAATCCTCACTCTTGTGTTTCAGGAATGATCATTTATCAATTCTAAGAATTTTACTTATCATATTATTTCTCTTTCTTCTTGTTTCTAATAACATACATAAATTTGACAATACTTAGCAAATATTTTCATAACACCCCACAACTCTTTTAGCCCACCTCATCTGAGATCTAGGATCAAGAAAATGTATCGTTCCTAGCATTAGTGCTAGGAACAAGATTTTTGAAAATGGTATGAATGATTAAGAAAGTTAGGGTAATGATAATGTTTTTTTATTATAATAAAGTTAATTATCAGTATCCTCAATAAAGTCACACACAACTTGATGAGTAATTTACTTTATTTTCTTTCTTTTAGGAATCGTGAGAAACTCCAAAGCATAAACATATTAGCCTAAATAATAAACATGGTTAAACAAGAGTAAGATGTGCCCAAAATGTATGTGGGGTCTTGGTTAAATGGTGATGAGGTGAGTTGTTATAGTCCTCATCACAGGTTCAATTCCCTTCCCCGATCAAGGTGATGTATATGGACATGTTGAAAAATTGAAAGGTACTACCAAACTTACAAAAAGAAAATGTACTCAAAATAAAAATACAATAGACAATGTTCATAGGTTATATAGATCTATAAATTACACTATCTTTATATAGTTATATAAGAAAATGTTTATATGTTAAAGTTTTATATTTTTCATTTTCAATACTTAAATTTCCATATTAAAAAAACATAACTCAACATTTTTATTATTACCAATGTATATATAAATTTTTAAAATATTATATTTAAAAATATTATAATTTGTACTAAAATTTCATCACATGTATTTGAAAATTCAAATAAAATTTTCATTTATTTAATTTATTTTTATCAATTAAAATTTAATTCTTTTTCAAGTTTTCATCATAAAAATTAATAAATATATATTATTCAACTTAAAATTTAAAATAAACCTTTAAAATTCATATAATATTTATTATAAAAACCTAAACCATTATGAATAAAAGTATTCACAACCATAATCATAAGGAAAATGAAAATGGTTACCATATGAATTTCACATCTTCTATCCATTATGTGTTGATGGCAGAAAAAAAGAAAAAAAAAATGAATGAATATATATATATATATATATAAACTTTAGATTGTGAAAAGCTAACTCATTTTCTTCATTATCAATATCACCCCAAGCTTCCAAAGCTGTACAACCATCTCAATCGTGGGATGAGGCCTCCAAATTGGATGGTTGAAGACGGACCTAATAGGATATGATACTATTCCTGGAATTTGAAAGAAGTGGTAGCACTCGAAAAGTTGAAGGCGAAATTTCCAGATTATCCTTTATTTTCAAAAAATGGTTCGTTGTTCTTATTATTCAATTACAGTGAGATGTTGATGCAAGATTTTTGGGATCTATATGTGTGTTTCTATTTTGTCACCAGCAAATATTTTGTCAACATCTGGTTTGGTTGTATATTTTCATAGTGTAATGGTAAGTTTATTTTCTAATATTATATTAATTATAATGATTATTTATTTTAACCAGTATTTAGAGCTCAAATCTTTTTAGGTACAAACACTTTTTTTAAAGTATTAAAATTCAAAAAATGTTTGCAGTTCTAAAAATTTGGTTTCCATATATATATATATATATATAATTAGGTTTTTTAATGTATGAATTGATTTAACCCTTGAAAATTTCCTTGGTCAGTTGGATTATATATGCTACTTAGCTTAAATTTGTAATTCAAACAAATCTCATAGATTCTCTATAAAATTGACTAAAAAGTATACATGAAAAATGATCAAAATGTATAATAATAACACTACTTGTAATGTTTTAATGATAATTTGTTTTTGATATATAATATATACATAGTTTTTTGGTTTAACTATAAAGTTGATATTGAAATATTTATTTTAACATGAGTATTGAAATATTTTATGTATGACTCATATTGAATTTTTTTTATGAGTAATAACATTATTTAAATAGAAAATATTAGACACACACACACATATTGAAGTCAATTAGTCAATATGGATATTGAAATAGTTTTTTAAGTGTGGTATTGAAATAATTTTTAAAAGTATAAGAATTATACATCTTGCTCATAATAAAAGTGAAAATATAATATTTTTTTACTTTTAATTTTGTTATCTTCCTCTAGAGTTAATATACAATTATGTTACTTCATATAGATATCTAAATATTTTATTTATGGTTGAGAGTGAGAGTGAGATATGTTTACCACATCTCCTTCATACCAAATGTTTTATTTTAAAATTATAGATACATTTTACCCTAGGAACATGCACTAACCACCCACTCAAGGTAATTTTAAAGGTTCATAAGTTTGCTACTTTGTGTGGATTTTGGTGTAATGGAAATCCTGAATATGCTATCAAAGCCCAGATTTGATTCCCCGAGTTTCATTGGAGGGGGGTGTTTGGAGTAATTGTCACACTCACATATTGGGAATAAATTACATGGACTAACTTCCACCCTTGGAACATGGACTAATCGCTCACTTAAGGTCAAAAAATGAACTAACCACTCATTCAAGATAATGGTAAGACTTGGGAGGTTTACTATGATTTTTGGTGTAACGGAAAACTTCGAAGGGGTTTACATTTAATACTCATTGATTGTTATAATGAAGAGGTCACTCAAAAGCGTTGTTTCTACAAAGAAACTAAAGTTAATTGGCACATTTAAGAGTGCACCATAGCATATTGTTACTATAAAGAAATACAAAAACAAAGTCAAGGTTGGCATCATTGACACCTCAAGTCATGTGCAAAAAAAGAAAACAAAGTGGAGTGAAGGAAAGAAAAAATGCAACAGTTGCAGTTGCAGTAGGATGAGATAATGTAAAATATTGGAGATATATCAAAACAACATTAGGTTGAATGTGGTTTCTTAGAAGAGTTGTTGTAGTGAAAAAATGTAAAACCTAGAAGATGCTTCAATAGCAAGTATTAATGGAGTTTGTTTAAACAATGGTCATGATACATGCATAGGAGGATGAGGAAATAGTAAGAATCATTGGGTTTGCATTGAGCACCATTGGGAAGAATTAATTTAAGGTAATGAGCCCCGTTCTATGAGATATTTAGAAAATGAGTCATAAAAATGGGAATAAAGGATGATCATGATGGTGATGAGGATAGTCCAAGTAGAGAAAATAGAAAGGTTAAGTGTAATGATATGTATTAGTTATAGATTGTAATATGTTGAACAAAGATGGTATAAGGATCAAGAATGCCAAAGAAAAAAGTAGAAAAATAGATTAAAGATAAAGACAAAAATTCACATT
Source organism: Pinus albicaulis (assembly GCA_034641835.2). Classification (NCBI taxonomy): domain Eukaryota; kingdom Viridiplantae; phylum Streptophyta; class Pinopsida; order Pinales; family Pinaceae; genus Pinus; species Pinus albicaulis. The sequence goes on from CM076575.1 coordinate 695,559,957, forward strand.
TTCTAGTAAGGGGAGTTTAATGTAAGGACATCATTATCATTGTAACTATCTTGTATATTTTTTTCATTAGCTTAATTTTTGTTGTGATTAAATACTTTAAAAAATTATAATTCCTTACTCCACCATTGAAATATGAAGAATAATATTAGAATTTCAATAGTGATAATAATTGCAAGACCAAAAGAAAAAGAATATATATACAAATATGAAGCTTGTAAATAAGAAAAAAACCTTCAACTATCACTTGATTTGGTTAGTGTAGTATTGATGGTCATGGATTATATATATATATATATATATATACAAAAATTGGTCACTTTATTTGATAAAGAGTATATAGTTATTGATGTGATTAATTTTAAATTACATATTATTTATGGAATGCATTGTAAAGGAGTTTATGGGTTGAGAAATTTGCGAAGTAGAAGATGAGGCATGCAGATGCTAAGGAATTTGTAGTAGTTATGCATGATTTTCATTTTACAGTTAAGTAGCAGCTTTATGAAAGTAGCGCTGAGCACAAATAGAGTGTAATCTTGAAAAAAAAAGAGATGAATTTTGAAGTTAGGGGTGTTATACTAGCACATCTCGAGAAATAAAATTTTTCTTAGGGGTAGAAAAACATGAAACTTAAAAGGATTTTCACATGTAAATTTTGAGAAAATTTTCTTTTAATCGATATGAAATATAGCATCTAAGTAATATTCGTATTTCTCTAATTTTAATGTTTCATATTTGTAGCTGTAAAAGTGATTATATAAAATTTCAACATCACCTTAGAGACAAATTGGATTAACCTTACACAAAAAGGTAGTGAAAAAGTTAAGCTGAAGGAACATCTAAGTGTTATGTGGAATTGTGATCTACGGATAAACCAAATTCCTTAAGTGTGGTGCTAGTCACTTAGAACAACATAAGAAAGACTTTACTATCACTTTCTCTAAAATAAGCAAATACACAGAATGATGAAATAACCTACTTGTGATCCAAGCGCTTCTCCTTCTCCTTCTATCATTGTTTATGTCGCTCTCAATCCAACTTAGATCGCCAGATCAATTCCTGCAAACACAAACAAAGAACAACAAACAACATGCATATATAGATATATACCTATCTTAATCAATCAAATTGATTAGATATGAAATATATATATCATTCAAGAACCCATTGCATAAGAAATAGAGACATATATATGGGAAAATGAACTACAATCTTTATTCAAGAGTAAAAGGGGGAGGTTACAACCAATGATCAATTTTTTGCCACCAGATCCAGCTTCATCCCAGCCTCATGACATCCAACATCATACCAACAACATATCAGTACTTTCACTCTCTCAAATGAGAATCCAACAACATTTATTTACCAAAATTATTCCTTCCCTAGCACTAGGATATGTGCTGAACTTATATGGAAACTGATGGTAGTTTCTCAATGAATGGCTTTCTAATAATAGGCAAGACATGTTCCAAAGTTCAAAGGTGTTATATGGACACTTAGATTTGAATTTTGACACATATGGACTCTTATAGAAGGCACTGGCCATGTGGAGATTCCCTAAACAATTAGAATTCCGCTCCGAGGTGACCGACGCACTCTTGAATGTCGGAAAGTGCATTGCAGTGCACCCTTGAACAGAGGATGTTGCATATACAATGCAGTTATTCCCTTTAGAGTATGTGTTGGTGAGTTCATAAGTGATATATCATATACTTCAAACCTTGGAAATCTCACAATAGAAGCCATGAAGGAATTTTTCTTCTCTTAGGGAATATAGCAACTAGAATGTAAGGGGATGATAGACCCTATTTCATTAGTCCTGGGGATGATGTCCAGTTTGACCAGGTCAAGGGGGATGATGCCCAAATTGACCTATAATAGCTGCTCCCTAAAGCATGAAGTCAAAATAATAATAATAATATTTGGATGAGATACTTTACGATGTGATGAGATGGAACTGAAGTCGAGTGATGACTTGCATCAATCTTACAATACATTACATCATTATTTTTTCATCTTGATCACGAATTGATGAGGGAGATATTCCCATGCTCAACACTTAAATTAACTAATAAAATGTACATAGTTCAGAAAGCCATCTACATTGGAATGTTTCCAAATATAGACATGCCTACAGATATAGGCCCATGTTCGGATGACGATCTGTATGTAAGGTCACTGTACAGATGATGTGTACAAAGATCATAAAATCGTAACCTAGATGGATGAAACTAGATCCGGGGTCTTCTTATCTCATTCACTCGATCATTTGGGTGCAATTCTAGCCATGCGAATATACGATTTGTAGTCGAACATGGTAAGACATCATTTGATTACCAACCAATGATGTGAGCTGTTAACAAATGCTAGAGAACCACCATTGATGTTAATGGCTTTTAAGGTATTGCAGTACAATTTTTATGGTGTGAATAGATGATTTAATGTTGAACACCAAACAAAATCTTTTGGTCAAAGGTCTGGAAGCAAGGATCTTGTCGATGTTGTAACAAGCCTCATGGTACAGTAAGATGATGTTTCTAAGTAAAATTCCTGGATGATGATTTGATGTCGACAAGAAGCCACTTTACCACGAAATGGGAGTTATTGATTTTGGAGACAAAATGTGACTTGATGTAGCAATGTTCAAGGATGACTGTCATGAAAATGAAGGTTTATGAGTATTGTAGAAGGATGAGTATTCACTGGTTGACTTCTCTTGTATATATTGGCGACACTGAGATGAGTTGGTAGCATTGACCCAAAACCGAAGTGAAGGTATGATGAACCATAGGTATGAATGAAGCATCAAGAAGATTACCCAACCCAAAAAGTCACGATGATGGAGTGAAGTGTCATGCTCAAGAGCGACCTACTAGCGCACAAGTGTTTTGTTCACTTTCCCAAATTTTCGCCAATCATTTGTCGACCAGTAAATCTTTATTTTTTAACAATCTTGAGGAGGATAACATATGCTTGATCTATAATTCAACCCTTCAGGCGAATATGCATTGCTATTTAATAATTTTAACAAGTCTAGCGATAAATGAAACACGATTCTTTCCATGATCGATAAGCCCGTCGCTATTTTATGTTTTAACGAGCCTAACGAAAGTGAAAACACAGTCCTTTTTCATATTTAGAGAGTTTGGAAAATAGGGAAAAAGAAAACTCCATGAGTCCTTTTTTCATAAATTTGTCACTCAGATCTAAAAAAATGTAACATAATATCTGAGAGAACCTCCTAGTCATGTTCAACTAAGGTTATCCCTTTTCTTAAATAGTATATCTCAGTCTGGAAAAGGGTTAAACTTATACTGAGTAGATGTCGTTTCATTTACTTTTACGAGATTGAAAAGACAAGTGCTCGGAAATATTTTCACATTAACGAAGTCTAAAAAGAGCTAAAAGAAGACTCCAGGGGTTCCTTTTTCACTATTATCGAAGCTCGAAAAAGAGATAAAAGTGCGCTCCAAGTCCTTTTTTCGTTTTTATCAAAGCTCGAAAAATAAGGATAAAATTATGCTTTGTGGTAAAATCATGCTTGGATAGGTGTGCATGAATAATCTGATATATCATTTGTAAAACCTGTTCAAATCAACATCAAACGGATTAAAAATACCTGTTTCATGGAAAATAATGAATAAAAACCATAGTCACAACAATAAATATGATTTGCAAATAATCAAATGACTAATTGAAAGAGTTTTAGCATTCATTTTTACCATTTTAAAGTTACCATTTGTATTTTGGAGCTCTAAACCAGTTTTTCCCCCGAACTTCAACATTTTATTGCGACAGATTCTATGGATGATTTTCCTCACCGTTCAATCCAGGTTAGAGCTATGAACCTTTTCTTTCCTTTAGTAGAATTTATGTTTCATTTCATTGCATTTTTTAAGGTTTTTGGGCCCCTTAGGGTAAATTTATTTTAAAATGAGGGCAATGCATCCTTGAATGTTGAAAGGTGCATTGTAGTGCACTAGAATTGAAGGCCTGGTGAACTTGCAACGCACTGTCCCTTGACCTGGGGTGCATTGGGCGCAATTCCCATTTTTGTTCTTTGCACTGTGCCCAAATTTTCCCTATTTTTTTGCATGAAATGGATCCTTATGATTCTTATGATTGTGTTTTAGGGATTCATCAGACCAAAATAACGATTACGTGGATGGAAAGAGAACATGAGGAAAAAAACATGATTTCCCTAAATGATCTAGGTATTGTAATATCCCTCAAAAACTGTGGGTTGCTAAAGTACTTCAGGTTGTCGGGTATGAGGCAACCGATGGAACTATTGGAGTTCCTTGATCGTTCCTGGGATCCAATGATATAGGCATTTAAAATTGGGGAAAAAGTGGTCACAATATTAGTGGAGGATATTTATTTTCTCACAGGATTATCGAGGAGTGGTCTGCCCATTTCTCTTTCAGGGTCTGCTCTTGGAGGAGAGATGGTGAGAGATTTTATATTGCAATATTGCAATCCAGGGGCTGAAACTAGTATGGATGGGAAAATAAACATTTGCGATGTTCGTGACTTTCCATTGAGAACCATCCTATTCACTATCGCAAAGCTTGCTGACACTGATACACTACACGTAGCAGACAGATCTTACATGCAGTATGCACTAGAGTGCTTGGAACCAATGGTTTTCAACTAGGATGAAGTTGTAATCTCTCAGATGAAATAACGATTGAGCAAGGAAAAGGGAGGAAGGAAGAAAAATTTCAACTATGGTTTGATCCTCATTTCTTTTGCCTTAGAGTGGATTCCATAGATCCAAGGATGCAGATATGGGTAGAACTAGTAGCTAGACATGCTCGTCAATCGACCATCATGTTCTTGAATGCATTTTTTGCCTGTTTTAGGTGACAGATAGTCGCCATCGATGATTATACATATGCAGGCATCAACTTTCGTGGAGATCCAGATTTGGCTTTACCATAAGGTGCTCAATGGGGTGCAATTGGTAAGAATGTTTTGACCATGTTTTTTTATTTTTCTAAGTTTTATACATGTTTTTGTATTTTGATGTTTCCCAAGACTAAACTAAAGTTTTGATGTATGCAAATGTAGGTTGAGGTCGACCAGCGGGACAGCTGGAGTAGGGAGCGGATGAGCCAGCGGAGAGGGTTATCAAGAGAGCAGTCCTTCAAAATTTGGATATGGCTGAGACTCTTTCTGAGTTACAACAACACTTACATAGGTTGACTCTTGGGATTCCGGATTTCCAAATCGAAGAGTTAACCATGCGACTGCAGCGCCATACTATTGGTGTTCCTAACCATTAGGTGTGGTTATTTCATATGATAGCTAGATAAGTAGCATGTTATCATGAACATCACTAGTTTTCTTTTGACATGTTGCATACATTTTGAGTTCAGATGACCAATTTACCTTGGGCACAAATTTTGTAAAAACCTATAACTATCTATCTATTTTTTTCAAAGTTTTCCTATGTTTATTGTGTTATATTTCCAAATTTGAACATCATACTTGGAATATTAGAGTCCTTAATTTTCTTCATGAATTAAGTAAATAAAAGGGTGGAGGGACCCACAAACCCCAAAGATGAATAAGACCCACTTTTTGTGTGTGAATGTGGACTAATTAACCCTAGATCTGCAAAATGAGGTAGTTGAGCAACTACTAATGTGAATGAGATTGGAGATCATGTCTCATTTAACGAGAGAGATCATGGATGGTTGATTCGGTCAACTAAAATCTTGAAGATGTCAAACAAAGGATCATTGAGCATTCATGATCAAGTGATGGAAGATCATGAGCAAATGAAGCATACATGATGAAGGAGGTGTACATTGCACCTAGACTTGTTGGTTGATTTGGTCAAACAACGCAGTCCCACTTGGAGGATCTTGTCCACATGTGACTGTGCAGTTGAGATTAGGGCCAAGGCTTGGGAAGCCTCAAACATTATAAAGGAGATGAAGGCAAAGGTGAAAGGCATCTTCGATTATTTGATGTATGATATTTTAGATCTAGAATTGTCAAGTGACATTCCACTGCATTCTTGGGTTATTTAGCAAAGATTGCAGGTGTTGTTTAGCACAGGGTGTTCCCGGGTGGGAATCCCACCTCTTTATTGAGTAGCTCTAGAAATAGGATTGCTCTTCATTCTACATCAGGAATTGGTGCCACATATCTTATCTACTTTCTGCAGAACATCCATATTCAGAAATCTGCATATTTTTGAAGATCAGTTTGGAAGGTGGAAGTTGTCTTCAGTACTTCAGTTGGAGAACAAGGTGAGGGATTATTCCCATCACTTGGGCTTATAGATCAACACTCCCAGAGCCACATTGAAGATCTGGCATCAGGCCACAAGTTATTGACCTCCCAGCAACAGTACTTCCTTCAGGAATTACGATGTCTACCTTACAGATAAAAAGGGAGGAAGGAATTTTCTAGTATTTCAGCTAGCCATCCTGTGAGGGATCATTACCTCACATTTCCATCAGTCTTACCATCAGCCTGGAGTTTATTGAAACATTTTTCAGCAGGTAGAAGGCCTCTCTTACCCTCACATCGTAGTTTCTAGAGGCAGTTGTGTTGTAGCAGCTGCAATCATCATTAGAGGTTTGAGAAGCTATATCTAGAGCTTATAGCTCATAGATCTGAGGAAGGGATCAACCCTACAAGCACAGATCTGATCTAAGCACACATTTGAGCCATTAATTCTTCAGATCTAGCTTCAGATTTATATTTCCCAGTAGATCAAGGATAAAACCCTAGGGAGGTGATTTTTCCAAAGTTGCAGATCTGGAAAATCCTTTCTGGGTTATCTTGGGAATCCATAACATTGGCCAAATCTTGAATATTGGCATCATCAGAGCTCCGGATTTGAGTAGATCTACATTCTCCTTTTCAGCCTACACTTATATGCTCATGCTTAGCTGAAAGGACTATGAAGTATTTACTTCAGTGCCTCCACAGTTACGTTGCACCTGTTTTATGCATGTTTCCAGGGTGATCCTATCTCATATTTTTGGCTAGATCTACCTACATTTTGTACTGGTGTAACTAAATCTTCTCCAATATAATAAAATGGCTTAGCTCTTTCTGCATATTCTGATGTGTACTTAGATTTATTGTTTATCTTGCTGTAGGTTCTTATATTGTGTGAAGTATTACTACATTCTCCCATTTTGGGATATTACAGTGGTATCAGAGCATGATCTTTGGCTCAGCTTGTGGATACTTCATCTTTTGCATCTAAGAAGAAGAAGATAAATGATATCTATCAGGGAGGAGAAAATTTTGCCATTCATTTCTATAGATCTATGCAAGATCTCTCTAAGGATGTCTATCAAATGAAAGAGGGAAGGCATAAATAAGATCCAAGAAGAAGATGTGATGAGGAAGGCCCCAACACTTCCTATCAGCAAAGAAGAAAACCAAAGAATCTTAGATCTCCTCATAGATCCACTATGCCCACTCTCTTTGAAGAAGGTGAAGGGTGTATAAATGAAGGAAGGGATGAACCTGAGACTCATGAGACTCTCAGTCTATATATTGAAGAGTACAAAGCACAGTCTAGAGCTTTCAAGGAGAAGCTTACTCTCCAACAATTATTCCAGATTAAAGAAGAAAGAGGATCCTATAGAAGCAATAGAAGAAAGAGGCATAATAGATTCTATTTTCCTACATTTTATGGATCTTCCTCAAGCAATGTCAAGGCTTGGAGGAGGGAGTTAGATTCATTTTTCAAGCTACATCTTGTTTTTGAAGAAGAGGTTGTTCAAATTGCAGCACTTCGTCTCTTAGATGAAGCAGAAGATTGGTGGTTTGGACAGCTAGAGCATGCAAAGGTGACCAAGTACTCAGATTTCTTTCACAAGTTGAGGAAGGAGTTTGATGTAGAGAAGACAGAGATGTGCTACAAAGAGACATCTCCGAAGGAAACCAAGAAGAATGTGAATCTTGTCACTCTAGATAAGCGTTCACTACTTTCACCACCTGCTGCAGAAGTACTTGTATCTGGAGAAGAGACACTTGCATCTTTGCAAGGTATTCTTGAGCCCTTGACATATGGAGTCCCATGCATGGATCAGGAGATGCATGAGGAGGAAGAGGGAGATACCAGTGCTGGTACACTTGAAGAAAAGAGGCCATCACTCTTACTAGTAGTTGGAGTCACTATTATCCCAGTTGGAGGAACTCTTATGTTCTGTCAAGAGGTTCCCACATATCAGTTGATCCAAGGTATGCATAAAATTTCAAAACATATTGTTTCAAGATCAATGCATAAGCAAGGGTTAGAACAAAATGTTGATTTGAAGCAGAAACATATCATAGCATAGAGGACCATTGATTTAATCAAAGAGGAGACTAAAAAATATCCCTGTTCATCATTGTTGAGCTACATTCAACCCTTTGATTTGAGATGTAAAGTTTCAGAAAATGGGATTAGAATTATCCTATGTACAAAGGCTGATTATGAGATCAGTATTATGCCTTAATTTTAGACAACATATGTATTACCTTGTAGATATACAGTGTTGTCACTTAGTGGCTGTGACAAAGAAAGGGCCCCATCATTCTTGGAGCATTCTCGATGAGAATTTCTCTGCTCAAAGAGAAACTTCTACTTGCAGCAAACCAAAGATTCCTTTGGTTTTGGAGGGCCTTTGGTGGAGAGAGAATCTCATTGAGAGATCTCATTAGAGATGCATTTCAACATTCCATGAAGTGCAAAGTTCTTCAACATTTTTGGGAAGATGGCATTCTACAAAGGGAGGATGCCATGATTATGCAGTACCTCATTAATCACCCACATGGGGATGAGTGGATAAAGAGGATAAGCAAGGGGTTGCATAACCACTTATAGATTTTTATGGGCCAGCATGCTTGGTTACTTTTGTTGCCATTAGGAGACTTCTGTCACTCACCAAGGGCTCCTATTTTTCTAATCGATGCCTTGAAAAATACATATGAAATGAAGAAGGAGGCATGGCTGCGCTGGCTGCTCTTGGGTGAGTATGGTTACCACCAAATAGCTCATAATTTTCTAATTCATGCCTTGTGTATCAATGATAAATTGTAGCAGAGGAAGGCATGTTCATTTTTGTTTCACCTGAGAGAATTTGGCCACCACATGACATCTCCTATGTCTGTGTGTTTTGTATTGTGTGAAATTTGGCATAATAATCTCATGATGTGGATTGATGATGACTCTTTGTATTGTACTGATGTGACATTTCATATGTCCGTTAGTATGGTTCTACTTCATAATGCACATGAGGAGGAAATAAAGAAGCAAGATCTCTTGTTGCTTTGGTTGCTTTTGGGGGAGTTTGGCTTGTCCATCTTACATGGAGGAGATGGAGGATGGAAGAAAAGGGCCTTACTCTGATGGTTTTTATTAGGAGAATATGGTTTGACATATATGTCTACCCATGTTTCTCCTTCCCTTCTTCTTTTGCATAATGCTGGAATGGTGAAGTTTGGGTCCAATAAGGCCAACAGGACTAATAATGAGAGCATGATAATGCTCAATCAAATTCATGAAACATGGGATAGAGGAATGTATTGTATAATGAAGCTTTTCCTTTATGGATGAAGCTACGTTATTTTATGTATCTCATGTATTTATGATGTTGTTGGACATCATGTGATTGTCACTTTGTGCTTCTTGATGGGAGGAGGACATCTAGCCATGTAGTTGGAAGTCTTCCCATATATTTCTAAAAGACAACTATGGAACCAAACATGCATAACATATTGCAGCAAATGGAAGAAGCCTTCCTTATGTGGATGTCATTTGGAGGGGAATAGATGGCTGGTGCATCTACCTTTTGAGTGGCTTGAGGACAAGCAACATTTTGCTGGGGGGGGACTGTAATATTCCCAAATTTGAACATCATACTTGGAATATTAGAGTCCTTACTTTTCTTCATGAATTAAGTAAATAAAAGGGTGGAGGGACCCAAAAACCCCAAAGATGAATAAGACCCACTTTTTGTCTGTGAATGTGGACTAATTAAGCCTAGATCTGCAAAATGAGGTAGTTGAGAAACTGCTAATGTGAATGAGATTAGAGATCATGTCTCATTTAATGAGAGAGATCATGGAGGGTTGATTCAGCCAACTAAAATCTTGAAGATGTCAAACAAAGGATCATTGAGCATGTTGGGGGTCCTAGTGATTTGGCATACTGGCATACCAAATGACCAGGCAACATCAGAACCGCTTTGGGATCTCAGGATCTATCCCTCCTGGTTCCAGAGAGGGATCTCTCTATAAAGGTAAAGATTAATATATATTTAAAGTTCAATTTAAGGTATTAGGCTAGTTATGAAGCACAAGGGTTTTGATTTGTTTGTTTGGTTGGGAAACAATGAAAGAAAGGTTTAATGAAATGTAAATGAATGAATGGTGAAGGATTTTCGGCAATGGGAAGATAATTCAAAGAGAATACAAGTTCATTGGGCAATGGGGTCATAAAAGGGCTTAATTACAATTCAAATATCCAAGGCTTTCAAAGGGCTAGTCATCTAAAACATAGGATCTCTTAGGATGATTGTATGGGATGAAACAATAAGGAAATGAATGAGAATAACAAGGAAATCCTTCCGAGGTGACCCCTTTGGAGTAAGTCAAAGGACAGGGCATACCTTATACCTCTATGATCAATACTCCTGATGAGGCTAACTTCAAAGACAATAATCCAACAGTCCTCACGACTACTTTCAGACAGTAGAAAACACTTAAGTTCAAACACAGAGTGGAACCTAAGATCAGAGAAAGACTTTTAACCCTCTCTACTTTGGCATTCAACTCAAAGGGATCTTAGAAAAGATAACTGTTGGAAAGGGAACTTAGGGGACAGGGCTAACACTAAATCTCCCTATTTCCGACTCTTTCAGCTGAACCAAACAAGAACATCTAGGAAACAAACTCTAAATTCATACATCAGTAAGCATAGGCAAACCAACTCTTTAACTATTTAAATTATATTGAATTTGTTCTAAGATACAGAAATAGAAAAAAACATGAAGATAAGAATGTGCAGGAAGCATTAGGGTACTTGCAGCAGTATATCCTAAGCTAAAATTTCTGTTTCTTATCAGGAGAAAATGAAACATAATGTAACACAGAGGGAAACAAAACCAGAGAAGGGACACATCACCTATGACTTAGATCAGGATCCAATGAACATGATGGTCATATTAGTAGAGCAAAACCGATCACATACATTCTTGTCCAATAGCTTTTATACAATCCAGAAATCATCTCCCAACCTATTTACAACAATTACTTAGGAAACTTTAACTCAATAAAACCGCTTACAATCAGTTCATTTCGCAACGCTTAACAACCTATTTTCGATGAGTTCTTATAGGTGAATCAGTGGTAGTAATGGTAGATAGGATTTGAATAATTCATTAAGATAGGGGGAAGAATTATTCGAATGCCCATTCTTCTTAAAGGTTTTACATTAACTATTGGTACCCTTAAAATGACTTAGAAGTCTTTGTCAGGTTAACAATAAATTCTAGGGTATGTTTCTTGAAGTACCTTTCTGGCTGTAGTACTCTATCTAATCCTCTGAGATAGGTAAAGTGAAGATTTTTTCTTTCAGGTCTTTCATATTCTGCAACCACTGTGCTGACATTCTAGGAATTTTTTTCAGAAAAATAACTGTTATGGGGCTTGATGAAAAATGGAGTAGACTGTGGGAATTAGTCCTTCTTAGGAAAGAACGTTCTGCTTGATAGGCCTCCTTTGTTTCTTTAGTCACTGATGTTTGCATTTAGTCTGTGCTTCGAGCTTTATTAAGCTCCCTTGATTATCTTTGGGGTTTTCGAACTGCATCATTGTCTGTACTCTGTGGATTTAAGTATCCAATCTTCAATATGATGCATTAATATTTCATCCCCTCAGGTATACTTCGTTGCTTCTTTTGCTGAGGTGTCCGCGTTTTTGCTGATTCTTGAGGGTTTGCCAAAGATCGGAGATGGTGATCCATCGAATAAACACAAAAGTAAATTCTCTTCTGATTTCCTTTCTTTGCAATCTTTGGCCATAGGATCGTCACCCTGTAACCTATGTCACTTGACTGTGACTAGGTAAATCGCATGATCTAACCACCCATTAAACATAAACATGTTATAAAAACCTGTGGGAGCTTGGATAACTATGACAGAGGCTTGGGGGCATGGCGAAGGAGCAGTGTGAGTGGTGGAATGCAGCGGCGAAGGAACTAAACCCTGGCATAGTAACCAACCAGGTTAAAATTTGAAATGGGGCGCGAAAATGAGGAGAAATGGTTTCAGAAAACCACTGGTGGTTATCGCACAACGAAAGGGCAGTAAGTGGTTTGGGGCAGATGGAGTGCGATTCCATTCATCGATGGACACGTGGATTTCCAATACCGCCCATTTCACAAAAGAGTTGCGCAATGCTAGGGAGGGGGAAAAATGATGCGATATGGATCGTGGATCGTCGGTTCTAGGGTCTCAGATCAGATGGTGCGGAGTGAGCACGACAGGCCAAAAGCTGCATGGTGGGATGAGCCATGGGCCAGGTAGGTGACATAATCTCTTTGTCACGGAGCGGACGGTGGGGTAGCAGGGTCAAGTGATTAGGTTAAGTTAGGACCGTTAGATCCGTTGGATGGACGGCTGGGATTGTATCGGGAGATTGTGCTTTGCGGAAGGAAAGGGAATGGGACCAATGGATTAGATTTTGCGGATGCGATGGATATGGGACTGGTATAAGCGCTGAGGCCTAGTTTTCTGGGAGTAAGCAGAACCGGGGTTTTAGAGGAGAAAGGGCCTGTCACATTGGGGAAACAGAGATGAGGGGATATGAGGAAAGTTTAGGGGAGCAAGGATTTGCGATAGCGATGAGGCCTTTGGCGCTTGGTCATAGTGCATGGTTTCACGCGGGAGAGGGGGCTAGGGGATTTAAGCCCTCGGGGGCTAATACCTCCATAATGAAAAAGGCTGCTTTAGGCCCTAAAAAGGGATTTAAAGGCTGAATGAAGGTCCCGATAGGTGAGAAAATGGGTTTTTAAACCAAATATGAGGGAGATACAAGATTTAAAGGGGAATTTTGGATAAAATGGGCTTGAAGGGTAAATGATAAGGGAGAATGAGGAATATGGAGGGTAATTTAGAGGATGAAATGGTGAATATGGAGGCCCTTTAAAACAGTTCCCATCATAGTGGAATAGTAGGTTTTAGCACTTTTGAGGGAAACAGTAGTGAATATTTCTGAAGGATAAAAGATATCTGAGACTTCAAGAATGATAGATTTTCAAAGAAAAGTTTCACTTGAAGACTTGGTCACTAATTTAGCCACCTTTTTTCTTTGTCAAATTATTATAGGTGGCTAACAGTGGCTCCACATGGGGATGGCATCACATGGGGATGGCATCTTCTTGACGGTGTCAAGAATCTCAGATAAAATCTTTGGAAGTAGGTCAGAGCCTTGTTCTTGACCATATTTCCATTTCTTTGATTTAGTTGTTACGGACATGATGAGTATTATATCAGCAGCAATACTTTCCCCAACAACTACCTACCCATCCTATTGTTCTAAGATTTTTTCTTCAAGGTGCACTTAGACTTGCAGACCTTTCTCCTTATCATTTTTATTGAGAGCGGGAAACTAATCTAAATCTAACCTTATTCCTCCATGAGACCAGGTTAAACAGTTGGACTCATGGCTTCTCTACCTAAACTAATATCTGCCAGGATTAAACAGTCTGACATATTTTCATTCTCTATATTCTAAAATAGAAATTGAAAACACAGCCAAACCAGGGTTAGACTGTCTGATTTGTTGTGGGTCCATGGCATAAAAACAAGCTGCACATGAACTAAAACTTACAGAACTTAAAAAACCAAAATTTGAAGGCTAAAGACCTGAAATTCCAAAACATTTTTTCTTCTTGTTGTGACTCAGATTTTGAGCTTTTTAAAGTCACCTTTCTTTCTTCATTTTAGCTTTGCATTTGATCCTGTTAGAGCTGTTTTCTTCTTCTTTGCTGGTTCAAGTTTTTAGCATGTTAGAACCAGTTCTTTTCCTTTTCTCTGGCTTCAGTTTTGATCTGATTTGAGCCATTTTTTTTAGAACTCCATAGGTTCAATATTTGAGCTTGTTTGAACCTTTCTCTGTCTATTTCTTGTATATTTTTTCTTTTCTTTTCAAAACAAAACAAAGCAATGATATTTACAATGGGAGTGAAAAATTTAAACTGGTTTCAGTAGAAATAATGCTTGAGCATCCTGCCATTGACAGGACCCCCAAACAAGTTTGTACCATCCATTTCTTGCAGAAAAAATGCATTGGGACCAATGGAAAATTGAATGATGTAAGGGCTTTGCCATAAATTGTCAAACTTGCCATGCTTACCCTTATCTTCTCTCCTAGAGTCCCATTTGAGTACCTTGTCTCCAATTTTGAAATCACAGGCCTTTGTCCTCTTATCAAACAACTTTTTGATATTCTCTTGTACTTTCTGAGCTTTGTTGTAGACTTATTCCCTTGTCTACTGGAGGTGGATGGTCTGATTTATCCTCCTCACCATGCTATCTTCCTCTTACTGTATTTCTTGGACTAATTTTATCACTAGTACTCCTCAAATGGTAGGGAATACTGCATCTGCTCCATAAACTAGCTGGTAGGGAGACATCCCAATGGATTTCTTTGTTGTCAATCTATCTGCCCATAAAGAATGTACTAGCTTATCATGCCATGACTTTTTATTATCTTCCAACAGTTTCTTGATGGTGTTCACCAAAATTTTATTTGATGATTCTGCCAATCCATTACCTTGAGGGTAATAAGCAGTGGAATGACCAAGTACAATCTGATATCTGTGACAAAAATCAATCATCTTTTTGGAACCAAATGTAGCAGCACTGTCAGTGATAATTTTCCTAGGGCAACCAAATCTGGATAGGATATGGTCTTCAAGGAATTTTATGACAACTGAGTCTGTGGCATTCCTAGAAGGGATGGCCTCTATCCATTTAGTGAAATAATCAGTGGCTGTGAGTATCCATCTATGTTGGGAAGATGAAGCAGGGTGGATTTCCCCAATGAATTCTAGGCCCCATTACTGAAAAGGAGCTTCAACAGTGAAGGTTGTAAAGGAAAAGGAAGGAGTTTTTGCTTGCCCTCAAAGATTTGACATTTGTGGCAGGCAACTATCATTTTGTGGACATCTTGGAAGAGGGTGAGCCAGTAATAGCCAGCTCTAAGGATTTTATTGGTAGTGGTTTTCCAATAGAGATGGCCTCCACACTCTCCTTCATGAAACTCATGCTTGATCCTATCTGCATCAACTTCAGGAAGACATTTAAGCAATAAACCATTGGCATTTTTCCAATATAAACATTCATTTAAAATGCAATAATTTCTAGCTTTCAACTTTAAAAACCTTGCCTTTGTCTTAGATAACTCAGGGGGAGCATTAAGATTGGTAAGCACATACAAAATATTAGCATACCAAGGTGAGTTTTTGATATGATATTCAACAATGGGAGCTGGTAACCCTTCATGTTCATCCAATGTATCTACCATATTTATGTCAAGGGCTTGTAAGTTAGATTTAGCCATCAATTGCGCTAAGCCTTGACCCTTAATTAGTTTAGTGGGTTTGATTTCCAAATCATATTCTAGTATCACTGCAATCCACTTGCCTCTTTTGCCATCTGGATCGTGTGACAAAATGTCTTTTACCACTACATTAGGCACAAAGGCAATAATATGAGAATGTAAAATATAAACTCTGAAATCTTTCAAGGCCTTTACCAAGGCATAGGCCTATTTCTCCATGATATTATATTTTAGAGGTGCATCTCTTAATGCCTTGCTGAAAAATGCAATTGGCTGCTCTTGCCCTTCTGGATTTTTCTGTAATAGGATAGCGGCCACAGTATGCTCTGAAGAAAATGAGAATATGAGGAAATCCTTAGTAAAATCAGGGCTGATGAGAACTGGTGCTTAGGTGAGTGCATGTTTAACCAGTTCAATGGACTTCTTGGCTTCTAGCGTCCATTTGACTCCTACCTCCTTTTTTAACATATTTGTCATGTTTCTAAGGAGCTCTGCAAGGTTGGGTATGAACCTCCTCAGGAAATTATTCTTCCCAATGAAAGATTTCAATTCCTTGATGTTTCTAGGGTGACTAATTTGCAATATACCCTCAACCCTTTTTGGGTCTATTTTAATCCCCTTTTCAGATATGATATGACCCATAAGTTTACCTTCCTGGAGACCAAACAATGTCTTTTTGGGATTTAAATATAGCCCATACCTTCTGCATTTCTTAAAGACTTTTCTCAAATTTTTAAGGTGTTCTTCATCAGTTTTGTAATAAACTGTGATGTCATCAAGGTAAATTATAATGGAGTACCCTATTTCTTTTGAGAATGCAATTTCCATGGCTCTTTGAAAGGTGGCACCAGCATTCATTAATACAAAAGGCATTTTCACATACATGAAAGTGCCCGAAGGAGTTGTGAAGGCTATTTTGAGTTGATCTTCGGGGAGTACCAATACCTGGTTATATCCTGAAAATCCATCTAGCAGAGAAATCCTCTTAGAACCAACTACCCTTTACAGGATGTGTTCCATTTTGGGCAAGGGGTAATTGTCTTTTAATGAGGCTCTGTTTAAGTTTTTGAAATCGATACATAGCCTTATTTCTCCTGTCTTCTTCCTTACAACCACAAGGTTAGATACCCAGTCTGAAAACCTTATAGGGACTATGATTCCAGCATCATACATTTTTCTTAATTTATTTTTCTACCAGAGGTAACTGTACAGGGTTTATTCTGCGAAGCTTTTGCCTAAAAGGTTTCTAGTTTTCTTTCAATGGTATCTTATGCTGGATGGTCTCTGTGTCATAGACCTTCAAATCTTCATAGCTCCAAGCAAAAACATCAACAAACTCTTTAAATAAATCAATGTATTCGAGTTTGATATGATCTAACAATGTTTTAGACAATTTGATCATCTTAGGCTTGTCTGTGATGCCTATATTGCATTCTTCAATATCAGATTCAGTGGGTTCTATTGTTGGCTTCTTTGCCATATCATTAAAATAGAAGAGGTCTTCCAGTGGTGCTAGTCCTTTGGGTATACGTTTGAATTTGAATTGCAATACCTCTATGTCTTCCTTATCTGCGTTTATGTATTCTTCTTTTTTATTTCCGAATTATCTGGTCAGCATGTTTATATCTTCAATAGGGAATGGTTTTTCCTCATCAAGGGGATTTTCATCCAAAAAATCTTCTTTGTACCTAGAGTTTGAATTTTTCAATTCAAACTCATTTCTGGAAAGCATGAAATCCTCTATCTGTTTATCACCCTCAAAGACTTGCCAATATTTGTCATTATCTGGTACTGTTGGTCTGTATTTTGTTTGAACAACGAGTTTTTTGTCATTATGTGGTCTTTGGTATGAGCTAGCAGTACAAGCCAAACCATTTTCAAGTATGTTTTGACTTCTAGGGACAAATACAAGCTCATATTCTACAAATGTTTTCAACAAATCCATGGCATCATTTCTATATGCCCTTAATCTAGGATGTTTGGCAGTGTACTCTCCATTTACTTGTTTGATGACCCGTTCTGAGTCTCCATGAACAACTATCCTCTTGGCTCCTAGTTTTTTCAGTAGATGTAACCCTAAGAGGAGAGCCTCATACTCTGTTATGTTGTTTGTGCATTTGAAATTTAGCTTGAAAGCATGGCTTTCAGTGTAACTTTTTTCAATGTTGTGCAACCATACTCCTGCTCCTACACTCCTTTTAGTGTAAGACCCATCAAAACTCATGCTCCATAAGGGGTTGTTTGCATATTTGTTATCAATTTCATCCTTAATGTCATGTTCATCATTATGTTGTTCCCTGGGGTTAGCACTATGTTGTATTACGTTTTGTTCCCCAGGATTTTCATGGAGTTCAGGTTGATGAGTAATCTGTTGTTTACAGTCTTGGCTCTGTTCGGTCAGGTTTTCTAATTCAACAAACTGTTTAAGTATTTCTTCCTTGTTTTCCTCTATCTCCAAAGTTATCGTTATGTTTGGATTTGTGACCCCTACTTCGCTGGTTAACTTTTTACCCTCCAGTTCTTTCTCATTAATGAATTCATCATTATAAAGGATAAAAGAGTCTAGGTATGTATGGGCATAGTAAAGAGGGGAATTCTCTAGTTTCTCTGGGCTTCTCACCATGAATCTCATTTGTGATTCCCTATAGAGCCTTCTAACTTGGTTAAAAACAAGGATAGTGGCATATGTCATGTCCATTTGCATTGTACCCTGCAGCTTGGCACCCCAGGATCTTGATAGCAACATGCCATACTTGGGAGGTACATCAGCCACTACAACATCCATCATTATGCACTTGGATGGGATTTGGGTCAAATTCACACAGAGGTCTTTGATTAGGCCCAAACATTTTACTCTGTTGGAGTCAAAGGAATATAAATATTTATATGGCCTGGTTATCTCTAGGCCTAATCTCTCCATGATCACTTTTGGCATGAGATTGTGTGAAGCCCTTGAGTCATGCATAGCATTGTGTAGGAATTTTTCATGAATATTTAAACAGACATAGAAAGGAGGCACTACTCCTTCCTGGAATTTCCCTTCAATTTTTGGGCCAAACAAGAGAGTTGGTTGATCATCATTTAAGTTAACATAGTCATTGTTTTCTCCTAAGTTTAAAGCTTTCAATACTTGACATTTATAGACATCTTGGGTGACCAACTCAATGAGAGGAACAAAGATTTTGATTTTGGCAATTTCACTTTCCAAATTGAAAGGAAACTGGTTCTTTGAAAGGTTCAATTCCGTTTTGTTGGTCACTGTTTTATTGGCAAAATCAGCTTGCTGGTTTTCACTATGTACATTGGTTGAAACTGTTCCATCAGAATAATTAGCTGTAATGCTAGTGCTACTGGTTTCTTGACTTGGTTTATCCATGGTTTGGGTGTTCTTACCCTTGCTTCTGCCAGAACTTTCAGCTGCTATTTTGTGGTTTTCAGCAGTCTCTTTAGCAATCTTTTCAGGTCCTTTCTTAATAGTAATTTCATAGGTTTTTGGTTTGGGAGTTTCTGGTTTCCTTTTGCTTCTGAGATCATATTGCTCAGGGACCTGCATGATGGCATTCTCGAATCCTAACCTGTAGTCTTCAGATTCTAACCCTTCATATTCACCGTGTGTGTATGAGGACTGGTTGTCTTCTGTGGAAAAGGTGTGTTCTTCATTACCCACTCCCAACATGTTTATAATAGTTCTCTTTGAATCTTCTATCATTCCCTCCTCTTCCTCAACATAATTTTCTTGAAATGGAGGTCTAACTTGTTGATCAGAATCTCTTTGTTTCATCTGAGGGGGGTTTCTCCTAAAGTTTTGGTTCTGATTTTGAGTCCGGTTCCTATTTTTGGCACTTTCTTGGACAACTAACCTTTCCATCATTTTTTCTAACCTATCCATGTTCTTGGCTAGATGGTCTAATTTTGAGTCAGATGTAGAAGGTGCACTGTCCTCTCTATATGTCACTTTCTTTTCAGCCCTCATCCTGGCTCTTTTTTTAATCAGATTAGCTTCCACACTAAGAGCCCCTTTCTGCATGTCTTCTAAAGTTAAGGGATCCCTTTCTCTAAGCTGATAGGCCATTTCAGGATCAAATCCTTCAGGAAATTTGGCCAAGGCTGATCCTTGTGGAGGTTTCAAGTCTGGGGGCAGTGCATTATACACACTGTTGAATCTGGTGCAATAATTTTGAACACTCTCCCCAGGGTTTCTCTTTAGGTTTTTGTAATCTGAAAGTATTTGGAGTGGATTCTTCCTAATCTCCCATTTGTTTGTGAATGTCTGATGTAAAGAAGGGAGATCATTGATACTGTGAGGAGCTAAACTCTTAAATCATTTCTTGGCCTCTCCTCCTAAGCTTTGGGCAAAGATTCTCATCTTAATGGTCTCATCTTCTATTTCCATATAATCAAAGGCATCGTTCATCTTGTCCACATGTTGTTGGGCAGTAGTGGATTCGCTTCCATTGAAATGGGGAATTTTGGACTGAAATTCATCGGGTAAAGGAACCAGAGGCTGTGGTAACACTAGGGGGCCATACAACGCTGCCATGATAGTATTTTGTGGGAGAAAAGGAGTGGCTTGAACAGCTGGTATATGTATGGCAGAAATGCTTCGAACAACAAGAGATTGTTGAGCAGATTTAGGGTGAGAGAGACCCAAGTTATGAATGATATGGAGATCAGGAGGTGTGGATGGAGAGGTTTCTCTATTACTAATATGTTGACCACTATGTGGTGGTGCATTTGGAGGCTCAAATTCTGTCTGATCTATGCCACTGAATAAATTAGTTCTTGGTAAATTACTTGGTAATCCTACGTCAACTTGAGTGTCTGATAGAGCTGTAAGGTTTTTAGGCACTGAGTTAGTTCTATGAATGGGTCTGATAATAGTTGGATCCCTAGATAATGTTTTCTGGATTATCAACTATTTTAGGAGGGTTTGGATCAGGGTGAGCTCTAGTATGGATTCTTCTTAGAGCCAGTATGTTAAGTTTCAGACCCAAGAAGAATAAATTTAGCCAGATATAACAATCTTTAAGAGGCAAACTAGTCTTAAACAAAGAAACTTAATCCTCATAGTTTCCTAATCATGGGTGTGAACAATGTTCTTATGGTAGTGTGGTCTGCCCCAGTGGAGTCTTTGTGAAACCAGGAATAATCAACAGGCCTACTGATCACCAGTGGAGTCTTTTTATCTTTTTGGGGTTGTGGAGTCGCCAGGTGGATGATTTCAAATGTTCGAGATGATTTACTATCCACCACAGTAATTAACTACCAGTATAAGGTTTGTGGGTTCTCTGAATTCTTAACGATGCCTGAGATAGATGTCTACTCAGAATATGTTCCCCAGTGGAGTCGCCATTATGTTGGGGGTCCTAGTGATTTGGTATACTAGTATACCAAATGACCAGGCAACATCAGAACCGCTTTGGGATCTCAGGATCTAGCCCTCCTGGATCCATAGAGGGATCTCTCTATAAAGGTAAAGAATAATATATATTTAAAGTTCAATTTAGGGTATTAGGCTAGTTATGGAGCACAAGGGTTTTAATTTGTTTGTTTGGTTGGGAAACATTGAAAGAAAGGTTTAATGAAATGTAAAGGAATGAATAGTGAAGGATTTTCGGCAATGGGAAGATAACTCAAAGAGAATACAAGTTCATTGGGTAATGGGGTCATAAAAGGGTTTACTTACAATTCAAATATCCAAGGCTTTCAAAGGGCTAGTCATCTAAAATAGAGGATCTCTTAGGATGATTGTATGGGATGAAAAAATAAGGAAATGAATGGGAATAACAAGGAAATGCTTCCGAGGTGACCCCTTCGGAGTAAGTCAAAGGATAGGGCATACCGTATACCTCTATGATCAATACTCCTGATGAGGATAACTTCAAGGACAACAATCCAGCAGTCCTCATGACTACTTTCAGATAGTATAAAACACTTAAGTTCAAACACAGAGTGGAACCTAAGATTAAAGAAAGTATTTTAACCCTCTCTGCTTTGGCATTCAACTCAAAGGGATCTTAGAAAAGCTAACTATTGGAAAGGGAACTTAGGGGACAGGGCTAACACTAAATCTCCCTATTTCTGATTCTTTCAGCTGAACCAAACAAGAACATATAAGAAACAAACTATAAATTCATACATCAGTAAGCATGGGAAAACCAACTCTTTAACTCGTTAAATTATATTGAATTTGTTCTAAGATACACAAATAGCAGAAAACATGAAGATAAGAATGTGTAGGAAGCATTAGGGTACTTGCAGCAGTATATCCTAAGCTAAAATTAATGTTTCTTATCAGAGAAAATGAAACATAATGTAACACAGAGGGAAACAAAGCAAGATAAGGGACACATTACCTATGACTTAGATCAGGATCCAATGAACATGCTTGTCATATTAGTAGAGCAAACCAATCACATACATTCTTGTCCAATAGCTTTTATACAATCCAGAAATCATCTCCCAGCCTATTTACAACAATTACTCAGGAAAATTTAACTCAATAAAAATTCTTACAATCAGTTCATTTCCAAACCCTTAACAACCTATTTTTGATGAGTTCTTATAGTTGAATTAGTGGTAGTAATGGTATATAGGACTTAAATGAGTCATTAAGACAGGGGGGAAGAAGTATTCGAATTCCCATTCTTCTTAATGGTTTTACATTAATTGCTGGTACCCTTAAAATGACTTAGAAGTCTTTTTCAGGTTGACAATAACTTCTAGGGTATGTTTCTTGAAGTACCTTTCTGGCTTTAGTACTCTGTCTAATCCTCTGAGACAATTAAAGTGAAGATTTTGTCTTTCAGGTCTTTCATATTTTGCAACCACTGTGCTGAAATTCTAGGAAATTCTGTCAAAACAATAACTATTATGGGGCTTGATGAAAAATTGAGTAGACTGTGGGACTTAGTCTTTCTTAGGAAAGAACATTCTGCTTGATAGGCCTCCTTTTTTATTTTAGTCATTGATGTCCGCATTTAGTCTTTGCTTCGAGCTTTATTAAGCTCCCTTGATTATCTTTGGGGTCTTCGAACTGCATCATTGTTTGTACTCTGTGGATTTAAGTATCCAATCTTCAATATGATGCATTAATATTTAATCCCCTCGGGTATACTTTGCTTCTTCTTCTGCTAAGGTGTCTGGGTTTTTGCTGATTCTAGAGGGTTTTCCGAAGATCAGAGATGCTGATCCGTCGAATAAACACAAAATTAAATTCTTTTCTGATTTCCTTTCTTTTCAATCTTTGGCCATAGGATCATCACCCTGTAACCTATGTCACTTGACTGTGACTAGGGAAATTGCATGATCTAACCACCCTTTAAACCCTAAAAAATAAGATAAACATGTTATAAAAACCTGCGGGAGCTTGGATAACTGCGACAGAGGCTCAGGGACATGGAAAAGGAGTAGTGCGAGTGGTGGAATGTAGCGGCGGAGGATCGAAACCCTGGAAGAGCAGCCAACCAGGTTAAAATTTGAAATGGGGTGCGAAAATGAGGAGAAATGGTTTCAGAAAACCACTAGTGGTTATCGCACAATGAAAGGGAAGTAAGTGGTTTGGGGCGGATGGAGTGCGATTCCATTCATCAATGGACACGTGGATTTCCAATACCGCCCATTTCGTAAAAGAGTTGTGCGATGCTGGGGAGGGGGAAAAATGATGCGATATGGATTGTGGATCGTCGGATCTGGGGTCTCAGATCGGACGGTGCGGAGTGAGCACGACAGACCAAAAGCTGGATGGTGGGATGAGCCGTGGTCCAGGTAGGTGACGTAATCTCTTTGTCGTGGAGCAGACCGTGGGGTAGCGGGGTCAAGCGATCAGGTTAAGTTAGGACCGTTAGATCCGCTAGATGGACGGCTGGGAGATCACGCTTCGCGGAAGGAAAGGGAATGGGACCAATGGATTAGATTTTGCGGATGTGATGGATATGGGACTAGAATAAGTGCCGAGGCCTAGTTTTGTGGGAGTAAGCGGAACCGGGGGTTTAGAGGAGAAAGGGCCTATCGCATCAGGGAAATGGAGATGAGGGGATATGAGGAAAGTTTAGGGGAGCAAGGATTTGTGATAATGATGAGGCCTTTTGCGCTTGGTCATAGAGCATGGTTTCACGTGGGAGAGGGGGCTAGGGGATTTAAGCCCTCGGGGGATAATACCTCCATAATGGAAAAGGTAGCTTTAGGCCCTAAAAAGGGATTTAAAGGCTGAATGAAGGTCCCGATAGGTGAGAAAAGTGATTTTTAGACCAAATATGAGGGAGATACAAGATTTAAAGGGGAATTTTTGATAAAATGGGCTTGAAGGGTAAATCATAAGGGAGAATGAGGAATATGGAGGGTAATTCAGAGGATCAAATGGTGAAGATGGAGGCCCTTTAAAATAGTTCCCATCATAGTGGAATAGCAGGTTTGAGCACTTTTGAGGGAAACAACATTGAAGATTTCTGAAGGATAAAAGATATCTGAGCCTTCAAGAATGATAGATTTTCAAAGAAAAGTTTCACCTAAAGACTCGATCACCAATTTAGCCACCATTTTGCTTTGTCAAATTATTATAGGTGGCTAACAGAGCATTCATGATCAAGTGATGGAAGATCATGAGCAAATGAAGCACACATGATGAAGGAGGTGTACATTGCACCTAGACTTGTTGGTTGATTTGGTCAAATAGCGCAGTCCCACTTGGAGGATCTTGTCCACATGTGACTGCACAGTTGAGATTAGGGCCAAGGCTTGGGAAGGCTCAACATTATAAATGAGATGAAGGCAAAGGTGAAAGGCATATTGGATTATTTGATGTATGATCTTTTAGATCTAGAATTTTCAAGTGACATTCCACTGCATTCTTGGGTTGTTTAGCAAAGATTGCAGGCGTTGTTTAGCACAGGGTGTTCCTGGGTGGGAATCCCACCTCTTTCTTGAGTAGCTCTGGAAATAGGATTTCTCTTCATTCTACATCAAGCATTAGTGCCACATCTCTTCTCTAATTTCTGCAGAACATCCATATTCAGAAATCTGCAGATTTCTGAAGATCAGTTTGGAAGGTGGAAGTTGTCTTCAGTACCTCAACTGGAGAACAAGGTGAGGGATTATTCCCATCAATTTGGCTTATATATCAGCACTCCCAGAGCCCTATTTTAGATCTGGCATCAGGCCACAAGTTATTGACCTCCCAGCAGTAGTACTTCCTTCAGGAATTATGCTATCTATCTTGCAGATCAAAAGGGAGGAAGGAAGTTTCTACTATTTCAGCTAGCCATCCTATGAGGGAACATTCCATCACATTTCCATCAGTATTACCATTATCCTAGAGTTTATTGCAGCATTTTTTAGCAGACAGAAGGCCTCTCTTACCCTCACAGTACAATTTCTAGAGGTAGTTGTGTTGCAGCAGCTGCAATCATCATTGGAGGATTGAGAAGCTAGATCTAGAGCTTCTAGCTCATAGATCTAAGGAAGGGATCAGCCCTTCAATCATAGATCTGATCTGAGCACACATTTCAGCCATCTATTCTTCAGATCTAGCTCCATATCTGTATTTCCCAACAAATCAAGGATCAAACCCTGGGGAGGTGATTTTTCCAAAGTTGCAAATCTGGAAAATACTTTCTGGGTTATCTTGGGAATCCATAACATTGGCCAGATCTTGAATCTTGGCATCATCAGAGCTTTGTATTTGAGTAGATCTGCATTCTTCTTTTCAGCCTACACTTATATGCTCATGCTCAGCTGAAAGGACTGCGCATTATTTACTTCAGTGCCTCCACAGTTACGTTGTACTTGTTGTATGCATGTTTCCAGGGTGATCCTAGCTCATCTTTTTGGCTAGATCTACCTACATTCTATACTTGTGTAACTAAATATTCTCCAATATAATAAAATGGCTCAGCTCTTTCTGCATATTCTGATGTGTACTTATATTTATTTTTTATCTTGCTATAAGTTCTTATACTGTGTGAAGTATTACTGCATTCTCCCATTTTGGGATATTACATATTGCGTAATCTTATTCAACTATGTGATTTGAATTGAAAATGTGTCTTTACATGTGTTGCAAATGTATGTTTATAAAGTAATTCGCTAAATGATCAATTAATGTGTTCAAGTTTGTGGAAATGTGTTGATATTGAATGAAATCAAAATGTCTTTCCAAAAGTTGAACTCTTAGGAACATATGATGTAGTGTTGGATTTCTGACAGTATAAACACTAGTAAGTTGCAATACCACAAGTTGTGAGTCTAACCTAATGATGATGTGGTTAATACCAAATGAAATGGAATCAAAGAGAAGTTTGATCAACGCGTTATACTCATCAATATTTTTTGTAGATCGACCAATACAAATCCCTTGAAAACTCACTAACTTGTCGTTCGGAGAAAAAATGGCCCATGCTGTAGAGGATAGATTATACATACTACGACTAGCACCATCAGCATACCCAACAAACGATTCCAAATATTCAGACATCTATGATGAAATGTAAAGCGGATTACTAACTTCGAGAAAACTCTAGAAAAACAAACTAAGACAGTAAATTCAAATCAACAACATATATACAATATAATACAACACTTCACTACACTCATGTTTAAGCATTGTAACGTTTCAATACAATCCATTTCGGGGTTGTGCCGACAGAATTCCATCGTAATCTACCAACTCGTAGGCACCCTTAGTAAGAACTATTTTGAAAATATAGGGGCCATGCCATAACGGCTCAAATTTCCCTGTACCTATTACATCAAATTCCTGATCATAAAGAAGGACCAGGTCACCCTCTGAGAAGATGCGAGGCTGGAAATGCTTGTCGTATCATGCCTTTATACATCTCTTATGTACTTCGTTGGCCAATGCGGCTTCACGATGTGTTTCATCAAGATGGATGAGATTAAAAAGACACACTTCTTCAGAAGAGGTGTCAGGTAACAAGTCGATTGCAAGTTTTAACGGCGATATTTCACATTGGATTGGCAAGATAGCTTCCAGGCCATATACCAATTGAAAGGGAGTAAATCCGGTTGCGTTTCTCGCCGAGGTTTGGTACGCCCACAAAGCCGAGTGAAAGATAAAATTCCAATTTCATTTATGAACTCATATCATTCATTGAAGTATTCATTTAAGAATTTTGTTAATAGCCTCAACTTGTCCATTTTATTATGGATAATAAGGAGTAGAACTGTCATGCGACAGTCCTAATTTGGAACTCAAGTCATTCATTATGTCATTGCCAAAATTCTTCCCATGATATGTAACTATATCCTTTGGAACACCAAACCATAAAATGACATGATTAAGGAAAATTTAATGCAGTTGTTTCGCATGTGTTGTTGAATGTAGGCATTGCGTCGGCCGACTTGGTAAAGTAGTCTACTGCGAGAATAATATAAACATGGCCCCTGGATGAACGAGGGTTAAAAGTTATGAAGTAAATGCCCCATTTCGAAAATGGTCCCAAAACAATAATAGGATGCATCGGTGCTGGTGGTTTGCAAAATTTACGATCAAATATCTGGCACGCATGATAACTTCTGGTCACGAGGATGGAGTCACGAAATATGGTTGGCCAAAAGTAATTGGTGTGGAGTATCTTCTGCAAGGTAGCGTATCCAGAAAAGTCTCCACCACAAGCCCCAGCATGACAATCATTTAAAACCTTTTTGGCCTCCTCATGAGTGAGGAACCTCCTTAAAATCATATCATCACCACGATGATAAAGTGTATCACCGATGATCGGATAATCATTGGCTTGGTATTGAAGACGTCATTGTTCAGAGTGAGAAGTATTAGGTTGAAAAGTATAGGTTTGGAGATAAATGATAAAATTCCCATACCAAGGATCAGATGATCCGATCAGAAACAGAGACTTATCAGGAATAGATGGTTCTGATGTAGTAGCAATACTATCAGAGGGAAGGTCACAGAGAAGCTTAGACAAAAATAAATACTTATTTGACTTGGATTTGATGAATTCCAAATAAAACTCCTGCAAAATAACAGTCCATTTTGAATATCCCCCCCCCCAGAAATTGACGTGATAATATGTAATACATGGGGTTGCAATCTGAAAAGAGAATGGTCTTCCAAAACAGGATATAGTGGCGAAATATTTGGACAGCTTGAACGGCTGCCAAGGCAAGCTTTTCGACGTATGAATACTTCACTTCTGTATCATTGACATTATGACTCAAATAATATATTGGATGTTCTATCCCATTTTCTACTTGGACCAATACCATAGCAATGGTCATATCAACTGCGGCGATATATAAGAAATAATCACTTTGATAATTGGGGGGATGCATTAATGAGGCCTAGACAAGTGTATCCTTGATAGCATCAAAAGAAGCTTGTGAAACCTCATCCCAATGGAAGGGAATCCCATTTTTCAAGAGCCGAGTAAATCCTTTAGCCATTTCAGCGTAGTTGGGTATGACACTCCTTAGGAAGTTAGCCTTTCCCTAAAGTTTCTGTAACTGAAGAAAATTGGATGGCGTAGGCAAATCAAGAATAGCCTAGACCTTCAGTGGGTAAATTCGAATTCCTTCTTTTGAGACGAAAAATCCTAAGAAACGACCAGAACCAACACAAAGCACACATTTATGTGGATTGAGGCATATTTTTTAGTGTCGGTAGCGTAGAAAGATAGCTCTCAAATGCATCAGGTGATCAGTCTAGTTTCATGAATGCACTGGTAAATCATCTAGATAAGGTTGAAAAATGTGCTTGATGTCATTGAAAGCATAATAAATTGTTCTATGAAAAGTTTCCCCATCATTATTTAGAACAAATGGGATTTTTTGATAAGAAAATGTGCCCCAGGGATAGATAAATGTTGTCTTATATTAGTCCTCTGGGCGGATATTGATTTTATTTTAGTCAAAGAATCCATCCATGAACGAAAAGATTTTGCATCAGCACAATCGTCAATAATCTAGTCGATAAAGGGAGTAGGATAGTTGTCTTTTGGACAAGCAATACTGGCATCCCGATAATCAATGCACACTGATGGTCCTTTGTTTCTTCATAACAAGAACAATGTTGGAAACCCACTTAGTTAGCGGAACAGGGTAAATGAAACCAACACACAAAGGTTTTTCAACTTCTGCTTTAATGGAAGCAGCCTTCTTGGGATGAATAGGACGAAGGTGTTGATGTATTGGTTTGAAATTAGGGTACATATTAATACTGTGTTCAACAATAATAGTATCTATGCCTGGAATTTCCTCGTAAGACGAAGTAAATAAATCAAAAAATTCATGAAAGAGAGAGTGATGAGTTTTGAGTTCTGATGGAGAACAAGACACGCCAACATGAATTTTTTATACAACGTTAGGTTTGGTCGAAATATAGATAGAAATGGTTTCTTCAATATTTGATAAATTTCACTCAGATTCGATTAAATTAATGGGAAAAGAATTCGAAAATAATGTTTGTATCAATGAGTGATATAGCTCAATAAGGTTATGTTCTTTGTAATCCTGAAGATAGGAGCGATGATGATGATCTTCCCATGGTTCTCCTTCTGGCATCATGGATTCCACAATATTCTCATATGTCAAGAAATTTGATGAAAAAGGATCAGATGGAGTACCAAAATATAATGAACTATAAACCCAAACAATCGACGAAGATAATTTCGGATTTTCTACCCAAGCCATGTAGATTGATTTCTATGCCAACTCAATTGGGCTAGGTAGAATAAATTCATCCAACGTAACAACTTCATAATCACCCCTAATATTCCTTAAGCTAGATGGAGTGGAAGATATCATGTAGGAGGTCTCTATGTTTGCAATTTCTGCCGATGTCACAGGTGGAAGTAATGAAAAGGTTCCCATGAGAGAAGAATCCTTTAAGATTTCCACACCAATGTTCTTAAGTGCTAGTTGGGGAGCGTGAACTAAAGAAATGATTCCATTTACTTAGGAACTGGAGGCAAAGAAGGATAGTTGATTGATGACTGTGATGACACCTTTATGTGGAAATGCGATCATTCTAAAATATGTAGAGACAATCGTAGTCATAGCATATACCCATGGCCTTCAGAGTAAAATGTTTTAATCAAGGGATCTGTCAACAACCTCAACTTCAACATGCAGATTATTGATGATACCGTAAGGCTTATATGTACATTAGTCGAAAGCTTTCAACGTCGTAGGCGATTGAGACAGGCACGGCGAGCCAAGTAAATTCCAACACTTTAGAGACATAATGTAGGTAGATGGTCCATCATCAATAATAGTACGATGAAGGAGGTGATTGAGAACATTTACTTGGATGGAGAATGCCAATTTTTCTAGTAATTGCAGCACTTAGCCCGTATGATTAAAGACTACAATATTGGAATATGTCGGATCAATTCGACCAATTACCGACAACAAAGACTGCTTCTGGAAAGGACAATTTTGAAGCACCTCAAGCGCTGACATAATTGAAGGGGATTGAGCCAAATCTTCAATTATGTTATAATTTTGAGCAACTCAGGCTCAAGGATTAAATGTCGATTTATGAATGACTCCCTTCAGTGGCTTTATTGTCAATTCATTAATAGCAATTGGTGGTATTGATTCCATAGATGGATTCGTGGTCGAGGTAGTAGGTTTATCAGTAGCCTAAATACCATAATAGTTATTATGTTTTAACACCAAAAGATTAATTGATGGCTTTGTAACATACATCATAAGCACTTGGGAACTAGAAGCTGGATCCATAGCAACCAAATTTGTGTCTAGATTCAGAAATGGATCTATCAACACAGCAGATGCATGCAAATTCTTAATCAATTTTGAGACTTCGGCGCAGTGAGGAAAATATCAAACAAAGGGCTCCTCATTATATATTATGCAAGGGTAACAAGGTTTCTGATTTGCAGATGATTGATCATATGATCTTTCCTTCTGGGTAGAAGTTTGATTTTTCTTTGATTTCCCTTTTTTCTTACTTCCGGGTTGCTTGTCACTTTTTCCTTTGTTAGATGACATGACATGAATTTCAGAAGAAGGAACAGGATCGGATGCATTAGAGTGATGTGTGCTTGTAGTACTGATCATACCTTCTCCAACATGAGATTCCTTATATGGAGGAGGAATAGTAATATTAGATCGTGTCGCGTTGGGAATTTTCTTGTAGAGCATGCCAGACTGAGTATAAATCATCTAACTACTGGGCACAAGCAATGACCTGATCTTCAATGAAGACACCACCCTTAGCCACATCCTCAGTTATAGATGGTAACAGGTACTTAATGAACCACTCAGCAAGGAGCTGATCAGGAACAAATGTCTTAACCATTCTATGACAACGATGCCACTCATGAATATGATCAGAAATGTGAGTAGAATTATTCTGTTTAAAATTAGTCAAGAGTTTCATTCCAGTTTCATATCGTATATGTAACTAGAAGTGGGTCAAAAATATGGTAGCTAGGGCAGTGAAATTATCAAATGAAGCTCTAGGTAACTGAACGTACCATTTCGCGGCCGGACCAGTGAGTGTACGATGGAAAAGATGTAGTTGAATGGAGTCATCATTTAGGGAGTTAGATGAACACCAAAAATGATAAGTCATAACATGCGTCGACAGGTCTTCCTGAGGGTTTCCATTGAACTTAGGAAAATCTGAGGGTAATTTATGAGGTATCACCGAGCACCAAGGAGCATAGTTTGTAATATTCCCAAATGGGAAAAGCATGAATATAGTGAAAAATATTGGAATAGCAGTGTAAAACATCATATAGAAACATGAGGCCAATATGGAGCCTTTCTATTCATCATAATAGCAGCAAAATAGTACAAAATAATGGGCCAAGACATCTTGATGTGACAAGTTTAGACATGCCATATCAATGGTTTCTCACTCTACTTTCTCGTGAGGCATGGCTTGTTTGTCCTAGTTTTTTTATTTTCTCTTCAATGGCAGAGACTTACTGCTTCACAACCTCCTTTGTTTGGACAAGGATTTTCACCATATCATGTTAAATAAAATATCTTAGTTTGATAATTTCAACTCCTTACACAATCATACATATGAATTTTCAATAAGGTTTTCCAAAAAATTATGTTAAGCGAAAAAATTATCTACTATTATATTAAATTAACAAAATTGTTAATAAATATATCAATGTCGTTAATTTATTTTGATATGGATGAGGCTGATTCAGGTAATGAACTAGTTCCTTGGAAGATGGTGTCCCCTTTTCATCGATTAGTTGTTACTAAACTTATTTATTTAGTGAAAATATTATTCATTAAAAATATTAAGTAAATATGTGTTTAAATTTCGGTATATAAAAGTGAGGTAATATGTTATGTTTTTTTGTTTATTAGTTAGGTAATGTGAGTATTGAGATGTCTCACATGTCTAGTGGTTTGAGTAACCGTGACTCTTGGATATTTAAGCTGTCAAAATCACCTGAGGATCACATCCAGCCGAGAATACACCAACCCATAACATGACTAGATTTTTTCCCACCAAAATTTTCACTAATGACCTTTTCACCACGAAAAAATGTCTTAACAGAGCACCTTGTCACCATCTATTCTTTACACGATGGTCAAAATAACATGCCATATTAAGTTATACTCCATTTTTAAATAATATTTTTACATCTTCATCAGTAATGGATATTGCATATGGCTGTGGCACCATATAATCTAACATAAATTAATATATGTTGGCCAATATGTATGTATATATAATGTTGATTCTTAGAATTAAAATAAAATAATAATATTTATCATAGATTTCAACTTTCATATGGTAGGAAGAGAAAAGTCTAAGATGATCTGAAAGTGTATATGATGTTCATATTAGAAACCTTTATTTCGACAAACGATGGACATGTTGAAGTTAGAGAGTGTGAGAGATTAATAATGACAAGTGAGAGGGATCAGTGTTGAAATCAGAAGGATCTTTGAAATTTTGAAGAAAAAAAAAATATAACAATGAATTTGGTTTATGTTATTATTAATTATTAAAAATATCAAAATAATGTAAAAATAAAGTGACATATTTTAATAAATATTTTTAAAATTAAAATAATGATAATATTTTAATTTAAATTAATTTAGTGATTATTTTATCAAATCATTATATATTAAAAATATAATATATAAACAAATAATAAAATTATTTGAATTAAAAATATTATTTATTTCAATAAATTTATAAAAATAAATATAAAATTTAAATTAAAAATGAAACCACTACCCTCATTAGTTTTTTTTTTCTATATATGAATTTTCTTGGACTTACCTTTTCCTATCATGATAATATACTCCTTTAAATTTATCAACCTTCCTTTAAATACGTGCACAACTAAAACAATTTTAAATATAATATAAAATTATTTTTCAAATGTAGAAACATGTGAGTTGAGTAAATGTAGAAACATGTGAGTTGAGTGAAGTCTTTAATTCTTCTATAATAGGAAATTTATTATGAAGTTCCCAAAAAAATATCATGTAAAGTAGATTTTAAGTTGTAATAAGATGTTGTTAAAGAAAAATAAAATATTTTCCATTGGGGTATAATCTAGTAGTTTCTTGAAAGGTGAGATGGAGTTGTATATTTGTTGTTCATTGGGAATGGCATGGCACAATGGAGGAGGGTGGATTTACACCCCATCGCATCTTCACCCCCATCGCTTTTGGGTTTATGGTGTTTTTGGTAGTTGAATTTGCTATGGATTGTTGTATAATTTCTTTAAGATATTGGTCGCAACGTTAGTTGCTGGTGGAAGGTGACATTGGATTCTCCTTTTTAAGATTATTTTCATGGTTGTTCGACGAGCGTGTCAATGAATTTCGTCTTGTTCCTGCATACCACAGTGCAATGACATGTTTTTGAGTTCGTATTTTTTTTTATTCAAATTATTTCTTTTGGATTTTGAATGCTTAGGTATTTCATATCCCTGCCTAGTGTTTGCTTATGGTTGTTGTTATCATGACAATATTTTGTTGTGGCTTTGAATTATGGACTTCCTTGCTTGTCTGGGTAAAAGTTCCTTATATAAGTTGGGTTCTGAGTAGTTATCTCTTGTATAATCCTTTTTTGTGTCTCGTGTTGGTGAATAAGGGTGTTGTTTACTAATTTGTGAATTTCTGATTTCCGCTTTAGTTGGGTACCTTCAATTCTTCACAGTATGGGGTTTTTTGACGTGGGTCTGGACAATTAAGTTTTTGGGGTTTTCGAAACTGTCTAGTGGTGTTCTATTGGCTGCATTTTTTTGGACTGTATGCCTCTCTTGTGTGGTGAGTTGCACTCAGACCTTGAATTGGCTCCTTTGCTATGGATATTGGGTGACGACCTCATTGTGTTTCGGTCGAGCTTCAACAAGGTGGTGGTTTATCCCTGTATTTATTTTGTTGGTCATGGTTTGTTAGTTGGTTTTCTATCTTCCTCTTTGATTTTGGAAGCCATGCCTCCTTCTCTGTGTATGGTGAGTCACGGGGGTGGAGCTAGTTATGCTGGCATCAAACAGGGTTGCACATTTGCATGTGATTCAGTTCCTTCATATTTCAATTCCATACCTTTAGAAGTGCATAGGAATATCTTACTCTTGGAATCTAAGGAGTTTGGCGAGCATTCATATTTCTATGACTCGGAGGTTGGGGGTAATGAATCAAAATGGGTTCCAGACCTAGGAAGATTTCGCAAAAGTATATTTTTTTTCTTACATTCTCTATCTATGCATCAAGAAATGGATTCTCTGCTATGCTTGGTTTTTAAGGAAAAGCAAGTTCACAATTACAATATCTTTTTTGGACTGGAGAACATTAAGATAATTATATTGAACATCATATTCAAAATTAATGATCTAGATGCTCGTCTGAGACATGTGGAGAACAATGTGATGTCAGATTCAACCTCGGGGGATCTAATTGACCCTCCCAGAGTCCCAACAGATACATCATTTGCTAGCTGATCTCTAGATCCGACACTTCCTATGTCAGGCTTATCTTGATATATTTTTTTCTAGATTTGTCTTCTGTTGTGAAAATTGGTTATGGCACTGATTAATGCTTTTGTGGTTATCCTATGGCGACATGTGGAGTCTTGGTGGTTATAAGCAACAATTTGTGAAGGTTTATTTTTTCCTTTCGTTAAACGATTATTTCTCTTTGATGATGCTTGTGGGTGCCAACCCTTGTTTTCCTCTTATATTGGCCATCTCCTTAGTGTTTGGTACCATAATTTTGGGCGCGAGGGTTAGAGTTTTCTTTGGTAATTCTTTACTATGGAAGTTCTATGTATTTTATGGGTTGTTTCATTTGGCTCTATTGCTCAATGTTCTACAAGTTCTATGGAATTCTCTGTTGGTGAAGGTTGTTTCCTCTTTTGTTTTTCATCATCTTGTTTTTAGTACTAGAATTATGGGCATGAGGTTCAACATTTTCTTTAGCAGCTCTATGGATTTTTTTGTTGTTGTTTCCTCTCTGTTGGTGATAGTAGTGGCTCTAATGTTTTGATATCAAATTATTTCCCTTATGATTCTCTTTGCAATTATTCAATAATTTGGGTGATGATATTGCTATGTGTTATATACTTTGTTTAAAATTTATCTTAAGCTTGTTCTCTTAATATATCTCTGTTTTTTACAATGAAATATAATTATTTGATCAAAATTAAAAAAAATGAAATATAAAGCTATAAATTAAATTGTAAGAAGATATTGTTAAAGAAAAATGAAACATACAATTATAAAGAATGTCAGGAGTGTGCATATGGTACTGAAAATGATATATTGATTTGAATATATTACCATTAAGTAATACAAGGTGAATTTGGGATGCAATATTGACATTTTATAAATTAATTAAAGTGTTTGAATTCAATAATTATAATTATTACTTATATTAAAATTTAAATAAGAAAAATTAAATATTAAATTAACAAATTTTGTTGAATATAAAAGATAAGTAGTATGGTTAAATAAAATAGTTATAAAATTATATTAATGCTTTTTGACATGAATTAAAATGTATATAATTTTATTTTGAAAAATATTATTAAATCTATTTTAATGTGATAACTATTTCACTGTAAGATTATATAGTTTTAAAGAAATTGTTTCTTAAAATTTCCAAACGTATATTAAAACAGCAAAGTAGTGGAAATAATTGAAATGAGAATTGCTTTAAATTGGATTGTATCTACGTGCTTAAAGTTGCATTAGGAATTGTATTTCTAGATTAGAGACACATTTGGACAAGTAATATTATTGATCCGAGAAATCATGGAAAATCAAAGTTATGAATCAAAAAAATTAAGTAAATGAAAAATCAAGTTATTAACAACAGAAATTTATCCAAAAGCCAATCAAATATAAACTAATAACTAAAAAAGTGAATTCACTAAGAAAGGGAGCCACTGACAACAACTTGATTCAAATTCAAGATAATTCAAATCTATGTACTCTTATTTTTTCCTTTGTGTGGTCTAAATTTTTTCCATATAATGAATTTATATAGTATACAACTTTAACATCAATATACATAATTAGAATTGACATCTCTATTACTTAAACAAGGCAATTTCCCTCTGTTTCACATTTCTCACACTTATCGGCTCCTTTAATCTTAGTAAATAGAAACAAATGGCTAGGGTTTGTTGCTAAACAAAAGCCAAATGTTTCCTGCAGCTAAATAAAGTTGGATGTATTGATCCATCACTAAATAGAAGTCAAACATTTTTCTATCACTAAAAAAATTGAGATGTTTGGATCTAGACATTTTAATAAATCTCAAACTAATAGAAAGTCTAGATTTAGGTGTCAATAAATTTTATTGGACACTAGAAAATAAGAGGTGGAGTTCAAAATTTACCTTTTATAACAAGTGAAAAATTAATCATTGAGCTAATTTTCCTTCACAAAGTTTTAGCCTGAATCAGATGTTGGAACACTGAAATCTATAAGTTTTGTTTTTACTAGATTCATATGCCCTTCAAACTTCCTAATGTGGAATGTTGTTATGTAACCTTGATCAAAGATTTTACAGAATCTAAGATTTCTTAAAAATAGGAATTTATAAAAAATCCAAATTAGGATGTTCTATCACCCATCCATGTCACTCATCCATTTCACTTGTAGGGACCCAAATACAAAATATTAAATCCATAAAAATTGAAAAGTCAAGATTAAGAAAATTTTTGTATGTTGGGTGTCCAATCGCTAAATAACTATTGATCTCAAGGCAATTGACATTCTAGATCAAATATTGGTTTAAATGTATATGCACAATTTTGAATCATATAGATGCTAAAATACCTAGTGTTATAGGTCAATTTGGGCATCATCCCCCATGACCTGGTCAAACTGGACATCATCCCCAGGACCAATGAAATAGGGTCTATCATCCACTTACATTTAAGTTGTTATATGCCCTAAGAGAAGAAAAATTCATTCATGGCTTCTATTGTGAGATTTCCAAGGTTTGAAGTATATTTTATATCACTTATGAACTCACCAATGCAACCTCTAAAGGGACTAATTGTGTTGCATATGCAACATCCTCCATTCAAGGGTGAACTGCAATGCACTTTCTGACATTCAAGAGTGTGTTGGTCACCTGGGAGCGCAATTCTCATTGTTCTAGGAATCTCCACATAGTCAATGCCTTCTAGAAGAATCCATATGTGTCAAACTTTGAATCCAAGTGTCCATCTAACACCTCTGAACTTGGGAACAAGTCTTGCCTATTATTAGAAAGTCATTCATTGAGAAACTACCATGAGTTTCCCTATAAATTGAGCACAAATCCTAGTGCTAGGGAAGGAATAATTTTGGTAAAGAAATGTTGTTGGATTCTCATTTGAGAGAGTGAAAGTAGTGATATGCTGCTGGTATGATGTTGGATGTGATGAGGCTGGGATGAAGCTGGATCTGGTGGCAACAAATCGATCATTGGTTGTAACCTCTCCCTTTTACTCTTTAATAAAGATTGTTGTTCATTTTCCCATATATATGTCTCTATATGTCTCTATTTATTATGCAATGGATTCTTGAATGATATATATATATATATATATATATATATATATATATAATTGATTTGATTGATTAAGATAGGTATATATCTGTATATGCATGTTGTTTTTTGTTCTCTGTTTGTGTTTGCAGGAATTGATCCGACGATCTAAGTTGGATTGACAACGACAACAACAACGACAAAAGGAGAAGGAGAAGTGCTTGGATCACAAGTAGGTTCTTTCATCATTATGTGTATCTGCTTATTTTAGAGAAAGTGATAGTAAATTCGTTCTCTTGTTGTTCTAAGTGACTAGCACCACACTTAGGGAATTTGGTTTATCCATAGATCACAATTTTTCATAACAAATTAGCGACTCCGTTGGGGAGTATCCTCTCATTCCTAGTGTTTTTTCGTTAGCTTATCTTCATCAGTAGCATCTACTTTTAGTTATTAGACATTTTAATGAAAGAATTGCATTAGAAGTGTGTTATGTAGCTTGATTTTTCAATGCTTGCTATGCCCAACGCACTCTTGGTCAAGACACAGTACAATGCAGTGCACTGTCTCCCACTCAGGGGTGCACTGCAACGCACTGTCTCCCACTCAGGGGTGCACTGCAACGCACTATCTCCCCTTAGAGACTGTGTTTCCCCTTTATCCAACCAAATTCCATTCAAATTTTTCATTTCTATCATTCTCAGTCATTTGTTTGTTGTATTATCAACTGTCTGATACCTCTTAGAGACCAGTAAAATTTCCAGATTCTTCCTCTGAAAAGTAAAATTTTTCAATGTCTCTTTAGTGTTTTTCTTTATCATTGGAAAATGAAATTCAAAGTATTTTATTTCTGCATAGATCCATTTGTTTTTGTAAACGAAATTGTTTTTTTATTCCTCGTTTCCTATAGGAAAAATTGTAGTTTAATTCTTCATTTTTCCTAAAAGATAAATTGTCATTAAATTCCTCGTTTCTCAAAGAAGAAAACACTTGTTTTTATTGATTTGATGCATATAGTTTCCTTTCTTGCATTCACATTAAGGGAGCTGAAAATAAAAGCATGCATGTGCATATAGTGAATTGTGTGTGTTGCATAGGAACAAGTTAGGAAAGCTGCATTTTATTTTGTGCTCTTTGTTGTTTGCTCTAAAATTGATTGTTCTTTCCCTTAGTAGCTAGGATTTTCAATGAAAAAACTAAAATTGAAAAGTTTGCTTATCATTTTAGATTGCATTTATAAGAATTTCCATCACATCATGCAGCGAACCTCAAAGACAAATTTCTAAAGAAGATCGACATAAAATTTACATCAATTTATTAAGAAAGCATTGGAACATTAATGATAACATTTAGATGGTCTAGGCTAGAGACGTGTTCCGACGTCGCTAAACATAAAATTTATCATTAACTTGTCTGCGATACATTCCGAGTGTGATACCTCACTCCACATACGTAATTATCTCAGAGCTATTCCACGTACCTTAGGGTATATAGGGTGGTGTTATAGTACGAAAAGTATAAGGGGGTGCTCTCACTGTGCGGTTTCACATCAGATAATTCTAAGATGGACTTGGGCCTTTACGTACCTTCGGGTATATTTGGGAGGACAACTTTAGGTTTTTATCCGTCCATAGTGAACCAAGTTGGACGCCTTGTAACTTGTGATACACCGAACACAACATTCAGGGAGAT
This sequence comes from Pinus albicaulis, assembly GCA_034641835.2. Taxonomy (NCBI): domain Eukaryota; kingdom Viridiplantae; phylum Streptophyta; class Pinopsida; order Pinales; family Pinaceae; genus Pinus; species Pinus albicaulis. Next base: position 695,599,209 of record CM076575.1, read on the forward strand.
TTCCTGCCCATACTTCTTGGTTCGCTAGGAGGTATTCTGCAGTTCAAAATTACTTGGTAAAACTTTTGCCTAGAATTACCCTTTTATTTTGTTTATTTTTTTTGGTCATAAAATAAATCAGTGATTGTGGAAGAAGAACATTCCTCCCTCGTTGTTCGTGTGGAATAGCACTGAAACCACCTTTACCACCGGAAGTCGTTTCTAGTCGGCGAAGGTGACATCGCTCTGCCAAAACAAGTAATATCAATACCTCTGGTGTGAAATCATCCTCACATATACCAAAGTTGTCTCAAGTTGTTTCTACAAATCCTGATTCATAAACTGTTGTTGAGACAGAGTCCTCTCCACTACCTATGGTCACGATCCATCCAATCAGTGAAACCATAACTCCCGAACCCGACGTTGTTCAACTGGAAGTTGATTCGGATCCTGTCGTTCTTTTTCCAGAACATCTAAATCCCGAAGTCGAACAACCGAAAGTTGTTCCTGTATCAGTCTCCCCACAATCTATTGTAGCCATTGAGTCTCCCATATCGCGTATTCAACCTCTTGAAATATACTTCGAGCCTGACGGCGAAATCCTTCCACTTGGTTTTATTTCGATTGAAGAAATTCCACAAGACGAAACACCTTCGACTCCAACCCATTTTGGATCAGAGCTTTATCTTTACGAGAATTTTCCTCAATCATCCCACTCTAATTTCTTTTATCCTGTGTCTATTCGAGTTCCTATAGATCCAGGAGGGCATACATTTGGTCGAATAACCATGCCTAAGCCAACATCTTCAACTGGACCATCTATTCTAGTTACAACGACACCTGCTCTTGCTACCCCGTCGATGTTCACAACATCACTAGAGTCGCATCTATATGGTGGCCCTTCCGTCTCACCTGGTTACTAATCTTTATCTGGAACCTTCTCTGGTGAATCCTCAAACCCATGGACTTCACCAATGTCATCATCTAGAATTCTATCTGCTACATCTCTAGTGAGTATTGAATGGCTTGATCCTTTACATACATCATCAGGGCAATATCAAGCTGGTCCACCTGGTTATATTCCATCCAGTACAATTTTGACTGGACTCCCTACATTTGGAGAACAATATTTTCCATCTTATTATGCTCCTCATGTTGGGGGGAAACCTATGGTCACCCATTTTGACATTACTCCATCGTTATTTGGTCATCTTAATGTCAGAATGAATGTTTTTCAGTGGCGGCCCACTCTACCCATCCAACCACAAATGGTTGTACAATCATATCAACCAGTTCAACCTGTTTCACCCACATCTACTCTTCTTGTTAATACATCCTTACCCATGTTAAAAACTCAAAATGTTGTACCTCAACCATCTCAGGTGGGTCCTTCCACCCAATACCCTTAGGTATTGGGCCCTCAGACTCCAACTCCTTCGGTTGGTTTACAAAATCCACATGTATCTCTATATCCTCCACATGGAGATATAACTTAAAACAGAAAAATGACATCTATCTTTAAAGAAACAAACTCCTAATAGGACTATATCTCCTATTTATTACATTCCTTTATCCTATTTATGAAACAGTTACATAATCGTTACATAATGAATGTCACATGCTCAAAGGACACATGACCAAGTTCACCACCACTTTACATCTGTAAAGCACCCCTAGATCTGTGGAACATAACCCTGCTTTTTATGAATGGATGACCTTCATCTTGAACGATATTTTGACTAATGAGTGGGCTACATGGCACTCCCTTTGAGTCATAAATTTCTGCTAATCAGGTCCACTGACATGCTGGAGGTTTGCAGCTGGAAAAATGTGCTGTTGAGATGCTCAAAATCCTTCAAAAATTACTCGCTACGAAAATAGGGTAGACATTTTCGTAGCGAGTTTTAGTAGCGTGGGAAAAATGGCTTTTCCATCAATCTTATTGAATTCTTTGATGGTCCAACAACTTCATCATGTCATGACACCTTGCAACCATTGATCTCCCTCCTTAAAACATGCCAAAACTGAGTTTAATTGCAAAAAATAACCTACAGGTATTTTTGTAGCTTATTTCTGGCTTTAAGCCTGAGGTACGCTACGAAATTGTGCAAAAACTAGAAAATGTTGTTTTCAAGCTTGTCTTCGAAACTGTTCTCCAGCTGCAAAATTTGGGTTCTTTGCATATTATGAACCTCCTAAAACATATTCCATCTTAACTTATTACTCCTGTGGTGTTTCCTCCTCATTCACAATCAATTGACTAATGGGCTCTTGTACCACTGTCATCTTCAATCCTTTCTGTTCCAACTCCACATGAATCAAATCTAATTTCTCCTGAAGATCTTGCACTTTGTCCTTTAATGCCCTGTTCTTGGATTGCAAGTGCAAGTTTATCTTTTTGATGTGTTTGACCTCTCCTCTTAGTGGTGAGTCCACTTTATCAACTTTTTTGTATTCTCCAAGGTCTTTGAAACACTTGTGACTTGATCTTCCCAGATATTCTTCATTTGTTCAAACTGTACCTTCTCAACTCTATGTTTCTTTACCTCTTTCTTCAAAACTAATATTTCCTTACCTGCCTCCAACTGCTCTTTAAGGGTTTCAATTTCTGATTTTTCAATAACTTTCTCTTCACCCTTTCTTTGTTTGATAACCAGTTATTCTTTTGCAAGTGATGAAAATTCTATGGTACTTAGTGGCTCGGAAAAGCTTCATTTATTTTCTCAATATCTTTGCTACTTTCCATGAGTTTTCTTGCATGTCTAGTCATTGGCTTCCTAGGTTGAAAAATGAAACCAACATTGTCACCTGAAAACTCTAGCTTTTTAACAGTCTTACCCTTTTTCAGCTTTCTTCCTCCATCTTCAATGTATTCATCTTGGACAATGGGAGTTTCTTCAATGTCAATTTAATGCAAGATGTCCTCTAAGTTTCCTTTAACCACTGTCTGGGTCCTAGTGACTCTTTTTCTGCCTTGTTTGATGATTGTTTTCTTCTGTTTTGTAGGTGTTGTTTTAGGTGTGTCAATATTTTGCAAAGGCTCTGCTTCCATGCTCACTAGTTCTAGAGGAGATGATCTATTCCCTTCTTCAACTTCCTCTGCCACAGTTGGGGATGAAATGTTTCTAAGTTTGGAGGCTCTCTTAGGAGTGACAACGTTAATTTCATAACCACTCACGAACGAAAAGGAAGTCCAATCTCTTTCTAGTCTCTTTAATTCCTTTGACACCAATATCTTAATCAAACCATGATGAAAAAGAGAAGTTTCATTTCCTTCTTTTTTTATTTTAAACTTATCTAAAATTTTCCCTAGACTTCTGTATAAATAAAAAGGCAATTCAAGTGAAATTTTACCCACAAAATGCAGCAGAAGTCTGAGATGATAGGAGTAGACCATGTGAAACAGTCCTTCACAAGTAAAATACTTCTAGATGATCATCAACAACTTTGAATAATTGTCCTTCATGAAACCCCTAAGGATAGCATATGTTAAATCAATTTCATTGTGTTCTGGTTTGATGAACTCTTTGCAGTCTTGCATTGTGAATTTGATTCTTTTAAACCATTGTTCCCCTCCTATAGGGATTCCCATTGCTAATGAAATGCTCTCTGGTGTCACTGTAAGGTTCAAAATTCCCACATTAGAAGTTGTTCCTGTGAATCTGGCAGCAAAATCCTTGGAAACTTGTAGATGAAAGCCCTGCAACCTCTAATAGAATTGCAAGAAACCATTTCTTCTGAAAAGCTCCATGGCAATTGGGTCTTCATTGAGAAAATTCATGTCCATGGGCTCATGCCTCTGGAAATGACCACTTTTTTTTGTTTTCCTTCTTGCAGCCATGGGTGCTTTATATCTTCACAACCTTGCTTGTTTGATGACACCTGCAAATTTCAAATCTGCCAGCAACCTACTTGGCTCGATGAAGCAGCTCTCCAAAGATCCAATTACATGCAAAGATAAAGTGAAATATGACAAAAAGGCTAATTGGGGTAAGTTTTTATGGTTTAAATGATATCTCATGCTTTAATCATGACACATGCATGCCAAAAAGGGTAATGATGACCTCAGACACGGCTATGTACCTTTGAATTAACCATAACGGACTTGAATGACCACCACCCTAACTCCTCCAATCATGGAATGACATTTCATATTGGATTTGACAAGACAGGTAAGAAAACAAATTTTCGCAGTGTAGTTAGTTTAACGTCTGACAGTTTTGTTACGAAACTATTAGGAAGTTTCATAGTGAAAACTGTTGTTTTTCTATATAAAACGCTACGAAAATTTGAAAAACTGACACAAGCGCCCTTTATGAATTTAAATGCATGGGGAATGAGAACTGACACCATATGAGGATGGATGGGACATGACATGTCATAAATGGAGGTGACCTTCAGCTAGGCTTCAAGCCTATTCTAGAAAAAAAATTCAAAACGACCTTCAGTAAAAATATAATTTTTTGAAATCACTTATCATTTATGACATATAATAAATATCATAAAATGAAAAAATAAGGATGATATTTTCATTAACCCACTTATTTCCAATGCTTAGCTCATTAATGAGTAATGGTTCATCACATAGAACATTGGTTTGCAATTTAAAGGCTAAAAGGATGTATGTTCTAGTTGCATATTCTCTCGTCTCGGATATGGTGTCACCTTCTATAACATTTAATCCTTTAAATAACTCACATCTAAATACTTAATGAAACATTCCCAAAGAAACTTAGGCACCTTGGTTTTAGGACTCTTTAGTTGAATTAGTGTGGTATAGGAATTTTCAATGCTAGTCGATATGGGACTTGGCTCTACATTTAGTTTACATACTTTATGATTTTGTATATCACACTCACCATAATGTCAATTTTCTTATTTTGTTCTTTTTTTTTCCAATTCTAGCCATAATGCTAATATGTTTCCCTTTGAAAAAACAAAACAATTAACCATAGGTTATGGATATAAACTATAATGATATTGGAAACTTATTCAAAATATTAATTACAAATCATATGCTCAATGTCAATTTTGAGGAGAAAATAACAGAGAATGATAAAACTTGAGGAAATCATGTCAATTTTTTTTAGTTAATGTTCACATATTCCATCTAGTATCAAACATGTTGATTAATAGTTATTTTATTACATTCATAATGCTATGTGTTTTCATGTCAAAATTCATGACATATTTATGACTTTGGTATCCAATATCATTATCATTTTAAATTATTGGTAGGTCTCTTATCCATTTAATGTGTAATTCATAACATCCCCACTAATACAATAGATAACGAAAATCAAACACATAACTAACAATTTCATCTAAATCTCTCCTCATACCACCAAGATTTTACAAGTTTGGTCAAGATCATTATAAAGGTAATGTATAGTTTTTTTTTTCCAGTAAATAATTATGATTACCATTAAAAAAATTATTAGGCTTCGTGAAATTTTGTGACTTTTGTGTTGTTGATTAAATTTAGATGTGGGATGGCATAAATGAACCTTATGGATAGGATTAAAGCCTAAAGCTTAAAGTTTTGATTACAACAATGAGAATTGCATGATTATTTTCATTCATTTTATAATCCCATGAAATCCTCGCTCTTGTGTTTCAGGAATGATCATTTATCAATTCTAAGAATTTTACTTATCATATTATTTCTCTTTCTTCTTGTTTCTAATAACATACATAAATTTGACAGTACTTAGCAAATATTTTCATAACACCCCACAATTATTTTAGCCCGCCTCATCTGAGATCTAGGAGCAAGAAAATGTATCGTTTGTAGCATTAGTGCTAGGAACAAGATTTTTGAAAATGGTATGAGTGATTAAGAAAGTTAGGGTAATGATAATGTTTTTTTATTATAATAAAGTTAATTATCAATATCCTCAATAAAGTCACACACAACTTGATGAGTAATTTACTTTATTTTCTTGCTTTTAGGAATCGTGAGAAACTCCAAAGCATAAACATATTAGCCTAAATAATAAACATGGTTAAACAAGAGTAAGATGTGCCCAAAATGTACCTGGGGTCTTGGTTAAATGGTGATGAGGTGAGTTGTTATAGTCCTCATCACAGGTTCAATTCCCTTCCCCGATCAAGGTGATGTATATGGACATGTTGATGAAGATGGAGTAAAAAGAAAATTTGAAAGGTACTACCAAACTTACAAAAAAAAATGTACTCAAAATAAAAATACAATAAACAATGTTCATAGGTTATATAGATCTATAAATTACACTATCTTTATATAGTTATATAAGAAAATGTTTATATATTAAAGTTTTATATTTTTCATTTTCAATACTTAAATTTCCATATTAAAAAAACATAATTCAACATTTTTATTATTACCAATGTATATATAAATTTTTAAAATATTATATTTAAAAATATTATAATTTGTACTAAAATTTCATCACATGTATTTGAAAATTCAAATAAAATTTTCATTTATTTAATTTATTTTTATGAATTAAAATTTAATTCTTTTTCAAGTTTTCATCATAAAAATTAATAAATATATATTCTTCAACTTAAAATTTAAAATAAACCTTTAAAATTCATATAATATTTATTATAAAAACCTAAACCATTATGAATAAAAGTATTCACAACCATAATCATAAGGAAAATGAAAATGGTTACCATATGAATTTCACATCTTCTATCCATTATGCATTGATGAAAGAAAGAAAATAAAATAAAATGAATATATATATATATATATATATATAAACTTTAGATTGTGAAAAGCTAATTCATTTTCCTCATTCTCAATATCACCCCAAGCTTCCAAAGCTGTACAACCATCTCAATCGTGGGATGAGGCCTCCAAATTGGATGGCTGAAGACGGACCTAATAGGATATGATACTATTCCTGGAATTTGAAAGAAGTGGTAGCACTCGAAAAGTTGAAGGCGAAATTTCCAGATTATCCTTTATTTTCAAAAAATGGTTCGTTGTTCTTATTATTCAATTACAGTGAGATGTTGATGCAAGATTTTTGGGATCTATATGTGTGTTTCTATTTTGTCACCAGCAAATATTTTGTCAACATCTGGTTTGGTTGTATATTTTCATAGTGTAATGGTAAGTTTATTTTCTAATATTATATTAATTATAATGATTATTTATTTTAACCACAGATTTATTAAGTATTTAGAGCTCAAATCTTTTTAGGTACAAACACTTTTTTTAAAGTATTAAAATTGAAAAAATGTTTGCAGTTCTAAAAATTTGGTTTCCATATATATATATATATATATAATTAGGTTTTTTAATGTATGAATTGATTTAACCCTTGAAAATTTCCTTGGTCAGTTGGATTATATATGCTACTTAGCTTAAATTTGTAATTCAAACAAATCTCATAGATTCTCTATAAAATTGACTAAAAAGTATACATGAAAAATGATCAAAATGTATAATAATAACACTACTTGTAATGTTTTAATGATAATTTGTTTTTGATATATAATATATACATAGTTTTTTGGTTTAACTATAAAGTTGATATTGAAATATTTATTTTAACATGAGTATTGAAATATTTTATGTATGACTCATATTGAATTTTTTTTATGAGTAATAACATTATTTAAATAGAAAATATTAGACACACACACACATATTGAAGTCAATTAGTCAATATGGATATTGAAATAGTTTTTTAAGTGTGGTATTGAAATAATTTTTAAAAGTATAAGAATTATACATCTTGCTCATAATAAAAGTGAAAATATAATATTTTTTTACTTTTAATTTTGTTATCTTCCTCTAGAGTTAATATACAATTATGTTACTTCATATAGATATCTAAATATTTTATTTATGGTTGAGAGTGAGAGTGAGATATGTTTACCACATCTCCTTCATACCAAATGTTTTATTTTAAAATTATAGATACATTTTACCCTAGGAACATGCACTAACCACCCACTCAAGGTAATTTTAAAGGTTCATAAGTTTGCTACTTTGTGTGGATTTTGGTGTAATGGAAATCCTGAATATGCTATCAAAGCCCAGATTTGATTCCCCGAGTTTCATTGGAGGGGGGTGTTTGGAGTAATTGTCACACTCACATATTGGGAATAAATTACATGGACTAACTTCCACCCTTGGAACATGGACTAATCGCTCACTTAAGGTCAAAAAATGAACTAACCACTCATTCAAGATAATGGTAAGACTTGGGAGGTTTACTATGATTTTTGGTGTAACGGAAAACTTCGAAGGGGTTTACATTTAATACTTATTGATTGTTAAATGAAGAGGTCACTCAAAAGTGTTGTTTCTACAAAGAAACTAAAGTTCATTGGCACATTGAAGAGTGTTGGGTGCTAAAAGGTGCCTTTTAAAACTCCTATTTATCCCACATTAATTATCAACCCGGGTAAGTCCTCTTATTTCAATACTGTACATAATATGTGCATGCTATAATCCCAGAGAGTAATGTTTCTTAAAATGTAGTATAGATATTTCAAATACAAGAATAAATAGATGCTTTTAATAAATCCCACTTGCAACTAAAGGAAACTCAATGCTCTAAAACTAAATCATTCATTCAGTAAAGTAACAACAATTATTAGTCGAGGATACAGTAGCAATAACTCATTCATCTTTTAACTGATGTAAACTAATCAAGCATAAATAAGATCCTCAATCTGAGAGCTTTGACATCAATAGCCAATGTTCTTTACAGTTGTTGATCTTGCACTCCACACCAAAACAACTAATTGGAAATGATAACTGAATTAAATTAATAATGCTGCTAATGGAAATGGAATAAACATGCACACTGCAATAATATTCTAAAGCAAAACCAAATACTTACAGGAAAGAGATGAACAACGAAGCTTATTTAGTAGTAATGAACAACAAAGCTATTTAATAGAAATGAATAGCGAAGCTTTATAATTGAATTGAATAGCATAACAATATAAGTTGCAAAGGATAGTAATCTTGTTATGGTGGAAGGGAACGACAACGCGGTTCAATCACAACTTATGCAATAAAATGATTTCATAAAATATTGAAACAGTAAACTATAAAACTGGGAACTGCAAAGCAATACGATTAAGGGAAATGAAAAGTAAAGCAAACCATCACACGACTGGAATTGTAAAATAATGGTACAAATAGAAAGTGGATCCACCAGGGCCGGGCCCTTTGCCGCTAGTGAAGCACTGCCGAACTAATCCAGTATCAAATAATGGAACAGCAACCAAATTATATATTAATCATGTGTTAAGAATTTTACAGGCAATCACACTCTGTTTTAACCAACGAGAGTCGATGATCAAAATGAAAACACCAAAAGGAAAATCTGAATAATGGCAATACATGCTCTCCTTTTATAATCAGAAAGAGGAGAAAGTAAATAGTAAATATGATCCCTCATAACAAAATTGGATTGTTCCCAACAACTTGATCAGCAAGAAAATATATTTCCATCAATCATTCAACAGGAACAAATCAAATTTGGTATTGCAATTGACATAATTTGGAAAACGGTCACAACAGTGAATCTCATAAAATTTTCCTTAGAGAACATTCTATTTCTCTCAATACAGACCGAATTTGGGCAAACTTTTCTTCAATAAAGTTAACTCGGTCCGTTCTAGACAAAACCCATGTTTCAGATTTTCTAGATTCTTCTCCATTTGCCCAATATGTCCAATGAAAAACTGTCACTTCTTATTCCAGCGAATTTCTAAGCTGGCATATTTAATGATGATTTGGAGATCAACTCTGCAATCTGGAAAATATCTTGGAGGCTAAAATGGTGAGTGGTATTACAACACATTTATTAACAAACCATAATTGGTAAAACCATGCATAATCATCCTTTTATTAAAAATAAAGGAGAAGAAATAATATTTATCCATAAGAGCATAAATAATTGTAAAATGGAATTATATGATAAACCATGATAAATGACGTGATAAAGAATGATAGAAATGGATGAAATAGGCATTAAAATTTGATAATAATAATAACATATTAGCGGCCCAACATACCCCCAAACTGAATATATTGCATGTCCTCATGCAACCCAAAGACAAAACCCATGTGTTAACCAAGAAAAAAAATTGTTCATCCAAACTCATGAAATGGATGGAACAAATAAATTTTTCCTCAAATAATGAATATTCAATTTTAGCAATCTTGATGAAGGCGTAATAGTTTTTACAATTGAAGTTCAACTATATGTATATGAAGTTGCAGAAAAATGTGATATAAGTAACAACAAACTTCATTAACTATTTTCTCAAAAATCAGATCGTTTTGATGCATGGATCATGAGATATAAACAAAATGGTTTTAGCTGATAGTGCATAATTTTTGAAATTTTATAAACTAATTTAGCGTGAAATTATTTGGGTTTGTGTATTTTAATGATAACTCTTTGCTATCTAGAAATTACAAGAATTCAGTTCATATTTTTAAAGATATATGCAAATCAATTTCTTCACTGTATAAAAATGAAATTGTATGCCTTCAACGAGAAAGAAAGTAGAAAACATCCATCATGTGTAGCAATTCCTCCCCCAAACTGAAGAATTAGCATGTCCTCATGCAATGCTAGAAAACAAAGAGAGGTGGTTGCTACAATCTGTTGAAATCTATGCTTAGTGTAAAACAACATGGAATAAGGGAGGTGTTAAGAATGAATAAGAATATCAATGGATGATAAAGAATATTAGTGACATGGTCATAAGAAAGAAATGAAAGAAAGCAACACTCCCCCAAACTGAAAGATGATATGTCTCTGAAAAATGGGAAGTGGTAAAGATGTGGAATGAATGATGATAAGTAATGCTCAATGAATTTTCATGAAATTCTCCTAAATTCGTAATAAATAAGAAAATGATGCTATTTTACCTCAAGTGTTACCTCCGAAAAAAATGTGGAATGACATGTAGGGACTGGCCTTTGTTGAAGCTGATGTAGGCTGAGCAGATACTGAAAGTGATGCAAAAGGTGGAAGCCATGCAAGCACATCATGTCTAAAGAATTGTGCACGTTCACGAGTTGCACAAGCCTTTGTTGTTAGTTGCAATAGTGTGGTCGTGCTGCGAATAGAATTACTCCCCCCCCATACTTGTTGTTCTCTTGTAACCAAATCACAATTCTACACGCAATTTTCTTGAATCCATAGTGTTAATTTTGAAGAGCAATAGATAAGATGTATGCCAAAAGTTCAATCAGAAAAACTTCTGTAGAAATGAAGTATGAATATTGTAGCAAATCAACAAATTATGGCAGAATTCTGTACTTATATTGCGTGCTATCCATAATGCATACATTCCCCATTCCAATTGAAAAATGGATTCCACGACCATAAAGCATAGAAAAAGTGTTGTGCTGACGACAAGGCAAGGGAACGAACAATACAACAGTAAATGAGGCAGAGCACACATATCAAATGATAGGATAGCAATAGGTATGGTTATAATGAGGGCAGAGTGTATAAAGATAGTTATGAATAAGAGATAAGATGTTTGGGTTTATGATAGGTAATGTGGTAGGTAAAAATGACAGCAATATGCAAGAAAAGATACCTTGCTGACGATATTCCATCTAAAAATGATATGATTGATTAAAAAAAATTAACTCATGTGTAAAGGTTCATAGTAGGGAGAAATTAGGGAAATAATCTCTATGATAAAAAGAAAAGTAGGAAGAGGGTATTATAATAATTATTGATGTTGGAAATAGAACTTCAATACCATAAGCAGAGCCTCTGCTACCAGCAGGTGTCCATAGCCTCGACAGGGTTTCTTTTTAACCCATATAAGCCAAGATCCTCAATTTATAGTTGGAGAATTCCATTGTTGTTCTACAGAAGAGATCACTGTGCTGGCGTGGTAACCAGATAACCACACTGCCATTCACTGGGAAGTAGCAAAAGTGATCAGGTCGGCTCATGATGAGACCTCCTGTTACAAGGATATTGTGGCTGTCCAATGGATCATAACCCTGGTGTGGTGGCCATAGTGAGAATGTCACTTCGCTACAACCTTATGAACATGGTAGGCTGGCTCTTTAATGAGACCCGCTATCCTCTATCTGTAGACAAGATTTTGTTGTTTTTACACCTTTTATGATAAATAGAGGGAGGCTCAGTACTCCTTAAGAGTGAGGATGGTGGAAGAAGTTTGAACATGTGAATAGAAAGAAAATATATCCATAATATTACTTATAATAGATAGAGAGAATTGTAGCCAGGAGAAGTGTAACCAACATGGTAAAGATGATCAATCAGTATCATATACAGCAGAAATCAATACAGTAAAGTAATATATAAATAATTGTGTCCCTTTTGTTTGTTTAAAAAAAAAAAAAAAAACCTATCATCAAGAAGTTGTCTTGTTAAAGATCATAACGTCAAGGATATTCACCTGCTTCAATAGACTCCATAATTTTTGTCCTCATAAAAGTATTGTACTTCATGTGATGTAAGGGAATCAATAAAATGTGGTTGAGATGAATTATGAATAATCGCACAAGAGGGAGGAAGGGTTGTTCTCGAAAATATTCCCAAAGTGTTGTTCCCTTGAAGGAATAGCAAAAACACTCAAAAAAGTGTTGTTATTTAAAAGGAACAGAAAAAATACACCCAAAAACAATGTTGTTCCTTTTAAGGAACAACAAAAAATACACCCAAAAAAAGTGTTGTTCCTTAAAAGGAACAGAAAAAAAATATACCCAAAAAAATTGTTGTTCCTTTTAAGGAACAGAAAAAAAATGCATGCGAAAAAGTGTTGTTCCTTAAAAGAAACAGCAAAAAAAATACACAAAAAAATGTTGTTCCTTAAAAGGAACAGTAAAAAAATCAACACGCGAAACTGTTGTTCCTTAAATGGAACGGTTGTTGTTCCTTAAGAGGAACAGTAGTTGTTCCTTAAATGGAATAGCAAAAAGACAAACACGCGAAATTGTTGTTCCTTAAATGGAATGGCTGTTGTTTCTTAAGAGGAACAACAGTTGTTCCTTAAATGGAATAGCAAAAAGACAAACACGCGAAACTGATGTTCCTTAAGAGGAACAGCAAAATGACAAACACGTAAAACTTGGTGTTCCATGTAGGGAACATCAAAACAATCATCCCTACTACTCTAAACAATATAAAGACAATCGTAAAAAGAAAAGCAATAGAAAAACAAGAAAAAACAATTGTATTTACAGAAAAACAAAGAAAATAAATCATATTTGTAGAAAAACAGAGAAAAGCAATCATATTTATAGAAAAATAGAGAAAAGAAATCATATTTATAGCCACAAACAAACAGAGAAAAATACATAAAACAATCATATTTATAGTTTAAAAAGAAATAACTTTTTACAGAAATGTAGTTGCCGAAGGATTGCCTTTTACAATTGAAACTTGCATGGTGGGGTCCTCATTGTTCAATTGCCAATGGAGCGGAAACTGCAATTTGAAGGAATCAACACCTAAAACACAAAAACATAAGATAAATCAGAAAATAAACAACACTTTATTTAAAAACAGGATCATAAATAAATAAGTTAAGTTACAACAGCTATGATGTTATTTTCTAAGGAAATATCAATCTGTCAATGGAAAAAAATTTGATCTTTTGGAAAAATGTATTGACAACAGTGACATGAATCTTCAAATGGAAACCAATTATTCATTTCTTTTGTTATGAATCTGTTAGGTAATGAATCGGATGAAATGCCCTTGTTTCATTAAAATTTCTTTCAAGAATCGCTCATCCATAAATTGACCTTCTTTATTCTCCTAAGACCTGCAAAAAAAACGAGTGTCTACCTGCAATAAAACATTAAATCATGGAGAAAGAAAGGTGATCGTGCTTCCCTAATCCAAGAATTATGTAAAAAAAACTAACAAGTAGTTACTCTATAGAACAAATTCACAGAAAAAAATAAAGTAAAATTAATTTATTACCTGCGGAAGAGCAGTGGCCAATCATGCTAACCTGTAGTGTTTTAATCATAACTTATTTGTTTTTTATCCAATTTGAGTGATTCCAAAGCCAGATGAGATATAATTCAAAGGTATATCTCCAATAAAAACAGGTTTTAAAAATTCCATGGTATGATATGTCAATGTTACTTAGAACAATTTGCATAACATAGTCATTTTCGATTATCTATCTTAGACCAACAATGGATATCTTAAGCATAGATTTTTCATTTGATGACGGATTAAGCTGATTCAAATTGGAAATGAAATTATATTAATTTATTTATTTCCAATAGAAACATGTTTTGAATACAAGAATAATTGATGGGTCAAATACGCTAGTGAACAGCCGAGAAAACAAAGTTTCAAGAGTGCTGATTTATGATAAGCAGTCAGTATTTTGGTCATAAATTCCTCATATGATATCGAAATCGAGTGATTGAAATTGTGTTGTAAACTAAATTCATATAGGAATATACCATAGAAACACGTTTTAATAATATAGTCATTTACGCCTCCAAAAACTAATTGTCCCAACTTTGTTCCTGAGCTGCCTACTAGATACCCTATCAATGTTTTGGTTATAAGTTTTTTGTTTCAAATCCAAATGGAGTGATTAAAATTGGGTTGCAGAGTAGACAACAAGGGATACTTAGGATAGAAACAGGTTTTAAAAATATTCACTTTTGGTCCCTCAAAACATGACTGTCCCAACTCTGTTTTCAAAAATTTCATCAAGCCCGCAAGCCAAAAAAATGATATTCAAGCAATTTTCCATATTGGTGATAAAAATGAATATGAGTGCTTTTAGAAATTTTATTTTCAATATAATATATTGACATACACAAATAAATTAAAATATTTATCACTGATATTGATATTCACTGTGTGTTGCAACAAAAACATTTTTTTTTTTACATAATAATAAAAATGTATTTATTTATGTCTTTATTTATTTATTTTCTACACTAACCTACTCTTCTTTGAAAATTGAATATGCTTATGTATAAGAGTTCTTCCAGTGGAGCCATTTTTGAAATAAGGCTTCTATTATGTACATACCCAAATTTGAAAAATGCATGTTAATAAATAGTAGGGTATGAGAAGCCAACTTCCCTTGAAAAGATGGTGCCAAAAATTGTTTAAGTATGGAGTGATGCTACAAAAAAATAGAGTGAAACCAATATTCAATGTATCCCTTACTTTCTTTATTTCCCATAGCCATCATATCATGAAGTTCTTGAGTGTTTAAAACAGCTTGTTGACGCAGGCTAGAAGAAACCTCATTTTCTTTCATAACCTCTACAATTTTTGGATTTAATACATTCTAAATCTCAGTATAAGTTTTCTCCAATGGTGCATGTGAGATAGAATGGGTGGGAAGGGTAGGTAAATTTTTCAGTTCAACACTGTAAGCATGTTGTACTGTTTTATTATGGTGAGGGTGTGGAATGAGTTGAGCAGGAAATTGTGTAGGGAATGGAGCATTTTGATGATGTAGTTGATTGGGTTGAATGGATGATTTTGATAGGCAAGCAAGATGTTGTGGAAGAGCTGGAAGATGTGTTTGTGCTACAAGATGAGGGATAGTAGTCATGCAATCATAAGATGAACCATGCCAAACTTGGTGGTGGTTATATTGAGATTGGCATGGCTGCCCTAACATATGAGTATTCCATAATGGATTATGCAAGTAAGAGAATGGAGAGGAAGTGTTTTGAACCATACCTGTAGGCCATGATTTCCATGGTTTTGACCTTGTTGCAGCTTCCCCATCTCTTTGATATGCTACTTCCATCCTAGATAAGGAAGAATAACTATCTATGGGATGCTCCTTTCGGTAATGAGGGCAAAACACTTCATCAAATTCTTGATTTTTCTGAACCTGTAAAAAATTCGATTGTGAATTTAGAGAGCTAATGAAATCATATTTAAAATTTTCAAATAAAACATTGATTTCAGCTCTTATGTCTCTTATTCTTGTAGTAAATTTGGAAAAGAAAGAAGAAACTTCTCTAGAATTCTTACCAGCCTTGGAAATTCCTCTTGAATACCTTATGCACAATTCACAAACATCATCATATGATAACTGAAAAACATCACCTTTTCCTATCAGATTTAAGAGTTCTAAAAATTCATCTTTGATTCCTTTAAGAAGGAGTGTTTTCAAGATCTCTTTTTCCAAATGCTTATGCTTTGATTTTTGAAGGTTATATTGAGATCACTCTACATAGTCCTCCAAGCTTTCATCTTCCCCTTGTATCATACCGAAAATATCTTCATTGGATTTGCAGTAGTCTTGGTACTTCTTCAAGAAGACGTTCCTCATGTCCTCCCATGTTTGGATGCAGTTCCCACCTAGGCTCATGAACCATCGGAGAGCTGCTCCTTTTAGAGTAAGAGGAAACACTTTCAACCTTTGATCATTAGTAAAATAATCATATTCTCTACAAAGTATTTCAAACTCAAATAAGAATGTATCTGGATCTTCATTTGTCAAACCATAAAAATTTGGTAGAGATGATGGGGGAATTATGTGCATTTGTGTCACTCCTCTTAGATATTTGATAGGGAACTCAAAAGTTGAAATGTGAGCCATTTCTTACCATAATAGAAGATGTTTTTCATATGTTTCTTTAAGGATCCTCCTTCCAATGTTCCTGTCAATTGGTTAGTGAAATGGGTGGTGCCTACATCACCACTCGAGTGGAATTACAAGATTTTTTTTTTCAAAATTTCTACCTCTAAAATACAAACGTTCATTTCTACCTTAAATTCCTAGAAATTCTGCTGGAAAGCGGGCGAGGGAGCAAGCACTTTACTTGCTCGTTACGCAGTTTCTTACCTTCCGTTTTTAATACCCAATTATTTCCCAGTAACAAATATCAAACATGCATCACTCTTTGTGAAATGGCAACACTCTCCCTGACAACGGTGCCAAAATGTTGGGTGCTAAAAGGTGCCTTTTAAAACTCCTATTTATCCCACATTAATTATCAACCTGGGAAAGTCCTCTTATTTCAAGAGTGTACACAATATGTGCACGCTATAATCCCAAAGAGTAATGTTTCTTGAAATGTAGTATAGATCTTTCAAATACAAGAATAAACGGGTACTTTTAATAAATCCCACTTGCAACTAAAGGAAACTCAATGCTCTAAAACTAAATCATTCATTCAGCAAAGTAACAACAATTATCAGTTGAGGATACAGTAGCACTAACTCATTCCTCTTTTAACTGATGTAAACTAATCAAGCATAAATAAGATCCCCAATCTTAGAGTTTTGACAACAATAGCCAATGTTCTTTACAGTTGTTGATCTTGCGCTCCACACCAAAACAACTAATTGGAAATGATAACTGAATTAAATTAATAATGCTGCTAATGGAAATGGAATAAGCATGCTCACTGCAATAATATTCTAAAGCAAAACCAAATACTTGTAGGAAAGAGATGAACAACGAAGCTTATTTAGTAGTAATGAACAACAAAGCTATTTAATAGAAATGAACAGTGAAGCTTTATACTTGAATTGAATAGCATAACAATATAAGCTACAAAGGATAGTAATCTTGTTATGGTGGAAGGGAACAGCAACGTGGTTCAATCACAACTTATGCAACAAAACGATTTCATAAAATATTGAAACAATAAACTATAAAACAGGGAACTGTAAAACAATGTGATTAAGGGAAATAAAAATTAAAGCAAACCATCACACGACTGGAATTGTAAAGTAATGGTACAAATAGTCAGGCCCTTTGCCGCTAGTGAAACATTTCCGAACTACTCCAGTATCAAATAATGGAACAACAACCGAATTATATATTAATCATGTGTAAATAAGTTTACAGATAATCGCACTCTATTTTAACCAATGAGAGTCAATGATCAAAGTGAAAACACTAAAAGGAAAATCTGAATAATAGCAATACATGCTCTCCTTTTATAATCAGAAAGAGGAGAAAGTAAATAGTAAATGTGATCCCTCATAACAAAATTGGATTGTTCCCAACAACTTGATCATCAAGAAAATATATTTCCATCAATCATTCGAGAGGAACAAGTCGAATTTGGTATTGCAATTGACATAATTTGGAAAATGGCCGCAACAACGAATCTCGGAAAATCGTCTTTAGAGAACCTTCTGTTTCTCTCAATAAAGGCCAAATTTGGGCAAAATTTTCTTCACTAAGTTAATTCGGTCTGTTCTGGACAAAACCCATGTTTCAGATTTTCCAGATTCTTCTCCATTTGCCCAATACATCCAATGCAAAACTGTCACTTCTTATTACAACGAATTTCTGAGTTGGCATATTTAATGATGAGCTGGAGATCAGCTCTGCAATCTGGAAAATATCTTGGAGGCTAAAATGGTGAGTGATGTTATAAAAAATTTATTAATAAACCATAATTGGTAAAATCATGCATAATCATCAATTTATTAAAAATAAAGGAGACGAAATAATATTTATCCATAAGAGCATAAATAATTATAAAATGGAATTATATGATAAACCATGATAAATGACGTGATAAAGAATGGTATAAATGGATGAAATAGGCGTTAAAATGTGATAATAATAATAACATATTAGGGGCCCAACAAAGAGTGCACAGTAGCATATTGTTACTATAAAGAAATACAAAAACAAAGTCAAGGTTGGCATCATTGACACCTCAAGTCATGTGCAAAAATAGAAAACAAAGTGGAGTGAAGGAAAGAAAAAATGCAACAGTTGCAGTTGCAGTAGGATGAGTTAATGTAAAATATTAGAGATATATCAAAACAACATTAGGTTGAATATGGTTTCTTAGAGGAGTTGTTGTAGTGAAAAAATGTAAAAACTAGAAGATGCTTCAATAGCAAGTATTAATGGAGTTTGTTTAAACAATGGTCATGATACATGCATAGGAGGATGGGGAAATAGTAAGAATCATTGGCTTTGTATTGAGCACCATTGGGAAGAATTAATTTAAGGTAATGAGCCCCATTCTATGAGATCTTTAGAAAATGAGTCATAAAAATGGGAAAAAAGGATGATCATGATGGTGATGAGGATAGTCCAAGTAGAGAAAATGGAAAGGTTAAGTGTAATGATATGTATTAGTTATAGATTGTAATATGTTGAATGAAGATAGTATAAGGATCAAGAATGCCAAAGAAAAAAGTAGAAAAACAGATTAAAGATAAAGACAACATTTCACATTTTCTAGTAAGGGGAGTTTAATGTAAGAACATCATTATCATTGTAACTATCTTGTATATTTTTTTCATTAGCTTAATTTTTGTTGTGATTAAATACTTAAAAAAATTATAATTCCTTACTCCACCATTGAAATATGAAGAATACTATTAGAATTTCAATAGTGATAATAATTGCAAGACCAAAAGAAAAAGAATATATATACAAATATGAAGCTTGTAAATAAGAAAAGAACCTTCAACTATCACTTGATTTGGTTAGTGTAGTATTGATGGCCGTGGATTATATATATATATATATATATATATATATATATATATTGGTCACTTTATTTGATAAAGAGTATATAGTTATTGATGTGATTAATTTTAAATTACATATTATTTATGGAATGCGTTGTAAAGGAGTTTATGGGTTGAGAAATTTGGGAAGTAGAAGATGAGGGGTGCAGATGCTAAGGAATTTGTAGTATTTATGCATGATTTTCATTTTACAGTTAAGTAATAGCTTTATGAAAGTAGCACTGAGCACAAATAGAGTGTAATCTTGAAAAAAAAGAGATGAATTTTGAAGTTATAGGTGTGATACTAGCACATCTCGAGAAAGAAAATTTTACTTAGGGGTACAAAAACATGAAACTTAAAAGGATTTTCACATGTAAATTTTGAGAAATTTTTCTTTTAATCGATATGAAATAGAGCATCTAAGTAATATTCATATTTCTCTAATTTTAATGTTTCATATTTGTAGCTGTAAAAGTGAGTATATAAAATTTCAACATCACCTTAGAGACAAATTGGATCAACCTTACACAAAAAGGTAGTGAAAAAGATAACTTGAAGGAACATCTAAGTGTTATGTGGAATTGTGATCTACGAATAAATCAAATTCCTTAAGTGTGGTGCTAGTCACTTAGAACAACATAAGAAAAAATTTACTATCACTTTCTCTAAAATAAGAAAATACACAGAATGATGAAATAAACTACTTGTGATTCAAGCGCTTCTTCTTCTCCATCTATCGTTGTTTATGTCGCTCTCAATCCAACTTAGATCACCAGATCAATTCCTGCAAACACAAACAAAAAACAGCAAACAACATGCATATACAGATATCTACCTATCTTAATCAATCAAATCGATTAGATATGAAATATATATATCATTAAAGAATCCATTGCATAAGAAATAGAGACATATAGAGACATATATATGGGAAAATGAACTACAATCTTTATTAAAGAGTAAAAGGGGGAGGTTACAACCAATGATCGATTTTTTGCCACCAGATCCGGCTTCATCCTAGCCACATGACATCCAACATCATACCAACAACATATCAGTACTTTCACTCTCTCAAATGAGAATCCAACAACATTTCATTACCAAAATTATTCCTTCCCTAGCACCAGGATATGTGCTCAATTTATATGGAAACTGATGGTAGTTTCTCAATGAATGGCTTTCTAATAATAGGCAAGAAATGTTCCCAAGTTCAAAGGTGTTATATGGACACTTAGATTTGAATTTTGGCACATATGGACTCTTATAGAAGGCACTGGCCATGTGGAGATTCCCAGAACAATGAGAATTCCGCTCCTAGGTGACCAATGCACTCTTGAATGTCAGGAAGTGCATTGCAGTGCACCCTTGAATGGAGGATGTTGCATATGCAATGAAGTTAGTCCCTTTAGAGGTTGCGTTGGTGAGTTCATAAGTGATATATAACATACTTCAAACCATGGAAATCTCACAATAGAAGCCATGAATGAATCGTTCTTCTCTTAGGGAATATAGCAACTAAAATGTAAGGGAATGATAGACCCTATTTCATTGGTCCTAGGGATGATGTCCAGTTTGAACAGGTCATGGGGGATGATGTCCAAATTGACCTATAATAGTTGCCCCCTAAAGCATGAAGCCAAATAATAATAATAATATTTGGATGAGATTCTTTACGATGTGATGAGATGGCACTGAATTCGAGTGATGACCTGCATCAATCTTACAACACATTACATCATGATTTTTTCATCTTGATCACGAATTAGTGAGGGAGGCATTCCCATGCTCAACACATAAATGATCTAATAACATGTACGTAGTTCAGAAAGTCATCTACATTGGAATGTTTCCAAATATAGACATGCCTATAGATATAGGCCCATGTTCGGATGACGATCTGTATGTAAGGTCACCGTATAGATGATGTGTACAAAAATCCTGAAATCGTAACCCAGATGGATGAAACTAGATCTGGGGTCTTCTTATCTCATTCACTTGATCATTCGGGTGCAATTCTAGCCATGCGAATATATGATTTGTAGTTGAACATGGTAAGACATCATTTGATTACCAGCCAATGATGTGAGTTGTTAACAAACACTAGAGAAACACCATTGATGTTAATGGCTCTTAAGGTACTGCAGTACAATTTGTATGGCATGAATAGATGATTTAATGTTGAACACCAAACAAAATATTTTGGTGAAAGGTCTGGAAGCATGGATCTTGTCGATGCTGTAACAAGCCTCATGGTACAAGAAGATGATGTTTCTAATTAAAATTCCTGGATGATGATTTGATGTTGACAAGAAGCCACTTTATCGCGAAATGGGAGTTACTGATTTTGGAGACAAAATGTGACTTGATGTAGCAATGTTCAGGGATGACTGTCATGAAAATGAAGGTTTATGAGTATTGCAGAAGGATGAGTATTCACTGGTTGACTTCTCTTGAATATATTGGAAACACTGAGATGAGTTGGCAGCATTGACCCAAAACCGAAGTGAAGGTATGATGAACCATAGGTATGAATGAACCATCAAGAATATTACCCAACCCAAAAATTCACGATGATGGAGTGAAGTGTCATGTTCAAGAGCAACCTGCTAGCGCACAAGTGTTTTGTTCACTTTCCCAAATTTTCCTCGATCATTTGTCGACCAGTAAATCTTTATTTTTTAACAAGCTTGAGGAGGATAACATATGCTTGATCTATAATTCAACCCTTCGGGCGAATATGCATCGCTATTTAATAATTTTAACGAGTATAGCGATAAATGAAACTCGATTCTTTCCATGATTGACAAGCTCATCACTATTTTATGTTTTAACGAGCCTAATGACAGTGACAACTCGGTCCTTTTTCATATTTAGAGAGTTTGAAAAATATGACAAAAGAAAACTCCATGAATCCTTTTTCATAAATTGGTCACTCAGATCTAAAAAGGTGTAACATAATATCTAAGAGAACCTCCTAGTCATGTTCAACTAAGGTTATCGTTTTTCTTAAATAATCTATCTCAGTCCGAAAAAGGGTTAAACTTATACTGAGTAGATGTCATTTCATTTACTTTTATGAGATTGAAAAGACAAGTGCTTGGCAATATTTTCACATTAACGAAGTCTAAAAAGAGCTAAAAGAAGACTTTAGGGGTTCGTTTTTCACTGTTATTGAAGCTCGAAAAAGAGATAAAAGTGTGCTTCAAGTCCTTTTTTCGTTTTTATCAAAGCTCGAAAAATAAAGATAAAAGTATGATTTGTGGTAAAATCATGCTTGGATAGGTGTGCATGACTAATCTGATGTATCAGTTGTAAAACCTGTTCAAATCAACATCAAATGGATTAAAAATACATGTTTCATGGAAAATAATGAATAAAAACCATAGTCACAACAATAAATATGACTTGCAAATAATCAAATGACTAATTAAAAGAGTTTTACCATTCATTTTTACCATTTTAAAGTTACCATTTGTATTTTGGAGCTCTGAACCAGTTTTTTTCCCCGAACTTCAGCAGTTGATTGCGACAGATCCTATGGACGATTTTCCTCTCCGTTCAATCTAGGTTAGAGCTATGAACCTTCTCTTTCCTTCAGTATAATTTATGTTTCATTTCATTGCATTTTTTTTAGGGTTTTGGGCTCCTTAGGGTAAATTTATTTTAAAATGAGGGAAATGCACCCTTGAATGTTGAAAGGTGCATTGTAGTGCACTTGAATTGAAGGCTAGGTGCACTTGCAACGCACTTTCCCTTGACCTGGGGTGCATTGGGCGCAATTGCCATTTTTTTTCTTTGCACTATGCCCAAATTTTCCCTAGTTTTTTGCATAAAATGGATCCTTATGAGTCTTATGATTGTGTTTCAGGGATTCATCAGACCAAAATAATGATTATGTGGAGGGAAAGAGAACATTAGGAAAAAGACATGATTTCCCTAAATGATCTAAGTAATATAAGATCCCTCAGAGGTTTTGGGTTTCTAAAGTACTTCAAGTTGTCAAGTATAAGGCAACCGATGGAACTATTGGAGTTCCTTGTTCGTTCCTAGGATCCAATGATAGAGGCATTTAACATTGGGGACAAAGTGGTCCCAATATTAGTGGAGGATATCTATTTTCTCACAGGATTATCGAGGAAAGGTCTGCCCATTTCTCTTTCAGGGTCTGCTCTTGGAGGAGAGATGGTGAGAGATTATATATTGCAATATTACAATCCAGGGGCTGAAACTAGTAAGGATGGGAAAATAAATATCCGCGATGTTCGTGACTTGCCATTGAGAACCATCCTATTCACTATCGCAAAGCTTGCTGACACCAATACACCACACGTAGCAAACAGATCTTACATGCAGTATACACTGGAGTGCTTGGAACCAGCGGTTTTCAACTAGGATGAAGTTGTACTCTCTTAGATGAAATAACGATTGAGCAAGGAAAATGGAGGAAGGAAGAAAAATTTCAACTATGGTTTGATCCTCATTTATTTTTCCTTAGAGCGGATTACAGAGATCCAAGGATGCAAATATGGGTAGAATTAATCGTTAGACATGCTTGTCAATCGACCATCATGTTCTTGACTGCATTTTTTGCCTGTTTCAGGTGACAGATGGTCGCCATCGATGATTATGCATATGCAGGCATCAACTTTCGTGGAGATCTAGATTTGGCTTTACCATAAGGTGCTTAATGGGGTGCAATTGATAAGAATGTTTTGACCATGTTTTTTAATTTTTCTAAGGTTTATACATGTTTTTGTATTTTTATGTTTCCCAAGACTAAACTAATTTTTTTATGTATGCAAATGTAGGTTGAGTTCGACCAGTGGGACAGCTGGAGCAAGGAGCGGATGAGCCAACAGAGAGGGTTGTCAAGAGAGAAGTCCTTCAAAATTTGGATATGGCTGAGACTCTTGCTGAGCTACAACAACACTTACAGAGGTTGACTCTCGGGGTTCCGGATTGCCAGATCGAAGAGTTACCCATGTGACTGTAGCGCCATACTATTGGCATTCCTAACCATTAGGTGTGGTTATTGCATAGGATAGATAGATAAGTAGCATGTTACCATGAACATCAACAATTTACTTTTGACATGTTGCATACATTTTGAGGTCAGATGACCAATTTTCCTTGGGCACAAACTTTGTAAAAACCTATAACTATCTATCTATTTGTTTTTAGTGTTTTCCTATGTTTATTGTGTAATATTCCCAAATTTGAACATCATACTTGGAATATTAGAGTCCTTAATTTTCTTCATGAATTAAGTAAATAAAATGGTGGAGGGACCCACAAACCCCAAAGATGAATAAGACCCATTTTTTGTGTGTGAATGTGGACTAATTAAGCCTAGATCTACAAAATGAGGTAGTTGAGCAACTACTAATGTGAATGAGATTGGAGATCATGTCTCATTTAATGAGAGAGATCATGGAGGGTTGATTCAGTCAACTAAAATCTTGAAGATGTCAAACAAAGGATCATTGAGAATTCATGATCAAGTGATGGAAGGCCATGAGAAAATGAAGCACACATGATGAAGGAGGTGTACATTTCACCTAGACTTGTTGGTTTATTTGGTTAAACAACGCAATCCCACTTGGAGGATCTTGTCCACATGTGACTGCGCAGTTGAGATTAGGGCCAAGGCTTGGGAAGGCTCAAACATTATAAAGGAGATGAAGGCAAAGGTGAAAGGCATCTTGGATTATTTGATGTATGATATTTTAGATCTGGAATTGTCAAGTGACATTCCACTGCATTCTTGGGCTGTGTAGCAGAGATTGCAGGTGCTGTTTAGCACAGGGTGTTCCCGAGCGGGAATCCCACCTCTTTCTTGAGTAGATATGGAAAGATAATTTCTCTTCATTCTACATCAGGCATTGGTGCCAAATCTCTTCTCTACTTTTTGCAGAACATCCATATTCAGAAATCTGCAGATTTCTGAAGATCAGTTTGGAAGGTGGAAGTTGTCTTCAATACTTCAACTGGAGAAAAAGGTGAGGGATTATTCCCATCACTTGGGCTTACATATCAACACTCCCAGAGCCACATTGTAGATCTGGCATCAGGCCACAAGTTATTGACCTCCCAGCAACAGTAATTCCTTCATGAATTACGCTATCTACCTTGCAGATCAAAAGGGAGGAAGGAAGTTGCTAGTATTTCATCTAGCCATCCTATGAGGGATCATTCCCTCACATTTCTATCAGTCTTACCATCAGCCTGGAATTTATTGTAGCATTTTTCAGCAAGAAGAAGGCCTCTCTTACCCTCACAGTGCAGTTTCTAGAGGCATTTGTGTTGCAGTAGCTGCAATCATCATTGGAGGATTAAGAAGCTATATCTAGAGCTTCTAGCTCATAGATCTGAGGAAGGGATCAACCCTTCAAGCATAGATCTGATCTGAGCACACATTTCAGCCATCTATTCTTCAGATCTAGCTTCAGATCTGCATTTCCCAGCAGATCAAGGATCAAAGCCTAGGGAGGTGATTTTTCCAAAGTTGCAGATCTGGAAAATCCTTTCTGGGTTATCTTGGGAATCCATCACATTGGCCAAATATTGAATCTTGGCATCATTAGAGCTCTAGATTTGAGTAGATTTTCATTCTCCTTTTCAGCCTGCACTTATATGCTCATGCTCAGCTAAAAGGACTGCATAGTATTTACTTCAGTGCCTCCATAGTTACGATGTACCTGTTGTATGCATGTTTCCAGGGTGATCCTAGCTCATATTTTTGGTTAGATCTACCTACATTTTGCACATGTGTAACTAAATATTCTCCAATATAATAAAATGGCTCAGCTCTTTCTGCATATTCTGATGTGTACTTAGATCTATTGTTTATCTTGCTGTAAGTTCTTATATTGTGTGAAGTATTACTGCATTCTCCCATTTTGGGATATTACAGTGGTATCAAGGCATGATGTTTGGCTCAGCTTGTGGACACTTCATATTTTGAATCTAAGAAGAAGTAGATAGATGAGATCTATCAGGGAGGAAGAAAATTCTGCCATTCATTTATGTAGATCTATGCAAGATCTCTCCAAGGAGGTCTATCAAATGAATGAGGGAAGGCAGAAATAAGATCCAAGAAGAAGATGTGATGAGGAAGGCCCCAGCACTTCCTATCAGCAAAGAAGAAAACCGGAGAATCCTAGATCTCCTCATAGATCCACTATGCCCACTCTCTTTGAAGAAGGTGAAGGGTGTACAAATCAAGGAAGGGATGAACCTGAGACTCATGAGACTCTCAGTCTATATCTTGACGAGTAAAAAGCACAGTCTAGAGCTTTCAAAGAGAAGTTAACTCTCCAAAAATTATTCTAGATTAAAGAAGAAAGAGGATTATATAACATCAATAGAAGAAAGAGGCATAATAGATTCTATTTGCCTACATTTGATGGATCTTCCTCAAGCAATGTCAAGGCTTGGAGGAGGGAGTTAGATTCATTTTTCAAGCTACATCTTGTGGCTGAAGAAGAGGCTTTTCAAATTGTAGCACTTCATCTCTTAGATGAAGTAGAATATTGGTGGTTTGGACACCTAGAGCATGCAAAGGTGACCAAGTACTCGGATTTCTTTCACAAGTTGAGGAAGGAGTTTGATGTAGAGAAGACAGAGATGTGCTAAAAAGAGACATCTCCCAAGGAAACCAAGGAGAATGTCAATCTTGTCACTCTGGACAAGAGGTCACTACTTTCACCACCTGCTGCAGAAGTACTTGTATCTGGAGAAGAGACACTTGCATCTTTGCAAGGTAGTCTTGAGCCCTTGACATATGGAGTCCCATGCATGTATCATGAGATGCATGAGGAGGAGGATGAAGATACCAGCACTGGTACACTTGAAGAAAAGAGGCCATCACTCTTACCAGCAGTTGGAGACACTATTATCCCAGTTGGAGGAACTCTTGTGTTCTGTCAAGAGGTTCCCACATATCAGTTGATCCAAGGTATGCATAAAATTTCAGCACATATTGTTTCAAGATCAATGCATAAGGAAGGGTTAGAACAAAATGCTGATTTGAAGCAGAAACATATCACAGTGCAAAGGACCCTTGATTTAATCAAGGATGAGACTAAAAACTATCCCTGTTCATCATTGTTGAGCTACATTCAACCCTTTGAGTTGAGATGTAGAGTTTCAGAAACTGGGATTAGCATTATCCTATGTATAAAGGTTGATTATGAGATCAGTATTGTGCCTTACTTTGAGACAACATATGTATTACCTTGCAAATCTACAGCGTTTTCACTTAGTGGTTGTGACAAAGAAAGGGCCCCATCATTCTTGGAGCATTCTGGAGGTAGCTTAAATCATGAAGCAATGGAGATAAAGATGACAAGGAGTAGACATCTTGAGATGAGAAATTTTTTCTCCTTTCTAGATGACACTTTCTCGATGAGCATTTCTCTGATCAAAGAGAAACTTCTACTTGCAACAAACACAAGACTCCTTCGGTTTTTGAGGGCCTTTGGTGGAGAGAAAATCTCATTGAGAGATCTCATTAGAGATGCATTTCAACATTCCATGAAGTAAAAAGTTCTTCAACAGTTTGGGGAAGATGGTATTCTACAAAGGGAGGATGCCATGATTATGCAGTACCCCATTCATCACCCACATTGGGATGAGTGGATAAAGAGGATAAGCAAGGGGTTACATAACCACTTGCAAATTTGTATGGGCCAGCATGCTTGGTTACGTTGGTTGCCATTGGGAGACTTTTGTCACTCTCCAAGGGCTCCTATTTTTTTGATCCATGCCTTGAAAAATACATATGAAATTAAGAAGGAGGCATGGATGCGCTGGCTGCTCTTGGGTGAGTATGGTTACCACCCAGTAGTTCATAATTTTCTGATTCATGACTTGTGTATCAATGATAAATTGCAGCAGAGGAAGGCATGTTCATTTTGGTTTCACTTGAGAGAATGTGGCCGCCACATGATATCTCCTATGTCTGTGTGTTTTGTATTGTGTGAAATTTGGCATAATAATCTCATGATGTGCATTGATGATGACTCTTTGTATTGGACTGATGTGACATTTCATATGTGCATTAGCATGGTTCTCCTTCATAATGCACATGAGGAGGAAAGAAAGAAGCAAGATCTCTTGTTGCTTTGGTTTCTTTTGGGTGAGTTTGGCTTGTCCATCTTACATGGAGGAGATGGAGGATGGCAGAAAAGGGCCTTACTCTGATGGTTTTTATTAGGAGAATATGGTTTGAAATCTATGTCTACCAATGTTGCTCCTTCCCTTATTATTTTGCATAATGCTGGAATAGTGAAGTTTGGGTCCAATAAGGCCAACAGGACTAATAATGAGAGCATGATAATGCTCAATCAAATTCATGAAACATGGGATAGAGGAATTTATTATATAATGAAGCTTTTTCCTTTATGGAAGAAGCTACCTTATTTTATTTATCTCATGTATTTATGATGTTGTTGGACATCATGTCATTGTCACTTTGTGCTTCTTTATGGGAGGAGGACATCTAGCCATGCAGTTGGAAGTCTTCCCATATATTTCTAAAAGACAACTATGGAACCAAACATGCATAACATATTGCAGCAAATGGAAGAAGTATTCCTTATGTGGATGCCATTTGGAGGGGAATAGATGGCTGGTGCATCTACCTTTTGAGTTGCTTGAGGACAAGCACCTTTTTGCAGGGGGGGACTGTAATATTCCCAAATTTGAACATCATACATGGAATATTAGAGTCCTTAATTTTCTTCATGAATTAAGTAAATGAAAGGGTGGAGGGACCCACAAACCCCAAATATGAATAAGACCAACTTTTTGTGTGTGAATGTGGACTAATTAAGCCTAGATCTGCAAAATGAGGTAGTTGAGCAACTACTAATGTGAATGATATTGGAGATAATGTCCCATTTAATGAGACAGGTCATGGAGGGTTGATTTAGTTAACTAAAATCTTGAAGATTTCAAACAAATGATCATAGAGAATTCATGATCAAGTGATGGAAGATCATGAGAAAATGAAGCACACATGATGAAGAAGGTGTACATTGCACCTAGACTTGTTGGTTGATTTGGTCAAACAACGCAGTCCCACTTGGAGGATCTTGTCCACATGTGACTGCGCAGTTGAGATTAGGGCCAAGGCTTGGGAAGGCTCAAAAATTATAAAGGAGATGAAGGAAAAGGTGAAAGGCATTTTGGATTATTTGA
Source organism: Pinus albicaulis (assembly GCA_034641835.2). Classification (NCBI taxonomy): domain Eukaryota; kingdom Viridiplantae; phylum Streptophyta; class Pinopsida; order Pinales; family Pinaceae; genus Pinus; species Pinus albicaulis. The sequence continues at coordinate 695,628,854 of CM076575.1, forward strand.
TGTATGATCTTTTAGATCTGGAATTGTCAAGTGACATTCCACTGCATTCTTGGGTTGTTTAGCAGAGATTGCAGGTGTTGTTTAGCACAGGGTGTTCCCGGGCGGGAATCCCACCTCTTTCTTGAGTAGCTCCGGAAAAACGATTTCTCTTCATTCTACATCAGGCATTAGTGCCACATATATTACCCTCACAACGCAGTTTCTAGAGGCAGTTGTGTTGCAGCAGCTGCAATCATCATTGGAGGATTGAGAAGCTATATCTAGAGCTTCTAGCTCATAGATCTGAGGAAGGGATCAACCCTTCAAGCATAGATCTTATCTGAGCACACATTTCAGGCATATATTCTTCATATCTAGCTTCAGATCTATATTTCCCCGCAGATCAAGGATCAAAGCCTAGGGAGGTGATTTTTCCAAAGTTGCAGATCTGGAAAATCCTTTCTGGGTTATCTTGGAAATCCATCACATTATCCAGATCTTGAATCTTGGCATAATCAAAGCTCCGGATTTGAGTAGATCTGCATTCTCCTTTTCAACCTACACTTATATGCTCATGCTAAGCTGAAAGGACTGCGCAGTATTTACTTCAGTGCCTCCACAGTTACGTTGTACCTGTTGTATGCATGTTTCCAGGGTGATCCTAGCTCATATTTTTGGCTAGATCTACCTACATTCTGTACTTGTGTAACTGGATCTTCTCCAATATAATAAAATGGCTCAGCTCTTTCTGCATATTCTGATGTGTACGTAGATTTATTATTTATCTTGCTATAAGTTCTTATATTGTGTGAAGTATTACTACATTCTCCCATTTTTGGATATTACATATTGCATAATCCTATTCAATTATGTGATTTGAATTGAAAATATGTCTTTACATGTGTTGCAAATGTATGTTTATAACGTAATTCGCTAAATAATCAATTAATGTGTTCAAGTTTATGGAAATGTGTTGATATTGAATGAAATGAAAATGTCTTTCCAAAAGTTGAACTTTTAGGAATATATGATGCAGTGTTGGATTTCTAACAGTATAAACACTAGTAAGTTGTAGTACCACAAGTTGTGAGTCTAACCTAATGATGATGTGGTTAATACCAAATGAAATGGAATCAGAGAGAAGTTCGATCAACGCGCTATACTCATCAATATTTTTTGTAGATGGACCGATACAAATCCCTTGAAAACTCACTAACTTGTCGTTTGGAGAAAAAATGGCCCACACTGTAGAGGATAGATTCTACGTACTACGACTAGCACCATCAGCATACCCAACGAATGGTTCCAAAGATTCAGACATTTGTGATGAAATGTAAAGCAGATTACTAACTGCAAGAAAAATCTAGAAAAACAAACTAAGACAGTAAATTCAAATCAACAACATATATACAATATAATACAACACTTCACTACACTCATGTTTAAGCATAGTAACATTTCAAATTCAATCGATTTTGGGGTTGTGCCAACAGAATTCCATCGTAATCTACCAACTCGTAGGCACCCTTAGCAAGAACTCTTTTGAGAATATAGGGGCCATGCCATAATGGCTCAAATTTCCCTGTACCTATTACATCAACTTCCTGATCATAAAGAAGGAACAGGTCACCCTCTGAGAAGATGCGAGGTTGGACATGCTTGTCGTATTGTGCCTTTATACATCTCTTATGTGCTTCATCGGCCGATTCGGCTTCACAGTGTGTTTCATCAAGATGGATGAGGTTAAAAAGACACGCTTCTTTAGAAGAGTTGTCAGGTAACAAGTCGATTGCAATTTTTAATGACGGTATTTCACATTGGATTGGCAAGATAGCTTCCAAACCATATACCGATTGAAAGGGAGTAAATCTAGTTGTGTTTCTCACCAAGGTTTGGTATGCCCACAAATCCGAGTACAAGATCAAGTTCCAATTTCATTTATTAACTCCTATCATTCGTTGAAGTATTCATTTAATAATTTTGTTAATAGCCTCAACTTGTCCATTTTATTATGCATAATAAGGAGTAGAGCTATCATGTGACAGTCCTAATTTGGAAGTCAACTCATTCATTATGTGATTGCGAAAATTCTTCCCATGATCTATAACTATAGCATGTGGAACACCAAACCATTTAAAAATGACATGATTAAAGAAAATTTAATGCAGTTGTTTCGCATGTGTTGTTGAATGTAGGCATCGTGTCGGTCGACTTGGTAAAGTAGTCTACTGTGAGAATAATATAAACATGGCCCCTAGACAAATGAGGGTTGCAAGTCATGAAGTAAATGCCCCATTTCGAAAATGGTCCCAAAAAAATAATAGGATGCATCGGTGCTCGTGGTTTGCGAAATTTACGATCAAATATCTGGCATGCATGACAACTTCTGACTGTAAGGATGGAGTCGCGAAATATGGTTGGCCAAAAGTAACTGGTGTGGAGTATCTTTTGCACGGTAGTGTATCCAGAAAATTTTCCACTACAAAACCCAGCATGACAATCATTTAAAACCTTTTCGGCCTCCTCATGAGTGAGGAACCTCCTTAAAATCGTATTTTCACCACGATGATAAAGTGTATCACTGATGATCGGATAATCGTTGGCTTGGTATTGAATATGTCATTGTTCAGAGCGAGAAGTATCAGGTTGAAAAGTATAGGTCTGGAGATAAATGATAAAATCCCCATACCAAGGATCAGATGATCCAATCAGAAATATAGACTCATCAGGAATAGATGGTTCTGATGTAGTAGTGGTGCTATCAGAGGGAAGGTTGCAAAGAAGCTTAGACAAAAATAAATACTTATTTGACTTGGATTTGATGAATTCCAAATCAAAATCCTACAAAATCACAATCCATTTTGAATATTCCCCCCCCCCCAGAAATTGACGTGATAAGATGTAATTCATGGGGTTGCAATCTGAAATGAGAATGGTCTTCCAAAACAGGATATAGTGGCGAAATTTTTGGACAGCTTGAACGGCTGCCAAGGAAAGCTTTCGACGTATGAATACTTCAATTATGTATCATTGAGATTATGACTCAAATAATAGATTGGATGTTCTATCCCATTTTCTACTTGGACCAATACCATAGCAATGGTCATATCATCCGTGGCGATATATAAGAAATAATCACTCTGATAATTGGGGAGGGTGCATTAATGAGGCCCAGACAAGTGTATCCTTGATAGCATCAAAAGAATCTTGTGCAACCTTATCCCAATGGAAGGGAATCCCATTTTTCAAGAGCTGAGTAAATCCTTTAGCCATTTCGGTGTAGTTGGGTATAAACCTCCTTAGGAAGTTATCCTTTCCCTAAAGTTTCTGTAACTGAAGAAAATTGGATGGTGCAGGCAAATCAAGAATAGCCTAGACCTTTAGTGGGTAGATTCGAATTCCTTCTTTTGAGACGAGGAATCCTAGAAAAAGACCAAAACTAACACAAAACACACATTTATGTGGATTGAGGCATATTTTGTAGTGTCGGCAGTGTAGAAAGATAGCTCTCAAATGCATCGGATGATCAGTCTAGTTTCTTGAATGCACTGGTAAATCATCTAGATAAGGTTGAACAATGTGCTTGATGTCATTGAAAGCATAATACATTGCTCTATGAAAAGTTTCCTCAGCATTATTTAAACCAAATGGGAATTTATGATAAGAAAATGTGCCCCAGGAACAGATAAATGTTGTCTTATATTAGTCCTCTGGGCGGATATTGATTTTATTATAGCCAGAAAATCCATCCATGAACGAAAATATTTTGCACCAGCACAATCGTCAATAATCTAGTCGATAAAGGGAGTAGGATAGTTGTCTTTTGGACAAGCAATACTGGCATCCCAATAATCAATGCACACTGATGGTCCTTTGTTTCTTCATAACACGAACAATGTTGGAAACCCACTCAGTTAGCGGAAAAGGGTAAATGAAACCAACACTAAAAGTTTTTCAACTTCTGCTTTAATGGAAGCAACCTTCTTGGGATGAATAGGACGAAGGCATTGACGTGTTGGTTTGACATTAGGGTACATATTAATAGTGTGTTCAACGATAATAGTATCTATTCCTGGAATTTCCTCGTAAGACGAAGTAAATAAATCACAAAATTCATGAAAGAGAGAGCGATATGTTTTGAGTTCTGATGGAGAACAAGACACACTGACATGAATTTTTTCTACAATGTTAGGTTTGGTCGAAATATCGATAGAAATGGTTTCTTCAATATTTGATAAGTTTCACTCAGATTCGATTGCATTAATGGGAAAATAATTTGTAATATCCCAAATTAGGAAATTTCTACAATAATGACAATATCTCAAGATATTCTAAAGTTGGAGATCCAACAATATGCAAACACAACAATGGAGTAGCAGTGAAACTCAATTCATATAAATGTGAGAGAAATTCATAGCCATCTTATTAATTAATATCAGCAACAAATGAATACAAGATCTTGAGGAAAATGCTACTCAAGGTGAGCAATGCTCAGCCTCAAGAGACAAGTACATAAATCATGATAAAAAACTGCTACACAAGTGTGCCCAACCTATGAATACGTAGTTTTATAAGAGAAACTGCATGCTAACATATTTCAAATACATGGATATACAAATATATGGCCCATACAACATTGGGAGTGAAGATCTCAGCTCCCAAAGGCTACCTCCTATCAATCCTGGAAGGATTGGCTATAAAATAAAAAATCTGCAAAATGTTGGAGTTGCTGGGTAGCAGCTGCAACTCAAGAAATAGAACTAGATGAAGATGGTTGTAGATGATGCCCAAACTGAATATGCCTCCTCCAATGGATATTTCAAGTGAAAGGTTTATCCCCTCACCAAATATCTCACCGTCCAACAATCTGCAAGAGCCCCACTGCAAATGCTTCACTAAAAATAATGCAGTCACTGGATGAAACTACATTGTAGGGGCAAGAGAATGGGTTGGCCCAATGCCAAGATCTGCAATCAGCTCCAAATGCCTCCAAAATTATCTCTGAAAGGAAATAGAGAATCCTCCTCTGAAAAATAACTGATGGAGGTGGTGTAGTGAACCCTCACTACAACACCCTACAACACAACATTATTCTGATGTAGAAATAATGTTGTCTTGGAGGAGGATGCTTGGCCTCAAGCCTGGATGTGAGGAAAATCAGTGCAATCCCTCAATAGGCCTCTCAAGAAGGAGAGGAAATCCTAAACAGGAATCCTTCGTGCTAAGCAGCACTACAACTCAGCTAAACAGCTGGAGATTGCTGAAATTCTGAATAGACCATAAAATCAATAGCACATAACATGAGAAAAAATGGCTGTATTTCCCTCCTTTTAAACAAGTGAAGGCCCCCTCTCCATGGGTCCCACTCCTTTTTAGGGTTTCCTCCACCAAATAACCCTCTCCCCATTCATACTGCATTGTTTCTCTAAGTGTTCTCCACCTCTTATCCCAACGCTGTTGACTTGGTCAAACTTGACCTTGTCCACTTGTAAATGTCCCTATTCACACATGAGGGTGTGAAAACCAACTCCAATGATGATTCCCTTTCATAATATAAGGTATTTTATTGATATTTGCATTATGCATGGGCCTCCTTACCCATTTATTCTCCTCCTAGGTGAAATCAACAAAAAATAATATTCCAATTTATTGTAGGAAAATTTTGGAATATTACAGTCCTCCCCTCCCAAATGTTGCTTGTCCTCAAGAAAATGCAAGGGTAGAACTGGAAATCCTCCTCTCAAGACATGGAGTCTATGATGTGTTGAGGAACATCTTACTCATGTGGATCCTCCATCCCCCAAGCAATCATCCATGCAAAATGAGTTACCTCCCGACATGGCAACTCTTGAAAGTCATCTTCCACCTCTGGCTCTGGCAATGTAGGTGGGCTGAAGATCTGATCCTAGTAGACAAGGTAGCCTACCCCACACTGTCCTCCTCTCCAGTTAGGATAATTTTAGAGTGTGTGCTGATCTCGGGTTGCAATGACATTGCCCTCAAATGGCAAGATGGAGATTATACCTCTAAGGATCTCTCCTCCAACATTATGAAACATGTTGGCTCAAATCATCTCATATGTGATGAGTTGGAAGTCATCATCATATGGCATCACATTCCTCATATGGCTCACCTCATAAGGAAACAAATGTGCTGCTATAGTTTCCATACCATCTCCCATGCTCCCTTTAGAACATGTAGTGCAAAGAGTGTGGGATTTTTCTCCCTCCAAGGACACATTCACCCAATGTGTCTCCCCTCCAATCATGCTCCCAAGAAAAGATTTAGAAATATTAGCTAAGGGAACCATAAGGAGAATCATGATGGCTGCCATGTGAAGTAAGGGAGAAGGAAAATGGTCCCTCAAATGTAGCCAACATAGTTTGACTCTCCACTGCGATAGAAAATAAAATGATGGGTGGCCTCCCCACCATTTGCTTGCTGCCCCAATCTCTTCACAAGTCTGGATAAAGTGAATGATGTAATGTGCAATGTGAGTATGTTCTCCATGAGAAATATCCTCCCCATATTCACTTAGGGAGTGATCATCCATAATGGCCTTATGTAGACCATCAAATCTAGAAGGAAGAATATTCCTCCTTTGAGCAAATCCTTGCACATATATGGTCAAGAGATGCATATATTTAGACAAATTACTATGAAAATCAACAAAAAACTTACCATATTTTTTTCTCATATAAATGGAGTGGCCAATAGATGAGTCTCCCCTCATCCTCAAAGGGAAAAGAGTCGACTGTGCTAACTCCTCCATCTTCTCATGATCCATGGAGTGCCTCCTCAAGTTCTTCAAGTGGTTCCTCCGACAAGAAGGAAAGAAATGTAATGTGGCATTCATGGTTGGCCCATGATTCCTCCTTAAATGTACAACATGTATAGTAGGGAGAATCATGCTCCCCATGGGCATGTTCAGTCTCAAGCCCACTCTCCAATCAAAGCTTCCCATGAACATAGAGATACCAGCAACACATGGAAGAAAAAACCCAAAGAAACAAGTTGTCACATGACAACCGAAAAGTGGATCAAGGTCCCATACAAAGAACCAGTGTAGTGCATCCCTTGTGTACATCAAATTAGAAAAAAAAACAAGTGCTTTTCTAGCCACTTGTTTGCTGCCACAATCATTTTACAAAATATAAGCATGAACGTACAAAAGGGTGTCAATGGTGCATAGCAAAAGTCATGTGGCTTTCCCCACAAACCACCAAAGAGATAGCCAATCTTAATTCTACAAATGTATTCAAGTACATCATTATACAATATGCAAGAAGGAATAATCCTCCTTGTTACAATATGCTGCTCATAAAAAGACAAGAAGTACAAAACATAAGGTGAAAATTTACATTCTCCATTATGTACTTGAATACTTGAGCTGAAATGGCTCAACTAAAAATGCTTCCTTACTCCCAATGAGTAGGAAGGTGGTTGTGACATCCTCTCCATCATCATCTAGGCTCTACATCTCTCCATATGCTGAAATATGTCTTGTTGAATGCCCTCCCAAAAGAACTCCTCTGCCAAGGCAAGATATGCATCAAAATGCATGGAAAAGAAGTCCTCATGTGCTACATGCAGTAGCTTCTCCTTGAGACTAGAATATCTAGTCAAGAAGACTCTGCCATGTGAATAGATGACCATATCATCCACCATACACTCATCATCTCCATCCAAGTCATCGAGAACCATGCATGCACAAAGATCCTTGCAGTACTCTACTAAGAGCTAAGATATCTAGTAAGGATCAATCCTCCCAAGAGACAACACTGGTGATCTGGCATGTGAAGCTCTCTTCATGCTGTTTCCCGCTACTTTGACATCCTTCATGCCAAATTTCTCCTCCAAACTCTTCAGCTCTCCAAAATCCAAGAGAAGTGAATCCAAATACAAGATGTCTTTCATCCATGATAGATTTGGTGGCCTCCCTGGTGGAATGCCTCTATGCAGTGAGAGATGAATGTCAAGAGTGGACTGTACATGTAGTTGGGCAACCTTGCCCTTGCTATCACAACACAATACAGTCTACCTCCTCTTTACACTAGCTCTCTGGAATAGAGAAGGGTGTGTTCCTCTCATCACATGATGCTTCTCTTCCTCCCTACCTCCTCCTTCCGGCTGCAATGTTGCACAACCATGCTGCTCACTGATTTTGCTTGGACCCCCATGTATGAGATCCTAGGGATTTCCTTGCAAAGATTCAAGAACCCCTCTAGTTGGAGAAAAAGCTCCTCCTTCCTCTGCATGAGGCGTTAGATCAACTCTATAAAGGACAACATTGTTGCCCTTAGCCTTCTCAACATGAGTTGGCAACCCTCCAATGATTGGATCCTCTTTTGGAAAAGGGATCTCTCTACCTCCTTGTGCCAAAACACCAAATTAAGGTCTTGCCTCCAATAAAGTATTATGCAAGATATTAGCCTCATTCATGGTTCTATGAAGTGATTTTGAGTCTATGGTTTCTTCCACCACATGAAAGGTTTTTGTTTGTTTAGATGTGTTTGTTTCCTCCACATGTGTTTATTTGAGTCCTTTACTTTGAAGAATGAAATCTAAGATTCGGGAGCGCAACCTATTTCCTCAAAGATTTTATTTCAAATGATTTATAAAACACAAAAGATTCATTGATAATTGTAGTCATAAAAGAGGGAACACCTAAAAAAAAATATGATCACAACTATAAATACCTTTAAAACAATTTTTCAAGAAAGGAAAAAGGGTATGATCAAAACAGACCTCCTTGGCTAACTGTAAACTATGGTACTTCAAAGGGAGACTTCAAAAAAATCTTTCAAGTGGCAATAGACAAGTAGGGAAAACCATAAATCATGTTGAAACCAACTATTTGAACTATTGGAGAAATAAAAAAGCATGAGGACTAAAGAGAGAGATTAAAGACTCTAAAATACCTTAGTAGAAGAAAACATAAAACAATGAAGGATGAACAGGTCTAAGGTGCTTCTAGGAGTCATTTCTTAGCCTAAAACTTTCATCCTATTGTAGTAAGCATTTATGGAACAAAATGAAAATAGGAGAAAACATCAAATAGTTTAGAATACTTCACCAACAGCCAGGCTCATGGATCCAGTGATAGAGCCTTCTCAAGAACAAGCATGTTTCAACATCATCAAGCTTCCAAGACTTCAATTTCTTCCTCAACTTTGGACAAACTATGTATTATTTTAGAGAGTTTCAGTATTACAACTATTGAACAATCAACCAACAACTTCTCATCTTCTTCAGAAGTATTTATAAAAGAAATGAGGAGGTGGAAGAGTTTTTAGGATTGAAGTGTAATAAATTCTACACTAAATGCAACTCCTAGCCTTGAAAACCATGCAAGGCATAAGGCAGGAACGCATTGAATTATGATTATGTTCCATGTACTCTGTTTCTATCTTTTTAGGCTTAATGGGAAAAAATATTGACTTCGAGGCCTATTTAATCTTTACAATAACTTCACTGACAGTTTAAAATTTGTTCTTTCTTTGGTAATAACTGTTCAGGTGTCTTTATGCAAATATCTTCGAATTGGGCAATAAGTAGGCCTTCTTTTGATTTATGAATGTTGCAGGTGGCTCTTTGGTAGCTAAAGAGGATTCAATTAGCCTCTGATGTGGCAGTGGAGGCTTCTCGGACTGATAGATTTCTTTGTTTTATCCTAAAACACCTTTAATCTATCTTTTCTCTGTGTTTTAGGCCTAATCAGGCTTAATTCTTGTCTTCAGGTCTTCATACTCTACTGACTGTAGATCAGGCACTTGATTTTTTATTGTTTCTAGGTCTCAATCCCTTTGAACTCTGCTTAAAACTTTAAACACTGATACCCTTCGATCTCCTGTCTTCAATGCTGATTTTCTTCAATAAATGGACTCTGAATGTGTTTTTGTTGTGTTGTAGGTGCGCGAAGGGTTTTTATAATACTACCAATGTTCATGAGACATGGTTAAAATTTTTGTTCGAACCCTGTATATTCATTTTCTTCATTGATGGTGGCCTAGGGGGTCGTCATCCCCGGAATTGTGGAAAAAACCTTTATAACCTGCAAAAACAAACAAAATTTATAAAAATCCTACAAGGATAGGTTTAAACTGCTTTGGAGGCTTTGGGTGCGGGATTAAATCGGAGCCGTTGGATGAAAATAACCAACAGTCAGGATTAAACGGTAGGTTCATTTGAGAGGTCAAATTGTGGGGAAAGGTAATGGAGGGGAAGTTAAATCAGGGTCGTTCGATCTTTGGAGATCGACGACGGAGAACTCTCAATGGATTGTTTGGAAGGAGAGGCAAAGGGCAAGCGAATGGAGGATCAAATATAATGTGAGCCGTCCAATCTAAAGGATCAACGACCAGGATTAAAAGGTGAAAAATTAATGTGGAGGGTAGGTGGTTTGGCAGAAAACCGGCAGCGGTTTTCGTGTTATGCTTGGGTGGTTTTGAAATTTCTCCAAAAAAAATACGATATGGGTATGCGCTCGACACGTGGATTTATAAAACCACCTATATTGCGTAAAAATTGTGCACTGTGGGAAGGGCTAAAAAATTACGTGATATGGTTTCTAGGCCATTGGATTGGGTGATCCAGATCCAACGGTGCGGGTTAAGCGCGATAGATAAAAAGTTGCGAGGTAAAGGGTATGCAGGTTCCAGCTGAAGTTAGCAAAAATTGGCACGCAGTGGAGGCTGAAATAGGCTACCCGATCATTGAATTCCTTTGATAAATGGTTATAACTTAAAAAGGAGCGGAAATGAAAGGAAATGGAAAGGGCAGAAAAATGGGGCTTGATGACCTTAGATCTTCAAAGATCGACGGTCAGGATTCACTTTTAAAACTTCTATGGGGAAACAAAAAATATACATGAATGGTAAGGTTTCAAAGGAAATTGGTAGAGAAACGAGGAGAAAAAGGGGCACACCTTTTATATAAGGGCAGAAAGAAGGATGAATGTGGGCCGTCAGATCTGGAGGATCGACGGCCGAGATCTGTCGATGGAGGAAAAAGAGAAAGGCGGGGTTAAAAAAGTGGAAGCATTGTGAGCCGTTGGATCTAAGAATGATCACTGGTGGAGATTTGATCGCAGGATCACATCGGCGGAGGTCAAAGGGTAAAGTAGCAATGAAATGTGTTGATGCAATTGAGTGTGGACCGTTAGATCTAGTGGAATGAACGGTTAGGATTTAATCGCATCGGAGAAAAAGGAAAGGGGTTGAAACTTCAGGGCTTTTGATTTTGTGATGCGTGATTAAGCGCTGACCGTTGGATTAGTTTCAGAGATCAATGGTGGAGATTTAATCGGTGGGCGCGATGGTGAAGGGCTTATGGGAAAAGTGCGATTAAATCTTAGCCATCGGTTCTTGTGGATTCGACGGTTGAGATCTCATCGGGGGATCAACATCGAAACTTTGAAAGGGACGGAAAAGGAATGACCCATGTGGATTTGCGATGCAATGAGCCAATGGCCGTTGATCTGCAGAGATCAACGGCCCAGATTTGTTTCAAATCATACCGTCGGGTTTATGAAAAAACAAAGGAAAAAGGGGTTCGAGACAGAGTTTTTTAGACTTTTAGCGCCCGATTGCGGGGCTTATTAGGTCATATGAAACAGACGAAGATATCAGGGCTTTTTAAAAGAAAAGGCTTATCACAATCAGAGTTTTCAAAGTAAAAGGTAAATAAGGAAAATAGAAAACCCCAATTGTGATTGCGTGACGGGGGTTAACTCTGGGTTATAGCTCTAGGTCTCATGTGGGGAAAACGAGCTGGGGCTAAAGCCAAAGGGGCTCAAGGCCTTAATACAAAAAGACTGTTTTTTAGGGTTTTGGAAGGATTTTTAGAGGATTTTGGAGGTTCCGATAAGAGTAAAAAAAGGGGGTTTTAAACCTTATAAAGGGATTTTACAAGGCTTTAAAGGGAAATTCGAAGGAATTAGAGGCAAATGAAAGGGTTTATGGATGAAGTGAAGAAGGAAAATGGAGAAGTGAAAATGAGGGAAAATGAGGCCTTTTAAGCAGTTTTCTCTTGGTAAAACAGCAGGTACTTTTAGGAATATGAGGGAAACAATAGTGAAGATTAACTCAAGGATATTTATATTCATAAAAACTTCAAAGATGATAGCTTTTCAAAGGGGAATTATCTCTTGAAGTTTTGAAGAACAAAATTAGCCACTTCTTGGTATAATAGAATTTATCAGTGGCTAATAGTGGCTCCACTTGGGGAAGACAGTTGGTTCTTTAGGTGTCTAAAACCTCAGCTGTAAATCTCTGGCTTTTATTAAACCAGTGCCTTAATCCATTGGGCAACAACTTTTCTTTTTGATGATCTCTGCAGCAATTTTAAAACAATGGAATTCTGTCAAAACAACATGTCTACCTACCCATTCCTAATGATCCTAACATGTTTTCTTCTTTCAGAGTGCATTTATACTAGAAAACTCTCTTCAATAACATTTTATTCTTTTAAAAAATAGGAAACTAATCTGAGTCTAACCTTATTTCTCCATGAATCTAGATTAAGTAGTTGAATTCATAAATTCTCTACCTAACTAGTGTCTGTTAGGATTAGACTGTCTGACAGACTTTTATTCTCTAAATTAAAAAACAGAAATTTAAAAGCAGACAAGTCAGGATTGAATAGCCTAACTTGTTGCTGATCTATGGCATAAAAACAAGCTGCACATAGACTATTATTTGTAGAAAATTAAAAAAAAATTGTGAAGGCTTAAGATCTGAAATTTTAAGAATATCCTTCTCTTTTTGTCAGCTCTGTTTTTTAAATTTGTTCGAGTTGTTTCTCTTTGTTCTTTGGTTCAAGTTTTGAGCTGTTTTAGAACCATTTCCTCTATCTTTGGCTCAATATTTAAACAAATTAGAGCCATTATTTCTTTTGAAACTCATAGGTTTAGATTTTGATCTTGTTTGAACCCTTTTCTTCTATCCTAATCTACCTTACTGATAAGCCAATATTAAGTTGTTTGGAAAATCTAATTCACTAACCTATCAGCAGTAAATTGAAAGGCTAATTAGTCATGATTAGGCAGTATGAATAACTAGAAGTGTGTTTTTAAGAGTGGCATTTGAGCTTGCACACTTTCAGACTTTGTTTCTCTTTTTTGGTATGGGGTTGTACCTTTGTTGTTTTACAATCTTCCCTCTTTTCTCTTTTGTATTGTTTTTGGATTTTTATTTTTCTAACTTTGAATGCAATGTTTGAACAATGATATTTACAATGGAAAAAATAAAATGCTTTGAAACTCATGACTCTTGACAGAAGTAATGCTTGAGCATCCTGCCATTAACAAGACCTCCATATAAATCTTCTCCATTCAATTCCTTTATAAAAAATACATTGTGACCCCTCTCAGCATGAATAATATAGGGCCCTTTCCACAAGTTCTCAAACTTGCCATGTTTTCCCTTCTCTTCTCTTCTTGAATCCCATTTAAGAACAAAATTTCCAACTTGGAAATTGTTTTCCTTAGTCTTCTTGTCAAATAACTTCTTGATATTTTCTTGGACTAACTGTGTTCTTTCATAGACTTCTTCTCTAGTCTGTTGTAAATGAATTATTTGGTTGATTCTTCTCTACATATCATTCTCTTCAATTTTCACTTCTTGTAGGAGTTTCATGAATGGAACTCCTAATGAGGTTGGGAAGAATGCATCCATGCCATAGACCAGCTGATAGGGGGACATATTTATTGACTTTTTTGTAGTTAATCTATCATCCCATAAGGCATGAACCAACTTACTATGCCATGATTTCTAATTTTGATCCAATAGCCTTTTGATGATATTGATGAGGATTTTTTTGGAGGATTATGCTAATCCATTTCCTTGGGGATAGTAGGCATTAGAGTGGCCCAAGGTAATGTGGTATTTGTGGCAGATATCAACCATCATCTTGGACTTGAAAGCAGCAGCATTATTAGTTATGATTTTTCCAGGACAACCAAATCTGGATAGGATATTTGTTTCAAGGAACTTGATAATGACAGAGTCAGTAGCATTCCTAGAGGGTATGGTTTCTATCCACTTGGTAAATTAGTCAGTGGTAGTGAGGATCCACTTATGTTGGGCTGATGAAGATGGGTGAATTTCCCCAGTGAATTCCAAGCCCCATTGTTGAAAGGGTGCCTCGACACTAATAGGATGTAAAGGTAAGGGAAGAATTTTTCTTTTGCCATAAAAAATTTGACACTTATGGCAAGACATGACTAAATTCTGAGTGTCTGAGAAGAGGGTGGGCCAATAGTGACTAGATCTAAGGATTTTTTTTGTTGTGGTCTTCCAGTAGAGGTGTCCTCCACATTCTCCTTCATGCAGCTCATGCATGATTTTTCCTGCATCATCTTCAAGTAAACATTTAAGAAAAATTCCAACAGCATTTTTCCAATACAATACCCCATCTAAAATGAAATAACTTAAAGCTTTCTGTTTCAAAAATCTAGCTTTATTTTTAGAAAAAGAAGGAGGGGCATTCAAATATAAAATCACATAAATGATGTCAGCATACCAAGGAGAATTCAGAAATGTTTCTTCAATGAAAGGGGCAAATAATTCTTCTACTTCTTCCAACACATCTACCATATTCATATCTAGTGCTTGGAAGTTTGACTCAGCCATCAGTTTTGCTAATCCCTGCCCTTTAATCAGTTTGGTGGGCCTGATTTCTAAATCATATCCAAGAATAGTTGCAATCCATTTTCCCCTTTTACCATCAGGGTATTGACTTAGAATATCCTTGACAACAGTATGTGGAACAAAAGCAATTATGTGAGAGTGTAAAATGTAGACTCTAAAGTTCTTTAATGCTTTCACTAATGCTAAGACTTGCTTCTCCATGATGTTATATTTGAGAGGAGCATCTCTTAAGGCCCTACTAAAGAAGGATATTGGTTGTTCTTGCCCCAAGTCATTCTTTTGAAGTAATACTGCAGCTATTGTATGCTCAGATGCAAAAGAAAAGATATAAAATTCTTTTGGTAAAATCTCAAATAATCATGATTGGTGTTTGAGTGAGAGCTTGTTTAACCAGTTCAAATGATTGTTTAGCTTGTAAAGTCCATTTTACACCTACCTCTTTCTTAAGCATGTTTGTAATGTGTTTTAATAGCTCAGCAAGGTTGGGGATAAACCTCCTCAAAAAATTAATCTTGCCAATGAAAGATTGTAATTCTTTGAGGCTTCTTGGATGGCTGATTTGCAATATGCCATCTATCCTTTTAGGGTCTACTTTGATTCCCTCTTATAAAATTATGTGGCCAAGAATTGTACCTTCTTGGAGACCAAAAAGTGTCTTCTTGGGATTCAAAGATAAGCCAAATCTCCTACACTTCTCAAAAACTTTTCTCAAGTGAATCAAATGTTCTTCATTAGTTTTTGAGAACACAGTTATGTCATCAAGGTAAATTATTATAAAATAGCCTATATCTTCAGAGAAGGCTATTTCCATGGCCCTTTGGAAGGTGGCCCCTGCATTCATCAAACCAAATGGCATTTTGACATACATAAAGGTGCCCCAAGGTGTAATAAAAGCAGTCTTGTGTTGATCACTTGGGAGCACTAACACCTGATTATAACTTGAGAAGCCATCCAAAAATGATATTATTTTTGACCCAACTACCCTTTGAAGTATATGGTCCATCTTGGTCCAGGGGTAGTTGTCTTTTAGGGAGGCTCTATTTATATTTCTGAATTCAATACAGAGCCTGATTTCCCCTATATTTTTCCTAACAGAAACTAAGTTTGATACCCACTCTGAATATCTAATTGGTACTATAATCCCAGCATCATGCATATTTTCAATTTCTTCCTTAACTAAAGGTAATAAAACAGGGTTTATTCTCCTTATTTTTTGTTTGAAAGGTTTTTTGTTTTCCTACAAAGGAATCTTGTGCTGAATGATGCTAGTATCATAAGATTTCAGATCTTTGTATCCCCAAGAAAATACATCTTTGAACTCTTTGAACATCTCTATGTATTGCAATTTTATGTGAGCTGGGAGAGTGCTGGATAGTTTAATCATCTTGGGTTCTGCTAGGTTGCCTATGTTATGTTCTTATACCTCTATTTCTACAAGCTCCATTCTTGGTTCTTTGGCTACATCATTTAAATCAAAGAGGTGTTCTAAAGGAGTGAGACCCCTTGGAATTGTGTCATTCTTACATTGTAAAACTTCCAAGTCTTTTTGGTCTACGTTGTCAAATAATTCTGCTTCAAAAGGATTCTCATATTGATTTATATCAGTAGAACATGTCATTTCTATCTCTGGGATTTGTTCATTGTCAAAACAGTCTTCTTGATGGCTGGTTTTTGATGTTGGCATTTCAAAATCATTTTCTGATATTAGGAAATCATCTATGTGTTTTTCAAAGTCAAACACTTGCTAGTGATCCTCATTATCAGGCACTGCAGGCTTGTGTTTTACCTTTACACTAAGCTATTCATTTATTTGAGGTATTTGGCAGTTGCTAGCATTGAAGGCAAGTTCATTTGCTAGTTGATTTTGTGCTCTTAGAATGAAAATGAGTTCATATTTTTCAAAGGTTTTTAATAAATCAAGGGTAGCATTTCGATATTCTCTAAGTCTTGGGTTTCTAGCTGAATATTCTCCTTTGATTTTTCTTATGATAAGTTTATAATCTCCTAAGATTGATATATTTTGGGCTTCTAATTGTTTAATTAATTGTAAGCCAAGGATAAGTGCTTCATATTCAACAATATTGTTTGTGCATGGAAAATCCAGTTTATATGAAAAACTCTAATTTTTATTTTGAATCCATACACCTACCCCTGCACTTGTTTTATTACATGACCCATCAAATTTTATTGTCCAAAGTACATCTGCCTCATTTTCATTTTCTTGTTGTTGTTGATTTTCAATGTTTTGAATTTGATTTGAGGGAAAATTTAATTGTTCTGGTAAACTGATTTGCTCTTGGTTTTCCCTTTCTTTTTGAGTGATTTGGTCTTCATTGTACAAGATAAAGGAATCTAGACTTGATTGAATGGAATAGATTGGATATTTGTTTGGTTTATCTATGTTTCTCACCATGTATTTCATGTGGGATTCCCTGTATAATCTTCTGTTTTGGTTAAAAACAGGGATGGTGGCAAAAGACATGTCCATTTGAAGGCTCCCCTGAAGTTTGGCTCCCCATGATCTTGATAAAAGCATGCCATACTTTGGGGGAATGTCAGATACAACTATGTCCATCACTAGACTCTTAGCAGGGATTTGAGATAAGTTAACACATAAATCTTTGATTAAACCCAAGCATTTGACTCTGCTTGAATCAAAGGAATAAAAATCCTTCTTTGGTTTAGTAATTTCTAAGCCTAAGCTTTCTATTACTACTTTTTGCATAAGATTATTTGAAGCTCCAGAGTCTAACATGGCATTGTGTAAAATTTTCTCATGTATATTCAAACTAACATAGAAGGGAGGAAAAACCCCTTCTTGATATTTTCCTTCAACTTCTGGACCAAACAACAATTCAGGCTTGTCATCTGTCAAATTCAACGTGTCAGTATCACTTCCTAAGTTCAAATCTTTTAAAACTTGGTTTTTGTACACTTCTTGGGTTACTAGTTCAGCTAGAGGGATGGTAATTTTTATATTTGCAATCTCTCCCTCAAGGCTGAAAGGAACAATTGATTTGGTCATATTTACATCTGTTTTTTTCACTTGAATTATTTTCAGCAATTTTGACTTGCTGAACTTTATTTGAACTGCTAATTGGGACAATTTTTTTAGGTCCACTAGCTGGAGTGTTAGGGATGCTTTGTTCAACATTTGGCTGGCTTCTTTTATCTTTGTTTAAGTCTAGTTTCTTAGAAAAAATGTTGGGTTTCTCTGCTGTTTTTTTAGGCTGATTTTCTACATTTTTCTTAATAGCAGTGTTAGTGTTTTTGTCTTCTAAATTGTCTATGTTCCCTTTGCTCCTAGGATCATACTGTTTATGCACCTCCATGATTGCATTTTCAAACCCTAATCTATAATCATTAGAATCTTCATAGGTGTTTGTATTTTGATCTGAAGAGAAGAAACCTTGCTCTTCTTCAGTGAGGAAAACATCATCCCCACTGTCTGATCCAATCAAGTTTACATGATCTTCTCCCAACCTTTCAATCTCCCTTTCTTCCTCATATTGATCTACATAATTTTGTTGGAAGGGAGGTCTAATCTGTTGGTCATTTTCTTTTTGCCTATCTTGATTGTTTTCTCTTCTATAATTCTGATTTCTATTTCTGTTTTGGTTGTTTTGAGGTTCTCTTGGTGGCACTCTATCATTCAAGTTGATCTTTTCAAGCGTTTTCTCCATTACCTTCACTAGGTTGTCAATATTGGTGTCAGAAGCTGAGGTTGAGGGTGCAATGTGATCTTTATAAGTTACCCTCTTCTCTGATCTCAACCTATTTCTCTTCTCAATTATGTTTGCTTCTATGCTCACAGCTCCTTTCTGCATGTCTTATAATGTTAAGTAATCTCTCTCCCTTAGCTGATAGGCCATTTTAGCATCAAAGCCTTCAGGGTATTTCACTATGGCCATGCCTTGGGGAGGTTTCATATGAGGTGGAAGAGCATTGTAAACACTGTTAAACCTAGTGGAATAGTCATGAGCACTTTCTCCTTGATTTCTTTTAAGGCTGCTATACTCTGCTAGTATTTGGAGAGGGTTCTTTTTGAGTTCCCATTTGTTGATGAATGTTTGATGCAAAGAAGGGAGATCATTGATGCTGTTAGGAGGTAAATTTTTAAACCATTTCTTTACATCTCCTCCTAAAATTTGGGAAAATATTCTCATCTTAATGGTTTCCTCTTCTATCTCCATGTGATCAAATGCATACTCCATCCTATCTACATGATGTTGAGCTGTGGTAGATTCTTTTGTAGTGAAATGGGGAATTTTGGATTGATAATCATTTGGTAAGGGAAGAAAAGGTTGTGGTAACACTAATGGGTCATACCATGTTGCCATGGCTGGAAAGAAAGGTGGATTTAGAAGAGGTGGATTTACAACAGTGAAAGTGGGCTGAAATGGAGTGTTTTGAATAGTGGTAGTATGGATTGGAGTGGAAGAAACACTTGGGCTAGCAAACTGGTTTTGAGCAAATTTGTTATGAAAAAGGCTAAAGTGATGTAGAAGCTAGGAATCAGGAGGAGTAGAAGGTGAGGCTTCTCTACTAAAGCTCTGTTGCAAATCTACAATGTCAAGATTAGTTTGGTTCAAATCACCTTGAGATATATTTTTAAAGATGTTCATTGTATGATGTAAATCAAAGTGTAAATCCTCTAAGACAACAAGGTTTTCAGGGACAGATTTTGTTCTTAAAAGGCTCCTATCAGCAATTGATTTTCTAGATTTAGAAGTCTGCCACAGAATTCTCTCTAGATTGTCAACTATTGTAGGAGGATTAGGGTCTGGATGGGATCTAGTGTTGATCCTATGTAAAGCCAGACTTCTTTTTCAAAAATGAGAAAGGTTGAAGTTTTTTGGGACTGTTTTTGAAAGTATTGCCTCTCACAATGTCTTATCTATTATGGGACTAGGCTTCTAAACTTCCTCAAGGTTATTTAACACAATCCTAAAGAGATCTAGAGACCTAGATGAGTAATAGGCCTACTGAGGCTAGTGGAGTCGCCAGGTGGAAAATTTTTAGCTTCTATGAAGGTAAAATATTGGATGGTTCCACCACCATGTTTATTATGAAGCCAATCTGAATTATTTTTGGGTTTTTCTGAGTTTTTTTTAGTCTTATGGGTTATGAGAGTGTCCTAAATCTGATTCAACACTTAGCTAAGGTGTTTAAAACAAAGAGAGCTCACTCTTATGGCTTGGTAACTGATTTATTCAAGGTTTGATAAGGCTCTGTGAGAATCCTAAGGGTTACTTAGTTTGCCACTGATTCAAATATGTCCTATCATGATTACCATTATGCTTGGTAGTGCTTGAAGAAGGCTACTTATGTTGTACTGGACAATGAGTGTTTTGTTTTTAAGGATTTTACTCAGTGTCCCACCATGATCGCCATTATGTTGGGGTCCTATGTTTTGATAGATTGGAAAATCAAAAGACAAGGCAACATCAGAACCAATCTTTAGAGTTCCAGGATCTATTCCTCCTGTTCTTAGAGAGGGATATCTCAAATTATGTGTTTTGAAAAGGTTTATCTTGTTTTCTTTGAGTATTGGTTTTAGAATAGTTGTTAAGTGCAAGTGTTTGTTTGTTTGGTTGAATGACATAGCAGAACATGAAAGTTCTAGGAAAGATAGGTAGAAAGGATAAATTTCAGATTGATTGGGCAATGGAGTCAAGAAGAGGTTATGACAAACTTATCAATGGATATTGGATATCAGAGGGAAAATCTAACTTGGCCACAGGATCCTTTGATTTTGTGAATGAGATGGACATCAATGATTTGGAAAGAGATTTTGAATTCTCAACAAAGGGAATTTGAAAACATAACTTGAACAATAAAGAGGTATTTGATAGACAGGGCTAACCATGAATTCTACAAACCAGAATTTAAGCAAATGATGACTTAAAAACAACTTTCAAAATGAAATCTAAGATTCAGGAGCACATCCTATTTCCTCAAAGATTTTATTTCAAATGATTTAGAAAACACATAAGATTCACTGATAATTGTAGTCATAGAAGAGGGAACGCCTAAAAACATCTATGAACACAACTACAAAGACCTTTAAAACAATTTTTCAAGCAATGACAAAGGGTATGATCAAACTAGACCTCCTTGGCTAACTATAAACAATGGTACTTCAAAGGGAGACTTCAAAAAAATCTTTCAAGTGGCAACAGACAAGAAGGGAAAACCATAAATGATGTTGAAACCAACTATTTGAACTATTAGAGAAATAAACAAGCTTGAGGACTAAAGAGAGAGATTAAAGACTCTAAAATACCTCAGCAGAAGAAAAAATAAAACAGTGAAGGATGAACAGGTCTAAGGTGCTTCTATGAGTCATTTATTAGCCTAAAAATTTCATCCTACTGTAGTAAGCATTTATGGTACAAAATGAAAACAGGAGAAAACATCAAACAGTTCAGACTACTTCACCAACAGCCAAGCTCATGGATCTAGTGGTAGAGCCTTCTCAATAACAAGCATATTTCAACATCCTCAAGCTTCCAAGACTTCAATTTCTTCCTCAACTTCGGACAAACTATGTATTATTTCAGAGAGATTCAGTATTACAACTAGTGAAAAATCAACCAAAAACTTCTCATCTTCTTCATAAGTATTTATAGAAGAAATGAGGAGGTGGAAGAGTTTTTAGGATTGAAGTGTAATAAATTCTACACTAAATGCAACTCCTAGCCTTGAAAACTGTGCAAGGCATAAGGCAGGAACGCATTGAATTATGATTCTGTTCCATTTACTCTGTTTCTGTCTTTTTAGGCTTAATGGGCAAAAATATTGACTTCGAGGCCTATTTAATCTTTACAATAACTTCAATGATAGTTTAGAATTTGTTCTTTCTTTGGTAATAACTGTTCAGGTGTCTTTATGCAAATATCTTCGAATTGGGCAATAAGTAGGCCTTCTTTTGATTTATGAATGCTGCAAGTGGCTCTTTGGTAGCTGAAGAGGATTAAACTACCCTCTGATGTGGCAGTGGAGGCTTCTCGAACTGATATATTTCTTTGTTTTATCCTAAAACACCTTTAATCTGTCTTTGCTCTGTGTTTTAGGCCTAATCAGGCTTAATTCTTGTCTTCAGGTCTTCATACTGTAGATCAGGCACTTGATTTTTTATTGTTTTTAGGTCTCAATCCCTTTGAACTCTTCTTAAAACTTTAAACACTGATACCTTTCGATCTCCTATCTTCAATGTTGATTTTCTTCAATAAATGGACTCTGACTGTGTTTTTGATGTGTTGCAGGTGTGCGAAGGGTTTTTATAATACTACCAATGTTCATGAGACATGGTTAAAATTTTTGTTCGAACCCTGTATATTCATTTTCTTCATTGATGGTGGCCTGGGGGATCGTCATCCCCGGAACTGTGGAAAAAACCTTTATAACCTGCAAAAAATAAAAAAAATTATAAAAATCCTACGAGGATAGGTTTAAACTACTTTGGAGGCTTTGGGTGCGGGATTAAATCGGAGCCGTTGGATGAAAATAACCAATGGTCGAGATTAAATGGTAGGTTCATTTGAGAGGTCAGATGGTGGGGAAAGGTAATGGAGGGGAAGTTAAATCAAGGCCGTTCGATCTTCAGAGATCGACGACGGAGAACTCTCAATGGATTGTTTGGAAGGAGAGGCGAAGGGCAAGCGAATGGAGGATGAAATATAACGTGTGCCATCCGATCTAAAGGATCGACGGCCAGGATTAAAAGGTAAAAAATTAATGCAGAGGGTAGGTGGTTTGGCGGAAAACCGGTAGCGGTTTTCGCGTTGTGCTTGGGTGGTTTTGAAATTTCTCCAAAAAAACGCAATATGGGTCTGCGCTCGACACATGGATTTCTAAAACCACCTATATCGCGTAAAAGTTGCGCACTGTCGGAAGGGCTAAAAAATTACACGATATGGTTTCTAGGCTGTTGGATTGGATGATCCAAATCCAACGATGCAGATTGAGTGCGATAGATAAAAAGCTACGGGGTAAAGGGTATGTGGGGTCCAGGTGACGTCAGAAAAATTTGGCGCGTAGTGGAGGGTGAAATAGGCTATCCGATCGTTGAATTCCTTTGATAAATGGTTATAATTGAAAAAGGAGCAGAAATGAAAGGAAATGGAAAGGGCAGAAAAATGGGGCCCGATGACCTTAGATCTTCAAAGATCGACGGTCAGGATTCACTTTTAAAACCTTCTGTCGGGAAACAAAAATATACAGGAATGGTAAGGTTTCAAAGGAAATTGGCAGAGAAACGAGGAGAAAAAGGGGCCCACCTTTTATATAAGGGCGGAAATAAGGATTAATGTGGGTCGTCAGATCTGGAGGATCGACGGACGAGATCTGTCGATGGAGGACAAAGAGAAAGGTAGGGTTAAAAAAGTGGAAGCATTGTGAGCCGTTGGATCTAAGAATGATCAATAGCGAAGATTTGATCGCAGGATCGCATTGGTGGAGGTCAAAGGGTAAAGTAGCAATTAAATGTGCCGATGCAATTGACCGTGGACTGTTAAATCTAGCGGAATGAATGGTAAGGATTTAATCACATCAAAGAAAAAGGAAAGGGGCTGAAACTCCGGGGCTTTTGATTTTGCGATGCGCGATTAAGCGTTGACCATTGGATTAGTTTCAGAGATCAATAGTGGAGATTTAATCAGTGGGCACGATGGTGAAGGGATTATGGGTGGATCGCGATTAAATCTTAGCCGTCGGTTCTTGTGGATTCAATGGCTGCGATCTCATCGGGGGATCAGCATCGGAACTTTGAAAGGGACGGAAAAGGAATGACCCATGCAGATTTGCAATGCGATGAGCCGATGGTCATTGATCTGCAGAGATGAATGGCCCAGATTTATTTCAAATCATGCCGTCTGGTTTATGAAAAAACAAAGGAAAAAAGGGTTCGGGATAGAGCTCTTTAGACTTTTAGCGCCCGATTGCGGGGCTTATTAGGTCGTATGAAACAGATGAAGAGATTGGGGGTTTTTAAAAGAAAAGGCTGATCACAGTCGGAGTTTTCAAAGTAAAAGGTAAATAAGGAAAATAGAAAACCCCGTTTGCGATTGCGTGATGGGGGTTAACTCCAGGTTATAGCTCTAGGTCTCATGCGAGGAAAAGGAGCTGGGGCTAAAGCCAAAGGGGCTTAAGGCCTTAATGCAAAAAGATTGTTTTTTAGGATTTTTGAAGGATTTTCAGAGGATTTTGGAGGTTCTAATAAGAGTAAAAAAAAAGGGTTTTTAAACCTTATAAAGGGATTTTACAAGGCTTTAAAGGGAAATTCGAAGGAATGAGAGGCAAATGAAAGGTTTTATGGATGAAGTGAAGAAGGAAAATGGAGAAGTGAAAATGAGGTCTTTTAAGCAGTTTTCTCTTGGTAAAATAGCAGGTACTTTTAAGACTATGAGGGAAACAACAGTGAAGATTAACTGTATGAAGTTATCTTCATAAAAACTTCAAAGATGATAGGTTTTCAACAGGGAATTATCTCTTGAATTTTTGAAGAACAAAATTAGCCACTTCTTGGTATAACAAAATTTATCAGTGGCTAACACCTCCTCACCTTGACCTTGCAAAACTCCACGAAAGTGATATGAGCTCTAAAATTCTGAGTTTGAGATTCATACTCATGCAAGAAACCACTAAGAGTTCCCCTCTCAGGCATTCCTCCTTCTTCTTTCTCTCTTATGGAAAAACTGGCCATGTGACTGTGATGTACATCATAGGGTGTGGCTATATGCTCACACTCCCTATAGGAAAATGTAGAGTTTGACTCAGTTTCAAACCCTCTTGGAGATCCTGTACATATCTCCCTCCTTATCTTCTCAAATTCTTCATGAATGCTCTGTACAGATCTTGGAAGAATCTTTGTAAGCTTATCTTCCTTTTTCTCTCCACATAGTGGAGCCTTCATATTCTCTCTCCTTGATAACATAATGGCTAAGATCTACAGGTTGAGCTAGGATTATGCTTTGATACCACTATAATATCCCAAATTAGGAAATTTCTACAACAATGATAATATCTCAACATATTCTAAAGTTGGGGATCCAGCAATATGCAAACACAAAAATGGAGTAGTAGTGACACTCAATTCATATAAATGTGAGATAAATTCATAGCCATATTATTAATTAATAGCAGCAACAAATGAATACAATATCTTGAGGAAAATTCTACTCAAGATAAGCAATGCTCAACCGCAAGAGACAAGTACGTAATTCATGATAAAACACTGCTACACAAGTGTGCCCAATCTATGAATGCGCAGTTTTATAAGAGAAAGTGCATGCTAACATATGTCAAATACATGGATATACAAATATATGGCCCATACAACATTGGGAGTGAAGATCTCAACTCCCAAAGGCTACCTCCTGTCAATCCTGGAAGGATTGGCTATAAAATAAAAAATCTGCAAAATACCGGAGTTGTTGGGTAGCAGCTGCAACTCAAGAAATAGAACTAGATGGAGATGGCTGTAGATGACGACCAAACTGAATATGCCTCCTCCAATGGATCTTTCAAGAGAAAGGCTGATCCCCTCACCAAAGATCTCACCCTCCAACAATCTGCAAGAGCCCCACTGCAAATGCTTCACTAAAAATAATGCAGTCACTGGATGAAACTGCGCTGTAGGGGCAAGAGAATGGGTTGGCCCAATGCCAAGATTTTCAATCAGCTCCAAATGCCTCCAAACTAATCTCTCAAAGGAAAGAGAGACTCC
The DNA here is from genome assembly GCA_034641835.2 of Pinus albicaulis. NCBI lineage: Eukaryota > Viridiplantae > Streptophyta > Pinopsida > Pinales > Pinaceae > Pinus > Pinus albicaulis. The sequence continues at coordinate 695,654,213 of CM076575.1, forward strand.
TCCTCTGAAAAATAGCTGACGGAGGTAGTGTAGTGAACCCTAACTGCAACACCCTACAACACAACATTATTCTGCTGCAGAAATAACACTGTCTTGGAGGAGGATGCTTGGCCTCAAGCCTAGATTTGAGGAAAATCAGTGCAATCCCTCAAGAGGCCTCTCAATAAGGAGAGGAAATCCTAAACAGGAATCCCTTGTGCTAAGCAGCACTGCAACTCAGCTAAATAGTTAGAGATTGTTGAAAGTCTGAATAGACCATAAAATCAATAACACATAACCTGAGAAACAATGGCTTCCTTGCCCTCCTTTTAAACAAGTGAATGCCCCCTCTACATGGATCCCACTCCTTTTTAGGGTTTCCTCCACCAAATAACCCTCTCCCCATTCATACTGCATTTTTTCTCTAAGTGTTCTCCACCTCTTATCCCAACGCTGTTGACTTGGTCAAACTTGACCTTGTCCACTTGCAAATGTCCCTGTTCACACATGAGGGTGTGAAAAAAAGTTCCAATGATGATCCCCTTTCATACTATGAGGGATTTTATTGATATTTGCATTATGCATGGGCCTCCTTACCCATTTATTCTCCTCCTAGGTGAAATCAGCAAAAATTAATATTCCAATTTATTGTAGGAAAAATTTGGAATATTACAGAATTTGAAAAGAATGTTTTTATCGATGAGTGATATAGCTCAATAATATTATGTTCTTTTTAATCCTAAAGATAGGAGTGATTATGATGATCTTCCCATGGTTCTCCTTTTAGCATCATGGATTCCACAATATTCTCATATGTCAAGAAAGTGGATGAAAAAGTATCAGATGGAGTACCAAAATCTAATGAACTATAAACTCAAATGATTGACGACAATAATTTTGGATTCACCACCCAAGCCATGTAGATTGATTTCTATGCCAACTGAATTGGGCTAGGTACAAAAAATTCATACAACGTAACAACTTTAGAATCACCCCTAATATTCCTTAAGCCAGATGGAGTGGAAGATATCATGTAGGAGGTCTCTATGTTTGCAATTTTTGCCGACGTCGCAAGCGGCAGTAATGCAAAGGTTCCCATGAGAGAATAATCCTTTAAGAGTCCCACACCAATGTTCTTAAGTGCTAGTTGGGGAGTGTGAACTAACGAAATGCTTCTAGTTACTTAGGAACTGGAGGCAAAGAAGGATAGTTGATTGATGACTGTGATGACACCTTTATGTGGAAATGCGATCATTCTAAAATATGTAGAGACAATCGTAGTCGTAGCATATACCCATGGCCTTCCAAGTAAAATGTTGTAATCAAGGGATCTGTCAACAACCTCTTCTTCAACATTTACTATTTCCCACCCTAGTTCAACATGTAGATTATTGATGATACCATAAGGCTTATATGTACATCAGTCGAAAGCTTTCAATGTCGTAGGCGATTGAGACAGGCGCAGCGAGCCAAGTGACTTCCAACACTTTAGAGACATAATGTAGGTAGGTGATCCCTCATTAATAATAGTACGATGAAGGAGGTGATTGAGAACATTTAATTGGATGGAGAATGCCAATTTTGCTGGTAATTGCGGCGCTTAGCCCATATGATTAAAGACTACAAGATTGGAATATGTCGGATTGATTCGACCAATTACCGAAAACAAAGCCTACTTCTGGGAAGGAAAATTTTGAAGCACCTCAAGCGTTGAAATAGCTGAAGGGGATTGAGCCAAATCTTCAACTATGTTATAATTTTGAGCAGCTTAGGCTCAAGGATTAAATGTCGATTTATGAACGACTCCCTTCAGTGGCTTTATTGTCAATTCAACAATAACAATTGGCGATATTGATTCTGTAGACAGATTCGTGGTTGAGGTAGTAGGTTTATCAGTAGCCTGAATATCGTAACATTTATTACTTTTTGACACCAAAACATTAGTCGATGGCTTCGTAACAGACATCATAAGCATTTGGGAACTAGAAGATGGATCCGTAGCAACCAAATTTGTGTCTGGATTTGGAAATGGATCTATAAACACAGCAGATGCATGCGAAGTCTTAATCAATTTTGAAACTTCGACGTAGTGAGGACAATATGAAACAAAGGGCTCCTCATTATAGATTATGAAAGGGTAATAAGGTTTCTGATTTGCAGATGATTGATCATGTTGTAGACAATTTTTTCCCCCTAGAGACAGCCTAGAGTTGCTATAGACCAGTGCCTAGGACATCTTATCATAGCAAGGAGCTCATAATATAGCTTGGGTTGTCAATCCAAAAGCTCTCCTGCTATCTCTTGTAAAACAAGGAAATTAATCGAAATGGAACCAAACTCTCTCAGAAGCTGATACAAAGATAAGAATAATGTAGGAATAGCATGCAAAACTCCAATACATAAGCATCAGACAGTTTAGAGACAACTTACTGCAAAGAGGGCCAGTTCAAGTAATATGCCACAGAAATCAAATATCAGGAAGTAAATGCAGTGAAGAAATATTAAGAAGATATTAGTCATCTGTGAGCAAATACCCAGATATACAATACCACCAAGCATGGGCTTATCACTCTAAGAATCCATACAAGATGATAGCATTTTAAAAGCATCCACCCACAGCAACTAATATAGTAGAAATATGTATGAGACGAGTATGAAATAGTATATCATGACTAGGCCTATTTAAAGCGCTTGACTAATCCAAGTATGGGCACCAACTAGGATGAATCCTTACTCAAGACCAGTGAGCCACTCGCATTCTAGAACATGATACAAGAAGATAAATAGTATGAAATGAGATATTATATTAACACATAAGAAAAGATTACATACTGTGGAATACCAAAGACCAGAATCCTCATTACAGTTATAACTCCTCCTCACTGAGACCCTATGGGCTCTGAGCCTTCATACGAAAATTTCACAAGATGTATACAAGAACTTCTCTCTGCACAGTTTATTGATAGAAATCCGGAACCCTTACAATTTTTTTCATCTGGGGTTTTACAGGAGAGGTAGAAAACTCTAGAGAATGAGGTAGGTGATGCGCATTTAATGATTTGATTTAAAACAAAGTGGTGGAAACCTTCGCGCCCATACTGTTAAATGATTAGGTGATGTTATCTTGTACTTTGAGATTTTCCTGCTGAAATAAGTGCACTAGAACAAATCTCTTCAGGAACGCAACATAGGGGTAAATCTTCACGAACATTATGTACTTTCCTGAAGAAAACTCGGCTGAAGTAACACCTTGAGAGTATTGATTCCTGTACATTATATACTCTCTTCCTTTAAATACCTGAATTTGAATTTGAAACCTTTCATGCCGGACGCTGAATTCATTGCTCCTTTATTAATATTTTGCTGCTGCAGCATTAATGTTTTCATCCGTGAAATCTTGGTTTGGAATGGCTCTGGAGGTTTGGATAGATTTTGAACCTTGCTGTTTTAATGAACGTCATGTCACGGCAGCTCCCCGAGGCTTCCCTTCGTAAATTTATCTCTGAAAAATTATCTTTGGAAGAGGCCTCGGCTTTTGTAATGGAGGCGGTAATTAATGGCGATTTTCTTCCTCTCGCGCCCTACAAAATACACAAAATTTGTTAAGAAAACAAATGCACAGGGGAGTGAATGCAGTGGAGGTGACTGAGGCAACAAGGTGGTGAGATAAGATGATGGAAGTATGAAGGACAGTAGTGAAAAACATAGGGGAGTGATGATGAATTGGCTGGGTGGAGGTTGATAACGTGAACACTGAAACATGGCATATGAACGGAATGCATGAATGGTAGGGGGGGAACATATTTGACACGTAGAGCGGTGACGTGGATGTGGGACCTGGTCACAGCAGAGAGTGATTCATTGAAAAATGCAACGGTTTGACTCTGCACGAAAATGCAAAGAGATACGATGAATTGCAATGGGACGTGGTGGGAGCGATCGTACGAGGTGGGGCCCGGGAAGCGCATCAAAAAATCGCAAATAGAAAAAGTGTGATGGGGAGATGGTGGTGAAATATGGAAACTGCGCTCTGCGCTTTGCGATGGAGGGGTCACTTGACACACAAAATTGCGACTGGCGGAAGTGCGACGGGGGAAAATGCGATGGTGCGATCGGTCGCGTCACAAATAATTGCGACGGATCAAATGGTCATAACAAATGAAAATGCGACCTGCGATGGATTCGATTTGCGATAGACGCTCTAAGGGGCAGCGCTTGGTCACAGCACTTGGTTACATGGATGAAAGGAGGGGCAGGGTTAGGCCCGAGATAACTTTAATCACAGATTTTTGGCCTTTTTACAATGTATTTTGTGGGAGGATAGGATAACGATAGAAAATATATGAGAGTCTCAGGCCACGACAAGGGTTTTAAGGGGATTCAAAAATGACAGCAAGCCAAGAATTTGTATGTATGGGCTGACATGTACAACATCGGCTCCATCTGGGGACGGCATGTTCATCCTTGGACATGTCGAGAACCTACAGACCTTTGATCATCCTACATGTAGATTCCGCTCTTCAGCCCTTTGCTTTTTCTTCAAAACTTATTAGCACACATTTCTTATTAAAAACTGAAGCAAAGTCTATATACAATATAATACAACAGGCATACTCTGCCCGAGTCAAAATTGAAAGAAGGGCTTGAGAAATTGGCCATTTACAGGGGCGTCCAGCAGATCACCCTGTAGGTTCTCTAACATAAAAGTATTATTTCCCCCTTGATTCACAATTTTGAATGGGCCAAACCACAGTGGACTGAATTTGGCATGCTTGCCCTTTTCAGCTCTCCGGATATCCCATCTAAGAACCAGGTCTCCAATTTGAAATTTTCTATCTTTCGCATGCCGATCAAATACATTTTTCATTTTCTCCTGATATTCTGTTAATCTCTGATTCACTTGGTTCCGTGTTTCCTCTAATTCGATCAATTGATTGATTCTTCTGACCATGTCATCTGGTTCTTCCTGACTTTCTTGTATGAAACGTGCCACTGGCAAAGCCAACTGCACAGGAAACACAGCTGCTTGCCCATATACTAATTCATATGGGGATTTCCCTGTTGCTCTCTTGCTAGTTATCCTATTCGCCCATAGAGCAAATTTTAGTTGGGAGTCCCAATTCTTCTAATTCTCATTTATTTTTTTCTTCAAGGCTTTCACCAGGGTTTTATTAGAAGACTCTGCCAAGCCATTTCCCTGTGGATAGTAAGCTGTGGAGTGACTCGATATGATGTTATATTGTTGGCAGAAATTTACGAACCTGGCAGAATTGAAAGCCTGTGCATTATCAGTTACAATTCTAGCAGGACAGCCAAACCTGGATATGATATTTTCTTCCATAAACTTGATTATCACAGCATCTGTAGCATTTCTTGTAGGTATGGCTTCCACCCATTTTGTAAAGTAATCTGTAGCTGTTAATATCCATTTGTGTTGGCCACTTGAAGGAGGATGTATTTCTCCAATAAAATCTAATCCCCATTTCTGAAATGGTTCATTTACATGAATAGGAATCAAGGGCAAAGCTGCTAATTTCTGTCTTTCTGCAAATCTTTGACACTTGTCACATGCTCTGACCCAAGCAAAAGCATCTGTAAACAGTTTTGGCCAGTAGAAGCCAGCCTTCAGGATCTTATGAGCTGTAGGCCTCCAGCTGTAATGTCCTCCACATATTCCCTCATGAAATTCTGTCATTATATTCTCCACTTCCTTTTCTGTGAGGCATAACAGTAATATACTTGAAGGGTCTCTCCAATATAGTTGTCCGTTGGCAATTATATATTTCTGGGATTTCATTCTTACAGCTCTGTATTTTATCTTATCACAACTTGGGGGACAGCTAAGTGTTAAAAGATATTCAACTATTTCTTTATACCAAGGACTAGTGAGATATTTCATGTGTACCTTTTGAGTGGCCATCTCTAGTCCTTGTTGTTCTTCTCCTTTCTCATATTCTTCATTTGCTATCATGGATAAATTAATGCCCAAGGCTTGATGATTTGACTCGGATAACATTTTAGCAAGTCCCTGTCCTTTAATCGGCCTAGTAGGTCTGATATCCAGATCATACTCCTATATTTTTACAATCCATCTTCCTCTTTTACCTTCACTATCCCCCTGAACAAGAATGTCTTTGACAGCTGCTGTGGGAACATATGCAGTAATGTGGGATTGTAAAACATATGTTCTAAAAGCCTTAAGGGACTTTACCAGGGCATATGCCTGCTTCTCCAATATATTATATTTTAATTCAACATCATGCAGCACTTGACTGAAGAAAGAAATAGGCTGCTCATGTCCATCTTCATTTTTCTGCAACAAGACTCTAGCTACAGTATGAGGTGAAGCAAATGAGAATATCATAAATGGCTTTGCATAATCTGGCCCAGCTAGCACAGGAGCTTCAGCAAATGCTTGTTTTATCCTTGTAAATGCATCTCTGGATTCTTGGGACCACTTTACTTCATTATCCTTTTTCAACATATCAGTGATATGCCTAACTATCTCGGCATAGTTAGGAATAAACCTTCTCAGAAAATTGATTCGGCCTAGAAACACCTGCACTTCCTTCTTATTTCTGGGTAAAGGAATACTATTTATAACTTCAACTCTCTTAGGGTCTATTTTCACACCATCTTTAGTTACGATGTGCCCTAAGAGTTTTCCCTCATCTAATGCAAATAAAGACTTTTGAGGATTGAGGGAAAGGCCATACCTTCTGCATTTTTCAAAAGTTCTCTTTAAATGCTCAATATGCTCATCATCATTCTTTGAAAATACTGTAATATCATCCAGACATACCACCAGAAACTTGTCCTGTTCTCCAATAAAGGCTATTTCCATTGCCCTCTGAAAGGTAGCACCTGCATTAATTAATCTGAATGGCATCCAGGTGTACATAAATGTTCCCCATGGTGTGGTGAAAGCAATCTTCTTTTGATCTTCTGGGGACATAGCCACTTGATTATAACCAGAAAAACCATCCATCATTGACATTCTAGATGCTCTGACCTTTTCTTGCAGGATGTGGTCCATCTTAGGCAGAGGATAATTGTCCTTTAATTATGCTCTATTTAAATTTATGAAATCCACACACAGCCTTATTTCTCCATTTTTATTTCGAACAGGAACAAGGTTTGCTACCCATTCTGAGTAACTCAACGGCACAATTATTTTGGCCTTCAGTAGCTTTTTGATTTCTTTTTCAATAGAGGGAAGCAGCAGAGGATTTATCTGTCTGAGCTTCTGCTTATAAGGCTTTGCATCTTCCCTTAAAGGAATTTTATGTTGAATTATATTAACATAAAAAAAAATTAGGTCCTGATAGGACCATGCAAATACATATTTATAGGATTGAAACAACTTCAAATATTTTCCTTTATATTCTTCTGGGACCCTTTTGGATAGTTTTACAATTTTGGGATCAGCATGAGTACCCAGATTTAAATCTTCCACCTGGTCTTCTTCTATCACTTTGTTTCACTGCAATGGGATATCATCTTTGTTAAATAATCTTTCTAGAGGCACCAAACCTCTAGGTATAAAATTTCCTTTCAGTTGCAGCACTTTATTACCTGCTATTTTTTCTTCCCATTTGTTTCTTGTGACATTTTTAGCTTCCTCTTCTTCATTGTCATCAATCTCCAAGTTAGAGAATTCCCCCACTATTTCTAGGAATCTCTTCATCTGTTCGTCATCTTCGAATACCTGCCAATGTTTAATATTATCTGGGATAGATGGCCTGTAACGTACCTCCACTTCATATCTTAAGAGTGGATTCTGAGGAGGACGGAATGTACTTTCAGCCACAACCAGAGAGTCTGCTATTCTATTCTACTCCTGGGGCATGAACTGTATATTAAAAGCCAAGAAGAAATTTTCCACCATGTCCCAAAATTCATTTCTGTAAGCTCTCAGCCGTGGATGCTTAGTTTGACATTGATTTCTGATCTGCCTTACAACCAGCTCAGAGTCTCCCATGACTTTTAGACTTTGGACGCCCATGTTTCTAGCTGTCTGCGGTCCCAATAAAAGTGCTTCATATTCAGATACATTATTTGTAGCCTCATATTCCAATTTCAAGGACAGTGGGACCCATTTTTCTGTATGAGAGATTAATAATACTCCAGCTCCATTACCTTCTCTTGAATTTGCCCCATCAAAATGTAAAGTCCAAATTTCTAATTCCTGATCTTCTTTAGGCTGCTCAGTTTGGATTTGACCAAAAAGGGGCTCATGGGCATAATCTTGATTTTCTTCTAACATCAAACATGAGAGGTCTCCCTCCTTATTATAAACTGGGGAATTCTCTGAGCAATCAGCCTCGGTTACCATTTTAACAAATCTGGTCTCCCTGTATAACCTCCTCTCCTGGCCTCCAAAGACTGGGACAGTAGCATATGTTAAATCCAATTTGATTGACCCACCAATTTTTGTACCCCAGGACCTTGACAGCAACATGCGAAAGCGGGCTGGGATATCAGCAACCACAATGTCCATGACCACACTTTTTGCTGGAATTTGGGCCAAATTGACCACTAAATCTTTAATCATCCCCAAGCATTTAACCCTTTTGGAATCAAATGAATATAGATCTTTATATGGTCTTGTAATTTGCAGTCCTAGTTGTTCCATGACAGACAGAGGCATAAGATTATGGGAAGCCCCAGAATCTAGCATACAATTGTGTAGTAGCAGGTCATGAATAACTAGAGATACATAAAAAGGAGGGGTAGAAGGATCTACTTCCTCAACATGTGGGCCAAAGACTACCATGGGTCTTTCTTCTTGAAGGTTTAAACTATCAGGCACAGTTGGTATTTCAGAAGGAAGCATGAAGGAAGTAACTTGAGACTGATATACAGGCTGTTTTAATAGTTCGGTCAGGGGGACTGGAATCTTAATTTTCTCAAGTTCTTTTTTTAAACTGAAAGCAGGAGGGGGCTTTTCTGTTATGACTTCTCTAAATTCTTTATTTTCAGCTGAAGATTTAATTTCTTTTGACACTAACTCAGCATTAGGAGGACTGACTATTTTTGAAGAAGAAGGAATCTGATCATTAGGCTGCGAGGGAGAATTTAGAGGACTGTTACCTTTTTCTTCATTTCTCTTTGTTGTTGATCCCTTCTGAGCAGGTGCTTCTTTCTGAGGTGGCTCCTCTTCTTGATCTTGAGTTCGGGTCCTCTTCCTTGAAGATCTGAGATCATATTTTACATTGAATTGTGCTTGCATGAAATCAGCAAATTGCTTACAATAATGATCAATCTCTGCTTCTTCTTCTTCTTCTTGCAATGGGCATTCTATATCATCATTATTTGAAAAAGTAAGATTTGAATCTTCTAATTGATAAGCAGCCTCTTCAGTGGAGTCATCTGCTGGACCTTCCAGGTACAATGGATGTGGTACCTGGTCTGGTTGCTCTTTTGCTTCTCTCGGAAATATCTGCAGTGGTGGTCTTTTGTACTGAGGATTGTATCCTCTGTTTGGAGCATTATAAAAATTCTTGGGAGATGAACTCTTAGCCTCCAATTCAAGCTTGACTAGCTTCTTAATCATCTTGCCAATTTCATCCATCTTGTCTGAATCCTTCTTTTGGCTGGAGGAGGAAATCTCTTCTTTACCTCTCCTCCTAGTATCTTGTTCAACTTTTCCCTTTAATTTCCCAGTGGAGGCAAAGTTTGCTTCCAACTCCAGAGCATCTGACTGAGCATCATCTAAGGTAGCAGGTTTTCTTTCCCTTAGAGAGAATCTAAAATCTGAGTCAAATGCTGTTATGAAAACAACTTTGGCAGCATTCTGGTGTGGTTTCATATCAGCAGGGAGATTTAGATATAACTTATTAAATCTCTTGATAAACTCTGATACTCCTTCATTATGTTTCTTCTTCAGAGTATTAAACTTGGTAAGACACTATCCATGGTCTTTCTTTTCTCCCCATTTCCTGAGAAAATTATTCTCCATATCATCCCAGGTAGTCACTGAACGGTTTCCCAATGTTTTGAACCATTTTCTGGCTTCACCCTCCAAAGATTGTACAAATAATCTTAAGACCACATCCAAATGTTCAACGTTTAAGTTTTCTGCGAAGGAGCAGAAAGTCTCAAGATGTTTCTGCGCATCAATTTCATTTTCTCCATTAAATCTAGGCAGAATCTTCAAATAATCCTGTGGCATATCATTTAGCACTTGGGGTAAGGCCAGTGGTGCATATTTGTTCAATAGAAAAGCTGGTACATTGGCCATTAGAGGAGGTGGGGGTTGTGCAACAATATGAGGTACGAACGAAGGTAGGGGAGTAGGAGGAAGTGGGGTATGAATAAAAATGGGGATATGCTATACAGAGGTCTAGGGTGTGGATGGGAACAATTCGCGATTAACAAAGGCTACCTCTGTAACTTCTTTAATTTCCTCAGCCTCAGGAGTAGGGTGGAAATCTTCTTCAATCCAGGCACTTCCTCTACATGGAGTTTCTGAGTAGTATTCGAGATTTTCCTTGGTAGAATCGGGATGTTCTGTTCTGATCTTTTGAGAAGAAGAGGGCGAATAATCTTCAACGGAATATTCAGGGTTTTCAGCACGGATGGATTTCCTCTCCTTCCAAATTCTTTTATGAATGATCTTCTTTGGGTCAGACACGTAAGGTGTCTTTGACTGAGATGTATCAAACCTCAAATTTGGCTTGTGAGGAGCCAAGACTATCAATAGATTTATCAAATAAAGAACAGTGGAGTCACCAAGGTGAGAGATACACAACTCTTCAACTCTCTGTGCTCACCTGATTGGAGAGTGAAAAAAATTTGTCGAGGCCTAGGGAAACTGATATTCTCAAATTTGTCCCCGGCAACAGTGCCAGAAAGATGTTGTAGACAATTTTGTCCCCTTAGAGACAGCCTAGAGTTGCTATAGACCAGTGCCTATGACATCTTATCATAGCAAGGAGCTCATAATATAGCTTGGGTTGTCAATCCAAAAGCTCTCCTGCTATCTCTTGTAAAACAAGGAAATTAATCAAAATGGAACCAAACTCTCTCAGAAGTTGATACAAAGATAAGAATAATGTAGGAACAGCATGCAAAACTCCAATACATAAGCATCAGATAGTTTAGAGACAGCTTACTACAAAGAGGGCCAGTTCAAGTAATATGCCACAGAAATCAAATATTAGGAAGTAAATGCAGTGAAGAAATATTAAGAAGATATTAGTCATCTGTGAGCAAATACCCAGATATACAATACCACCAAGCATGGGCTTATCACTCTAAGAATCCATACAAGATGATAGCATTTTAAAAGCATCCACCCACAGAAACTAATATAGCAGAAATATGTATGAGACGAGTATGAAACAGTATATCATGACTAGGCCTATTTAAAGCGCTTGACTAATCCAAGTATGGGCACCAACTAGGATGAATCCTTACTCAAGACCAGTGAGCCACTCGCATTCTAGAACATGATACAAGAAGATAAATAGTACGAAATGAGATATTATATTAACACATAAGAAAAGATTACATACTGTGGAATACCAAAGACCAGAATCCTCATTACAGTTATAACTCCTCCTCACTGAGACCCTACGGGCTCTGAGCCTTCATACGGAAATTTCACAAGATGTATACAAGAACTACTCGCTGCACAGTTTACTGATAGAAATCTGGAACCCTTACAATGTTTTTCATCTGGGGTTTTATAGGAGAGGTAGAAAACTCTAGAGAACGAGGTAGGTGATGTGCATTTAATGATTTGATTTAAAACAAAGTGGCGGAAACCTTCGCGCCCATACTGTTAAATGATTACGTGATGTTATCTTGTACTTTGAGATCTGCCTGCTGAAATAAGTGCACTGGAACAAATCTCTTCAGGAATGCAGCATAGGGGTAAATCTTCACGAACATTCTGTACTTTCCTGAAGAAAACTCAGCTGAAGTAACACCTTGAGAGTATTGCTTCCTGTACATTATATACTCTCTTCCTTTAAATACCTAAATTTGAATTTGAAACCTTTCATGCCAAATGCTGAATTCATTGCTCCTTTATTAATATTTTGCTGCTGCAGCATTAATGTTTTCATCCATGAAATCTTGGTTTGGAATGGCTCTGGAGGTTTGGATAGATTTTGAACCTTGTTGTTTTAATGAACGTCATGTCACGACAGCTTCCCGAGGCTTCCCTTCGTAAATTTATCTCTGAAAAATTATCTTTGGAAGAGGCCTCGACTTTTGTAATGGAGGCGGTAATTAATGGCGATTTTCTTCCTCTCGCGCCCTGCAAAATACACAAACTTTGTTAAGAAAAAAAATGCACAGGGGAGTGAATGCAGTGGAGGTGACTGAGGCAACAAGGCGGTGAGATAAGATGATGGAAGTATGAAGGACAGTAGTGAAAAACATAGGGGAGCGATGATGAATTGGCTGGGTGGAGGTTGATAACGTGAACAATGAAACATGGCATATGAACAGAATGCATGAATGGTAGGGGGGGAACATATTTGACACGTAGAGCGGTGACGTGGATGTGGGACCTGGTCACAGCGGAGATTGATTCATTGAAAAATGCAACGGTTTGACTATGCACGAAAATGCAAAGAGATACAATGAATTGCAATGGGACGCGGTGGGAGCGATCGTACGAGGTGGGGCCCGGGAAGCGCATCAAAAAATCACAAATAGAAAAAGTGCGATGGGGAGACGGTGGTGAAATCTGGAAACTGCGCTCTGCACTTTGCGATGGAGGGGTCACTTGACACACAAAATTGCGACTGGCGGAAGTGCGACGGGGGAAATGCAATGGTGCGATCGGTCGCGTCACAAATAATTGCGACGGATCAAACGGTCATAAAAAATGAAAATGCGACCTGCGATGGATGCGATTTGTGATAGACGCTCTAAGGGGCAGCGCTTGGTCACAGCACTTGGTTACATGGATGAAAGGAGGGGTGGGGTTAGGCCCAATATAACTTTAATCACAGATTTTTGGCCTTTGTACAATGTATTTTGTGGGCGGATAGGATAACGATAGAGAATATATGAGAGTCTAAGGCCACGACAGGGGTTTTAAGGGGATTCAAAAATGACAGCAAGCCAAGAATTTGTATGTATGGGCTGACATGTACAACATATCATATGATATTTCCTTCTAGGTAGAAGTTTGATTTTTCTTTGATTTCCCTTTTTTCTTACTTCCGGGTTGCTTGTCACTTTTTTCTTTGTTAGACGACATGACATGAATTTCAGAATAAGGAACAGGATTAGATGCATTAGAGTGATGTGTGCTTGTAGTACTGATCATACCGTCTCCGACATGAGAGTCCTTAGATGGAGGAGGAACAGTAAAATTAGATCGTGTCGCGTGCCAGACTGAGTATAAATCATCTAAGTATTGGGCACAAGAAATGACTTGATCTTCAGTGAAGACACCACCCTTAGCCACATCCTTAGTTATATATGGTAACAGGTACTTAATGAACCACTCAGCAAGGAGCCGATCAGGAACAAATGTCTTAACCATTCTATGACAATGACGCCACTCATGAATATGATAAAAAATGTGAGTAGAATTAGTCTGTTTAAAATTAGTCAAGAGTTTCGTTCCAGTTTCATATCATATGGGTAACTAGAAGTGGGTCAAAAATGTGGTAGCTATGTCAGTGAAATTATCAAATGAAGCTCTAGGTAACTCAACGTACCATTTCGCGGCCGGACCAGTGAGTGTACACTAGAAAAGACGTAGTCAAATGGAGTCATCATTTAGGGAGTTAGATGAACACCAAAAATGATAAGTCATAACATGCGTCGACAGGTCTTCCTGATGGTTTCCATTGAACTTAGGAATATTCGAGGGTAATTTATGAGGTATCACCGACCACCAAGGAGCATAGTTTGTAATATTCCCAAATGGGAAAAGCATGAATATAGTGCAAAATACTGGAATAACAGTGTAAAACATCATATAGAAACATGAGGCCAATATGGAGCCTTTCTATTCATCATAATAGTAGCAAAATAGTACATAATAATGGGCCACAAACCATATTACAAGATAGAACAAGCCTCCAATAGATAAAACCCTCAATAAGAGGTGCTGCTACTATATAAAAAATGTTGGAAGACTGCTACAGCACAGCCAAAAAGTGCACTGCTACAGAAAATGAACATACAAAGATCATGGGCTGATATATGCCTCAAAATATACTACTAATACATATCTAGGTGCTATACAACCTCCAATGAAGAACCCCAAAAGGGTTTTCACCAATACACCAATCTATGAGATGGGAATCAAAGCCCTAGGGCTGAAGATCCATTGCAACAAATGAACTAGAAATATGGGGCTGATATGATATGAAAAATAATCCAGCCTCCTCCAATAGATCCTCTAGATGAAAGGTTTATCCCTTCACTAGAAAACCTCCTCCCCAAGTGGTGTACTGAAACCAGCCTGCAACTTCTCCCTCAAAATAATGCAATTCGAGACAGAAACTGTGCTATGGGGTCAAATACATAAGTGGCATAATGCCAAATGCTGCAATAAGGCTCAAGGTCCTTCCTCACCAACCTCCCAATGGAATGAAACCTTCCTCCAATGAAAAAAAGATTAGAAATCACCTAGATCTAGTCTCCATTGCTGCAACCTACAACTCATCACATCTCTCAATAGAAACTGCATTGTACCACAAGACTGAAGCTTTTGCCTAACTCCTGATTGTGGAATGGTAGTGAAATTACCTTCCTATGAGACCTCTCAAGGATAGAAGTGGGATTCCCGACTAGGAACACCTTGTGCTAAACAACACTGCAATCTTAGCTAAACAGCTGAAGAAAGCTATATGTATAAATAGACCATATATTCAGAAATATAAAACATCAACATTATGAAATATGGATGCCATCCTATTCCTTATATTAGTGATGATATTTCTAACCCTAAGCCCCATACATTAATAACACTCCTTCCATGCAAAGAGTCTCCATCTAAAACTGTGTTGTCCCATAATGAATGCCACTCCTCCATGATAGCGTTGTTGATTTGGTCAAGGTTGAACCAGTCTATGTGTTCCAAACCCCTTTTCACACCTAATGGTGCTCAATTAAGCTACCAAGATGTCATCCTTTCACATTGGCATTGGTTTTATTCTTATTTAAGGAGATTTATGGATCTCCATATCCTCTTATTCATTAAACAAGAAAGCGAAAACAAAAATGAATATTCCAAATAGCTCATGGCTAATTGGAAATATTACAGTCCTCCCCTCCCAAATGTTTCTTTTCCTCAAGAAACTGTAAAGGTGAGTGCTGCAACTCTTCTCCTCCACCATTTGTGACACCTCCATGTGATAAGCTTCTCTCATAATCCAAGTGTCTCCCAATCCAACCCTCCATGACATGCTCCTCCCAAGTTCTCATGAGATGCAAATGACTCATCCCACAAGGAAGCAATAGATCCAATGAAACAATCATGGTTTTCCCAATGTTATCCTTGAAACATGTAGCATAATGAACATGGAGAATATCTCTCCCAAAGTTCACATCCAGTCCTTCCATCCTCCCTCCAATCATTCCCATAAAAAGAATAAGTACATCATCAATGTATGGGATCAAAACCAAGTACATATGAACAACAATATGAAAAAATGGAGGTGGGTCATAGTCCCACATGTGGAACTAGCATATTATATCTCGTGACTACATTAGATAGTGATATGGTAAGTGGTTTCCCCGCCACTTACTTGCTACCCAAGTTTTCTCACAAGTTCTGAAAAGGTGAGAAATTTTTGGTGCCTTTGGAGTGCACCCAAAGTGGTAAATAATCTCCCTATATCCTCCTAGGGAGTGGCCAGGTTCAGAAATGTTTATGGCCCAAATTTGGCCATGAATTTTATATGGAAGAATGCTCCTCCTTGGTGCAATGGCCTGCATATACATGATAAAGGAGTGAAAATATTCATCAAGTAAAACATCATGCACAAAAACATATTCCTTACCATAATTTATGCTCATACAAATGGAGTGGTCCATACATATGTCTCCTCTCATTCCAAAAGAGGAAAGAGGTGGCTATGAGAACTCCTATATAGAGTTATGTATCTCTCCCATCTCCACATGATTCATGCATATTTTTAAATGGTGGTATATATCCTCTTCAAAACCTTCCCAAGTGTAACCCTCCATGATGGTGTTGTAGGCTCTCATGGAATAAGTGTGACTGAAGAAAAAATATTCATGAGCTCTTTGTAGTAAGTTCTCCTTGAGCTTGGAAGCTCTAGATAAGAAGATACTACTATTAGCCATCCATAATTTTGACATATTCAAAGATGGCTAAAACAGGTCTTCAGCCTTCAAGAAACAAATTTGGAGCAAATTTGTGACTTCTTGAAGACTTGTTGTGTCTATTTGTCTAAAGGATCCATCTCAATGATGTCTTCACAAAAGCCCTTCTGTTATCATGAAGAAAACTGTTTTCAGACCCCCCTTCGACATTCTTTCATTCATATTTTCCTCTTAAAAAAGCCTCCACTTCATAAAAAAATCCTTTTAAAAACCTTCTGAATCCATTTTACTTCGTTTTAAAACCCTCCTTGTATCTATCAAAACCCCTCAAAAACCTTCAAAAAACCCCTTTTCGGCCTTAAAAACCAACTTTTTTCATTAAGTCAGACTTAAGCCCCTGCGGGCTTAAGTTCTCAGCCCTTCCTCCATGTAACCGGGACCCGTGAACGTCAGCTCAGTCCTTAAGCCCCTTTCGCGCTATCGGACGTCGATCTGCCCTTTTTCCTTTGTTTCTTTATATTTCCTCTACGCGATGGCTTCCCCTGCCAATGGGATCTGAGCCGTTGATCTCGCAGATCCAACGGTCCTCGCTCCATCACGCTGCCAGTGTTCCTCCTGATCGGCACTTACCAAAGCCTTCCCGCCGATGTATTTTGGACCGTTGATCTGGCTCCCCCAAATCCAAAGGTCGGCGTTGTTTCATCGTTCCGCTGTCCTCTGCCTCTTTCATTCATTTCTGTGAAGTCCTAATTTAATCTAGACCATCGATCCTCCTAATCGGACAGTCATCGCGCCATCGCATTATCGCTTTCTTCCTGTCTAACCCCTTCTGCCTGCCATTCTCTGAAATACTCCGGACCGTCAATCCTCCTGATCGGATGGTCATTGCTTCATCGCCGCATCACAATTCACCCCTCCCCTTGCACCATTCTTTCCCTTGTGCGATTCTGCGATGCATGCTCCATCGTTGATCATCTTGATCCAACGGCTAGTGGTCCTCTGCTTTTACCACGCACATTTCGACCTCTCTTTAATCCCCACCATTGATCTCGCTTCCGATCTGATGGTCCTCGCTTCATTACAATTTCGCCATCTACCTGTCCATATTTTTATATTGTGTTTCCACGCTATCAATCTTGACCGTTGATCCTCCTGATCCAACGGTTGACGCTCAATCGCATTATTACTGGTGCCTCATCCACCATCTTTAATCTCCACTTCTCCAAGTTAATCCCCACCGTGGATCTCCCAGATCCAACGGCTTGCATTGATCCCCCTTTCCTTCTACCCCGCCAACCTTATATATCCTCCCATTTGATCTAAGCCATCTATTCTAATCTAGATCCGAAGGCCATCACTCAATCTCCTATATCATCCTGTCGGTCCCACTCGACTGCGCAAAGGCTTTTCATCGTGTTTTCTTTCAATCTCCACCATTGATCCTCACGATCCAGCGGCCCGCATTCATTCTTGTGCCCATTTCACCCAACCCCTCTGTCATGCATTTTCAACGTGAAATGGGCAGTTTTAGAGGGACACGCATCAACCACTGGCCTATATCGCGTTCCCCCAGTTCCTTACCACTTACCGCCCAGACCCTACGCGAAAACCATCCCCGATTTTCCAAAACCACTTGTCCAATGTTCTGCGCCAAAACCTTATTCAAACCCTAGGTTCAAGTTTCCACCATTAAAACTCATCTCTACCGCATTCACCCACCTCTTCATAGCTCTTCTGCCTCCACCATCACCTCTAAAGCATTTTAAGCCCAATCCGCAAGATTTTATAACATGTTTGATGTCTTGTGCAGGTTTAATGGTGGTGCTATAACAAAAATCCATCCCACAGTCCAGTAAAGGGACATAGCTGAGGGGGACGATCCTCTATGACCGAATTTAGTGCAAAAATGGACATAAGGGCCGAATCATCAAGTTGTAAACCAGGGTGTCATGGGAATTAATTACACAGTGAGCCCTCCAACGCAAGCCACCTATACACAACAATCAGACGAAGACCGAAGATGATCCAAGAAGGCCTAATTAAGCCTAAAGCACAAATAAAAGCCTAAATCAGTGATTAAAGTGTTTAAGAGAGACAAATCAGCTTAAGAAAGCCTCCAAAGGACACATCAGCGAGGCTATTTCCTCCTCAGCAACCTGTAAGGACGCTTGTAGTATACTTTACCTTTAAAAGACACCGTGACAGCCATCCTGATGACATAACCTCTTTAAAAACTGTTAGAGCAGTTATTGCACAATCATGGGAGGCCTCAGAACCGAAATATGGTAGTTACCTGTCTCAGAGGTCAAACAGAGTACTTCGGCCACAGTTTTCTTCAAAGAACACACGTTAGAGTTATTACCAGCCTGCCAGATATGCCTCAAAGACAGAAAAAACTACTTAAATGGTACAATCACTTAATGCAATGGTTGCTAAGCAGAATGGGAATTCAAATACCTCTCCCCCTCTATCTTAACTGATATTTATGATCTTGCCTTCAACACTCTTCCTCTCTCACCTATATGTATTCACAGGAAACTCATTGTAAAGGGTTGGAAAATTGTTAATTGTTGAACTATTATTGAGTAAGAGTTGCTGAGTAGTTGTAATATAGTAGGCTGGGAAGAGGAGTATTGGACTGTATAAAGCCATTGGAAATGAGTATGTAACTCGTCTTGGACATCAAATAGACAATCAGATTCACTGGATCCTGATCTAAATCATTGGTGATGTTTTTCCTTACTGTCACTGATGCTTCTTATGTTTTTCACTTTGTTCATATTCTCTGATAAAGAACAGAAAATATAGATTAGGATTTAATTTTAAAAGTACCCTAATTATGATTGATAAGCTTTATCTTTATGTTTTCTTCTAAATGCGTGTTTGAGAATGAATCAATAGAGTATAACCAGTCAAGGAATGTTGGTGAGCCCATGTCTTGTTGAGTAGAACTTGAGATGTTGTTCTTGAATGATCTTTTCACTGCATGCTAAGTAGAGTCCTGATCAAGGAAGCTTATGGTTAGCCCTGTCCCTTGTTTAGTCTTAAACAACTATTTTGAATATTTCCCTTAAGAGTATGCCGAAAGAAAGATAGGTTAAAAGTCCTTACTTGATCTTAGGCTACTTTTTATGTTTATCTTAAATTTTTTCTACCCTTGAGAGTATGCCGAAAGCAGGATAGGTTAAAATTCCTTACCTGATTTTAGGTTGTCCTTCGTTTTCTTATATTTTTGATTCTTTCACCACACTCCTTAATGTTCCATACCACAAACTCAACTTAAAAGATCTTCTAATATAGATGACTTTCCCTATGAAAACCCTTGAATAGTTGTTGTGCAAGTAAACCCTTTTATGACTCCATAGCCCAATGGATTGACACTTTTTCTTAACCTATCTTCCCATGCTGAGATATCCTTCAATTTATTCCCTCCTTCACACTTCACATGACCTTCTCAGTTAATGATTCCCAACCAAAAACAAACAAACAAACCCCTTGTACTTCATAACTAGCCTAATATCATATCATAAGCTTTAAAAGCATATCATTCTAACCCACATATGCAGGGATCCCTCTCCAAATCCAAGAGGGCTAGATCCTAGGATTCCAAAGTGGTTCTGATGTTGCCTTGTCATTCGGTATGCCAATATGCCAAATCACAGGACCCCAACATAATGGCGACTCCACTGGGGAATTTTGAAAGGTTTAGGGAAGTCTAAGTTTGTTTATCGCTCAGAGTCCCACCGTGATCACCAAAAAAATGGCAACTCCGCTGGGTAATTCTAAGTGAATTACATCTTATACATCCTTAAGAGCTCAGAATACCCACAACATCCTTATATTGGTAGTTAATTGTTGATGGTGGACAACAACTCGCTTCAAAACATTCGAAATCATCCACTTGGTGACTCCACAACTCCTAAAGGACCAAAAGACTCCACTGGTGATTAGTAGGCCTGCTGATTACCCCTACTTTCACAAAGACTCCACTAGGGCAACCCACACCACCATTAAAACATCGTGCACACCCATGATTAGGAAACCTTTAGGATTAATTTTTCTTCGTTAAATACTAGTTTGCCTCTAAAGATTGTCATATCTGGCTAAATTTCTTTTCTGTGGGTCTAAATATTAACATACTGGCTTCAAAAATAATTCATACCAGAGCCTATCCTGACC
The DNA here is from genome assembly GCA_034641835.2 of Pinus albicaulis. Classification (NCBI taxonomy): domain Eukaryota; kingdom Viridiplantae; phylum Streptophyta; class Pinopsida; order Pinales; family Pinaceae; genus Pinus; species Pinus albicaulis. The sequence goes on from CM076575.1 coordinate 695,674,640, forward strand.
CAAATCCTCCTGAAATAGTTGATAATATAGAAAGCATTCTTAGGAAGTCTCCCATATCTAGGGATCCAACTATTGTCAGACCCATTCATAGAGCTAACTCCGTGCCTGAAGTCCTTACAGCTCTATCAGATACCCATGTCGACTTACCCTTTTCAAGAAGTTTACTGAGAACCAAGTCACTTAGTGGTATAGATCAGATGGAATTTGAGCCTCCTAGTTCACCACAACATAGTGGCCAACATATTAGCAGCAGAGAAACCCCTCCATCCACACCTCCTGATACTCATTTCATTCATAATTTCGATTTTTCTCATCCCAAATATTCTCAACAAGTCTTGGTTGGTCCTAGCACTTCTGCCATCCATACATCTACTGTAAACCCCCCATTTTTCCCTCCCATCTACATCATGGCTGCTAGTATGCTCCTCTAGTCCTTCATTTACCTTTAGCTGCCTTACCACAAGGCTATTCAACCACTATTCCTCTATATGATGCCATTAGTGCCATTTATGCCCCACAACATGTCGAAAAAATGAATGATTACTTTGATAGGAATGAAATAGGTGATGAGACTGTTAAACTTAGATTTTTTGCTCAGATTTTAGGGGAAGAAGTAAGAAAATGGTTCAAAATCTTAACCCCACAGAGCATCAACGATCTTCCTACCTTTCATCAACTATTTCTGAACAAGTGGGAAATCAAGAAAAACTCTCTCCAAATTTTGTTAGAATATGAGAATATGAAAAGGAATCCAGGGGAAGGTGTACAGGAGTACTGCACTGGATATAATAGGGCGTACAATTCCATACCAGCTCATGTGAAACCTCCACAGGGCCAAGCTTTAATGAAATTCCCTAATGGATTTGATCCTGAAATGGCCTACCAACTGAGGGAAAAGGAATACCTCACATTAGAAGATATGCGGCAAGGGGCAGTGAGCGTTGAGGCAAATTTGATTTCCAAAAGAACTAGGATGAGGAACAAAAAGAAAGTAACATATCGAGATGACACTGCACCCTTCACATTTGATTTAAGCTCAAACCTTATAGCCAATAATATGGATAGGCTCAAAATAATGGTGGAGAGGCTGACCGTCCAAGAAAATGCTCAAAATAGGAACCACCATCAAAATCAGAACCAGAACTTTAGGAGAAACCCCTCTTAGATTAGACAAAGAGATACTGATCAACAAATTAGACCTCCATTTCAAGAAAATTATGTTGATGAAGATGAGGGAATGATAGAAGAGTCAGAGGGAACTAATATAAACATGCTGGGAGTAAGTAATGAAGACCCTGCCTTTTTTGCAAAGGATGACTAGGCCACATATACATCTAATGATAATGAAGCCTTAGAATCTGAAGACCATAGGAAAGGCTTTGAGAATGCCATCATGGAAGTCCATAAACGATATGACCTCAGGAGAAAAAAGAACCAAGAAGCTCCCAAAATAAAGACTGCTGAAACTAATGTTAAAAACATATTTGAAAAGGTGGTTAGAAGGGCTGCTGAAAATAACAAAACAAAAGCTGAAAATTCTGGTAAAAACAAGGGGAAAGGCACTCAAACCACTGATAAACATAGTGGTGACCCTAACATCACTAGCACTTCAACTAGTGCCCCTATAAAAACAGTTTTAACTGATGTACATAGTAAAAACCAGCAAGCTGATTTTGCTGATAAGTTAGTGACTAACAAGACAGATTTGAGCCTTTCAAAGAATCAGTTCCCATTCAATTTGGAAAGTGAAATTGCTAAAATCAAGATCTCTGTCCCCCTCACTGAGTTAGTCACTCAAGATTTATATAAATGTCAGGTGTTAAAATATTTGAACATAGAAGAAAATAATGAATCTTTCAACCTAAATGATGATCAGCTAGCCCTTTTATTTGGTCCTAAAATTGAAGGAAAGTTCCAAGAAGGAGTGGTCCCTCCTTTCTATGTCAGTTTGAATATCCATGATAAGATTTTACATAATCCTATGCATGATTCAAGGGCTTCACATAACCTCATGCCCAAAGTAATCATGGAAAGATTAGGCCTTGAGATAACTAGACCATATAAATATTTGTATTCTTTTGACTCCAGTAGAGTAAAATGCTTAGGCCTAATCAAAGATATTTGTGTAAACTTGACCCAAATCCTAGCCAAATGCATAGTGATGGATGTGGTAGTGGCTGATGTGCCCCCCAAATATGGCATGCTTCTTTCAAGATCATGGGATGCTAAGCTTCAAGGTACCATGAAAATGGACATGACATATGCCACCATCCCTGTTTTAATCCAACTTAGAAGACTTTACAAGGAATCACACATGAAATTTATGGTGAGTAGTTAAGAAAAATCATAAAATTCCCCTCTTTATTCTGTCCATACAGACCTAGACTCATTCATTCTTTACAATGATGAAAGCTTTGATGAACTAGAGTTGGAAAGTGAGCAATCACCCAATGTAACATAAAACATGGAAGGAGAAGATAGGAAGGGAGAGGATCTCAAATAGTTTGCCAAATCTAAAAATTACAGCAAACAAAATAGAGAGTATGAACAACCCACTATCCACCAGCTTAGTGCAAGTCATGAGAGTCAAGAAGAAAGGCCTCAACTCCATGAAAAATTTAAGGAACAATACCAACATAAACATGCTGCAGAACCCATAAAACTGCATAATGATAGTCAGAACACACAAGACAAAGGGGACAGGAATGAAAACAAAAATAAGTCTGAAACCAGCCCTCTTTGGAGTATGAGTTTTGATGGGTCTTGTAATAGAACTGGTGCAGGAGTATGTGTGTGGCTTCACAACACAGAGAATAATTACGCTGAAAGCCATTCATACAAGCTAAACTTCCAATGCACAAATAACATAGAAGAGTATGAAGCACTCCTCTTAGGACTATAGTTACTGAAGAAATTAGGGGCCAGGAGGGTAGCTGTTCATGGAGATTCTGAACTGATCATAGGCAAATAAATGGAGAGTACACTGCCAAACATCCAAGACTAAGAGCCTATAGAAATGATGCCATGGACCTTTTGAAAACTTTTGAGGAATATGAACTTGTTTTTGTCCCTATAAACCAAAACATTCTTGCCAATGCTTTAGCTTGTGCTGCCAATTCATGTCAAAGACCCTATGACAACAAATAGCTCACAGTCCAAGTGAAATATAGACTAGTTGTCCCAGACAATGAAAAGTATTAGTAGGTCTTTGAGGGAGATAAACAAATAGAGGAATTCCCGCAGTTCAAAAATGAGTTTGAATTGCCAAATTCAGACTCAAAGTATGATAAAGACTGTCTTAATGAGGAACAGCCTGTTGAAAAAGAACCTCCTCCCATTACAGAAATAAATCTGCTAATTAGCGAGTTCAAAAATCAAACAGAAGAGTACATAAACTCAGGAAGAGAAGACATAGAGGTATTACAGTCTAAATACAAAGACTTACCCAAAGGACTAGCACCTCTAGAAGACTTGTTTGATTTTAATGATGTTGTCAGGAAACTAACAATAGAACCCACTGAATCTGATATTGAGAAATGCAATATAGGCAGTAAAGACAAGCCCAAAATGACCAAGTTATATAAAACATTTCTAGCTCACATGAAACTGAAATATATTGAGTTTTTTAAATATTTTTCTGATGTATTTTATTGGATTTATGAGGATTTAAGGGCATATGACACAGAGACCATTTAGCACAAGATACCACTTAAAGAAAACTAGAATCCGTTTAGGAAAAAATTACGCAGAATAAACCCTATGTAGTTACCTCTGGTTGAGAAAGAAATTAGGAAAATGTATGAGGCTGGAATTATTGTCCCCGTGAGATACTCAGAGTGGGTATCTAATCTTATAGCTATGAGAAAGAAAAAAGGAGAAATAAGGCTCTGTATTCACTTTAGGAACTTGAACAGAGCCTCATTAAAGGACAACTATCCCTTGCCTAAAATGGAGCACATCTTACAAAGGGTGGTTGGTTCCAAGAGGATTTCTTTGCTAGATGGCTTTTCAGGATATAATCAGATATTGGTACTCCCTGATGACCAACTGAAAATAGCCTTCACTACTCCTTGAGGCACTTTCATGTATGTGAAAATGCCTTTTGGATTAATGAATGTGGGTGCCACCTTTCAAAGAGCCATGGACATTGCTTTCTCAAAAGAAATAGGCCACTTCATTGTGATTTATTTAGATGAAATTACAGTCTATTCCAAAATAGATGAAGAACACTTAGTACACCTAAAAAAGGTCTTTGAGAAATGTAGAAAGTATGGGCTATCCTTGAATCCCAAGAAGACATTGTTTGGTATCCAAGAAGGTAAAATTCTTGGTCATATCATATCTGAAAAAGGGTGGAAGTTATATTGTAGATCAGTTACCCGAGAAACATCAAAGAACTTCAATCTTTCATTGGAAAGATTAATTTCTTAAGAAGGTTCATACCCAACCTGGTAGAACTCCTTAGGAACATGAGAAACATGCTAAAGAAAGAGATAGGAGTTAAATGGACCTTAGAAGCAAATAAATCCTTTGAACTGGTCAAACATGCACTTACCCAAGCACCGGTTCTTATCAGTCCTGATTTCACTAAGCACTTCCTCATATTTCCTTTTGCATCAGAATATACTGTGGCCGCTGTCCTATTACAGAAAAATCCAGAAGGACAAGAGCAGCCAGTTGCATTTTTTAGCAAGACATTAAGAGATGCACCTCTGAAATATAATATCATGGAAAAACAGGCCTATGCTTTGGTCAAAGCCTTGAAGGATTTCAGATTTTATATCTTACACTCTCACATTATTGCATTTGTGCCTCATGTAGTGGTAAAGGATATTTTGTCACAATATCCTGATGGAAAAAGAGGAAAGTGGATTGCTATGATATTGGAATATGATTTGGAAATTAGACCCACTAAACTCATCAAGGGTCAAGGCCTAGCACAATTAACGGTTGAATATAACTTGCAAGCACTTGATATAAACATGATAGATGCATTATATGGACAGGAAGAATTACCAACCCCACTTATTGAGGATAATTTACTCAATTCATCTTGGTATGCTGATATTTTGTATGTGCTTACTAATCTCAATGCACCTCCTGGTATGTCTAAAACAAAGGCAAGATTCCTGAATTTAAAGGATGTTAATTATTGCATTTTAAATAAATTTTAATATTAGAAGAATGCCAGTGGTTTATTGCTTAAATGTTTGCCTGAGATTGATGCAGATAGGATCAAGAATGAGTTTCATGAAGGAGAATGTGGAGGTCGTCTCTATTGGAAAACCACTGCTAATAAAATCCTTAGAGCTGGTTATTACTGGCCCACCCTCTTTCAAGATGTCCACAAAATGATAGTTTCCTGCCACAAATGCCAAATATTTGAAGGCAAGAGAAAATTTCTTCCCTTACCCTTGCAACCAATCACTGTTGAAGCTCCTTTTCAACAGTGGGGCCTAGAATTCATTGGGGAAATCCACCCTGCCTCATCTGTCCAACATAGATGGATACTCATAGCCACTGATTATTTCACCAAATGGATAGAAACCATCCCTTCTAGGAATGCCACAGACTCAGTTATCATAAAATTCCTTGAAGATCATATCCTGTCTAGATTTGGCTATCCTAGGAAAATTATCACTGACAATGCTGCTGCATTTGGTTCTAAAAATATGGTTGATTTCTGTCACATATATCATATTGTGCTTGGTCATTCCACAGCTTATTACCCTCAAGGTAATGGGCTGGCAGAATCTTCCAATAAGAGCCTGATGAACATAATAAAGAAGCTGCTGGAAGAAAATCAAAGGTCATGGCATAACAAGCTGGTACATGCTTTATGGGCAGATAGATTGACAAAAAAGAAATCAATTGGAATGTCTCCCTATCAGCTGGTTTATGGAGCATATGTAGTTTTTCCTACTAGTTTAGGAGTGCCAGTGATGAAGTTGGTCCAAGAAATACAATCAAAGGAAGATAGCATGATGAGAAGGATAAATCAGACCATACATCTTCAGCAAACCAAGGAAGAAGTTTATAACAAAGCACATAAAGTACAAGAGAATATCAAAAAGTTGTTTGATAAGAGGACAAAGGCAAGTGATTTCAAAATTGGTGACAAAGTACTCAAATGGGATTCCAGGAAAGAAGATAAGGGCAAACATGGCAAGTTTGAAAATTTATGGAAAGGCCCTTACATCGTTCAATCTTCCATTGGTCATAATGCATTTTTTCTACAAGATATGGATGGTATAGACCTGTTTGGGGGTCCTGTCAATGGCAGGATGCTCAAGCATTATTTCTACTAAACTCTCAGTTTAAATCTTTCATTCTTCATTGTAAATAACATTACTTTATTTTGTTTTGAAAAAAGTAAAATTCAAAAACAATAGAAAAGAGAAAATAGGGCAGCTATAAAAGAAGAAAGGTACAGCCCCATACCAAAAAAAAAAAAAAAAATGGAAAATCTGAAAGTGTGCAAGCCTAAATGCCACTACTTGAAAGAGAACTACTATTTAGTCATACAGCCTAATCATGACTAGATAGGTTTCAATTTACTGTTGATAGGTTAGTTAATCATATTATCCAAACAATTTAATCTTGGCTTATCAGTAGACTAGATTAGGATAGAGAGAATGGTTCAAATAAGCTCAAAACCTGAACCAAGAAAGCACAAAAATAATGTCTCTAATCAGATCAAAACCTGATCAGATACAAATAAGACTGGTTCTGATATGCTGAAAACTTGAACCAGGTGAAGAAGAAGAAGACAGCTCTAAAGGATCAAAATCAGAGCTGAAAGAAAGAAGGAAGGACTCTCATTGTTTTCAAATCTTAAGCCTTCCAAGTTTTGTTTTACATTTATGAAAATAAAGGTCTATTTGCAATTTGTTTCTGATTTCATAGCCATCACAGCAAATCAGACAGCTTAATCCTGGTTTGACTGTGCTTTCAATTTCTGTTTTAGAATGTAGAGAATGCAGATCTGTCAGACAGTTTAATCCTAACAGATAGTAGATTAGATAGAGAATTTTTTATTCCAACTGTTTAATCTGGACTCATGGAAGTTATAAGGGTAGATTTATATTAGTTTTTCCTCTTTTCAAAAGAATAAAATGTTGATGTCAAAGGGTTTGCAAGTCCAAGTGCACCCTGCTGAAGAAAAAATGTTAGGAAAGTAGGTTGTGTAGGTAGAAGTTTGGGAGAAAATCATTTTGTTGTCAATCTGGAGATCATCTTCTCAAGAAGCATGATCATCAAAGAATAAAGAGGTTGTCAAAGTGCAGCAAAGCATCAATACACTGGTCTACTTTCCAGGGATTATCTCTAAGGTTCTTGACACCTCCAAGGAGCTGCCTCCCCAAGTGGAGCCATTGTTAGCCATCCATAATTTTGGCATATTCAAAGATGGCTAAAACAGGTCTTCAGCCTTCAAGAAACAAATTTGGAGCAAATTTGTGACTTCTTGAAGACTTGTTGTGTCTATTGTCCAAAGGATCCATTTCACTGATGTCTTCATAAAAGCCCTGTTGTTATCATGAAGAAAACTGTTTTTGGACCCCCCTTCCACATTCTTTCATTCATATTTTCCTCTTAAAAAAGCCTCCACTTTATAAAAAATCCTTTTAAAAACCTTCTGAATCCCTTTTACTTGGTTTTAAAACCCTCCTTCTATCTATCGGAACCCCTCAAAAACCTTCAAAAAACCCCTTTTCGGCCTTAAAAACCAACTTTTTTCATTAAGTTAGACTTAAGCCCCTGTGGGCTTAAGTTCTCAGCCCTTCCTCCATGTAACCGAGACCTGCGACTATCGGCTCAGTCCTTAAGCCCCTTTCGCGCTATCGGACGTCGCTCTGCCCTTTTTCCTTTGCTTCTTTATATTTCCTCCGCGCGATCATTTCCCCCACCGATGGAATCTGAGCCATTGATCTCGCAGATCCAAATGTCCTCGCTCCATCGTGCTGCCAGTGTTCCTCTCGATCGGCACTTACCAAATCCTCCCCGCCGATGCATTTTGGACCATTGATCTAGCTCCCCCAGATCCAACGGTCGGCACTGTTTCACCGTTCCGCTATCCTCCGCCTCTTTCATTCATTTCTGTGAAGTCTCGATTTAATCTGGATCATCGATCCTCCTGATCGAACGGTCATTACACCATCACATTATCACTTTCCTCCCGTCTAAACCCATTCTGCCTGCCATTCTCCGAAATAATCTGGACCGTCGGTCCTCTTGATCGGACGGTCATTGCTTCATCGCCACATCGCAGTTCACCCCTCCCCTCCCACCATTCCTAGCCTTGTTCGATTCCGTGATGCATCCTTCGATGTTGATCATCTTGATGCAATGGCCAATGCGCCTCTACTTTTACCATGCACATTTCGACCCCGCTTTAATCCCCACCATTGATCTCGCTTTCAATCTAACGGTCCTCGCTTCATCGCAATTTCGCCATCTCCCTGTCCATATGTTTATATTGCATTTCCCCATTATCAATCTTGATCGTTGATCTTCCTGATCCAATGGTTGGCGCTCGATCACATTATTACTAATCCCTCATCCACCATCTTTAATCTCCGCTTCTCCGAGTTAATCCCCACCGTGGATCTCCTAGATCCAACGGCTTGCATTGATCCCCCTTTTCTTCCACCCCACCAGCCTTATATATCCTCCCATTTGATCTAAGCTGTCCATTCTAATCCAGATCTGACGACCATCGCTCAATCTCCTATATCATCCTGTCAGTCCCAGTCGACCGCGCAAAGGCTTTTCATCGTGTTTTCTTTCAATCTCCACCATTGATCCTCACGATCCAATAGCCCGCATTCATTCTCGTGCCCATTTCACCCAACCCCCCTGTCATGCGTTTTCAACGTGAAATGGGTAGTTTTAGAGGGACACGCATCAACCACTGGCCTATATCGCATTCCCCCAATTCCTTACCACTTACCACCCAAACCCTACGCGAAAACTATCCACGGTTTTCCAAAACCGCTTGTCCAATGTTCTGCGCCAAAACCTTATTCAAACCCTAGTTTCAGGTTTCCACCATTAAAACTCATCTCTGCTGCATTCACCCACCTCTTCACATCTTTTCTGCCTCCGCCATCGCCTCTGAATTAGTTTAAGCCCAATCCGCAGGATTTTATAACATATTTGATGTCTTGTGCAGGTTTAATGGTGGTGCTATAACAAAAATCCATCCCACAGTCCATTAAAGGGACATAGCTGAGGGGAACAATCCTCTGTAGCCGAATTTAGTGAAGAAAGGGACATAAGGGCCGAATCATCAAGTTGTAAACTAGTGTGTCATGGGCATTGATTACAGAGTGAGCCCTCCAGCGCAAGCCACCTGTACACAACAATCAGATGAAGACCGAAGATGATCCAAGAAGGCCTAATGAAGCCTAAAGCACAAATCAAAGCCTAAATCAGTGATTAAATCATTTAAGAGAGACAAATCAGCCAAATAAAGCCTCCAAAGGACACATCAGCGAGGCTATTTCATCCTCAGCAACCCGTAAGGATGCCTGTAGTCTACTTTACCTTTCAAAGAAACTGTGACAGCCATCCTGATGACAGAACCTCTTTAAAAACTGTCAAAGAAGATATTGCACAGTCATGGGAGGCCTCAGAACCAAAATATGATAGTTACTTGTCTGAGAGGTAAAACAAAGTACTTCGGCCACAGTTTTCTTCAAAGAATGCACGTTGGAGTTATTAGGAGCCTGCCAGATATGCCTCAAAGACATAAAAAACTACTTAAATGGTACAATCAGTTAATGCAATGGTCACTAAGCAGAATGGGAATTCGAATACCTCTCCTCCTCTGTCTTAACTGATATTTATGATATTTCCTTCAACACTCTTCCTCTCTCACCTATATGTATTCACAAGAAACTCATTGTAAAGGGTTGGAAAATTGTTAATTTTTGAACTGTTATTGAGTAAGAGTTGTTGAGTAGTTTTAATATAGTAGGCTAGGAAGAGGAGTGTTGGACTATAGAAATCCATTGGACTCGAGTATATAACTGGTCTTGGACATCAAATAGACAAGCAGATTCACTGGATCCTGATCTAAATCATTGGTGATGTTTTTCCTTACTGTCACTATTGCTTCTTATGTTTTTCACTTTGTTCATATTCTATGATAAAGAACAACAAATATAGATTATGATTTACTTCTAAAATTACCCTAATTCTGACTAATAAGCTTTATCTTTATGTTTTCTTCTAAATGTGTGTTTGAGAATGAATCAATAGAGTATAACCAGTCAAGGAATGTTGGTGAGCCCATGTCTTGTTGAGTAGAACTTGAGATGTTGTTCTTGAATGATATTTTCACTGCATGCTAAGTAGAGTCCTGATCAAGGAAGCTTATGGTTATCCCTATCCCTTGTTTAGTCTTAAACAGTTATTTTGAAGATTTCCCTTAAGAGTATGCCGAAAGAAATATAGGTTAAAAGTCCTTACTTTATCTTAGGCTACTTTTTATGTTTATCTTAAATGTTTTCTACCCTTGAGAGTATGCCGAAAGCAGGATAGGTTAAAAGTCCTTACCTGATCTTAGGTTTCCCTTCGTTTTCTTATATGTTTGATTCTTTCACCACACTTCTTAATGTTCCATACCACAAACTCAACTTAAAAGATATTCTGATATAGATGACTTGCCCTATGAAAACCCTTGAATAGTTGTTGTGCAAGTAAACCCTTTTATGACTCCATAGCCCAATGTATTGACACTTTTTCTTAACCTATCTTCCCATGTTGAAATATCCTTCAATTTATTCCATCCTTCACACTTCACATGACCTTCTTAGTTAATGATTCCCAACCAAAAACAAACAAACAAAAACCCCTTGTACTTCATAACTAGCCTAATATCATATCATAAGCTTTAAAAGCATATCATTCTAACCGACATATGAAGAGATCCCTCTCTGAATCCAGGAGGGCTAGATCCCAGGATTCCAAAGTGGTTATGATGTTTCCTTGTCATTTGGTATGCCAATCTGCCAAATCATAGGACCCCAACATCCATGATAATATATGACCTCATATTTGACTGAATATCCCTCTTCTTGAAGTTGGTCATCAACTATCATGCATGTAAAAAGATCCTTGGAATAATCCACCAACATCTGGGATTTCTAATATGGATCTACCCTCCAAAGTGGCAGCGCTGACGATCTATCACAAAGAATATCTGTCATATGGTTTTCCTCCTCTTTGACATCTCCCATGCCAAAGGTGCATATCGGGATGCTGTTATCCCCTATCTGTTGCTCGTCTTGTAGTTGCTCATGCTCAAGTAAAGGTTGAAGCTTTTGGAGGTTAGTCTTCCAGGGGAAGCTATTACCTATCCAAAACTTCCTGATTTTGGCCAAAGAATGCATGAGTGGCCACCATCTTCTATATGTGGAAGACTTCTCCCCAAGTGAGAACATATTTTGAGCCTCCAAAGCCAAGGAATAGTCTCCTTGCACCATGATAGTGCCATCCTCCAATCCTGCAACATCCTCTCTTAGCGTCAGATGAGATGTGAGAGTGGGTAATGAGTATAGTGGGAGAATGTCTCCCTCCTCCTTAAGTCTACCCAGGACTCTCTGCGTTATATCATAACCTTCCAATGTTCCCACTCCTCTTGGATCTATGAGGGGTGCAACATATTGTGAGACATATCTCACCAACTCTAGATCAGGTGGTCTCCCAGGTGGTTTTCCATAAAATAGTAATGTCTCATGGGTCAACCTCATATGCAAAATAGATGGGACTACCATGTCCTTGATTCCATTGTGCAAATCCAACTCTATTTTTTGTGTGGAAGATTCCTGATAATTGGGTACCACTCTCATTGATGCAAGAGTCCCTCTAATTGGAGCAATTGCTCCATCCTCGCCTCCTGGTGGTGGTGGATCATCTCCTTCTATCCCAGCACTGTGACCCCTCTCTGGTTCTTCTTCTTCTTCCTCATCATCATCTGATAATACCTCTATATAGTGTGCCTTTCCTACTGCACATCTATGTCCGAGTGCCCATGATTCTTGGCATGTGAGGAAAATCTTACTTCTCCTCAAATCTCTTTGGACATCATCATTAAGAGGTGTTTTACTTTGGCTCTATTTTGAGAAAGGAGCCTTCTCTTCTTTTCCCTTTGATGGAAAAGAGTGTTTTTGCTTAAATGTTTCCTTTTCTTTTGGCAAGGCATCTTGTATATCTCTAGCCGTTTCAATGGCATCTTGAAGGGTAGTGGGCCTGGTAGACTTAACCAACCCATGAAGAGGTTCTCCTAACCCATCAATGAACATATAGACCCTTCTTGCTATAGATAAATCAGGAACCATAATAGAATGTTTTAGAAATTCAGAAATTTTATTTTCTGGATTACCTGATTGTTTGAGCTTTGCTAATCCCATTAAAGGTGCCTCCGAGTCTCTCCAATCAAACCTCTCCACCAACCTCCTTGTGAACTCTAAATATGCAGCCACATTGGCATGACCCAATGTATATAAGCCATGGAACCACCAATCATGTGCCTCACCCTCAAGGTGCAGCGCTGCTATCTTAATGGCCTCCATCTCTGGTACTTTGTTCAGCTAGAAGTAGATGTCAAGCTTCTCTATCCATGATTTGGCAGTGCATTTAGATGACCCATCAAAGTTGGGTAAGAAAAATCTGGCCATAGTTTAGTGTAGATCATGATTCTGAATGAATCCTCCACCTCTATTGTGATGCCTGGGTCTCCTATTGTCCTTTATTTGACAGAATTCTTGAAAACTCAAGTGATCCTTGAATATCTGAGATTGAGACTCATACTCCATGAAATAGTCTTCAAGAGTTTCTTGTTCTTGAAACCCTTTATTTCCCACTGTTAAGAATGTAGGCATTGTAGAGCATTGGGAAACTTGTTGTTGCTTCACTGGTTGATCACTCCAGCGATGAGAAATTCCAGAGCCTTCACCATGTAGAAATCCTTTATGGGATTCCTTGTATCTATCCATCCTCGTCTCCTTTATTTCTCTAGAAATGTCTTGCATAGTTCGAAGAAGTAGCTTGGGATACTCCTTCTCTTCATCTTCTCCTGATAAGGGGGTTTTAACCTTGTCTTATTTATCATTTATATAATCAAACTTCCATTTCATTATTCTGAGCTACCTCTTCTCTCTATCTGTGAGAGGATCTCATTCTTATGATGACATATTTGCTTTTCAAGATGCACAATCTGAGCCAAGATTATGCTCTGATACCACTGTAATATTCCCAAATGGGAAAAGCAAGAATATAGTGCAAAATACTAGAATAACAATGTAAAAAATCATATAGAAACATGAGGCCAATATGGAGCCTTTATATTTATCATAACAAAAGAAAAATAGTATAAAATAATGGGCCACAAACCATAGTACAAGATAGAACAAGCCTCCAATAGATAAAACCCTCAATAAGAGGTGTTGCTACCATATCAAAAATGTCAAAAGACTGCTACAGTGTAGTCTTAAAGTGCACTGATACAACAAATGAACATACAAATATCATGGGATGATATATGCCTCAAAATATACTACTAATATAGATCTAGGCACTATACAACCTCCAATGAAGAACCCCAAAAAGGTTTTCAGCAATACACCAATGTATGAGATGGGAATCAAAGCCCTAGGGTCGAAGATCAACTACGAAAAATGAACTGGAAATATTGGGCTGATCTAATATGAAAAATAATGTAGCCTCCTCCAATAGATCCTCTGGATGGAAGGTTGATCCCTTCACTAGAAAACCTCCTCCCCAAGTGGTGTACTGAAACCACCCTGCAACTCCTCCCTCAAAATAACACAGTCCAAGACATAAACTACACTGTAGGGGAAAATAAAAAAGTGGCCTGGTGCCAAATGCTGCAATAAGGCTCAAGGGCCTTCCTCACCAACCTCCCAATGGAAAGAAGCCTTCCTCCAATGAAAAACAGATTAGAAATCACCCGGATCTAGTCTCCAGTGCTACAACCTGCAACTCGGCACATCTCTCAACAGAAACTGCGATGTACCACAAGACTGAAACTTTGACCTCATGCTTGATTGTGGAATGGTAGCGCGATTCTCTTCCTATAAGGCCTCTCAAGGACAGAGGTGGGATTATCAACCAGGAACACCCTGTGCTAAACAACACTGCAATAATAGCTAAACAACTGAAGAAAGATATATGTCTAAACATGTTATCACTCATAAAATTGTGAAACATTACTTAACATGGTCATATTGTTCACTCATTAAAAGGATAAGGTCTCCTTAAGCCTTTTCCTTAAGCCTTTTCAAGTTGGTATAGGAAGATTTCATTTTTTACATGTTTAACCTATCCAAAGGTTCAAGGTCATCTCCATTTATGTTATGTCATGTCCCATCGATCCTCATATGGTGTCAGTTTTCATTCCCCATGAATTTAAATTCAAAAAGGGCACTTGTGTCAGTTTTTTCAAATTTTTGTAGCGTTTTATAAAGAAAAATAATAGTTTTCACTGCGAAAATGTCTAACAGTTTCATACCAAAACTGTCAAAGGTTAAACTAACTACGCTATGAAATTTTTTTTTATTACCTATCTTGTGAAATTCGATATGAAATGTTATTCCATGATGTAATATTCCAAATATGGAATTTTCTACAACAATAAGAATACCCTAAGTTATTCCAAATTTGTAGAGCAGCAAGTGATCAACTCATATAATGTATTCAAACACATAGCTTTGAAAGAACAATCACAACAACAAACTATGCCTTTTTACAATGTCACCAAGTGGGGAAAAACAACATATTTGGCCCCAAAAACATTATTTTCTAAATATTGATTATAATAGTGAAAAATAATTGTTGTGTCCCTTAGATTAGAAAATATAGGACATTCATGCAAAATATTTTCAGAAACAAATGCCTTTAGCCTAGTTAAACATGTCTCCCACGCTCAAAATAGCTTAAAATTGACAAAACCCCAAGACTGCAAAATGTCGGAGCTGTTGCACAAGAGACTGCGCAGTATAACAGAGGTTAAACTCAGAAAACAGAGAAATATTTCTGATACTCTTATTATATTACTCAATTAGGTATAAAAACAGAGATCTGATCTCTTTTATACAAATCCAAGAAGACCTGGCAAGGGTTTCTTGACAGAAAAGATATCCAAGAGAAAGTTGCTGCAGATCTATGGCTGAATCACGCTATATGGATGAAGCTCTAAATAATAATGGCTGAACATACAAATAAATGGCTGTAGAATCCTTTTCTAGCTCTCCCAATGAAAGGCTAATCCTTCTCTTGGGAAACTAGCTCCTCAAAATGGGACTTTCACCCCTTCCATTTCACACCTTAAGAAATAACATAGTTTTCTGAAGGGACTGTGTTTTTTATGAAGTTAAGTGCTTGTCCCAATACTAGGTAGTGGAAAATTCAGTTGAAAAACCTCCTCTTAGATTTCTTAGACAAGATCTCTAAGAAAGAGTAGGGAATCCCCACCCGGGCAAGCCCTTGCACTAAGCAGTGTAACAACTTAGCTAAATAGCCAAGCATGTAGAAAGTCTAAGTAGACCATATAAAAATATAATCTTGAATAATTTCCATATGCTTTCCATCTCCTTCATTATATAATTGATGAGATTCCTCTCCAAGGGTTCCACCCACTATGAGGTTGCTTCCATGCAAAGGCTCCTCCACAAAAACTGTGTTGTCCATCAAGATGGTGCAATGTATCTAGACAAATTTGTTGACTTAGTCAACCTTGATTGATTCTTCATGCCCTGTCCCTTTTCATACTCAAGGTGCCTTCATTTTATCTAGTTGGGTTGATCTCTATTCACATTGAGCTGGCTTTATTTAGAATCCACTTCTTTGAGAATAAATCATATTGACTTGGTCAAACTTGACCTTGTCCACATAGTTTAGACCTTGTTCACACATTTGGATGCTTTAATTGGTTATTTCATGATCCTCTTTCACATTAGGAAAGATTTTTATTCATACTTGAGAAAATTAGGAGCCTCCTTGCTCAATTTTTCATGCATCTAGATTTCAAAAACAAAATTAATATTCCTATTAGCTGAAGCTAAATTAAGAATATTACAGTCTCCCACTCCCAAATGTTGTTTGTCCCCAAGCAACTACAAGGGTGCTGCAAAATCTCCCCTCTTACTCTTGTGGCCCTCTGATCTCATACTCTCCTCCATTGCTTCAGAATTTCTGCAAAAATTCCATCTCCCAATGGCTCCTCCCAAGTGTGCAAGTTGGCCTTTGGTGAATAAACCCAATGGCTCTCATCATGAAAGAATGGAATGTTGTTATGGAAACCTTCTTGTTGATCCATGGCCTTCTCAAGATAGAAGTGATGACAATCATGGGGAATTTCATCATCAATGGAGGCCTCCTCCTCCATGCTATCATCCAAATAAAATGAATCACCTTCTAGCTTGGTAATTCATAGAAAATATCCTCCCAATTTCTCATGAGAGGCACGCTCCAAGTGCTCCAACCAAACATATGGTCCACATCATAAGGAAACAAGTGGTATGCAATGGTGTTCATATAGTTTCTCATGCTCCCCTTGGAACATGTAGTGCAGAAAAAGTAGGGATTCTCTTCCCCCAAAGACACACCCAACCAATGTGTCTCTCCTCCAACCATGTTCCCAATAAAATTAAGAACATATTCATCATGTGGGATCATAAGTGATATCATGCTAGCTGCCATATACAATAAGGGATAAGGACAATGGTCCCTCATGTGCAACCAGCGCAGTTTTCCTCCAAACTGCCATAGAATATGATATGACAAGCGTTCTCCCGAACACTTGTTTTCTGCCCCATCCTTCTTGCATGCTTGGAGAAGGTGTATGATTGTTGGTGTTAATGAATCACACCATGAAGAGTACATCCCCTTTCCAAGATCTCCCAAGGAATGGATAGCATCACCATTATTCATGGCCCAAAGTGGCTCATGAAGCCCATCAGAAAAAGTGCCCCCTCTTGGAGCCAAGACCTGCACATGAGTGTTAAGAAAATGCAAGTATATAATAAATACATCATGATGTTCAGAAATACAATGTCTATCATACACTTGTTTAAAATAAGCAAAGGTAGCTCATGGATAGGTCCCTCTCACACTCAATGAATAAGGAGGTGATAATGATAACTCTTCCCATGAGCTATGTTCCTCCCTAACCAGCAAATTATCCATGCACTTAATTATATGAGACTGCATCTCCTCTTTGAAATTTTCCCACATGAATCCATCTAAGATAGTATGATATATTCTAGTGAAATCAATGGGGTTTGAAAGAAAGACCTCATAGGTTGTGTCAAGTTGTTTATTCTTGAGTTTGGAACCTTTAGTTAAGTAGATCTGATCATGGACATAAATGATTCCATTAACTACCTTATACTTCCCATCCATTGCTTGCCTCTCAAGAACCTTACATGTGAATAGGTCCTTAGAATATTCCATCAAGAGTTGGGACTCCCAATAAGGGTCTAGGCTTCCCAACATTGACAGCGCTGTAGAGGTCTGAAATGAGGTATCTTTCATATGATGGATTTTCTCCTTGACATGCTTGATGTAAAAGTCACATGTTGGAGTATTCCCAACTTTCTTTTTCTTCCCCTCTTCCAGCTGATCTTGCTCAAGACAAGATTGAAGTCTAGGAGAGTCACCCTCCTTTTCAAAGATTCTCTTCACCCAAAACTTCCAAAATTTTTCTCCTGCATACAAAAATGAAAATATCTTTTTGTTATGTTCAGAAATTTTCATTATATATTGGAGTATCCTTTGTTTCCCCAAAGCTATGGAGTAGCCTTTTGATACTACGCTCATGTCAACACAGATTTCTGAATCTATTCCCTCCAACACAAATAGATGAATGGAAGAAAGCAAGGTCAATTTCAGAAATTTGCCTAGCCTTCCATCAATCATTCTCAGTGCTGTAGTGGCTCCTTCCAAGGTTCCCTCTTTAGAAAAATAAGTTGCTGCTACATATAGTTGAGAGAACACTTTAGTTTCCCTCCAATCAGGAGCTCTTCCTGCTGAAATGCCTCCTTGCAAAGAGGCATCAAGGCATAGAGTCGGATTTGAATGTAGGTGGACAAATTTGCCCCTACCTTTGTTGCATAGGTTCTCTTGCCTTCCTTGTTATTTCAAACTCTGAAATATAGAAGGGTACATGCTATTCATCTTGTGTTGCCCTTCCTCCTCTTTTCCTCCTCCTATCTTCAATATCTCATCACTTGGCAATGAAAGTACATGTTGCCCATGTGTTATGCGAAGAGCTCTATGTGTGAGACCTTTTGGAACTCCTTGCAAGAGTGCAAGGGTTTCTTTTCTTGGGGCAAGTGCTCCATCCTATTCTCCATGAGGTGCTTGGGGTGCCCTTGTCATGACTGCGTGATTCTCTCCTTTCTCCTCTTCACTAGTTGAAGTTGCCTTACTTTCAACAAGAGACCTTAGATCTTGGTCCTCTCTTGAAGAAGGAATCTTCATGTCTTCCTTTTGAGAAGGAAGCCCTTCATCCAAAGGAGATATTTCCCTTGGAAAAGTATCAAAAAATCTCACCTCTTCTTCATTGGTTTTCAGAAATGGAGTTGGATTTATAGATCCTCCCAACTCATGCAAAAGCTCTGTTTGATATGGTATGACAGTTTCAATAGAAGATGTTTCACATGAAATCTCATCAAACCTCTCTACTAATATTTTAATGAACCTTGGATAAGTAGATGTCTTTTCATTATTTAAGGAAAATTATTCAAACAACCACCAAGGATAGGCTTTATCCTCAAAATGCAGCGCTGCTACTTTGATGGCTTCAAATTCTGAAATTTGATGTTGTTGCACAAAGATATCTAACTCCTTCACCCAAACCCTAGCTAGACATAGAGGTGATCCATCAAAAGTGGATAGAAAGAATCTACCCTCACCTTGCTCCTTTCTCCTTTTTCTCTTTTCCTTCATTTGGAAAAATCCTTGGAAATTCAAGTGATCTTTGAACTCCTCGGATTGATCTTCATACTCCTGCAAATAATCACCAAGAGTATCTCTCTTTGGCACATCTCCTTTCTTCCTCTTCATGAATAAATTTCTGATAGAACGTGGTATATCTAATGATATGGTTGAGTTCTCATATCCATAAGACGAGGATTTAGAATCTTCCTCTTGTACAGATCTTGCTAAGGGATTTTCAGATTTGTCCCTCCTCATTTCTTTGATGCCCGTGCTTCCACCCTGCAGATTTGGAGAAAGAAGTTTTAAGAACCTCCTTTCTCTAGAAAACAAGGTTTTGCTCTGATTTCTTCTGCAAATCTCCTCCTCCCCATGAGAAGACTCCATGATGCTCGAAGCTCACAGGCTGAGCCAAGATTGTTGCTCTGATACCACTGTAATATTCCAAATCTGGAATTTTCTACAACAATAGGAATACCCTAAGGTATTCCAAATTTGGAGAGAAGAAAGTGATCAACTCATATAATTTATTCAAACACATAGCTTTGATATAACAATCACAACAACAAACTATGCCTTTTTACAATGTCACCAAGTGGGGAAAAAAAACATATTTGGCTCCAAAAACGTTACTTTATGAATATTGAGTTATAACAGTGAAAAATAATTGTTAAGTCCCTTATTTTAGACAATATAGGACATGCATGCAAAATATTTTCAGAAACAAATGCCTTTAGCCTAGTTAAACAGGCCTCCCATGCTCAAAACAGCTTAAAATTGACAAAACCCCAAGACTGCAAAATGCCGAAGCTACTGTACAAGAGACTGCACAGTATAATAGAGTTAAAAATAAGAAAATAGAGAAATATATCTGATACTCTTATTATATTACTAAATGAGGCATAAAAACAGAGATCTAATCTCTTTTATACAGATCCAAGAAGACCCGGCAAGGGTTTCTTGACAGAAAAGATATACAAGAGAAGTTGTTGCAGATCTATGGATGAATCACACTATATGGCTGAAGATATGCATAATAATGGCTGAACATACAAATAAATTTCTTTAGAATCATTTTCTAGCTCTCCCAAAGAAAGTTTGATCATTCTCTTGGGAAACTAGCTCCTCAAAATGGGACTTTCACCCCTTCCACTGCACACCTTAAGAAATAATGCAGTTTTCTAAAGGGAATGTGTTTTTACTGAAGGTAAGTGCTTGGAACAACACTAGGTAGTGGAAAATTCAGATAAAAAACCTCTTATATTTCTTATACAAGATCTCCAAGATAGAGTAGGGAATCCCCGCCCAAGAAAACCCTTGCACTAAGCAGTGCAACAACTTAGCTAAACAGCCAAGTATGCAGAAAGTCTAATCAAACCATATAAAAACATAATCTCCAATAATTTACATATACTTGCCATCTCCTTCATTATATAATTGACGAGCTTCCTCTCCAAGGGTCCCACCCACTATTTGGTTGCTTCCATGCAAAGGCTCCTCCACAAAAACTGTGATGTCCATCAATATGGTGCAATGTGTCTAGACATATTTTTTGACTTAGTCAAACTTGACTAATTCTTCATGCCTTTTCCCTTTTCATACTCAAGGTGACTTAATTTTATCTAGCTGGGTTGATCTCTATTCACATTGAGCTGGCTTTATTTAGAATCCACTTCTTTGAGAATAAATCATATTGACTTGGTCAAAATTGACCTTCTCCACATAGTTTAGACCTTGTTCACAAATGTGGATGCTTGAATTGGTTATTTCATGATCCCCTTTCACATTAGGAAGGATTTTTATTCATACTTGAGAAAATTAGGAGCCTCCTTGCTCAATTATTCATGCATCTATATTTCAAAAGCAAAATTAATATTCCTATTAGCTGAAGCTAAATTAAGAATATTACACATGATTGGAGGAGTTAGGGTGGTGATCATTCGAGTCTATTATGGTTAATTCAAAGGTACATAGCTATGTCTTAGGTCATCATTTCCCTTTTTGGCATGCATGTGTCATGATTAAAGAATGAGCTGTCATCTAAACCATAAAACCTTACCCCAATTAGCATTTTTTTCATATTTCGCTTTATATTTGCATGCAATTGGATCTCTGGAGAGCTGCTTCATTGAGCCAAGTAGGTTGCTGGGAGATTTGAACTTTGCAGGTGTCATCAAACAAGAGAGGCTATGAATATATAAAGCACCCATGGCTGCAAAAAGGAAAAAAAAAACAAAGGTGGTCATTGCCACAGGTATGAGCCAATGGACATGAATTTTCTCAATGAAGACCCAATTGCCATGGAGGTTTTCAAAAGAACTCATTTCTTGCAATTCTGTCAGAGGTTGCAGGGCTTTCATCTACAGGTTTCCAAGGAATTTCTTGCCAGCTTCACAGGAACAGCTTCTAAAGTGCTAATTCTAAACCTTACAGTGACACCAGACAACATTTCATCAGCAACAGGAATCCCTAGAGGAGGGGAGCAATGGTTTAAAAGTATCAAATTCACAATGCAGGACTGCAAAGAGTTCATCAAAATAGAACACAGTGAAATTGATTTGAAAAATTCTATCCATAGGGGTTTCATGAAGGAAAATTATTCAAAGCTGTTGATGATCATCCAGAAGTATTTTACTTGTGAAGGACAGTTTCACATGGTCTACTCCTATCATCTTAGACTTCTGCTATATTTTATGGGTAAGAGGTCACTTGACTCACCTTTTTATTTATACATAAGTCTAGGGAAAATATCAGATAAGTTTCAAATCAAAAAATAAGGCAATGAAACTTCTCTTTTTCATCATGGTTTGATTAAGCTATTGGTGTTAGAGGAATTGAAGAGACTAGACAAAAATTGGACTTCCTTTTTGTTCATGAGTGGTTATGAAATTGATGTTTTCACTCCTAAGAGAGCCTCCAAACCTAGAAACATTTCATCACCAGCTGTGGCAGAGGAAGTTGAAGAAGGGAATAGATCATCTCCTCTAGAACCAGTGATCTTTGCAGAAGATTGACACAGCTTAAACAACACCTGCAAAACAAAAGAAAATAGTCAGCAAAAAAGGCAGCAAAAGAGTCACTAGGAGCCAAACAGTGGCTAAAGGAAAATTAGGGGAAATATTGCATGCAAATGACATTGAAGAAACTCCCATTGTCCAAGCTAAAGACATTGAAAATGGAGGAAGAAAGTTAAAAAATGGTAAGACAGCAAAAAATCTAGAGTTTGCATGTGATGATGTTGGTTTCATTTTTCAACCATGGAAGCCAACGACTAGACATGCAAGAAAAGTCATGGAAAGTAGCAAAGAGATTGAGAAAATAAATGAATTTGTTGCCCAGCCACCAAGTATCATAGATTTGTTTTCACCTGCAAAAGAGGAACTGGTTATCAAACAAAGAAAGGGTAAAGAGAAAGTTATTGAAAAATCATACATTGAAACCCTTAAAAAGTAGTTGAAGGAGGTAGGTAAGGAAATATCAGTTTTTAAGCAAGAGGAAAAGAAACATAGAGTTGAGAAGGTTCAATTTGAAAAAATGAAGAAAATATGGGAAGATCAAGTCACAAGTGTTTCAAAGACCTTGGAAAATATAGAAAAGTTGATAAAGTGGACTCATCCACTAAGAGGAGAGGTCAAACACATCAAAAAGATAAACTTGCACTTGCAATCCAAGAATAAGGCATTAAAGGAAAAAGTGCAAGATCTTCAGGAGAAATTAGATCTAATTCATGTGGAGTTGGAAGATAAAGGATTGATGTAATGTTCCAAATTGGAAATCAACAACTTTTACACCACTGAAGAAATCCTTTTTGTTGGAAATATGAACAAGGCTATTTCAGATATGTACTGAGAGGGATTTTACCAGTTACATCACCTCTAAAGAGAGGATGAGAACCGGAGGCTTCCTGGCCCCTTTCTCAGAATCTGCCTATAGCTATGCAAATATTTCTTCCTTCAGGAAGATCCTGCTCAAAGGATGAGCTACAGCAACATTTGAACTTTAAAAATGAAAAACAGTGAAATAATGCATCATAGTGTATAAGAAGAGTGCATGGATGATATATAAAGTAGCAACAACAAATAATATACAAATCTTGAGGAACAAACCTCTCAAGATAGCCTCAATCAATAATATGCATGAAAACTCAAGACTACACTGCTACAAGTTGCTGCCCTAGGCATGACTGCGCAGTTACATGAGGAGACTACAACATATAATATAAAAATGTGATGATATATCATTATCAGCTCAAGAAATGAGGGGGATCAAGCTCTCAACCCCTGAAAATAACTAACTAACAATCTGTAGAAGGATTGGCTGCAATACATGTACAAAATGATAAAATACAAAAATGTCAGAGTTGCAGTGTAGCTTCTGCAACTCAATAATAATACATGAATGGAGAAGGGGAAGAATGCTACAAACAATATTATGACCCCCTCCAATGATCTTCCAAGTGAAATTCTGCCCCTTTCACTGAAGATTACACTCTCTGATTCCCCCAGTGAATCCTCCTACAATTGCCCTCTGAAAATAATGCTGTAAGAGGGAGTGACTGCGTTGGGGCTAAGATGAAACACTTGGACCTATGCCAAAATCTGCAATAAAGCTCTGGAAATTTCCTTTTCTAATTTCTTGGAGAGAGAAGGAACTCCTCCTCTTCAAAACTAGCTTAGAAAATGGTGGGATGATGATCCCTCACTGCTACCTCTAGCAACTCCAATGAATCTACCCAACAAAAACGCTGTAGCTGAAATAGATGGCTTTGGCCTCAAGCCTGGATGTGAGGAAGATGAAGATCAGCTCCTCCAAGGCCTCCCAAGGAAGAGAAGGGAATTCCTAAACAGAAATCCCTCTTGTGCTAAGCAGCACAAGCTATCTCAGTTGAACAATTGAAGAGAGCTATAATTCGAAATTCTCAAGCATGCCTAAACAATGGCTCTCCTTCACCTTTTTATGAAAGGAATGCTTCCTTGCCATGGACCCCACCCATTAGGGTTTCTCTCATCCTCTAATTTTCCCTACATTCAAACTGTGTAGTCTTCTTGAGCAAGCTTCTCCTCTTAACCAACTTGTCGACTTGGTCAACCATGGCCTAGCTTACTTGCTTTTAGCCCTTTTAACACTAGGGACTACCATATTTAGCCACTTAAGTGACTCTTTACACCTTAGGAGAGTTTATTTTTCTGCTACATGGGCTCCCTTACCCATTTTATTCCTTTTATTAACATAAAAGCAAAATTAATGTTCCAATTACCTTATTGAAAAATTTGGAACATTACAGTCCTCCCCTCCCAAAACTTGTTTTTCCTCAAGCAAGAGCAAGGATGAACTGAACAAAAAAAGTCCTCCACTCAAGGCATGCAGTCTGAAATGTCTTCATGTAGATCCTCCATCCCCCAAGCAATCAACCAAGAAAAATGAGTCACCCTCCAACTAGGCAACTCCTGAAGGCACTCCTCCACCTTTTGCTCATGAGAAATAGGTGGGCTCAATTTCTGAACTTGGTAAGCTTTATAGCCTACCCCACGCTATCCTCTTCTCCACTTATGATGAATGTGGAGTGAAAGCTGAACTTGGGCTACAATGGTGTTTCCTTCAAGAGGCAAGATGAATTCTAGATCCTCAAGGATCTCTCCTCCAACGCTGCAAATCAAGATGGCCCAAATCATCTCATATGTGATGATTTGGAAATCATCATCATATGGCATCCCAAAAATCATATGGTTCACCTCATGGAAAAACACATGGCTGAACATGGTGACCATATCATCTCCCATACTCCCCTTGGAGCATGTGCTGCAAAAAGAATGGAGGTTTTCTCTCCCAAAGGGCACATACACCCAATGAGTCTCTCCCTCATCATGATACATATGGGGTTGTTGCTGATATATGGCTGAAACATAATGGTCTTCAAGAGAGACCCAAGCCACCCCATCAAACATAAAAACCATAAAGTGCCTTTGCCAAAAATTCAAACTCTCCAAATAGCTCCTCCCACATGAAGGAAAGAGATGAAGCTTGGAGATCATGGTCTGCCCATTGTTCCTCCTGAAACATACAACACGAAAATTAGGGATAATCATACTCCCAATGGGCATTTTAAATTTATTTCCCCCCTCCAAAACAGTGCTTCCTCTGAATAGCGTTCCATTACCAAAATATGGAAGCATTAACTTGTGAGAGAAAGGGAGTGAAATATAGTTCCATGCATGGAACCAACGCAGGGCATCATTGTCATGCCTCCTCATATGATGCAACAAGTGTCTTTGCAGCCACTTGTTTGTTTCCACATTCATCCTGCAAGATGTGATCATGAAAACATATTTTGGTGCCAAAGGTGCACACCAAAATCCATGTGGCTTTCCCCCACAATCCACAGTTAAAATAGCCATCATCTGTGTTGCAATAGACCATGAGCATAACCAAACATAGTGTAGAAGAAGGAAAGATCCTCCTTGATATAATATGCTACTCATAAGAATAAGGGAGTGCCAAACATAAGGCAAATGGTTACCTCCCTCATCATGTACTTTGGCCTTTGAGCTGAAATGGCTCAAGTGAAAAGTCCCCTTCACTGCAACATAGTAGGGGAGTGGTTGTGCCAACCCTCTCTTCATATTTTGGGCTATGCATCTATCCATATGCTGATATGCATCCATTAATATGCCCGCCCAAGTTGACTCCTCCATCAATGAATAATATGCATGAGAGTGCATGGAAGGAGAATCCATAGTTGCTGCATGTAGGTGTCTCCTCCTGTGCTTGTGAGCCCAAGCCAAGAAGATCAAAACATATCAAGGGATGCTGCCATCCATTACTTCCTCATCCTCATCTCCTACATCCCTCCAAAATACATCACTTGTGAAGTGGTTTGAAGGACACTCCAACAACTAATTCAAGCTCTCAAGTGACAGCGCTGCTGGCCTTTGGAGTAGGGCCACTATCATTCCAAAGCTCCCCTCTTTGACATGAATCTTGCCAAAGAATCCTCCCATCATGTTGCTGCAAATGTAGAGCCCCTCCCATGAAGAAGGTGTTTCATGGACATCTATTGTCAAAGAGAAATCCCCTTGCACTATGCTAGTGCCTCCTCTTGCTCCCGCAACAACCAAATAGAACTTGAGCAACAAAATTGTTTGCTGCCCCCTCATACTTCCACCACTCCAAATATGAAATGGGAACATGATGAATAGTAAAAATAATGCTAACCCATAATAATGCACCCATGCTCCATTATGCTCCATGATGTAAGTATCCTGCCATCTCCTCTCCCCTTTCAAACCCCATGAAAAGGAATAGGTCACATGTTGGCCAAACTCTCTTAAGAGAAACCAACACAGCATGGCTTCTTGTTTCCCTATATCATAGATCTGCAAGAGGCTCACCATCCTCTTACCTCCCATCCATATCCACTCAGCTCCTAGTGGATGCTTCTCATTTTTCTGCAAAGAGCTACCATCATCCCAAAACAAGTTTTCCCTTTTGCATTTCATGGGACATTGAAATGCAATCTCCTCCATGACAAAATTTCTAAACCCCAACCTCATATGTGATACATGGCTCATCAATGGTGCATGAGGATAATGAGGGTGTCTTTCCTCAAGGTGGAACAGTGCAATATAAGTCTCCTGCTCTAGACAATCAGCTTGCCATGGTATGCAATCCCTCATGGCATGTATTGAATCAACAGGAAATGATAACTCATGCATACCTTGGTAAAGTTTGGAAGAGTCTTGTGTGGATGCAAGAGTCTCTCCCCAAAATGTGTTGGCTACCTAAACTACTGGCGATGAAGGCTGCTCCTTCATGAATGTACATCGCTGGCATGTGCCCTTTATTTTGGTGGTGAGGGATCCTCCCTCCTTTGGTCAAATCTTCTGATTAAGATCTGAGAAAAATCAACAAGAGTGGAAACCCTTGCATGCCTCCCATGGATGAACCACCAAGTTCTTGTTTCTCCCTCAAGGTGTAGTGCTACAATTGCTACAACCTCTCTATCTGCTACAGGATGTAGCAGGAAGAAAGCCTCCAGCTTCTTCACCCTAACCTCTGCTGCACATGTGAGTGACCCATCAAATGTAGACAACAGAAATCTATTGCCTTTCATCATCCCATGACTGTAGGGTCTCCTTTCCTCCTTCTGTTGAATATAGTGAGGGAAAGATAGAGTCTCTTGGAATAATCTAGGGTTTGTTCTATATTCAGCAAGGTACCCACTTAGAACTTCGAATTCCAAGTGATCTTCATGCTTCTGTTCTGCTTCTCTGTGAGAATAGGAAGTGCATGGTCCTTCCTCTTCTCTTTTTTCTGTCTTCTCAACCTCCTTGGAGAGGTTGGTGCTGGATCTGAAAATTGATGAGATTAATCTCATCCTCTGCATCATTTTTGCCTCTTCTTCTATAAAATTTGACCTTCACAGGCTGAGCCAAGTTCGAAGCTCTGATACCACTGTAATGTTCCAAATTGGAAATTAGTAGCTTTTACACCACTAATGAAATCCTTTTTGTCGGAAATATGAACAAGACTATTTCAGAGATGGACTGAGAGGGATTTTACCAGTTATGTCACCTCTAAAGAGAGGATGAGAACCGGAGGCTTCCTGGCGCCTTTCTCAGACTCTGCCTATAGCTATGCAAATACTTCTTCCTTCAGGAAGATTCTGCTCAAAGGATGAGCTACAGCAACATCTGAACTTTAGCAATGAACAACATTCAAATAATGCATCATAGTGTATAAGAAGAGTGCATGTCTGATATATAAAGTAGCAACAACAAATAATATACAAATCTTGAGGAACAAACCTCTCGAGATAGCCTCAATCAAGAATATGCATGAAAACTCAAGACTACACTGCTACAAGTTGTTGCCCTAGCCATGACTGTGCAGTTACATGAGGAGACTGCAACATATAATATGAAAATGTGATGATATATCATTATCAGCTCAAGAAATGAGGGGGAACAAGCTCTCAACCCCTGAAAATAACTAACTAACAATCCGTAGAAGGATTGGCTGCAATACATGTACAAAATGACAAAATACAAAAATGTCGGAGTTGCAGTGTAGCTGCTGCAACTCAATAATAATACATGAATGGAGAAGAGTAAGAATGCTGCAAACAATATGATGACCTCCTCCAATGATCTTCTAAGTGAAAGGTTTCCCCTTTCACTGAAGATTACACTCTCTGATTCCCCCGGTGAATCCTCCCACAATTGCCCTATGAAAATAACGTTGTAAGAGGGAATGACTGCATTGGGGATGAGATGAAACACTTGGCCCTATGCCAAAATCTGCAATAAAGAAATGGAAATGTCCTTTTCTGATTTATTAGAGAAATAAGGAGCTCCTCCTCTTCAAAACTAGCTCAGGAAATGGTGGGATGATGATCCCTCACTGCTACCTCCAGCAACCCCAATGAATCTGCCCAACAGAAATGTTGTAGCTGAAAGAGATGGATTTGGCCTCAAGCCTGGATGTGAGGAAGATGAAGATCAGATCCTCCAAGGCCTCCCAAGGAAGAGAAGAGAATTGCTAAATAGGAATCCCTCTTGTGCTAAGCAACACAAGCTATCTCAGTTGAACAACTGAAGAGAGTTGTAATTCGAAATTCTCAAGCATGCCTGAACAATGGCTCTCCTTCACCTTTTTATGCAAGGAATGCTTCCTTAGCATGGACCCCACCCATTAGGGTTTCTCTCATCCTCTAATTTTCCCTCCATTCAAACTGCGCAGTCTTCTTGAGCAAGCTTCTCCTCTTAACCACGTTGTTGACTTGGTCAACCATGGCCTAGCTTACTTGTTTTTAGCCCTTTTCACACTAGGGACTGCCATATTTAGCCACTTAAGTGACTCTTTGCACCTTAGGAGAGATTATTTTGTTGCTACATGGGCTCCCTTACCCATTTTATTACTTTTATTAACATAAAAGCAAAATTAATGTTCCAATTACCTTATTGAAAAATTTGGAACATTACAATTGAAGATGATAGTGGTAGAAGAGCCCATTAGTAA
The DNA here is from genome assembly GCA_034641835.2 of Pinus albicaulis. NCBI lineage: Eukaryota > Viridiplantae > Streptophyta > Pinopsida > Pinales > Pinaceae > Pinus > Pinus albicaulis. The sequence continues at coordinate 695,703,620 of CM076575.1, forward strand.
ACTGATTGTGAATTAGGAGGAAACACCACATGAGTAATAAGTTAAGATGGAACATGTTTTAGGAGGTTCATAACATGCAAAGAACCCAAATTTTGCTGCTGGAGAACAGTTTTGAAGATGTTATCACAAAATTGCACTTGATTTGCTGATGATCAAACAACTCTATGTAACTGTTTCAAACCAGATTTTGACTAAAGCTTATCCTCTTCAGTCTGAGAGGGCTCTCTCAAAGGGGTTTATGATATTAGATAATGATAGGACTAGATGGCTAACTCTATTTGAAAAATAACTTGATTTTTGTGTATGTAGGTTGAAAAGAATGTAGGCTTGCAACCATTAGGCTTATGGAGTCAAAAAATCAGTAGATTCAGTGGCAAGGTTTCTTGACATGGAATCTGAGGCAGATAAGAGTCATTAACAAAGGAAAATCACACATATAACATAGGGAAACACAATCATTTCATCAATAAATGAAGTCAGAGCATACAAATATGAATTTTGGGTAATAAAGATGAAATCTACTACAAGTAGTACACATAAATATATAGATCAGGAAAACATTAAAAAATCCGTGAGAATCTGAGGTCTGTCAAGATGAAGTCCTTTGTATTGTTGATATAAGTCAAATTACATAAAGCAGCTGTATGGCGCAAAAAATCTCCAACCCTTTACAACTTCGATAATTTTCCTTTAAATAGACATTCTTACAGGAAGGATGATCTGCCTCTTGCCTAGATTCATCGAACTCTTCCTATGACACCTCATATAACAGAAAAAACATGTCTTTTAATAAGAAAATGACAGCTACACCCTAAATGTGACATTTCCTAATAGGACTCAAAATCTTATTTATTACATCATTCTACCTTATATTTGAAATAGTTACTTGTCAGTTACAACTAAGCATCACATGCTCGAATAGGCTATGTCATAGTTCATCACTACTTGACATATTAAAACTCTCCTAAACATATGGAACCAAACCCTATTTTCAGGAAAACAAGACCCTTATTTTCAACGTTGTTTTAATTTATGAAATGTTTGCATGACACTCTCTTTGAGTCATAAGTATTTGATATTAAGGTCCCTTGACATGTTGGAGGATTTCAGTTGTCCAAAACTATCATTAAGCTGCTCCAAAACCTTCAAAACAGCTCGCTACAAAAACAGGGCAGTTTCATAGAGAGATTTAGTAGCATTTAAAAAATAGCTTTTGCACCCATAAATTTTTCTCTTTTGTTGTTCCATGGTGTCAACCAAGACATGACACCTCACCACCATTAAAATCCCTCCTTCAAAAATTCAAAAAGTGATTTTGGAAGTGTTGGCTTGAGGGGTCCTGAGCCAGGTTCGAACGTTAAGGTTTTCCAAAAAACCCTTATACTACTGGCCCTTTTGGTAATGACCTACTTGCGTAGGCCAAGGTCTCACCCAAAGTAGTATGGGAGGATGTAGGAACCAGGTTTCCGCACCCTGGGAGAGAGTATGTAATTTAAGGAAGATCTATGTTGCAGCTTATTAGGTTCACACATAATGAATCTATTTGCAGCTCTTTTAACAGTATAATCAATACATAACCATAACAAAGCTATTATCACTAACATATATAATCAATGCATTCGCATCCACATGTGCATCAATAAATACCATCACAAAACATTATAATCGCAACCAATTCTAGATCACTGATACATTTGCAGTTTAAATAACTATCACAGATACACTTCAGCAGTAAACACAATCAATCCAGATAACAAAAAGGTACTTCAAAGATATTCCGCATTCATTAGCATCAGAAATCCACTTACAATCCAAACACAACCGCGCACATAGTGTAGCGGGGTTCGCACACAGCAGGACTGAGGATCTCCATGCACACATCCAGCAGGAGTCCTTACCCAAAACAACCCAGACAAATCTTAACAATTCGCACGTAGCATCAATCTTATGTCTTTTCTACCTACTAGACCCAACTATCTATCTATTTATAATATCGTAGCCTTCGCTATCCTATGGTCTGAAAATTGTGGTTTGCGAACCCTAGAGCTACCCTTTAACCCATTACAAAACATTAGGGGCTTTGACCCACCCCGAAACCCCTACGCAGGACATACTATTACAAAATTATACAAAAATTCAGGTTAGGGAACCTTGTTCCAACAGGCCCCCAACACAATATTTTGACTCGTCCCAAGCCATTGCAACCGTGGGGTTTGCATCTCTACCTGAAGCTACTTGATCACATCAACTAGTAGGGGCAGTCTTCCTTCGCACTACACAGAAGCATTCTAAGTAATATCCACCAACTTCTGTGAATTTGGACCTTCTGTAGCAGCCTTGACACTTTCCAATGTCTGGTTCAGTTGTTTGACCGCAACATCCACTTCCTGAGAGAGCTTGAGGGCTTCATCGGCCCAAGGCTTAAGGTGGTCGCTGAGAAACTTATTTTTGTGATGGATCTCTTCAATTTCATCCTGAAGTGTGTGGCTGGTACACAGTTGTGCCAAACACTGAGCTGGAACCAAAGTGGACATAGTAGCTTCAAGCTGTTCAAACTCTTCCTCCTTCTAGCGCATCTCTTGAGTAAAATCACAGAGGGGAGGGTCACATTGTACCTTGGACCATAACTGCATAGTTGTCTCCAACAACTCTGTGCCCTGAGCAGTCTGAGCGGTAATAGTATTGGTGTTTTCTGTGAATAGCATGGATCGCTGGGCTCTTACATCAGGTGGAGCTTCTAGCTGCAATTTGGCCTGTAAGGCAACAATCTGTTGTTCCATCTCTATCTTGATAGTCTAAATTTCAGTCCTAAAGCCCTTAGTGTTGCAACAAGCCCCTCAATCTTAGTCTGGGGGGTAGTAGAAGCTAGGATATCCTCAATGACATCGGCACAGAGCCTACTGATTAGGCATTCTAGCTCGGTCTGCTGCGTGGCAGCAAGGGTGCATGTAGCCTGCGCTTGTGACACCTCGGTGGTTTTTTCCACAATTGTCTGCTCAGCTGTACTAAGCTACTGGTGCACCCGACGGTCTCTTTGTTGAATATCCTTAAACATGGATGCGTGGAGGACTTGTAGTGGTTCATGTGGCAGTCGGCCTAAATCTAATTGTACTTCTGCGCAGGCCTGGAATTGGGCTCCTAAGGCAGGTGGGCTCAAGACGAACGCTGCTCTTCGTAGGGGGCATATGCGACTTTTCTTCGTGATGATCAATTCACTACCTATCACTGGGAGCGACCTTGTCTGAATCATAATCATCTATAGAGTGTTGGTTTTGAGTTGCAGAGCTTGAAGCTCTGACTAAAGTGTAGCGACCATGGCCTTCTGCTGCTCTTCCAAATCTAGCCATTTCTCTTTGGAGGTGAGGGTGACTACGTCCGCTATTTTCTCCAGGTCTTCCTCTGTCAGAGTTACTTCGGTCTCCCGACCCAGCCTTGTAGCTCATCATTTCTTTTGTTGGCCTTTAACAGGGTCACCAGTCCGTTTCATACCTCGAGGGGAGTCAGCACCCTCCGCATCCTGACCCTCGGTGTCTAGATCATGTTGCAAATCCTTCTGTGATTCCAGATCCACACCCTTCTTTCCATTCTTTCCCTATTCTTTGGTCTCTTTGGTGGTGTTGGGTGGGATGACATTCTTGGTGCTCATACCAGCAGTGTCCTACGTACCTGATTTGAAGCCTAGTTTCCAGTGTGGAGGCCAAGTAGCAATAAGGCAGTCAATCTCCTCGTCAGCAACCATATATGGTAATGATACACACAATGGATCCTTGTGGCCCCAGATCTGTACATTGTGCATTGTGACTTGAAAAGATGAGATGCTCTTGTACTTTTCATAGATTGTTGGTGACAAGTGCGGTTGGGAGTGGATGGCAGCTACGAGCCTTCTCTAAAATAGGACCCAGAAGACCTTATTATATTCAATGCGCTTTGCATCCTTTGAATCCCACAGATTTGCATACCATGCCCCTTCGCACATATTCAACTCAAGCTTAGGGAGGACTAAATCTTTCGGGGCTTCCGATGTGACCAGCACGATGAGGAGCAGCAACCAAGAGTAGCAAATTTCCCTTCCATGATCCTGGGCCTCATGCACGTTCTCCAAAAATTCATTGCACAGGAACTGGGACCATTTGAAGTAGACCCCTTTCTCGCAGCATCCAGCCAATTGAATTAAATATGCAGGGACTATGGCAACCTAGAATTTGTGCATCATTTTGCATGCTAACAACAAGATGCCCATGCGCGCACCAAGGTTGTTGATAGTGTTGATCATGAACTCTCTAGTGTTCTATTCAACGTGGTAATCATCACGGACCTTATTAGTGATCTGCTACTCATATTTCTTGCCAACGCACTCCATGGGATTCAACCCCTGTTGAAAATGGCAACAAGAAACAGTGAAGGAGGCCTCCTGAAACATCTTTCCTGATCCTAGTTGGAAAGTGATCACCTAAACTAGGTGGGGACCACACATGTGATTTTTGTCGAAAAATCTATTTTTAGACTATGTCTATTTTTAGACATATGAAGCATGGTCCAGGGATTGCGGTATGTTATTCTTGGAGTATTGGTCATGTTGGGAAAAATAGATGGACATCTATTTTTTGGACCTATAGGTCGAAGTCTATTTTTAGACTGCCTATCCTAAAAATAGGGAAGTCAAATATTATTTACCCTTAATAATATTTGGACTCTAAACTTCAGTTTACTCTCTTGGAGCACTTCAGTTTGACCCCCAGAGGTGGGGCATGCAGCTGCCAGAAGGATTTACCCTTTTCCTATGAGTTAGGTGAGCTAATGCATGGTTGACTTCAGTTGGAAACTCCAGTGGCGGAGTTCGGTGGAGTTGATGCGACGGTTAATGGAGGTGGTGTGCAGTTTACGCAAATATAAACTTATTTAGTTAATGGTAATACACTTTAGAGATGAGTTGTGAATTAAATATTATTTAATTCACAAATTATTAACTCATTATTCAACTAAAGAACATCGATTTAACTGAGTGCATGGACAGGTTAGGTGGCGACAAAGTGAAAGAGGTAGATAAAAGAGGGTTGAGTTAGCTATCGGTTGCGACATCGGTTGTGCATGAGATTTGCACCACACTTGGAGGAATTACCAATGATGATTAGCTTTGTCAAGCCAAGGATATTGAACATTTGAACACGGATCTCTATTTAGACCAGCCTTGATTGCGCAATAGAGGCAGAGAAGTAGTGGGTGTGTTTTGAACCTGTGACTTGTTCAAAACCAAGCTGGTTTTTGTGTAGCTTTGGGAGATAGTACTGAGTACTTGTGAGGAGTTTGTACTATGTATTTGCTGCATGTTCTCTCCATTTATAATATACTATAGCTGGGGTTTTTCAGCTATAAGCTTTCCCCATACATACTGTGTTAATGTGTGTGATGATTTGATGTGCTATCGCTTCTATTCTTTCCGCATGTGACAATTAATTGTAGAAGAGATTATGTGTTATGCATGCAATTCGAAATTGATGTGTGATCAGGTTAATCTACATTGAATAAGTGATTTATTCAGCAAATTTCTACAACCCCTTCATGGGAAGACTAGTGATACAGTGAATGAGCGTCGCATCTATGGGATGCAGTCCTGGAACCACAAGCAGCCATCATGGACTAGTGCTAGCAACTGTCGCACAATTCTGTTGGTAATATTATAGTGGCTGAAGTGAGGCATCCATAGCAGATTTAATAACCCAGACTCAGCTAATCCATTTCCCCACGACATAGGGACTACCTTCTGTACGTCATCCTCCAATACCCTCTCCAGATATAATTCTGGTGCCAATTCTGGAAAGGCCTCCAGGTTGGCCAGGTCATGATCATCAAATTTGACTGTGTGGAGCTTTCCAAATGACTCTCCAATGATAGGGACCTCACCCGGAATCAGAGGCATCTGCAGATAGGCACGCATCCCATCGAGATTCTTGGGCATGCACACTGAGGGCTTGCGAGGCCAAACATACTGTGGTAGCCAGCTTATTGGTTTAGCGATCTGGGCCTCTTCTTGAGAGGAAAAAGGTGTCTTTGAAGGGTTAGGAAAACGTGCCTGAGGCATCATTCACGGGGATTTCACGTTTCGTCAAGAGGTGCATGGCTTCACCCCGACCCATTTCACAGTTCCCCCCATCCCTTGCTCTTGGCCTTTTCCCTTCCCCTTCTTCTTCTCTACCTGCTTTCCCTTGCTTGGTGTGGAGACAACCTCCTCAACCTTAGGGGTGACCTATTCAACCTCATCAATAGAGACCAGGGTCTGCGAAGATTCGGCCGGATTAGTTGTCATCATTCTCGCTCGGAAGATAAATTTAGGATTTCTACTATCAGAAGGAGTAGCTCACCCAGACATTAACAAAGTGCAATTTTCACAGAGTTTCAGAAACCATCAACTGTTCAAGATTCACGGAACCCCTTTCTAATCTATCCTTCTACTTTTATAGTCTTGGAGAGAAACCAATGGTTGGATGAGGCTTATCAGAAACTTACCATCACGTAAACGGTAAAAAATCTTTGGAAATCACCTCATTAATTACCGGCCGCTCGCTCCTTTCAACAGTAAAATTTGATTTTTACCTAGTTTTATTGTTCCAATGGTTAGTTTTTGTAGTTGTATATTACCCTTGTGCTTCCATTCCACCTCCTTCGCTCCCATCGCACTCCTGCGCTCCTAGCGCACCTTTTTGGGCTGCGATCAACCCATGCACTTCTATCGCACCTCCCCGGCCTGCCAGACCGGAAAATGATCCTTGTGCGTACCATGGTACTACCTGCAATTGTCCCCCTACCTGCGCGCATTCCGCCCCATACAGCTACTCAGACCATATAGTCGTTTGATTTGATATGGTTTGAGCCGGCTTCCATTGACATATCCTGGTACCATATCACTACGCAGTGTGGCTAAGTAGATAGCTCCTCCATCAGTAATTTATTTTACCATATAGGGACCTAGCCAGTGCTGACAAAAATTTCCTGGGTGCTTCACAAACTAGCTATCATATAGTAGGACCGGCTCTCCCTCCACAAATATATTTTGTCAAATATGACGATCATGCCATGCTTTTTCTTGGGCCTTCTCAACTTTCTGAAAGAAGTTAGCAATGAAAAAATATTCCTCCAAGGCCATGAGCTGTGCTAACAACTCCTCCATGATATCAGGCTCTGCCATGTTTGTAAAGGCTACGATGCGTAGGCTAGGAACAATATACTCCATGGACATAATGGCCTCCTTTCCATAAACCATCCGAAATGGTGTTTTCCTAGTCAGTTTCTTGCAGGTGGTTTGATAGGCCCAAAGGACTGACGGGATGCACACATCCTAGTCATTCTAATTGACATTACAGACCTTGGTCAACACATTTTCCAAGATTTTATTAAAAGCTTCTATAACTCGATTTTCCTATGGATGATACAAGGTGATTTTCATGTGGTGGATCTGGAATTCTTAATTCAAGGCCTGTATTTTTTCATTAACAAAATGTGTACCTCTATCGCTCATCAGGATCTTTGGATAGGCAAACTTAGTTAGAATATGTTCAAAAAATGAAGTGCGTAGCGGTATCTGCAGTGCAATCCTTCACAGCTTGTGCTTCAGCCCATCTGGTTACATAATCAGTCGTAGTGATGATGTAGCGCACACCTTTCTTCTTCCTTGGTGCGTTGATGGGCCCAACGAAGTTGATAGGCCATTTTTAAAATGCTTTCAAGGCCATCTGTGGTTACAAGGGCTTTTCGTCTTCGTGCGACAACCTTCTTGTCCTTTGGCATGTGTCGTAGCTTTGCAATAGTCGTGAGAGTCGCTATGTAGTGTGGGCCACCATAGCCCAGCTCTCAAGATCTTCTACGTCATTTATTTCCTTGCATAGTGACCTCCTGCTATGCCTCCATGGGATTTTTCTAAGATGGTGTGTCTTTCATGTTCCAAAACGTATCTTCGCAACACCTCATCAGCTCCCAGTTTGTACAGATGGCCTGGTATGATGGTAAAATCCGTTGCGCGAGTTACCAAATCCTTCTTCTGTTGTAACAAATACTCTGCAGGCCCCATGCCTGTAGCTAAGAAGTGAATGATGTCAGAAAATTGCGCATCAACTACCTTAATAGTAAACAACTACACATCAGGCAGTCCTTCTTCTAGGTTGGTCGGCTCTTCGCCACTTCCGATTCAGGATAAGTGGTATGGTCTAGCATTTAGTTTCCCTGGCTTCACAATAATCTCAAAGTCATATTCTTGAAATAGCAGTAGCCATCGGCAAATATTCCCCCCCAACATAGGCCTAATCACTAGGTACTTCAAAGCCGAATGATCTGTAAACACCTTGAAGTGCCCTCCTATGTAATATTCCAAATTGGAAATAGAAACAATATAAAACATAATTATGTATAATGCAAAAAATATGAACATGAAATAAGAGGGATCAATGTGCAACCATAATTTTACTAAGATATCAGCAGAAATATACAAAAATATCATGAGGGACAAGCCACTCAAGCAATAGGAACAAACCTCCAATGATCAAAACAATCAGCACATGAGTTGCTGCAGCTGTATAGAATGCCAGAGAGCAATGACAATGCTGTCTATATTAGTGTAGCTACTGATGAATACATATATAAATGAAATGTGGCTGATATAAACAAAATAAATTCCCAACAAAGAAGATGTGGGCTCTAATACAAGATTTCTAGCCAATCCCAGAAAAGATTTCTAGAAACACCAAAAATATACAATGTGACAAATAACCCCGCGGTTAATATGTCACTACAAACTAGATATGAATGAAATGAGGCTATGACATATCTGAAATTATTATTTCCTCCTCAAATGGTATTTATAATTAGAAGGCTGGTCCCTCTACTCAGAAATAGACCCTCCTGATGAGCTCAATGAACCCTCCTAGCAATTGCCTCCAAAAATAACACAGTTTAGAATTGTGATTGCATTGTGAGGGATGGTAGATGGTTGGCCTAATGCCAGAGATGAGAAAATATTCCCAGGAGCCCTCCTTTCTGATCCTCCAATGGATAGGCTACCTCTTTACTAAAAAACAAGCTCAAAAATAACTCTATGTGATCCTCCTTTGCTGCACCCTCCAACACAACCCAAATCTAAACAGAAACTGCATTGTAGCTAAAGGAGGTATCTTGGCCAAAATTTCAGAATGAGGAAATTTAGCTCAAAGAACCTCTCCTTCCCTGAGGATGAGGTAGGGATTCCCGATCAAGAATACACTTGTGCTAAACAACACAACAACCCTGCTAAACAACAAGAGGAAGCAAAATTCTAAACAGACCAATATCAAAAGATAATCTAAAACATGAATAAAAATGGTTGATATCCCCTCCATATATAGCATGAGAGCCTCCTCACATTGGGTCCCATCCATACTTGCCACCAATTTCATGCAAGTTGTCCTCCACCAAAATTGCACTGCCTTTTCATAAAGACCACTCCTATATGACAACGATGTTGATTTGATCAAAGTTGACTGAATCAACATGATTCAATCCTTGTTCACACCCAAAGGTGCTTAATCCAACTAATTATTCTTCCTCCTTTCACATTAGGAGTGTTATTATTCCTTATAATTGGGTTTTATGAGTCTCCTCACCCACTTATTCACCTACCTAGTGATAAAAACAACTATAATATTCCATTTAGATGAAATCTAAATTTTTGGAATATTATAGTCCTCCCCTCCAAAATGTTGCTTGTCCTCAAGAAAATAATATAGGGGGAGAAAAATTCCTCCCCTCCTCCTCTTTTTGCCTCCTCATCAATAGTCCCCACCACTGCTCAAGATGATATGCAGTAAATCTGCCCTCCAATGGCTCCTCCCAAGTATGCAAAACCCAAGAGTTCACATCATGAAAAGGTGGAAGGTGTAAGTGGAAACCTTCTTGCTGTTCAATGGCCTCCTCAATGTAGGAGTGATGACAACATGGGGAACCTCATTCCCAATGGGAGACTCCCATACCCATGCTATCATCCAAATGAAATGAGCCATCCTAGGTAGCTCATCAAAGAAATCCTCAACCCCTGGTTTATGCAATGTGTTGGGGCTGCATGGAGAGATTATATTTTCACATCCAAGTTGTTTCTCTCTACATTTATGGTAAGTATGGGGTTGTTTATAACCTTGGGCTGAAATTTCATGGCCTCCAAGAATGGCCCAAGTTGCCCCATCAAACAATTCAGCCATGAAATGCCTCCTCCAAAAACTCAAGTTCTCCAAATGGCTCTTCCCACATGAAGAAAAGAGAAGTAGTACGGAAATCATGGTTTGCCCATTTTTTCTCCTTAAACATGCAACATGTAAAGTAGAGATAATCATACTCACAATGGGCACCTTCAACTCTTGTGCCACTCTCCCAACAAAGCTTCCCATAAACATAAGAACATCTCCAACATATGGAAGCAAAAACCAACGAAAACAAGTTGCCATATGACAACCGCGAGGTGGATCATAGTTCCAAATATGGAACCAACGTAGTGCATCCCTTTCCTGCCTCAAAAAAAATAATAACATGTGTCTTTCCAACCACTTTTTTGCTACCACAATCATCCTACAAGATAGGATCATGAAAGGAAAATGTGGTGCCCATGGTGCACACCAAGAATCATGTGGTCTCCCCCACAAACCACCAATAGCATGGCCATCATCAATACTGCAAATGGCCTCAAGTACATCAAAATACCATATAAAAGAAGGAATAATCCTCCTTGGTGCAACATGTTGCTCACATAAATTAAAGGAGTACAAGTTATAATGCAAAAGTGTACCTTCTCTACTATCTACTTTGGTCATTGAGCTGAAATGGATAAACTAAAAGCTCTCCCTCACTCTCAATGAGTAGGGAAGTGGTTGTGACACCCTCTCCATCACCATATGGGCTATGTATCTCTCCATATGCTGATATATATCCTATTATATGCCCTCCCAAGTGAACTCCTCCATCAAAGAATGAAATGCATCAAAGTGCATGGAAAGAAAATCCATATGTGCTGCATGTAGTAGCTTCCTCTTGAGCTCAGAAACTCTAGTCAAGAAGACTCTGCCATGAGAATAGATGACCTCATCAACCACCATGTATCTATCATCTCCCTCTGGGTTATCAAGAATCAGGCAAGCACCAATATCCTTGGAGTACTCTACCAAAATTTGAGACCTCCAATATGGATCAACCCTCCTAAGAGACAACGCTAAAGATATAAAATGTGAAGCTCCCCACATGTTGTTGCCTTCTCCTTTGACATACCTCATGTCAAAGTCATCCTCCAAAATACTTCCATGCCCATCATGCAGCTGCTCATGCTCAAATAGAAGTGGTGACCTTTGGAAGTGGGCCTCCCATGAGAAGCTACCAACCAAAAAGAACCTCTTGATCTTGGCTAATGTAAGCATGAGTGGCCTCCATCTACTCCAATGTATGGAGGATCCCTTCCTCAAAGGAAGTACCCTATGTTTCTCCAAATCCATGGAGCAGCTCCCTTGCACAATGAAGGTGCCATCCTCCATCACCGCAGCAACTTCTGTCAGCGCATAATATGTAGTGAGAGTGGGTAATGCTAAAAATGGGAGAATGTCTCCCTCCTCCTTGAGTCTACCCCAAACTCTATGCGCTATACTAGACCCCTCCAAAGTATCCAACCCTTTGGGATATAAGAGTGGTGAATCAAATGGTAAGATTTCTCCCACCAACTCTAGATCTGGTGGCCTCCCAGGTGGAATTCCCCCATGTAGTGAGACATCAAAATCTAAAGCAGACTAAATATATGGGTGGATTTATTTGTCCCTCTCTTCACTGCACAATACAATCTCCTTCTTCTATGTAGAAACCTCCTGAAATAGATAATGGTGAATGCCCATCATCCCTTGATGTTATTCCATCTCACAATCCACAAAGATTGATGCATGTTGCTCTGGATTTGTGCTTTGGTTCCCACATGTTGAATCATTTGGAACTCCTTCCAAAGACACAAGGGCTCCTCTAATGGAAGAAATGGCTCCCTTTCCACCTCCATGTGGTGATGGATCTTCTCCCAAGGGTACAGCGCTGTTAGCTCTTCTCTTCTCATCCTCTTCATCAATATTTGAGAATGCCTTATCATCAATGAGAGACCATTGATCTTGGTCTTCCCTTGAAGGAGGAACCTCCATGTCTTCATCTATAGAAGAGGGCTCATCAAGAAGTGGGGATCTTGCCCTTGGCAAGGCATCATGCATGTTTTTATCCCCTTCAATAGAAATATGGAGTGGAGTTGGAAAAATAGATCTCTCCAGCTCATGCAAAGGTTTTGAATTTTTGGGTTCAACAAAAGGTTTTTCACAATGTATAATATCAAATATTCTCACCAATTTCTTAGTGAACCCTGCATAATTGTTTACTTTTCCATGATGAAATGAAGCATAAATACAAAACCACCAATCATGGGCCATACCTTTGAGGTGCAGAGCTGCTACTCTAATTTCCTCCTTTTTTGAAACTTGGTGAAGCTGGAAATAGGAATCCAGCTCCTTCACCCAAACTTTGGTTGTGCACTTTTCTGATCCATCAAAGTTAGATAGAAAGATTCTACCTCTCTTGCTTCTATTATGGTTGTTGGATCTTCTATATTCCTTGATTTGGAAAAACCCTTGGAATTCCAAGTGCTTTTTGAATGTCCATGATTGAGACTCGTACTCCTGAAGATAGTCACTCAAGGTCTCCTCCCTTGGTGCATCTTCTTCCTCCATCCTTATTGAAGTGAATGTGGGAAATAAAATACAATGTGGATCTACATGTGTGGCTAAATTTCCACACCCATCATGTGAATATCTAGGGCTTGCTTCACTTTCAAACCCTCTTGGAATTTTTCTACACTTCTCCGCTTTCATTTCCTTGAGATCTTCCTTGATATTTTTCACAGTTTGGAAAAGAAGCTCAGAGATCCTCTCTTCCCTCATTTCTCCAAATGGAATAATTCCTTTGTTTCTTCTATAAAACTTCTCTTTTTTGTGAGAAGAAGCTTCTCCTCCTAATGGCATAATGTCTTGAATGCATAGGCTGAGCCAAGATTATGCTCTGATACCATTGTAATATTCCAAATTGGAAATAGAAGCAATATAAAACATAATTATTTATAATGAAAAAAATATGAACATGAAATAAGAGGGATCAATGTGCAGCCATAATTTTATTAATATATCAGTATAAATATACAAAAATATCATGAGGGACAAGCCACTAAAGCAATAGGAACAAGCCTCCAATGATCGAAACAATCAGCACACGAGTTGCTGCAACTGTATAGAATGTCGAAGAGCAATGATAGCGTTGTCTATATTAGTGTAGCTGCTGCTGAATACATCTATAAATGAAATGTGGTTGATATAAACAAAATAAATTACCAACAAAGAAGATGTGGGCTCTAATACAAGATTTCTAGCCAATCCCGGAAAAGATTGCTAGAAACACCAAAAATATACAATGTGACAAATAACCTTGGGGTTAATATGTCACTGCAAACTAGATCTGAATGAAATGAAGCTATTACAGGTATGAAATGATTATTTCCTCCTCCAATGGTATTTCTAATTAGAAGGCTGATCCCTCTACTCAGAAATAGACCCTCCTGATGAGCTCAATGAACCCTCCTAGCAATTGCCTCCAAAAATAACGCAGTTCAGAATTGTAACTACGCTATGAGGGATGGTAGATGGTTGGCCTGATGCCAAAGATGAGAAAATATGCCCAAGAGCCCTCCTTGTTGATCCTCCAATGGATAGGCTACCTCTCCACTGAAAAACAAGCTCATAAATAACTCTATGTGATCCTCCTTTGCTGCACCCTCCAACATAACCCAACTCTAAATAGAAACTATGTTGTAGTTGAAGGAAGTAGCTTGGCCAAAATTCTAGAATGAGGAAATGAATCTCAAAGAACCTCTCCTTCCCTGAGGATGTGGTATGGATTCCCGATCAGGAATACCCTTTTTCTAAATAGAACAACAACCCTGCTAAATAGTAAGAGGAAGAAAAAGTCTAAAAAGACCAATATCAAAAGATAATCTAAAACATAAATAACAATGATTGCTATCCCCTCCATATATAGCATGAGAGCCTCCTCACATTGGGTCCCATCCATACTTTCCATCAGGCTCATGCAAGTTGTCCTCCACCAAAACTGCGCTGTCTTTTCATAAAGACCACTCCTCTATGACAGCACTGTTGATTTGGTCAAAGTTGACTGAATCAACATGATTCAATCCCTGTTCACACCCAAAGGTGCTTAATCCAACTGCTTATTCTTTGTCCTTTCACATTAGGAGTGTTATTATTCCTTCTAAAGGGGTTTTATGAGTCTCCCCACCCACTTATTCACCTACCTAATGATAAAAACAACTATAATATTCCATTAGATGAAAGATAAATTTTTGGAATATTACATCCTAACAGATAATGTTGGTATTTTTGCAGGGTGTATAGTGGAGTAGTTTCACTCCACACTAGAGAGTTTTCTACTAGAAAATGCAACTGGATGGTTGATGTCTCCATCCCCAGGCTGCGTAAGGACAACTCCCAGGGTGATTCCTAACGCATCTACATGAACATGGAAAACCTTCACCCAGTCAGGAAATATGAGGATAGGCACAGAGACCTTCTTCTCCTTGAGTAGTTTGAAGCTCTTCTGACACTCCTCGTCCCAAAAAAATGAAATTTCCTTATTTAGAAACTTCTCCATGGGTGTTGTGATCAGCGCATACCATTGAATAAACTTACTTTAGTAGCCTATATGTCTGAGGATAAAGCATAGCTATTTCTCATTTGTAGGGACTGCCAAGTTGATGATAACTGCAACCTTGGTAGGGTCAACCATCAATCCTTGTCGATAGACTATGTGGCCTAGAAAGATCCCAAATGGTACGCAAAATATGCACTTCTTAATATTCACGGAAATCTAGTGCTTTCTACTGGTGTCCAATATCATGCGCAGATTTGAAACGTGCTTCTTTACCAACCCAAATATGGTCCAGTCATCAAAATATACCTCCAAAAACTTGTGGATGAATTCCTTGAATACTGCGACTACCACCCGCGAGAAGATGGCAAGGGGATTCTTGAGCCCAAACAGCACAACAGTGTACTGGAAGGATCCCCATTCAGTGGCGAACGTAGTTTTTCTGCGATATTCTGATGCGATCTTGTTCTGATGGTAGTCCGAGAACCCGTCAGTGAATGAGTATGCTTCCTGCCCCCCCCGTGCTATCAAGGATTTCATCTAAGAATGGCGTAGGAAAGGGATCATGTACATAGGCATCATTCAATTTGTGCAGGTCAACACAGATCCATATTTCTTCGTTAGTCTTTTTCTCCTGAACCACCATATGGCTTACCCAATCTGACTATTCGACTGGTTCGATGATACCTGCGGCTAGCATTTTTTCAATTTCTTCCTTGACTTTTTGCTTGTACTTGGGGTTTATTCGATAAGGCCACTGCTTTACAGGGTGCGCATCTGGTTTTAAGGTGATGCGTATGACCCCTAGGTCTCCTGTAATCCCCTTGAATTTTGAGAATTTTGTAGGAAACAGGTCATGGTACTCCGTGAGGAGTTCTGCAACTTTTCCCACAGTATCATCATCCCAGTAGTCCACACTTTTAGCTAGCTTAGGGTGCTCCCTCGTCCCAATGTTGACTTCTTGCAGCTTGAGAGGCTTAGTCACATAGACAGTCTGTAGTGGGGGTCCAACAACTGCATGCTCTCCCTCTTACTCTGAAATAAAGATATTTCGTGGGTCTTCATCACATTCCTCCATTGACAGATTGTGGCAGTTGACAATATCTTGCATTTGCATCTCCCACGTTGGTGCCCCGTATGCTGCACGAGGGCATGATTCATCAAATACTAAGGCATCTATATCCTACAGGGCTTCATTGAGTGCCTCTGTTCCACCCATCAACCCGAACGTCCCTACAAACTCATCCTTCAGGGTTTCCCAGTGACGGGTGCATTGATGTAGTTCTGCATCTAAATACCATGCGGTGGGGATTGGTCCCAAGGTATGAATGAACATGTGGACCCATTCATCTGTAGTTATTTCACACCATTCCTCCATCCATGTAGACAAGTGCTCACGCCGATATCTTTGGCCAAGGAAAGTCTTCATGCACAGGTGAACCGAGGGTTCAAACCGCAGGACCATCATCTCGCGACATTCCTCCAAATCCTGGAATGTCCCCTTATGAGTTTCCCACCACCTCGCAGGTGTTGCGCGCATGGCTAGTTTAAGTGCCCACATCATTCACTCCCTTGGGAATTCAGCTTCAAATTTCCACAAAAACTCCCTAATACTACCAGAACCATCAAAGAAGGGCAGTTCTCTTACCTCTGAGGAGATACATCGAAAGCTTCGTTATCTTGCAACATCGCAACACAGATACATCATGTAGCTAATTCTGATAGTTTTCTATCTCCCCATCAGAGTCAAAGAGGCATTCACTATCTTTTCCCCAGCAAAGCACACCATCAGCTGTAAGATTGATCCAATCCTTGTCCCGAGCGGTTAATTTATAAATGTGATCCACATCCTCTTCTCTGCACACTGGTTCTATATACCACTCTCCTTTCGCAGGGTAAAGTGGGACTATCACCCTTGTACCCTCATTTTCGAAAACCATGCTCCTTTTCTTTATATTGATAATGCCTCCCATGTCTATCGCCCAATCCAGTCCTAGGAGAACAAGATAAGGGTTTGCATCTTCCACAACTCTGAATGACTTCAAAATCTGCGGGTACCTTAACTCCTACGATATCTACCATAATCTTTGACAACCTCCTTAATGGTATGATTTTTTTTTGGTTAGCCATCCGTAGTTATATAGTGGACCATCCTATCTTAGGTTCTCCCATTCGCTGCCATGTTTTCTTAGGCAATACGTTTTCATCTGATCCCAGATCCAAGATGGCCTAATCCATTTCATAGTCGTCGATCTGCGTTATTAGCTGCATCTCCCGTCCAGTGCGCTTCTTGTGCTTGTACAACTTGTGAACATCCCTAACCTCCGTAGGAGGGTCAGTTCTTTCTGCACAACTTTCTATCAGTGTCTGGAGATTTTCTACCACCTTCTGATTGCATAGCAGCTTCATACATGCTTGTGGGAATGGCTTAACTTCGTCATCCACTCTTAGGTTTGTGGGAGCCTTGGAGGTGGATGCCTCATCCTTGGCAAAGTCCTTGCGGGCTGCAAAAAATGTTTCTTTCTCTTTCTGTAGGTCCAGGCTTTCCTGTTTGATGGCAGCCTTCTGGATAAGGGGCTCAGCCACAACCTTCTCCTTAGCTTCTCCAATAGCTATTCCACTGCGTGTTATGACATTAATACTTGGTCCTTTCTCACGTGTTTCTGCTTAACCCTCTGTACATTCTACGTAGGTGTCTACTGTTTTTCCTGAATTTTTTCTATCAGGACTAGACAATCTTCAATCACATGGTCCAATTGTCGACAATATCGACAAGATTGTCGCGCAGGGTTCAAAAAATCCCTTGTGAAGTGCCCTATTTCTCCACAATTGCAACATATCAATTTCCCTCTTCCCCAACCTGCGCCTCCACCCCTTCCCACTCCCCTTCCTCTTGTTGGGGAACCTCCTCTACCTAAGGGAGATAGTGGTGAAGAAGGGTCAACCTGTACCCTGTATAGGTTCCCTCAGTCTATCATCAAGTCATAGGTCTGACAGTTATGATCGTCATGTCCCACAGAGGAGAAAAATCGACACCATTGTTGCTTTAATTATGGAACATAAGCACCAAGACAGGGACAGCGGTTGGTATCATGTAGTCCAGGAATGCAAAAATCAGCACACCATAATTTTGGACCACTCGGCCCCGCAGATTATTTAGGGCACCGTGGGCTGGGTCCCCCAGACTGCATGTAGTCTGCCATCAAAGGGCACTGATCCTTGTTGTGGCCAGACACCCTGCATCGTATGCACCATACGCCTGGGCTAGCTTCTTTCCCTCGTTCCTTTCATAGATTCTTGATTTCAAGGTGCATTGCCTCTATCTGTCCCTGGATCTGTTGTACCCCAAACTGGGCATCGTCTCTTAGCGCAACTTCTAGTTTCATAGCAATCTCCAAGGCTTTCTCTTGCATATCAATCACCTAGTGACCCATAGGTCCACGCAGGTGAGGTAGCAGCATAGCGATAAATCATTCCTTGTGCTGCCTATCATCATACTAAAATTCCCCATCTCTGATAACCTTCTTTAGCCATTGATCAGCTTCCCTTACAGACTCAATGGGTCCTTGTCTAAAGTCTTTTAGGTCAGTTACTAGCTGCGAGTAGGATTCCAGAACTTTTGTTTTAAAGCTTTCTTAATCTCTTGAATAGATGGATCCGCATGCTGGCCTAGGGATAGTTGTGCTCTCTTTACAGCATCGGTAGCCACATTCTACGCATCCCATACTCATTCTGCTACAAACCAAAATCGGTCCATATTTTCATCTCCTACACCTTTGAAGGTGGGTAGCTTCATGTGTGTGGTCATATCTTCTTCTGGTAGTCACAGAGGTGTGGGTGAGTTCTTACCTTTATGTTGAATTGAAGGTGGTGTATCTAGAGGACTATTTCATGTGTGCACATTTGACTCTCTTAATGGGCTGTAGATGGATCTATCCCCTTCTCGATTGGTTCAGTAGTACTTACCACTTCGTGTCGTACTTCCGCTCTAATCAGAGGTCATTCATTCGGTGTGGCTGCATAGAACGCCTTTCTCACACAGTAATATCTTAATTAGCAATGGTAGTGTTCACAATAAATTACCTCTGAAACCTTTGAAGAACCTTTTCTCTTCCTCATAATAGGATAGGAACTGATTGACTGCGAATTCTGTTACAAATCCCCCTAGCACACTAACCACCTAATGATCTACTGTACGAGTGATCGTGTTTTCAGTCTTCTCCAATTGTTGAATCAATTCCGGCATCCACTGTGTAACCTAATCATCCTTCCAACATGTATGAAATTCCACGAGCCTCGCTAGCCACTCTTGAAGCTCATGAACAAAAGTTACAATGAAAATTTCGTAGACTTCGGTGAAGATGTATATATTCTTCCACTTCTCATTTGTTAGCTTTGTGTTGCGATGCTCTTTTACAGCAAATTCCTGATTCTTTCTTTCAAACTAGTCTTCAAGTTCTGGTTTCTCAGATCTCCAACAGCCTCGTGGCATTACCCGACCTCTCTCTCAAAATGCTCCCGGTCCCGACAACAGAACCATTTATTGGCTTGAGGGGTCCTGACCTAGGTTCGGAGGTTAAGGTTTTCCAAAAAACCCCTATACTACTATCCCTTTTTGCAATGACCTACTTTTGCAGGCCAAGGTCTCACCCGAAGTAGAATGGGAGGGTGCTGGAACCAAGTTTCTACACCTTCCGAAAGAGTAGGTAACTCAAGCAGATATATGTTGCAGCTTATTAGGTTCACACATAATGAGTCTATTCGCAGCTATTTTAACAGTATAATCAACACATAAACATAGCAAAGCTATTATCACTAACAGATCTAATCAATACATTCGCATCCACGTGCGCATCAGTAAATACCATAATAGAACATTATAACAGCAGCTAATTCCAGATCACCGATACATTCGTAGCTTAAATAACTATCACATATACACTTTAGCAGTAAACAAAATCAATCCATATAACACAAATGTACTTCAAAGATATTCCGCATTCATTAGCATCATCAATCCACTTACAACCCAAACACAACCCGTGCACACAGTCTAGCAGGGTCCGCAAACAGTAGGACTGAGGATCTTCGCGCACATAGCCAGCAAGAGTCCTTACCCAAAAAGATCCAGACAGATCTTAAAAATTCGCACGTAGCATCAATATTATGTCTTTTCTACTTACTAGACCCAACTATCTATCTATTTATAATATCGTAGCCTTTGATATCCTATGGTCCGCAAACCATGGTTTGTGGATCCTAGAGCTACCCTTTAACCCATTACAAAACATTAGGTGCTTTGACCCACCCCAAAACCCCTATGCAGGACCGAATATCACAAAATTATACAAAAATGTAGGTTAAGGAACCATGTTCCAACAGGAAGAAAATAGGCTACTACAAAAAATTTCGTAGCGTTTTCCTGGCTTTAAGCCTAGGAAACACTACGAAACTGTGAAAAAGTGCAAAAATTCCATATTTCAAGATTTTCTTCAAAAAATGACCTCCAGTTGTTAAAACTTGACCTTCAAAATACCATGAACCTCTCTGTATGTTATGGACCTCATAAAACTAATTATGAACGCAATCACCATCACCTTACATATTTAAAACATCTTTGCATATTTTTCCTGTTTTTTTTCTGAAAAATAGGTCTTAGAACATAGCTTATATCTATGAATCCATGATGTATTTTGAAAACTTGGAGGAGGTTTTTGTAAATAATAATGTTCCAAAGAAAAAAATGACTTGGGTTTTTGAAAACCATCTCCCGCTGTCCATAACCTGCATTTGAAAAGCATGTATAAAATGGGAAAACTCTGTTTTTTGAAAATAGGGCCCAAATACATCCGTGTATATCCCAACTGATAGCACCTATGAGAAAAGTGAAAGAGGTTATTTTTACTTATTCTGTTCCTGACAATAACCTATCTCAGTATTTCTAAATTCATATCTTTTCTTCCATAATCATCTCTTTAAAATTACTGCTCAAACAGTCCAAAAGCACAACAATTTCCTTGTTAGCTCCAGCAGAAATTTTGACAACTCGAACTCATGCATGATTCAGAAAATCTAGGGTCCTCCACGAATATCTTAAGGTCCATGAGCTTCTATCTTATCCACAAAGCCTCCTTTGTGTGCTTTCTTGTACATGACCATCTCCTTTTATAACCAAGCCGCCCTCTTAAAAAGGTGACACCTGTAAAGCCAAATGGGACAGCAAGATGCTTGGTGTGATCAGGCAACTCTCAAATAATGAAATTGAGATGTTTCACATGAAATAATGAATTTTGAGTGATAAATAGTAGTTTAGGATAAGGTTTTATGTTTTTAATGATAGCTCATGCTTTAATCATGATACATATGTTGAGATTGCAACAAGATGATGAGCTTAGTGGAAAGAAGTCAACTTCACTAAGTGGACCCGCAGGCTATTTTTGGTGCAAGTCTATTTTTAGACTATGTCTATTTTTAGACATGTCGATCATATTATATGAGTTGTAGGATGCTATTTTTGGATGGTTGGTCAAGTTTTAAAAATAGATGGACTTCTATTTTTAGACATATTGGGCAGAATCTATTTTTAGATTGCCAGTCTAAAAATAGATATGTCGAATATTATTAGCTCTTAATAATATTTGGACTCTAAACATTATCTTATTCTCTTGGAGCACTTCAGTTAAGTGCACAGATGTGGAACAGGAGCTGACAGAAGGAATTACGCTATTCCTGAGGGTTAAGTGGAGCTATTGCATGGATACTTCAGTTAGAACTCATGTGACAGAGTTTGGTGGAGTTATTGAGCTAGTTGATGGAGTTGTGTTCAGTTTAACTGAGTTAAACATAGTTGAGCTAGTTGTATCTAGTCTAACCGATTGATACACTAGTGAGAGTGGTGTGAATTAATTATTAATTAATTCACTAATTATTAACTCATTAATCAACTAAAGAATACATCAGTTAACTACAATGCATGGATAGTTTCAGTGGAGACCAGTGAAGAGGTAGGTGAAAGAGCAGTGTGACTATCGGTTGTGACTATAGTGTTGCATGATTTGCAACAACCAGTGATTGGAGATGCCAATGAGGATTGAGTGAGCAAGGCTAGACAAATTTGAGTTCATTCAGAGCCATTCTTCAGCAGTGATTGCGCAGTAGAGGCAGGCTATCAGGTGGCAGAGATTGGAGCATGTGATTTGCTAGATCGGGCTTGATTAGTGTGTAACAATTGGAGATTGTACTGAGAGATTTGTGAGGAGATTTGTATAATGATTGTTACATGATATCTATGACATATAATATACATATAGTTGGGTTTTTTCAGCTTTAAGCTTTCCCATAAAATACTGTGTTCATATGTGTGATTGTTTATGGTTTTAATGTGCGCATGCGATTGTTTTTATTTCTGCAATTAATGATCAATGGTAGAATAGATTATGTATTGTCCATGAAGTTAAAATAGTGTGTGATCAGGAGAATTTCGGTGTATAACATATCAGTTATCAAATTTCTACATGGTATCAGAGTGATATTGATCATTGGAGCAATTTCAAAACATTGAAGTGGTTGAGTTTTGAGCTGGTGGAATTCGAATTTGCAGCAGTGTTTTCTTGGAGTCGAAGTTGAGATGTATTTCAACGGATTGCGATTGGAGTATGCCCTTGAGGGAAGCTCTAATTATATTGCATGGAAGGAAAATATGGAGGCGGTGTTGGATGACAATGGGTTGAAGGAGTTCATAGATGCAGAAATTCCAAAACCTGCTTCTAGCGATGCTGCCACACTTGACGCATGGAAAAAGAAGACAAAAAAGTGTTGAAGAATTCTGTTGGAAGGTGTAAAGGATCACATAGTGTCCAGCCTTCATGGTAAGGCTTCTCCATTCTTGATGTGGAAAGTGTTGATAGACTTATTCCAAATCAAGAGCGATCAGAGGAAGTTGGCGCTCAAGGATAAACTCAGGAACATAAAAATGGAGAAAGGTGACAGTATGCCCAAGTACCTCACAAAGTTCATCCAATGTAGGGATGAGCTGGGAAGTGTGGGGGTGACTATAGATGATGAGGACTTGGTGAGCTTGGCTCTCCTTGGGCTTCTAAAGAGTTGGCATTCCTATCAGGACTCTGTCAATGGTCGGGAGAAATTGCCAGGATGGGAGTGACTTTGGTAGGATCTTGTGTAAGAGGAGATAAGGTGAAGTACCAGGGACGGATCTTCATCAAAGAACTCAGATGAAGAAATTGCGTCAGTTGCCAAAGGAAAAGGGAAGAGCAAGAAGCAATGTTTTCAATCCGGTGCTGGGGCAAGAAGTAGGACATGTCCAAGGTGAAGTGCTTTCACTGCCACCAACACTCTGACATTACACCACTAATATAAGTCTGTAGAAGAAGAAAATAAGCAAAGTTAGCCGGATCTCAGCTCAGAGAGGCCTGAGCCTCGTAGTTTGAGCTGGATTTTTCACTGATTGCATGCTTGGTCTCAAGTATGACGGGATCAGTGTGGTTTCTTGACAGTGGTGCATCTTTTCACATGACATGAGATCGAGATTTGTTTACTGATTTGGATGAGAAATATCTTGGAGTGCACATCGAGATGGGCGATGATGGTAGATACAGTGCGACCGGTATCGGTACCATTTCATTTGAGAGGGAGTCTGGTAAACCCTTCGTATTGAAGGAAGTGATGCATGTTCCAGGATTGAAGAAGAATCTTATCTCTGTGGCGATGTTAGAAGACAAGGGATATGATGTTGTCTTTAGTAAGGGAAAGGCTTTCCTGCGCAGTAAGGCAACTGGTGAGACCCGGAGGATAGGGGTTCGAGTTAAGAACCTTTATCAATTGCAGGTAGATGGCTGTGCAGCAATGGCAGGCAAGGTAGAAGGAGTGGTGAGCCGGGATGATGGCGAGTTGTGGCATCGGAGATTGGGCCACCTTCACCATGGAGCTTTGAAGATACTGCAGCAGATTTCTACTGGGCTTCCTAAAGGCACTCTTGCGCAGTCAGATCAGTGCAAGGGGTGTACCTTGGGAAAATTTGTGAAATCCACCTTTCACGAGAAGGATAGTCGCGCCACGATGATCCTTGAGAGAATTCACACAGACGTGTGTGGACCTTTCTCAGTAGCTTCGACAGCAAAGCACAGGTATTATGTGATATTTGTTGATGATTTTTCTCATAAGTGCTGGATCTTCTTCATGCAGAAGAAGAGCGAGACATACTCAAAGTTCTGTGAGTTCAAGGCACCGGTTGAGAAAGAATCGGGGAAGTAGGTGAAGGCTCTTAGGAGCGAAAATGGTGGTGAATTCATCTCTGGCGAATTCAAGGACTTTTGCAACGCAGAAGGAATTCGAAGAGAGCTCATAGCACCTCATAACCCACAGCAGAACGGGGTTGCTGAGCGGAAGAACAGAACGATCGTGGGTGCTGCACGGGCGATGTTGCATGATAAGGGCCTTCCCATACACTTGTGGGCTGAGGCATGCAATACTACAGTATATGTGCAGAACCGTTGTCCTCACAAGACACTTGGCATGAGTACACCCAAGGAGGCGTTTTCTGGTAAGAAGCCTGATATTTCCCATTTGAGGATTTTTGGTTCATCTCGTTTACATTCACTGGACTAAGGATGCCGTGGAAGAAGTCGGAGCCGATTGCGTAGGTTGGGATATTTTTGGGGTACACCGATACGCCCCACAACTACTGTGTATTTGCTAGATGCTTGCAAGACCGGTTGTGCGACGTGGATATCAAATTTCATGAGGGAGAAAGCCACGAAGTGTTTCGAGAGGGAGCCACATCGTATGTAGATGAGGAGATATTAGTTCCTAAGGATGAGCTACGGGATGTGGATCAGCCACAAGAGGAGGTTCATGAGTGGAAGAGACCACTCATGCAGCGCCAACCATCGAGGTGGAAGTGCACTAGGAGTCGAGCGGCTGGCTCAAGATGTAGAGAAGGTTGTAGGAGCACCTACATCACAGTGCAGACAGAGATAGTCACTTGACCGGTATACTGGATACATGGATCTTGTGAGCAAGTGTATCATGACAGTGCCATCCTCTTTCGAGGAATCTGTGGAGGATCTCGCATGGGTAGATGCCATGGTGGAAGAGTATGATTCGATTGTCAGAAACAGTGCATGGGAGATTGTCCCAAGACCGGAGGGGAAATCAGTGGTGGGTTCGAGATGGATCTACAAAGTGAAGCAGGCAGCTGACGGGAGTGTGGAGAAGCACAAGGCAAGATTTGTTGCCCGAGGCTTCTCACATATTGAGGGGATCGATTATGAGGAGACCTTTGCACCTGTCGCAAGGTATTCTTCCATACGGATGATTCTTGCTCTCTCAGCGCAGATGGGGTGGCACATTCATCAGATGGATGTGAAGACTGCGTTCCTCAACGGAGTCATTGAGGAGGAGGTGTACATAGAGCAGCCCTAAGGTTTCGAGATCTTCAGCAGCGAGTCGCATGTGTGCTAGCTCAAGAGAGCATTGTATGGGTTGAAACAAGCACCTCGTGCTTGGTACACACGGATAGACAGTTATTTCACCGGACTTGGATTCTCCAAGAGTGAGGTGGATCCGAACCTATACCAGATTTTGGTGGAGGGTAAGTTGTTGATAATTGTACTTTATGTAGATGATTTGATTTTGACAGGTGATGAACTGTTGATACACTCATGCAAGGCTAATCTTGCAAAGGAGTTTGAGATGAAGGACTTGGGCCTCTTTCATTATTTCCTGGGATTGGAATTTTGGCAACGCAGTGATGGACTGTTTGTTTCTCAAGGCAAGTATGCTCGGGACATACTGGAGAAGTTCAACATGCATGGCTGCAAGCCTATTGATACTCCTCTTCCTGGTGGTTGGAGGAAGGAGGATGCTACATCGGTAGATGTAGTGGATGCCACTGTTTATCGACAGTTGGTGGGGTCACTTATGTATCCGGTCAATACACGACCCGACATATGCTATGCTATTAACCAGATTTCACAAGCTGTGGTTAAGCCTACCAAGCTATTTTGGAAGGCAGGCAAGCATGTATTGAGATATCTCAGAGGAACAACGGGATATGGATTATGGTACAAATAGTCAGATGAGGTGAAGCTGTGTGGCTTCACGGATGCGGATTGGGTAGGGAGCCCAACGGACAGAAAGAGCACATTTGGAGGGATTTTCAGTATCGGGTCGACAATAGTTTCTTGGTACAACAGGAAGCAGAGATCTGTGGCACTTAGTTCAGTAGAGGCCGAGTATATGGCAGCGAGTTTGGTTTCATGTGAGGCTATATGGATGAGGAAGATCCTGGTCGAGTTGTTCGGTTCACACTTAGATCCTACTGTGATATATTGTGATAATTAGAGTTGCATCAAAATCTCGGTTAATCCAGTATTTCATGATAGATCTAAACACATTGACATCCGGTATCATCATATCAGAGATTATGTGCAGCGAAAGATCATGTTACTTTCATACATTCCTGCAGGATCAGGATGTTGATATCTTGACGAAGGCACTCACCAGGAGAAAATTCGAATACCACAGGGGCAGGATCGGGGTGGCAGATAATCCCTATCTTGTTGAGAGGGAGTGTTGAGATTGCAACAAGATGGTGAGCTTAGTGGAAAGAAGTCGCCTTCACTAAGTGGGCCCGCAGGCTATTTTTGGCGCAAAGTCTATTTTTAGACTATGTCTATTTTTAGACATGTCGATCATATTCTATGAGTTGCAGGATGCTATTTGTGGATGGTTGGTCAAGTTGGAAAAATAGATTGATTTCTATTTTTAGACATATTGGGCGGAATCTATTTTTAGATTGCCAGTCTAAAAATAGATATGTCGAATATTATTAGCTCTTAATAATATTTGGACTATAAACATTATCTTATTCTCTTGGAGCACTTCAGTTAAGTGCACAGATGTGGCACATGAGTTGAAAAAAGGAATTACGCTATTCCTAAGGGTTAAGTGGAGCTATTGCATGGAGACTTCAGTTAGAACTCATGTGACAGAGTTTGGTGGAGTTATTGAAGTAGTTGGTGGAGTTGTGTTCAGTTTAACTTAGTTAAACATAGTTGAGCTAGTTGTATCTAGTCTAATTGATTGATACACTAGTGAGAGTGGTGTGAATTAATTATTAATTAATTCACTAATTATTAACTTATTAATCAACTAAAGAATACATTAGTTAACTACAGTGCATGGACAGTTTCAGTGGAGACCAGTGAAGAGGTAGGTGAAAGAGCAGTGTGACTATCAGTTGTGACTATAGTGTTGCATGATTTGCAACAACTAGTGATTGGATATGCCAATGAGTATTGCGTGAGCAAGGCTGGACCAATTTGAGTTCATTCAGAGCCATTATTCAGCAGTGATTGCGCAGTAGAGGCAGGCTATCAGGTGGCAGAGATTGGAGCATGTGATTTGCTAGATCACGCTTGATTAGTGTGTAACAATTGGAGATTGTACTGAGAGCTTTGTGAGGAGCTTTGTATAATGATTTTTACATGATCTATATGACATATAATATACAGATAGTTGGGGGTTTTCAGCTTTAAGCTTTCCCATAAAATATTGTGTTCATATGTGTGATTGTTTATGGTTTTAATGTGCGCATGCGATTGTTTTTATTTCTGCAATTAATGATCAATGGTAGAAGAGATTCTGTATTGTGCATGAAGTTAAAATAGTGTGTGATCAGGAGAATCTCGGTGTATAACATATTAGTTATCAAATTTCTACAACATACATGCCAAAAAGGGTAATTATGACATCATACATGGTTATGTACCTTTGAATTAACCATAAAAGACTTGAATAACCTCCACCCTATCTCCTTCTAATAATTGACTGAAACCTTGCAACAAATTTTAAATGTCAGACAGAAAAAAATATTTTTGTAGTGTAGTTATTTCATTTCCTTACAATTTCGCTACGAAACTATTAGGTAGTTTCGTAGCGAAAACTACCTTTTTACTGTGTAATTTGCTACGAAAACAAGAAATCTTGGCTAAAGTGATCTTTTCAAATTCAAAATCTTGGGAAATGGAATATGTCAGCAAATGATGACTGATGGGACATGATGTGACCTATATGGAGGTGGTTTACAGATGAAATGAGGGTGGTATTGAAACTTAGGATAGGTTAAATATGAAAAATTGAAATTTCCTATGCCAACTTGAAAAAGGTTTAAGGAGACCTTACCCTTTTGAGGAGTGAACTGTATGACCATGTCAAGTAATGACTCACAAAATTATGAGTGATAATAGTGGCTCCACTTGGGATGGTGTACCCCTGTGCTACACCAAAGAACCTGTAGTTCCAGTGCCATCCATCTTCTTGGAAATAAAAAACTCTGAAATTTATCAAATCTTCTTCAAACTCGTATGGCCTTCACCTCGAGCTCAAGCTTGATGATTACTGCTAAAAAACCAAATTTTTACCTCCTGAAAGATGCGCAATATACTTTGAGCTTATTCTCACATACTCCTACCTACCCTAACAACTACAATCTTCATGTGTGATTCAAGCAACATTAAACTTCCAATAAAGCTAGTCAATGAGTTGATCTGACACTTGAACCTCTTGACTACACTTGAACCAAAAGTAAACAAGCTACTGAAATGACCAAGGAAACATAAAATGGGTTTGATTTTCACCATGAAAATATAACTGAATATTTGGATTGTAGAACTCTTCCATGTAGTCAGCTATAGGATCACAGAAGACATAGTTTGTTTGATAATCCTCAAGACATTCTGCAGTTTTATACAACTCATATATGCTTTCTTTAGCAACCTAAGATTCCAGAGGTGTGCTATCAAACTCAATTTCAAAATTATTTTCAAGAACAAGGTATTCTTCCTCAATCTCAAAAGAGAAAGGTAGTAGCACCCTGTCTTTGTGTTCTGGCATGGAAAACTTTTGAAAAGACTGATCTTGATCATGAAGACTATAGGATTGAATTTGGTCTTCTAAAAATTCAATGTCTTTCTAAATGTTCTTAGCAACTTCATCCAAAAATTAAATCTTATCTTCTGACTTTCACTTAAATGACTTTAAATAAGAAGAAAAAGACAAAGAAAAAATTTCGTCCACTTCCTCATTATAATGATCATCATTCCATTGTTTAAAACCTTGAATGGAAGGAGATTTTTCCACCAACTCTGTTCTTTCCATCCATGTTTCCAAAAAAATAAGCCAAAACGTTGCAAATGACTTAATAGATCTAACAGGAAAGCTTTCAATCTAATGTTTACATTTCCCTTGAAATGAATCATAGAACAATATGATGAAAATATCTTCATGTTTGACTCTAAGAAGCTCAGTAAAGTCACAGAAATATTATATATACTTTAAGGTCTAACTCAAATCTTCTCCATTAAATTTTGGACCATTCCTTAAAAAATATGCATCCTTGGGAAAAGGATTTGGGAAACCATAAATTCTTGAAAAATATACACATGCATACCTTGAAACAAGAATGGCCTCATTTGAGTCCTTCATAAGTCTAGTGGAATCACCATGTAGCTATGAATTTTTTGAATCCTTCAACAATGGATTCACCAAGGTAGCTGCAGCCTCGAACATATTCTGAGCTCCTACTACCTTCAAGGGTTTAGCTTCAAACTTTCGAGAAAATTATATCTTCAGGCTCCTGACAGATGCACCAAAATGTTATCACAAAATTTCACTTGATTGGTTGCTGACCAGACAACTCTATGTAACTGTTTCAAACCAGCTTTTGACTGAAGCGTAGCCTCTTCAGTCTGAGAGGGCTCTCTCAAATGGGTTTATGATATTAGAGAATGATAGGACTAGATGGCTAACTCTATTTGAAAAGTAACTTGATTTTTTTGTATGTAGGTTTAAAATAATGCAGGCTTGCAACCATTAGGTTTATGGAGTCAAAAAATCAGTAGATTTAGTGGAAAGGTTTCCTGACATGGAAGCTGAGGCAGATAAGGGTCTTTAACAAAGGAAAATCACACATAGAACATAGGGAAACACAGTCATTTCATCAAGAAAGAAAGTCAGAGCATACATAAATGAATTTTGAGTAACAAAGATGAAATCTACTGAAATTATTACACATAAAGATATAGATCATATTACAATTAAAAGCTCCATGAGAATCTCAGGTCTATCAAGAAGAAGTCCTCTATATTACTGATATAAGTCAAATTACATAAAGCAGCAGTATGGTGCAAAAAATATCCAACCCTTTAAAACTTAGATAATTTTCCTTTAAATAGACATTCTTACAGAAGGGATGATCTGCCTCTTGGCTATATTCATTGAATTCTTCCTATGACACCTCATATAACATAAAAAAACATGTCTTTTAATAAGAAAATGAGAGCTACACCCAAAAGATGACATTTCCTAATAGGACACAAACTCTTATTTATTACATCATTCTACCTTATCTTTGAAATAGTTACATTTCAGTTAAAACTAAGCATAAAATGCTCGAATATGCTATGAAATAGTTCATCGCTACTTGACATATTAAAACTCTCCTAAATATATGGGACCAAACCCTATTTTTCAGGAAAGCGGGACCCTTATCTTCAACGTTGTTTTGATTGATGACCTGGCTGCATTACAATCTCTTTGAGTCATAAGTATTTGATATTAAGGTCCCTTGATATGTTGGAGGAGTCCAGCTATCCAAAACTATCATTAAGCTACTCCAAAACCTTCAAAAGCAGCTCGCTACTAAAACAAGACAGTTTCGTAGCGAGCTTTAGTAGCATTCAGAAAATAGCTTTTACACCCATAAATTTTTCTCTTTCGTTGTTCCATGGTTTCAACCAAGACATGAAACCTCACTACCATTAAAATCCCCCTTTCAAAATTTCAAAAAGTGATTTTGGAAGAAAATAGGCTACTACAGAAATTTTCGTAGCGTTTCCTGCCTTTAAGCCTAGGAAACGCTACGAAACTATGGAAAAGTGCATAAATTCCAGATTTCAAGATTTTCTTCAAAAAATGACCTCCAGCTGTTAAAAATTGAACTTCATCATACCATGAACCTCTCTTCATGTTATGGACCTCATCAAACTAATGAGGAACACAATCACCATCACCTTACATATTTAAAACATCTTTGCAGATTTTTCCTGTTTTTTCTAAAAAATAGGTCTTAGAACAGAGCTTATATCTCCAAATCCATGATGTATTTTGCAAAATGGGAGGAGGTTTTTTTCAATAGGAATTTTTTGAAGAAAAAAATCTCTTGGGTTTTTGAAAACCATCTCCATCTGTCCAGAAATTGAATTTGAAAAACATGTATAAAACAGGAAAAAACTATTTTCTGAAAAAGGGCCCAAAGACATCCCTGTATCCCCCAACTGATAGCACCTGTGAGAAAAGTGAAATAGTTTTTTTTCCTTTTTTTGTTCTTGAAAATAACCTCTCTCAGTAATTCCAAATTCATTTTTTTTCATCCATAATCCTCTCATTAATCTTACTGCTCAAACAGTCCAAAAACACAACATTTTCCTTGTTAGCTCCAGCAGAAAATTTGACAACTTGAACGGATGCATGCTTTAGCAAAGCTAGGGTACTCCACGAATAGTTTAAGGTCCATGAGCTTATATCTTATCCACATAACTTCCTTTGTGTGCTTTCTTCTACATGACCATCTCCTTTTATAACCAAGCTCCCCTCTTAAAAATGTGACACTTGTAAAGCCAAATTGGCTAGCAAGTTGCTTGGTGTGTGAGGCAGCCCTCAAACAGTGACATTGAGATGTTTCAAATGAAATAATGAATGTTGAATGACAAATAGCAGATTAGGATAAGGTTTTGTGTTTTAAATGACAGCTCATACTTTAATCATGACACATACATGCCAAAAAGGGTAATGATGACCTCATACATGGTTATGTACCTTTGAATTAACCATAAAAGACTTGAATAACCTCCACCATATCTCCTTATAATCATTGACTGACACCTTGCACCGAATTTGAAAAGTCAAACAAAAAACCTCTTTTCGTAGGTTAGTTAGTTCATTTCCTAGCAGTTTCACTATGAAACTATTAGGCAGTTTCGTAGCGAAAACTGCCTTTTTATTGTGTAATTTGCTACGAAAACAAGAAATCTTGGCTAAAGTGACCTTTTCAAAATCCAAAATCTTGGGAAATGGAATATGTCAGCAACTGATGAATGATGGGACATGATGTGACCTATAAGGAGGTGGTTTACAGATGAAATGAGGGTGGTCTTGAAACTTAGGATAGGTTAAATATGAAAAAAGAAATTTCCTATGCCAAATTGAAAAAGGTTTAAGGAGACCTTACCCTTTTGAGGAGTGAAATGTATGACCATGTCAAGTAATGAATCACAAAACTATGAGTAATAATAGTGGTTCCACTTGGGATGGTGTGCCCCTGTGGTACACCAAAGAACCTGTAGTTCCAGTGCCATCCATCTTCTTGGAGATAAAAAACTCTAAAATTTATCAAGTCTTCTTCGAACTCGTATGGCCTTCACCTCAGGCTCAAGCTTGATGATTACTACTAAAAAACCTAATTTGTACCTTCTGAAATATGCTTAGTCTAATTTGAGCTTATTCTCACACACTCCTACCTACCCTAACAACTGAAATCTTTATGTTTGATTCAAGAAACATGAAACTTCCAATAAAGCCAGTTAATGAGCTGATCTGACACTTGAACCTCTTGACTGCACTCGAACCAAAATTAAACAGGATACTAAAATGACCAAGCCAACATAAAATGGGTCTAATTTTCACCATGAAAATATAACTGGAAATTTGGACTGTAGAACTCTTCCATGTAGTCAGCTATAGGATCACATAAGACATAGTTTGTTTGATAATCCTCAAGACATTCTGCAATTTTATACATCTCATATATGCTTCCTTTAGTAACATAAGATTTCAGACGTGTGCTATCAAACTCATTTTCAAACTGATTTTCAAGAATAAGGTATTCTTGCTCAATCTCAAAAGAGAAAGGTAGCAGCACCCTGTCTTTGTGTTCTGGCATGGAAAATGTTTGAAAATACTGATCTTGATCATGAAGACTATAGGATTGAATTTGGTCTTCTAAAACTTCAATGTCTTTCTCAATGTTTTAGCAGCTTCATCCAAAAATTGAATCTTATCTTCTGACTTGCACTTAAATGACTTTAAATAAGAAGACAAAGACAAAGAAAAAATTTCATCCACTTCCTCGATATAATGATCATCATTCCATTCTTTAAACCCTTGAATGGAAGGAGAGTCTACCACCAACTATGTTCTTTCCATCCAGTTTCCAAAAAAATAAGCCAAAACTCTGCAAATGACTTAATAGATCTCACAGGAAAGCTTTCAATCCACTATTTACATTTCCCTTGAAATGAATCATAGAACAATATGATGAAAATATCTTCATGTTTGACTCTAAGAAGCTTAGTAAAGTAACATAAATTTGATATATACTTCAAGGTCAAACTCAAATATTCTCCATTAAATTTTGGACCATTCCTTACAAAATATGCATCCTTGGGAAAAGGATTTGGGAAACCATAAATTCTTGAAAAATATACACATGAATACCTTGAAACAAGAATGGCAGCATCTAAGTTCTTCAAAATTCTAGTGGAATCGCCATGTAGCTATGAATTTTTTGAAGCCTTCAACAATGGATTCGCCAAGGTAGTTCCAGCCTCAAACAAATTCTGAGCTCCTGCTACCTTCAAGAGTTCAGCTTCAAAATTTCGGGAAAAGTGTATCTTCAGGCTCCCGACAGACACACCAAAATGTTATCACAAAATTTCACTTGATTGGTTGTTGATCAGACAAATCTATGTAACTGTTTCAAACTAGCTTTTGACTGAAGCTTAGCCTCTTCAGTCTGAGAGGACTCTCTCAAAGGGGTTTATGATATTAGATAATGATTGGATTAGATGGCTAACTCTATTTGAAAAGTAACTTGATTTTTGTGTATGTAGGTTTAAAAGAATGCAGGCTTGCAACCATTGGGCTTATGGAGTCAACAAATCAGTAGATTAAGTGGCAAGGTTTCTTGACATGGAAGTTAAGGCAGATAAAAGTCTTTAACAAAGGCAAATCACACATAGAACATAGGGCAACATAGTCATTTCATCAATAAATGAAGTTAGAGCATACACATATGATTATGAGTAATAAATATGAAATCTACTGCAAGTATTACACATAAATATATAGATCAGAAAAACATGAAAAACTCCATGAGAACCTTAGGTCTGTCAAGAAGAAGTCCTTTGTCTTACTGATATAAGTCAAAATACATAAAGTAGCAGTATGGTGCAAAAAATCTCCAACCCTTTACAACTTTGATAATTTGCCTTTAAATAAACATTCTTATAGTAGGGATGATCTTCCTCTTGGCTATATTCATCGAATTCTTCCTATGACACCTCATATAACAGGAAAAACATGTCTTTTAATAAGAAAATGACAGCTACACCCTAAAGATGACATTTCCTAATAAGACTCAAACTCTTATTTATTACATCATTCTACCTTATCTTTGAAATAGTTACTTGTCAGCTACAACTAAGCATAACATGATTGAATAGGCTATGACATATTTCATCAGTACTTAACATATTAAAACTCTCCTAAACATATGGAACCAAACCCTATTTTTCAGGAAAACAAGACCCTTATCTTCAACGTTGTTTTGATTGATGACCTGGCTGCATGACACTCTCTTTGAGTCATAAGTATTTGATATTAAGGTCCCTTGACATGTTGGAGGAGTCCATCTATCCAAAACTGTCATTAAGCTGCTCCAAAACCTTCAAAAACAACTCGCTACGAAAACATGACAGTTTCGTAGCGAGCTTTAGTAGCATTCAGAAAATAGTTTTTGCACCCATAAATTTTGCTCTTTCGTTGTTCCATGGTGTAAACCAAGACATGAAACCTCACCACCATTAAAATCCCTCCTTTATAACTTCAAAAAGTGATTTTGGAAGTAAATAGGCTGCAACATAAATTTTCGTAGCGTTTTCCTAGCATTAAGCCTAGGAAATGCTACGAAACTGTGAAAAAGTACAGAAATTCCAGATTTCAAGATTTTCTGCAAAAAATTACCTCCAGCTATTAAAAATTGACCTTCAGCATACCATGAACCTCTCTGCATGTTATGGACCTCATCAAGCTAATGAGGAACACAATCACCATCGCCTTACACATTTAAAACATCTTTCCAATTTTTTCTTGATTTTTCTGAAAAATAGGTCTTAGAACAAAGCTTATATCTCAGAATCCATGATCTATTTTAAAACACTGGAGGAGGTTATTGGAAATAATAATTTTCTAAAGAAAAACCTCTCTTTTTTTTTTTGAAAACCATCTCCAGCTATCCGAAACCCGCATTTGAAAAACATGTATAAAATAGGAAAAATCCGTTTTCTGAAAATAGGGCCCAAAGACATCCCTTTATCTCCCAACTGATAGAACCTGTGAGAAACGTGAAAGAGGTAATTTTTCCTTGTTCTATGATTGAAAATAACCTCTCTCATTATTTCAAAATTCATCTATTTTCATCCATAATCCTCTCTTTAAAATTACTTCTCAAACAGTCAAAAAACACAATAATTTCCTTGTTAGCTCCAACATAAATTTTGACAACTTGAACTGAAGCATGCTTCAGCAAAGCTAAGGCCCTCCAAAAATAGCTTAAGTTCCTTGAACTTCTATATTATCCACAGAGCCTCGTTTGTGTGCTTTCTTGTAATTGACCATCTCCTTTTATAACCAAGCTACCCGCTTAAAAAAGTGACACTTGTAAAGCCAAATTGGACAGCAAGTTGCTTGGTGTGATGAGGCAACTCTCAAATAGTGACATTGAGATGTTTCACATGCAAGAATGAATGTTGAGTGACAAATAGTAGCTTAGGATAATTTTTTGTGTTTTAAATGACAACTCATGATTTAATCATGACACATACATGCCAAAAAGGGTAATGATGACCTCATACATGGTTATGTACCTTTGAATTAACCATAAAAGACTTGAATAACCTCCAACCTATCTCCTTATAATAATTTATTAACACCTTGGACCGAATTTGAAAATTCAGACAGAAAAACCTCTTTTCGTATCGTAGTTAGTTCATTTCCTGGCAGTTTCACTACGAAACTATTAGGTAGTTTCGTAGCAAAAATTGTCTTTTTACTGTGTAATTTGCTACGAAAACAAGAAATCTTGGCTAAAGTGACCTTTCAAATTCAAAATATTGGGAATTTTAATATGTCAGGAAATGATGATGGATGGGACATGATGTGACCTATATGGAAGAGGTTTACATATGAAATTAGGGTGGTCTTGAAACTTAGGATGGGTTAAATATGAAAAAATGAAATTTCCTATGCCAACTTGAAAAAGGTTAAAGGAGACCTTACCCTTTGGAGGAGTGAATCGTATGACCATGTTAAGTAATGACTCACAAAATTATGAGTGATAAAAAAAGACAAGCTTGAAAACATCATTTTCTAGTTTTTTGCACAATTTCGTAGCGTACCTCAGACTTAAAGCCAGAAATACGCTACGAAAATTCCTGTAGGTGATTTTTTTCATTTAAACTCAATTTTGGCATGTTTTAAGGAGGGAGATCGATGGTTGCAAGGTTTCATGACATGATGAAGGTGTTGGAACAACAAAGAAGTCAAGAAGATTAATGGAAAATCCATTTTTCCCATGCTGCTAAAACTCGCTAAGAAACTGTCTAAAACTTCCCTATTTTCGTAGCGAATCATTTTTGTAGGATATTGAGCATCTCAACAACACATTTTTCTAGTTACAGACCTCTAGCATGTCAATGGACCTGATTAGCAGAAATTTATGACTCAAAGGGAGTGCCATGCAGCCAGCTCATCAGTCAAACAACGTTAAAGATGAAGGTCATCCATTCCTAAAAAGCAAGGTTATGTTCCACAGATCTAGGGGTGCTTTAAAGATGTAAAGTGGTGGTGAACTTGGTCATGTGTCCTTCGAGCATGTGACATTCATTATGTAATGATTATGTAACTGTTTCATAGATAGGATAAAGGAATGCAATAAATAGGAGATAGAGTCCTATTAGGAGTTTGTTTATTTAAAGATAGCTGCCATTTTTCTGTTTTAAGTTAGTGGTTTCAGTTATGATAGGTGTCAGAGTAGAATTCGAAAATCTAGCTAGCTAGGTAGGTCATCTACATTGTAAATAATTTCTATTTAAAGATAAAATATCGAAGAAGAAAAAGGTTGGAGAATATTGCACCAAATTGCTTCTTGTATGTTTTTGACCATTATCAGTAATACAAAGTGACATTCTACTTTCCAGACTTGAGATTCTCATGAGGTTTTTGATGTGTTATTGATCTATATCTTTATGTTTAATCACTTGCGGTAGATTTCATCTCTAATTACTCATAATTCATAATATTATGCTTTGACTTCCTTTAGTGGTGAAATGGTTGTGTTTTCCTATATTATGTGTGTGATTTATCTCTGTTAAAGACCTCTATCTGCCTCAAATTCCATGTGAAGAACCATTGTCACTAAGATTAATAATTGTGACTCCCTAAGCCCAATGGTAGCAAGCCTTCATTTTTCAATCTGCAATCATACAAAGAAAACAAGTTATAATTCCATAGAGTTAGCCATCTAGTACTATCATTATTCAAAATCATAAACCCCCTTTGAGAGAGCTCTCTCAAACTGAAGAGGCTAATCTTTAGTTAGAAGTGGTTTGAAAGATTTACATTGAGTTGATTGATGAGCAGCCAATCAAGATCAATTTGGTGATAACATTTTGGTGCATCTGCCGGGAGCCTGAAGACATATTTCCCGAAGTTTTTATGCAAAAAGTGAAGTTGAACTCTTGGAGGTAGCAGGAGCTGAGATTCTGTTCGAGGCTGCAACTACCTTGGTGACTCCATTTCAAAAATTTCATGTTTAAAGGTGGATTCGATAAGGAGACACGTGAGGAGAAATACATATCCTAACCCACCTACTATTGTGGATAATCCAAACACAATTTCCAGAGGCATTCAAGGCAGCTCTTCAAAATCAAGTACCCCATCACATTCAAGAGCTTTGTCCTCTGAAATTTTAAGAAGTCCTGAAGATAAAAAGTTTGATGATAAAATTCAGGAATTTTTGTTTAGGTTTGAAAATGAAAATGAATTGACTGAGATTGTTATAGACCTGCAAAGAAGAGGTATTGATATCTTAGCCTTAGTGACCCAAAAAGAAAGAGAAGAATTCTGGGGAGTATTCACATCAAAGTTATTTTTAGAGAGGTAATATTTGGATAAGTTGAAGGAATTAGATTCATTTGAAATCTTGCTAAGAAGAAAATTTGGTATTTTTTTACCTGACTTGAGCTCATTTGTAACTATACTACAAGGAAAAACTACACCACCTCCTAACATTTATTCTTCTACTACTATTGTCCCTAAAAATACCACAGTCCCTGTCATCATGGATGGAAATGTTCCACCTCCACCTGCTGCTGCACCTGCTAGATATGCTCCACTTGTTCTCCCAACTGTCCTTAATTGCCTCCCAAGTAAATACTCTGCTAGAATAAAAACCTGGGGGAGTGATGAAGAAATTACAACTGAGGAACATGTATACCAATTCAATGACTTCATAGACAGAGATGAGGTTGACCATGAAGATGTCAAAATGAGACTATTTGCTCAAAGTTTCACTACCGAGGTCAGAAAATGGTTTCATTAGGGGAATTTTGAGGTCTAAAATGGGCCTCCTAAGAAAAATATACAAAAAAAAACTTTATAAGAACCAATATGATGATGTCAACCATGGGGTATGATTCACCATTTTTTAAGTAAAAGGGTAAAAATATTAAAAAATAATAAAATAATAAAACTACATTTTCAACTAAAACTTTCAACTTATCTCCCAAATTTTTACTCGAATTTTGAGTGGGAGTACTCTTTGGATTCAAAATTTAATTCCACATTCAATGAGTATCCATGTTACATACTTTTGATGGACCTTGCTATAGGAAAAATAAGAAATACATGAAAAAACGTGATTGCAATCACGTTTTTTTATTTATTTTTCATTTTTCATGTAGCAAGATCCATAGAAAGTATGCAATGTGGGTACTCTTTGGATGAAGAATTGAATTTTTCATCCAACGAGTACTCCCACTCGAAATTTGAGTAAAAAATTTGGGAGATAAGTTGAAAATATGAGTTGAAAAAGTAGTTTTTTCTTTTTTCCCTCTAAAATTTGATGATGTAATCAAATCTTATTTTATTATTTTCATTATTATTACATAATTTCCTTAGGAGGCCCATTTTATACCTCAAAACTCCCCTAATGAAAGCCTTAGCTCTAGGAAGCTTGCATAATTGGAATGAGTTTGAGGATAGTTTCTTGAGAAAGTGGGGAAATAGAAAAAACCCTGTGCAGGCCCTCTCTGAATACAATAGTCTAAAAATAGATGTAGATTAAACTATCAAAAATTTCTCCAAGATATTTAATATAGTCTATGATTCCACCTCTGCTCATCTTAAACCTCCACTAGGAGCTACTCAATTGCGCTATGTTGAGGCATTTGACTATGACTTATCTATCCTTCTTAGAGAAAGAGAATCCCCTTCACTAGCAGAAATGAAAAATGATGTTGTGAAGGTAGAAGTAATATGATACCAACCAAGAAGTCTAAGATGGGTAAAACCAAACTAAAGGAAGAATAAAAGCCTTCCACCTCAGATGATAAATTTGATTCTATGATGAAGACAATGGAAAAACTCATGGATAGGTTTGCCCTTGGTAATGCTTCTGCACCTCCTACACAAAGCTGTAGACATCCTTAATGTACAAAAAGACCATCCAACCACATACTTGGGACCAAGATTGGAAGATGAACAGAATGAAGAAGTACCTCCTTTCTATGTCAGCCTTAGTATCCATGCCATGACCTTACACAATGCCATATTGGATTTAGGGGCTTCTCATAACCTCATGCCTAAGGTGATTATGGAGAGGATGGGATTGGAAATCACTAGGCCATACAAGGATTTGTTTTCTTTTGATTCAAAAATAGTTCAATGCATTGGAATGATAAAATATGTTGTTGTTGGCTTTACACAAGTCCCTACCAAGACAATGGTAATGGACATTGTGGTAGAAAACATTCCACCCAAGTTTGACACGCTTTTATCTAGATCTTGGGCAGCAAAAATCAAAGGCACCATGTAGATGGACTTAACATATGCCACCATTCCTGTTTTTGGTGAGAAAAGAAGACTGTATAGAGAGACAAGGATGGCTTATATGGTAAGTAGTAAGGATAAACCTCAATTTCCCAATTTATGCTATTGAGACTGAATTAGGATCAGAAATTATTTTCAATGAACTAACTGATGAAGCAAAAAATGAAAGGAAAGCAAAAATTTAGGAGGTTGAAAATTAGTAAGCTGAAAATTAGGAAATCATTGAAGAAAAGGCAGAGGGTTGGTGCTTTTTTCACTTTGATGGATATGCTGGAAGAGATGGGGTTGGAGCAGGCATTTGGATCATAACTCCCGATGATGAAAGTAAGTTCTATTCTTTCAAACTGAACTTTGATTTTACAAATAATATGGCTGAGTATGAATCTCTACTTTTGGGTTTAGAAATTTTGAAAATATTGGGTACCCAAAAATTTTTAGTTTTTGGAGATTCTGAATTGGTGATTAAAAAAGTTGAAGAATTATATCAAACCAAGGATGTGAGAATGAGAGCATACATAAATCTGATCATGGATATGTTACAAAAAATTCAAGAATATTCATTCATTGTGGAAACTAGGGATCAAAACTCAGTAGTTGATTCCCTAGCTGTTTCTGCAAGTTTGTTTGTTATCCCTGCACATTCCACTGAGAAGTATGAGGTTTAAGTTCATCATAGGCCTGCCATCCTAGACAACATCATCCATTGGCAAGTGTTTGAATATGACCAGAAACTCAAAAATTTCATAGAGTTGAAAGATGAGTTTGAAATCACACAAGTAGATCAGAAAAACATGCTTGCTGAAACTAAGGGTAGTTATGAAGTTTTGCAGCTGAAGAATAATTGTATACCCAAAGGTCTTATTCCACTTGAAAAGATTTTTGACCAAAATGATGTGTTCAAATCTCCTAGAATACAAGCTGATGAAGAAGAGTTAGAGAGTTGTAATCTTGGTACAGTTGCAATGCCTAAAATGATAAAGCTTTCTAAGTTTCTTTTTGTAGAGATGAAATAGAAATACATTGAGATGATGAAAATTTTCATTGATGTTTTTGCATGGAGTTATGCTTATTTGAAGAAGTATGATCCTACTAATATTCAGCATACCATTCCTATTAATGAAAATGAGAAACCTTTCAAATAGAAGTTGAGAAGGATTAATCCACTGCTCATGCCTCTGATTGAAAAGGAAATTAAGAATCTCTTTGATGAAAAAATTATTGTTCCTATCAGATTCTCAAAATGGCTTGCTAACTTGGTACCAGTCAAGAAAAAGAGTGGAGAGATCAGAATTTTCATTGAATTCAAAAAATTGAACAAGGCTTCTCTGAAAGATAACTACCCTCTCCCTGAGATGGATCAAATTCTACATAATATTTTTTGTTCCCAAAGGATGTCTATGTTGGATGGTTTTTCAGGATACAATCATATATTGGTACACCCAAAAGATCAGGAGAAAACTACTTTTACCACACCATGGAGAACATTCATGTATGCCAAGATTCCCTTTGGTCTAATGAATGCAGGAGCGACGTTTCAAAGAGCAATGGACATTTCATTTGTTGAGGAGGAGGATAAGTTGTTGGTGGTCTATCTAGATGACATAACTGTATTTTCAAGGAGAGAGGAAGACCATTTGAAGCATCTAGAGAAAGTTTTGTTGAAGTATAGAATATTTGGTATTTCTCTTAATCCTACTAAAATTATTTTTTCTTTAACTTCTGGAAAGTTTCCTAGGCATATTATATCAAAATATGGGATAAATATTGATCCAAACATAGTCAATTCCATTCAGAAATTTGACTTGCCAAGGAACAAAAAGGAAATTCAGTCTTTCCTTGGGAGAGTGAATTTTGTTAGAAGGTTTATCCCCAACTTTGCTGATATTGTCAAAGATATAACCAAGATGTTGAAGAAAGGAGCTGATATTAAATGGATAGTTGAAGCAAAGAAATCATTTGAAGAAATTAAGAAAGCACTCACTCAGGCCCCAGTGTTGATTAGCCTAGATTTTTCTAAAGAATTTATGGTGTTTACATTTACATCTGAAAACACCATTGTTGGATTTTTACTGCAGAAAGGACAGCAAGGTACAGAGCAGCCTATTTCATTCTTTAACAAAACCCTTGCTAACTTAGAGATGAAGTACAATATTCTAGAAAAATAGGCACATGCTTTGATCAAAGCCATTAAAGATTTCAGAATCTATATTCTGCATTCTCATTTCATAGCATTTGTGCCTAATACTGTGGTGAAGGAAATATTGACTCAAGTTGATCCTGATGGCAAGAGAGGGAAGTGGATAGCTAATTTGTTGGAGTATGATATAGAAATAAGACCTACAAAATTGGTGAAATATCAGGGGCTAGCAAAGCTGATGGCACAGTCCAATTTTTACTGTCTTGATATGAATTTAATTGCAGAAATTTCAAAGTTATTAGATGAAGATGAAGAGATGATTCCTATTGAAGAGAAGTAAATTTTATCTGACTGGTACAAAGACATTGTCTTTGTCTTACATCATCATATAGATCCTACAGAAATGACTAAATCTAAAGCAAGGTTTGTGAAGTTGAAATCTCTGAGGTATTGCATTATAGATAAAAATCTGTACTAGAAAGATACTAGTGGCATTCTTCTGAATTGTTTGCTGGAAGAGGAAGCTGAAAAAGTGATTGAAGAGTTTCATAGAGGAGATTGTGGAGGAAATCACTATTGGAAGGCCACAACAAACAAAATTATCAGAGTAGGGTACTACTGGCCTACCATGTTCAAGGATGTCTACAAGAACTTGATAGCTACCTGTCATGAATGTCAGATTTTTTTATGCTAAGAAAAAGCTAGTTCCTTTACCCTTGATGCCAATCTATGTTGAGGCACCTTTCCAACAGTGGGGGCTAGTTTTTATTAGTGAAATACACCCATATTCTTCAGGGCAGCATCTCTAGATCCTAATAGCAACAGATTATTTCACCAAGTGGATTGAAGAAATCCCAACAAGGCAAGCAAATGATTCAGTCATCATCTAATTATTAGAGAATAGCATATTGTCTAGGTTTGGCTATCCTATGAAGATTATTATTGACAATGCACAGGCTTTCAAATCCAAAAGGTTGATTATCTTTTGTCATCAGTATCACATAACACTTGGACACTCTATTTCTTATTACCCACAGGGTAATGGTCTTGCTGAATATTCTAATAAAATCATTGTGAGAATTATCAAGAAGGGTCTGCAGGAAAACAAAAGATCATGGCATCTGAAGTTGAAGTATGCTCTGTGGGCTAATAGAGTATG
Organism: Pinus albicaulis; assembly: GCA_034641835.2. Taxonomy (NCBI): domain Eukaryota; kingdom Viridiplantae; phylum Streptophyta; class Pinopsida; order Pinales; family Pinaceae; genus Pinus; species Pinus albicaulis. Next base: position 695,746,897 of record CM076575.1, read on the forward strand.
TACAAAAAGGTCAATTGGTACTTTAGCTTATGATTTGGTATATGGAGCTGAAGCCATTTTTCCCACATCCTTGGGAGTGTCTGTTATGAAATTGCTGCAAGGACTGTACGAGGAGCCTAATGCTATTCAGAGGAGAATAAACCAGCTGATAGCTCTGCAGGAAAAAAGGGAGGAAGTATACAACAACCATTAACAGTCACAAAACAGAATAAATAAGACATTTGACAAGAAGGTTAAAGAACAAACTTTTCAGATTCAAGATGTGGTGTTGAAGTGGGAGGCCAGAATTGAAGAAAAGGGGAAACATGGTAAGTTTGAGAACATCTAGAAGGGACCATTCATAGTTGCTGCATTCCATGGCAAAAACATTTATCTACTACCGGAGATGGACAACCTTGTGCTGGAGGGCCTGTCAATGGCAGGTTTCTAAAGCACTATTCCTCTTAATTTCTACTGATTTTTCACTCCATTGTACATATTCCATTCTATTATGATTTTTTGCTAATAAAGACAGGTTGATCATCAAACTTGAGCCCGAGGTGAAGGTTGTTAGAGTTTGAAGAAGGCTTGGAAAATTTCAAAGTTTTTTTATTTTCAAAAAAATATAGATGGCACTGGAACTATAAATTCTTTGGTGTACCACAGGGGCACACCATCCCAAGTGGAGCCATTATTATCACTCATAAAATTGTGAAACATTACTTGACATGGTCATATAGTTCACTCATCAAAAGAATAAGGTCTCCTTAAGCCTTTTCAAGTTGGTATAGGAAAATTTCATTTTTTACATGTTTAAATTATCCTAGGGCCCTTAGAACCATTGGGATGGGTTCAATATTAGGTCACTACTAAGGTTCATGTCAATGTTGTTTCGACCCATATTCCTCTCGAGTATTGGATCGTTTCCCCTCCATATAATAGTTCACACTTCGTTTTCTTTAATTCATGAATGGACGTGAAGTTTAATGGTGCTTGAAGGTTATTCAACCATATAACCATGTTTTTCTAGTGGATTTAGGTGAAAAATAAGAACCAAGTGCTATATTAAATTATTTATATGTTATCATATACATATAGAGATATAAAGTAGATCTCTTTGTGTACATACAAACCTACAAAGTATATACTCCTTTTTAATTAGGTGCTTATTATTTGTTGTCGACTAAGGTCACTAACCCATTTTTTTTGGATCTTAATGTAAACGTCGTTCATTTAAGGAGAGACACTTGACATGGGTTAAAAGGATATCATATTTATAAGAAAACTATTAAACATAAGGAGAGGCTTTAGAACTTTAAGTAAGAAATTAAAAAAAATATTAACATAAAAACAATTAATAAAAAAATAATTTTTATATTTTGTTAGAAAAACCAAAACTCTTAATTATCTAATTAAATTAATTTTAAATATAATATATAATAATTATATTCTTTATAAGTTCAAAAATATTTTACATATCATTTTTATAATTAAAAAATAATAATAATAATAAATCATATATATATATATATATATATATATATGGTGATCTAATATTTTCATGAAAAAATAAATAAGACTTGCTGGAAAGGTCACAATAGTACATAAAGTATCCTTTTTATTAGTCCCTGCCCAAAGGGCCGACAGGGACTATTATAATCGAAATGCTTTGAAATATGGGCCAATGTATAAAAATACAGATTATTAAACCTAAAGTTAGGGTGATTAAACCAAATTCTTTTTGTACGTGTTTTAATTCACCTTTTCTTGAGCCTATTAAACACTAACAAGATTTTATGTTAACAAATAAAAAAATTTGAGGTCTTATTTAGCCTCATACCGAGGCATACCGAAGCAAAAATTAGAATAATTTCAAGTGATAGAAAGAATTTCTTGTTCAAAAGAACAAATGCTATTTTAAATTAGCATTAATTTCGTGATATTTTATGTTTTCAATACTAAGGCTCCTAAAGTGACTATTTTTGTTTTGTAGTAAACACTCTTGCATGGCCATACATGTAAAAACATGTAGTGCATTCTTGTCAACACTTTTGCATGGCCCATATGTGTCAACACTCTTGGATAACATGTAGTGAATTCGTGTCAACACTATTGCATGGCCCATATCTGTCAACACTCTTGGATGGCCCTTCTTGTCCCCTTCAAACTTGTTTCCATGTAGTAACCTGCTATTTCTTTGGGTGCCAATCTCATATGTTACATAACTTTAACTTTGGTTCTGTGGTAGAATTTCTTTGGTTTTGTGGTAGATTTTCTTTGTTCTGAACTAAATTCTTGTTTTTCAACTCCTTCCGAGATATATTATGCAACTCTGCAACTCCTTCCCAGAGATATTAATCTTTCTGCGTCAACATTAATGATTCATATTTCTACATCAACACTAATGATTCATATTTTGCAACTCCTTCCGAGAGATATTATGCAACTTTGCAACTCCTTCCCAGAGATATTAAGCTTTCTGCGTCAACCTTAATGATTCACCTTTCTACATCAACATTAATGATTCAGGTATGATTCATGTAATTACTAAATCAACAGTGATTATTCAAATCAATGATTCAGACTGAGGAACAATTTACTTCAGAGCTAGGAACAATTTACTTTTTGTCGCATACACCCATATCTTTATAAAAAAAATTACCATAACTATTACCAACAACTCTTACCATGATTATTATATTTACATAAGTGGATATGTGGCCTGGTAAGTTCCACATATAATCAATTATACATCACATAAAAAGGTTTGAAGTTTTTAATTATATTCCTACTCATTTTATAGCATTTGTGTATAGTAATTCCGATGTCGAAAATGGGTACATCGCATATATTGAGTTTTTATTTTCATTAACTTATATGTACTTACAACATATTCAGTACATTATAGCCATTTCATAATTATATTAAACCCTCACATGAATTATGGATTTGATAATGAATAAATTACTATCTCGGGAAATGTCAAGAGGACAATTGGTGATTGTTTGTCCCTCTGCTGCTCCGTTGGATCATTTCCACGGATATCGACAGTTCAGATCTTGTTTTGGGCCGTTAGGGTAACGATCCCATCCCTACCCTGGCATTCTTCTCATTATCGTTGCCATCGAAGGAGGACCGCCGCTTTGCAATGAGAACTTTGCATCCATGGAGGTAAGCTCTATCTAGCTTATGAAAGGTTACATTTAGTTCAATAAGGCATTATGCTATGAAGGTTTTCACACTTTCACAATCCCTTATTGTCTGTTTAGAAAACTGGTTTATGTTTATTATTCGGGTTGCTATCGTTGTTTTTCATTCTTCCGCCATCTGCAGGAAAGATTACTTAAAATATGGATCTTCGACTCTTCATATTTTTCATTTGTTTCTACAGTTATGTACGTTGTTATTCGAGTTTTCCTCGGTTCCTTAAGAGGGGCTTATTCCAGGTTTTAACCATGTGAATGCTCTATAGGGTTTACAAGTTCTATCAACCATGTCATTACCCTTCGAGCCACTGACAAACAGGTTCTATCCTCGGTTTTGGTTTCCAACTGCGTGACCTCTATTTCTGTTGAGTGTAAACATCAACAATCCCTTTCACTTCTCACATGCATGTTAGGTTTAACTATTATTATTTTTCTAAAATCATTTATATGACCCTTAGTTTTTCATATTGTGACAGCTTTGTAACAATGAACCTTTGCCTCGTACTACTCTTCAGCCAATACCCCAAAGTGTATAACACAGGTTACAAATGTTGCTTTGAATTTACATACATTCTATTTTCTGTTAAGCGGGGTTCCCTTCATCTATGGACTGTGTCCTCTGTTTATAAAGGGTAACACGCAAGTGATTGGCTAACATTTTCGGCTATTTTATTTTCAAACTCTTAGGAGTTCTTACTGGGAATTAAATCATTATTAGCTCTTAGTTTTTGAGCCTGGGTTTGACATTATTATAAATTCTTAATTATTTGTTCATTTCAGCCTCTCGACTCTCTTGTAATCAAGATATACATAGTATATACTTTTTAATTCTGGTCTTTCTCTCTTAAATTTGATAGTGGAGCACCATTTATTTACGTGTTGTATAATTTCGTTATTTCCATCGAAAAACAATTGTCTTCCCAACTTTTCCATATACAGTATGGTTCATTGCAGTTTTCCAGTGAAATATAAAATTTACAGATAGTTAAATTTCAACTTTTATATCTCTTTGTAGTTACTTGTGCTTATCTATCTGTCAGCATTAAATGTAATGAGAACCTGATTTTTTAGTTTCTTCTTTTTGTTTGATGGCTAAATACCAAGAGACCCTGGACTCAACCTTGACACCTCGGGGTTTTGTCCTAAAATCCTGTATCAGTGTTTGATATGATTTTCCTAAATACAGAGGGTTAAAATCTCAATGAATACTTCCTTTATCAAAGGTTATCTTTGTGTTCTTTCTTTTATTCCTGAAAATAAAATTTAGGTAATTATATTAATATTCTTTATAGTCAACTAGTAAAGTTATGCTTATGATTTTCATACCGTAAATGTCTTTTCTTTCTTGTTTCTCCTCATTTATGTTACTGGAATCATGTACAGGTGTTTTCCTTTTTCTAAGACATTTAAGTATATATATATATATATATATATATATATATATATATATATATATATATATATATATAGCATCACCCCTAACTTTCTAACTATATTCCACTCATTTTGTAATTTGTGAGATTGGCAAAAACAGATGACAGAGGACAACATCAAACCACTTTGGATTCCAGGACCTAGCCTTCCTAGACTAGGAGATGGCTCTCTCTATTTTTATTATTTATCTTGATAATTCTAAATGTTGATATTATGCTATTTATAGAAATTATGAGGGTTGGTTGTTTTGATTTATTGGGTGGTTGGACAGATAGAGCTATGAGACTTAATCCATTAGGCTATGGAATCATAAAAGGTCAAATTGTGCATGAAATTTTCAAGGGCATTCACTGGGCAAGATAACTATGCAGACTAGATCTTACTAGCAGTGTGAAATGGGAAAAGAGGAGGAGATTAAGGTTCAACGTAAATGCAGAGCAGACCGTCTTTGAATTATGCATATAGGTCTAAGAGGAAAACATTAAGATAACAAACACAGACAAAATTAAGGTGCTCTCTCAGAAAATCTAAATCTAAATTTTTGTTTTGAAATCAGATAAATTGATGCACATCATGAAAAGACAAAGGAAAAAAATTAACACAGAGGAAAAACATCACCATTAACATAGCTCAAGAATCCTCTAAATGGTCTCTTATTATTGATGCCTGGCTCAAACAGTTACAGTGTTCCAATACTTCTTATAATGCAATTTTCATCAGGGTCCAATTTTCCAACACTTAATACTACTAAGGCATGCAGTATTTATCTAAATACTAAGTCGGTTGCCCTACCTTACTTGGAAAACTTCGTTGATTAAAATTTAGCAGAAAATGGACAAGTGTGGCCATGCAAGGCCTGAACAGAAAAAATTGACAAAAACACCACCTCTGAAATAATTTTGGGCAACTCTTTGTAGATCCAAATGCTTCGATGACTCTTTGTAAAATTAAACAATAGCTTGGAGGTGGCTATGATGGTCATGAAGAGGTAACCAATGGTGGCTTTGACATTTGGCCCTACTTTTTAGAAATTTGTTGTTTGGTAATCAAATCTGGTGTAGTTTCTAACCACTTTTCATGGATTAGTGACTGTGTCGATGATTTTGCTGCCTTTTCTGTTTCTGTTGTTATAACATAACAATTTTGTAAAACTCCCTTACGCGACTCGACCCTTACTACTCGTGCCCCTTTTTTGAATGAATCTTCAATCTTGGTAGCTTTGGTGGTTTTTAAAACATAAACCCTTTGTTCTATTAATGATTGGCATAAATTTCCTTCTCTCGACTAAATGGTGGAAAACCCTTTGAACGAGTGGCCGAGTCTTGCTGTCCCACTTAGCCCCTTTTCTTCACAAAGAATCACACAAACTGCATCCACCCGGACATGAAAATATTTAGGCCTTTTCTCTAAAATACATCACATCCGCGCCAACATCGCACTTCGCATGGCACAAGATTTAACTTTTCCTCAGCATTTACCTTGTAAAATTTGCGATTTTCGATTGTGATCAAGTCCCACCGACATCGTACATCACACTCTGGTGATTATAACACTTACCTCTGCAACTATCCTTTAAGGTTTTCGATTTGTGATTGTGATTGGGTCCCGCTTTACATCGCACCTTGCACTTCATGTTCCATAGATTTACGTTGTAATCTCCCTTTCCTCCTTTGATGCAATTTAACACAGAAAAGGCTCTACATACAGATTTGAAATCCTTTGGATTTTTCCTTTGAAAATACATCGCATCTGGGCCTCCATCGCACTTCGCATGGCGCAAGACTTAACTTTACCTTTTCACTTAACCTTTAAAACTTGCGATGTGTGATTTACGATTGGGCCCCACCGCATCGGATATCGCATTTCGGTGATTATAACTTCAACCCTTATCACTTAACTCTTAAAACTTGCGATGTGCGGTATGTGGGCCAGGGCCACGTCATTGCCACATCAGCTTGCCTTGTCACCGCCACATCATCCTAGATCAACTACGATATTTGTGGTCGGGCCACGTCATTTTCCATGTCAGCTTGCCGTGTCACTGCCACTTCACTGCCACGTCACTTCCATGTCATAGCCCGCACTTCGCATTTCGCAATTTTTGTGACTTATTGCATCGCAACTTAAACAATTTATCTTGTGATTTATTAACTTATAACTGTGAAACTCACTGATATGCGATATTTGATTTAATCCCCACCATTGATTGATGCTCAAATCCAACGGTCCTCACTGCTCCCTTGTTGTGGTTTTCCGACTTTGTTTATTTGGTTGCTCCTGTTCATTTCTTTATATTTGTTCGTAGAATACTTGACTCGTTCACGACTTGACCCACTTTAGTGTTCACGACTTGACCCAAACGTGCACGAGTTGACCCAATCACATTCATGACTCTGCCCAACACATTCACGACTCTGTCTTTGTTGTTTTAATGCCTTAAATGCTTCTCTATTTCCTTTGCTTCCTTTGATTCTTTCTTTGGAAAATATTTTGAATATGGAAATCTATGTACAATATGAAAACTTTGCAAAGAGAAAGTACAAATTCACCTTGTGATACTGTGAAATACAGGAGTCTAACACACTCTTAACTTTTCAGCTTCATACATGCCTTCAACATAAGTAAATACTTACCTCTAGTCTTAAATTTTTATGGAAAGTTAGAAGTTGTTTGTTATTAAGTTCATAATTTGATGTCTTACCATGCTCTTTAGCCTCCTTAGCTTGCTGCCACAGAAACTGATATTCAGGGTCTCTTTTTGTTGCTTCCATTATTTGCACTTGGAACTTTGATTCTGCCTTATTTACATACAGCTCATATATGCCATGCAATTTTCGCCTTAATGCATCAGCCACTTGATTTTCTTTCCCCTTCACATGCTGAATATCAAAGTCAAACTCGCTTAGAAATGCATTCCATCTTGCTTGTCGGGAATTTAAATCTACTTGTTTTAAATAGATGGTCAAACTGCTATGATCAGTTCTCAATATAAATCGTTTTCCCAACAAATAATGTCTCCAAATTCGAAGGCCATGTACTACGGTTGTTAACTCTAGATCATAAGCAGAGTATCTATGTTCATGATCCTTCAATTTTCTAGATTCGTACACTATAACCTTACCTTCCTGAGTTAATAATACCCCCATTCCTTCTTTGCAAGAATATGTGCAAACTTCGAAACTTCCATTAGTATCTGCTACTTTTAGCACAGGTAAAGTAGTTAAAAATATTTTTAACTTCTCAAAATTGTCTTGACATTCCGCAGTCCACTTAAATACTCGCCCCTTCTATTGCAAGGAAGTAATAGGGAAGGCTATTTTAGAAAAGCCCTCAACAAACTGTCGATAATATCCAACTAGGCCCATGAATGATCGTATGTCAGCCATGTTCTTGGGAACTCTCCATTCCATGACTGTTTTAATATTTTCCAAGTCCACAACTATTCCTTCAACAGATATTACATGGCCCACGTACTGGATCTATTCTTTATAAAAATCACATTTACTGAACTTGGCATAAATTTGGTGTTCTCGTAGCACCTTCAATACTATACGCAAATGTTATTTATGCTCTTCAACATTTTTAGAATAAATCAGTATATCATCAATAAATATTAACACAAATTTATCTAGAAATAGGTGAAAGATCCCATGCATCAAGCTCATAAAAGTGGTTGGTGCATTACTAAACCAAAATGGTAGCACCACAAACTCATAATGTTTGTACCTGGTATGGAAAGTTGTCTTGGATACATCTTCATATTTGATTTAGATCTGATGATTTTTATGTAGATTAATCCCTCTTACTGACAAGAGCAATCTCCCTAGTACTCAATGAATAGCTAGAAACAAACATCCATTTGAAAACCTTTTTCTCTAGATTAATTGCATTTTAGAATTGTTATAAGAAAGTAAAGAGGGCCTGCCCCTATCTTGAAATCCAAATGTCTGATGTAGTCTTTTATCTTGTCGCTCCAAAGTGGCTCCTTCAATAAGTAAAACCTACAATCAAAGACAAGACAAAAGAATAAAAGCATCTGCAACATCTAATAATCAAGAAAATCTAACCCAACTTATTGATCAAGGAGTCTAAGTATTGATCTTATTCCAATAATCATAAGAACAAATCAATGAGAAAAAGAGATCCATATGTATTATCTTGAAGAAAAAGAGTAATCTTACAACCTGATGCCTTGATGTCGTACAAATTTCTCCTGGGGTCCTGAACAATTGTTCCTCCTTCAGTTTGATAAGCCTTCCTCTCTGAATACGAGCATAGAGTTATGGACACAAGGGTTTGATCATTCTCATGCCAACAACAACTTACTAGTGTAGAAAGTATGCACTCTTGGGGATTTCTTCAGCAATTAACATGTATGTCTACCCTTCAACCTGAACCTTGATCTCAATTTATAGGGAAATGGAGGTAGTTTCAATTCCATGAAGAGAGGGATGGATTCCTCATATGAGGTATTTTAGTTCCATGGACCAAGGGATAAGCTCCATGAGTGGAGGGATAAAGCTCGAACTAATCGTGACTCTAGAAGCTTCCAGTTGGGAGAATATTTGACCAACTAGGCTTCTAGAATTTACTTTTTATTTTAATTTTCCTTTCGCAGGGGTGCGTAGGTAATAGTAGAAAAAAGTGTGGGGGTTTCCACAGTTTATTGACCAAATAGCAACACATGCACAGGGAAAGGCTAGAAAAACTGTGCAGGTAGAATTTAAAGGGTTTTAAAGAGCTTTTCTCCAATTCTAAGACTTGATTCAGGAACTTTAAGGTTTTAAATTCTAAGGGAACATGATATAGGTGGTGATAGAACCATATGAATAGTTAAATGTCATGGTGAAAAAATAACGTGTAACAGATTGCCCCCTAAAGTGTGAAGTTTGAGGTTATTTTGAAGAGTCAAGTGCTTTATCATTTCGAGGATTGGATTGGAGACACTAGTCGAAAACCTGTAAAAACATTCAATGCAAACATATATATATATATATATATATATATATATATATATATATATATATATATATATATATATATATATATATATATCATCGCTGAGGTAGGCATTCCCATACATAGATCTAAACTAACTAAATGTTCTGGTACATATATGGTTTCAATATTACATCAAAAATAGAAACAATATGGACGTAGCCATCTGTCATGAGTAGTCTACTATATCATGAATAATAAAACTCCTTGCAGCCTGGATGGTGGAAACTAGATCCAGGGTCTTTATTTCTGCTTGCCGAACTAGTATGAATCTATCCATGTGATTGATTGTGTCGAAGTCGAACATTGTAGAAACCACTTGATAACCAATCAATAATGTGAACCGTTAACAAGTGTGAGAGAAAACACCAATAATGAAAATGGCTCTCAAATTAATTCAGTACAATCTATGAAGTGTGAATGAATGATTTTTAGTCGAACACTTATAGAATCATTTGATTGAAGGTCAATGATGCAACTTGTCATCGAAGGTGAGAAACCTGCCATTAGGGCATGCAGATCCCAAGGTACTAATTCTAGATCAAATTTCTAGATGATGAGCTAATGTCAATAGAAAGTGACCCATTGTAGGAAAGCCCATGACAAAAAACCATTAGATCAGGTTTTGAAGAAATATTTGCAAGGACTAACTCAGGTATGGTTAACATGAATGGAGACAAATGTTTACAACGAATGTTTTATTTAAAATCTCCCTTGAACACATAATGACACTACAAATAGGTTGGCAGCATTTGACCTAAAGCTAATACCCAGAAACTAGCTGAGAAATTTCAATGTGGTTTGATTAACTGTTAGACAAAGGATTTCCCAACCTAGATACAAGTGTGAAAAAGTGTCACGTTCAAAAGTGGCATGTTGATTTTTAAACAAAGGTGACAATTGGATTCTTTTTCTCTCTTTTTCCCCCACCATTACTGGCAAGTACCTCTTTATTTTTTGACAAGCTTGAAGAGGATAAAATTTTCTTGTTTGTGTAAGCTCATCCTTCCGATGAGTCCATCTTAGTATTAAAATCAAACCATAAGGAGTGGTTCGGTCCTGTTTGTAATCGACAGGTCCTTCACTGTTAAATTTTAACAAGTCCAGTATAGGAGAAACTTGATGTTTTTCAATTTTAGGGAGTCAGAAGAAAAAATAAGTAAACTCCATGGTTTTTCTTTTCCATAAATTTAGTCTCTCAGGCCTGAAAAAGGATAAAATAATGCAGGAGAGAACTATATTCACCATGATTAGTCAATGTATACCTTTTTCTTAATTAGTCCATTTCAGTCGGGAAAAGGGGTAAACTTATACTCAAGGGACAACTATTCATTTACTTTAACGAGTTCGAATAGTAAAGTACTTGATGAACTTTTCATATTTCGAGAGTCTGAAAAGGGCTTAAAAGAGAACTCTAGGGTTTCGCTTTTTCGTAATTTTACAGAGCCCGAAAAAGTGATAAAAGTATACTCAATGTCAAAATAATTATTTTCACCAAAAGATATAGTATCCTGCACAAAAACTCAAAATATTACACATACTTGTTTCCAAAAAGAAAAAATATTTTAAAAATGACCTTTTAAAGTGAAAAAAAAAATCAAATAATAATATTTTATTTATTTAAAAACTATAAAATGGGGTTAAAACAAATCATTTTCACCTTTTGTGTTCAGAGTAGTGCAGAGAGAGCTTTTGGCTAAAAATTTCCAGAGAAAATATCGGGAGAACCAACCGTCCTTTTCTTGAATCGTCAGAACCAGGTAATCCACATCATGCTTGTCTTCATTTATATCCATTTCATTTTTCATTTTGAGCCTTAATTTCATTTTTTAGGAGGATTTTGTTTTAAATTGTGCCCTCGGGGGTCCGCGGGTAATGTAAGCGATAACTACAGACCCCGATAATTTTTAAAAGAAAGAATTATCAGGTTGTCGCAGGTTCTATGTGGAGTGCATGCGGACGTCCCCACTGTCTACACACTGAACCTACGAAGGCACCGTGAACGTTTTAATAATCCAAATTTCTCTTAAAAAATGGTTCAAATTCTCTTTCAAATGATTTTAATTGCTAAATTTGTTGATTTTTAGGTTGTTCCACCATGTTGGAGTGGCAAGAACGTGAACACGAGCTCATATACAATGAAGCCATGGATGATAATACAACTATGCGTGTCTTGAAGAATTGTGGCTTATACAAATTTTGGGCTATCTAAGAGATGAAAGCACAAGTGTAGTTAATGGTTTGGCTGGTAAACACGTTGGATGTTCAAGACCAATGCTTTATTACCAGTGTCCGCTGGCTTGAAATCGAGCTAGAGGACATTTATTTCCTTACCGAATTGTCCCAGAGAGGAAGAAGAATATCCTTATTTGGGGCTACATAGGGAGTTCTACCCGCTACCAGTTACAAAGAGTAATATTGTAGAAATGAAGTAGATTTGAAGGATGGTCGCATAGATATTAAAACTATCTTGTGATTGGTTCTCAAAGTGATAGCATTTACAGTAACCAGTTGTGCGGGAGTGCATCTCTGCATGTGGCTATTAAGTCACAGATGCAAACAACAGTAAAGTTTTTGGAGGAACCATATTTAACTGGTTCAAAGGAGTATTGGCCAACATGAAAGGCCAATTAACTAGAGCAAAGAATGAAAATTTGAAAAACTTCGGATATGGCGCCATTCTTATTTCATTTTCTTTAGAGCAAATTCTGCTTCTTGCTTCGTAGTTGATTCCAGTAGATAGTGGGGCTCCTTAGGAACCTTGGATGGTGTGATGGGTGGCACTAATGGCTCGCCATGGTGGCGAGGGTGGCTCAGTAGTTCGGTTTACTCCGACATACTTCATGTGGCTAAGGAACCAAGTCTTCACCATCAAAGACTTTCCTTACGCTAGAATGGATTACAGGGGTGATCCTGAAACATCTTTGCCTCTAGGGGAAAAGTGGGACGAGACAGGTAAAGAAATCATTTTTATGTTTTTCACATAATTTTTAGTTGATTTTATCATCCAATACTGACAAAAATATTTAAATGCATATGCCGGTTCACAACGACCAGCAACACTTCGCCGCTTTGATAGGCGGGAAGAACAACCTGTAGCACCTCCATAGGACCAAGCAGCAGAGATCCTAGCAGACATGGAGCACAACCTTGAGAGGTTTACCATAGACATTCCCGAGATAGGAACAAATGATATCACTCTCAAGCTTCAGGGACACATGACAGGTGTTCTAGGTCCATGTAGGAGATTTCTGCGCAAGGTGGCACATGCTATAGTCTATTACCATGATCATCATCACGGATAGTGGATGATCATTGTAGATCGATTTTTTTTTTTGTATCAACATCTATTATATCATAAGGTGTTTGAACCTATGATCACAAAGGATGTAATATTTTTTGAAAACAAACTATTCTATCCTAATGAAATTACTACTTTCGTTATCTGAGTGTCTTGTTCAACATCGATTAAATGTTGTTTTGGTTTACTCTGTTAATGTTGAAAATGTCTATTTAGAACACGATTAGCTAATGCATTGGCCAATGTGTTTAAGTTTCTTGAAATATGTTGATATTAAATATAATCAGATTATCGTTCCAAGAGACGAACCTTCAAAAATAATCTCAATAACACTAGATTTCTAATTGCATATACTCTTTTTAAATGTAATACAATGAGTTCTGAATCCAACCTAATGATAAAACATCGAATACGAAAATGAAATGGCGTCAGATAATAACTCAATAACTGTGCTATATTCTTCAATATTGTTCATTGTTTGACCAAGGCATATCCCATGGATATAAACTAACTCATCGTGGGTGAATAGATAACCCAAGCTGCGAAAGAGATATTATGTGTAATACAACAGGAACCATCAGCAAAACTAATGTATGTTTGAAGGGATGACGACATCTGCAATATCAAGAGTAATCAAGATAAGAAACGATATTAGTAACAACAAAACTAATCTAGGCACACTTGTCTAATCGAAGGCACACTATTCTAAAAAGTAACTAATGTACAAGAGAGATCTTCACACAAAATTCAAGCATGATATCTCTTAAGATAAAGACCATTTATGGGCTTATCTAAAGAGACCCTGTCATAATCAGTTAATTCATAGGCTCCTTTTGCAAGCACATGCTTGATAATATAGGGACCATGCCACATTGGTTCGAATTTTCCAGCACCTAGCTTATCGTTAGCTTGATCGTATACTAAAACTAGGTCACCTTCTGAAAAAACATGAGGGTTAACACTTTTATCATACTGATCTTTCACACATTTCTTATGAGCTTCGGTAGCCAATGCAGCAATGCGTCGAGTCTCATCTAATTGTGCTAAGTACAGAAAGCGTTTTTCCTCTTCAGAGGTAGCTAGTAACAACTCAATGGCTAATTTGAGTGATGGTATTTCCCATTCAATGGGTAACACAACTTCTAAAATATAGACAAGTTGAAAAGGAGTGAACCCTGTAGCAGTTTTTGTAGAGGTTCAGTATGCCCATAGTGCCAAAAAAAGCATGGTATTCCAATTCAATTTGTGAGTTTCAATAATCCGTTTAATCATGGTGGTTAAAACCTTGTTGACGATTTAACCTTAACCATTAACCTGTGGGTTAGATGGAGTAGAATTATCATGGCATAGGCCAAGTTGATCAGAAATTTCGGTCATCATAATATTTTGAAAATGACTCCCATGGTTTGTGATAATAGCTCTAGGCACACCAAAACGAGAAATCACATGATTGAATATGAAATTAGCTGCAGTTTTTCCATCTACCGCAAATGTAGGCATCGCCTTGGCCCATTTGGTAAAGTAATCTACAAAGAGACTAATATACCCATGCCCCCCGGCCAAGTGAGGGTTACATGTAATGAAATAAATGCCCCATTTCGCAAAAGGACCAACACCAATGATTTGGTGAAGAGTAGTTGGAGATGCATGCATCTTTCAATAAAAAAATTGGTAGTTGTGGCATTTTCGGACCGCAATGATACAATCTTTGAATAACGAAGGCCAAAAATAACCAGTGCACAATATCTTTTGGGTTGTGGAAAACCCAGACATATGACCACCACATGCTCCAGAGTGGCAATCATTCAAAACCCTTTCAGCCTCTTTGTGAGTTATACAATGTCGAAAAATAGAATCTGCACCATGACGATAAAGAGTGTCCCCAACAATATTGTATTGTTGGGATTGGTATCAGATTCTTCATCTATTTGAATGTGAAAGCTCTGGGTGAAAGGTTTGGGTTTGAAGATATATAATGATATCTCCATACCATGGATCTAATTTACTTATGAGAAAATGATATTCATCTGCGATGGGATTCTCTACCATGGTTTTTGTCTCATTATTGGGGAAATCACACATTAGCTCAGCAAACACTAGTGATTTCTTTGATTTATATTTCTCGAATTCTAGATCAAACTCTTGTAGGATGACAATCCGTTTGGAGTATTTTCCCCCGAGTAATTGTTTTGTCAAGATATACATCATCGGGTTGCAATTAGATATCATAGTTGTTTTATGTAATAGTATGTAGTGACGGAATCATTGGACAGCTTGCACTACTGCCAAGGGAAATTTCTCGACATGTGAATATTTGATTTCCATCGGATTGAGATTCTGACTTAGATAATATACCACATTTTCATTGTGAGATTCATCCTCCTAAACCAAAACCATTCCAATGGTGGAATCAGATGAAGCTAAGTATAAAAAGTAGTCCTGGTGGTAATTGGGTGGATGCAATAATGGTGCATGGGTGAACGTGTGGTTTAATGCATAAAAATATTTATCATCAATCTCATCCCAAATAAAAGGAACACTTTGTTTCAACAACCGGGTAAAACCTTTTTTTAACTCAGCATAGTTTGGGATAAACCTACATTAAAAAAATTATTTCCCTTGCAAAGTTTGGAGTTCGCAAAGTGTGGAAGGAGGAGGTAAATTGATGATGGCATCAACCTTCAAGGGGTCAACACGAATTCCATCCTTCGAAACGATGAATCCAAGTAATCGTCTTGATTGCACACAAAAAACACATTTGTGTGGGTTCAAACGAATCTTTTAATGCCTACATCTCATGAAAATAGCTCATAAGTGTGTAGGATGATTTTTCCTGCGTAGAGACTGAGAAGGTAAATCATCCAGATAAGGCTGTAAAATATGTTTGATATCATGAAAAGCATAAGACATGGCTCTTTGAAAAGTTGCGCCAGCATTTTTTAATCCGAAAGGTAATTTGCAATAAGAAAATGTCCCCCAAGGACATATAAACGTTGTTTTTGGTTGATCGGCAGGGAGTATGTTGATTTGATTATAGCCAGAAAATCCATCCATAAATGAGAAAATTTCATTTCCGGCACAATCATCGATAATTTGGTCGATATAGGGCATGGGATAATTGTCTTTTGGACATGCTTTATTAATATCCCTATAATCGACGCATACTCGTATAGTCCCTTATTTTTTTGTAACGAGAACTATATTAGATACCCAATCTGTCAATGGAATTGGATAAATAAGTCCTTCTCATAAGAGCTTCTCAACTTTTTCTTTGATAGATGCAACTTTCTGCGGATGTATTGGATGCAATCTTTGTCTAATAGGCTTAGCATCCGGGTATGTCTTAATTTCATGAATGACAATCTTAGGATCGATTCTTGGCATCTCTTTGTAAGACCAGGAGAAAATGTCTCAGAATTCTTGAAATAGGGCTTTGTAAGTGTTAATCTCTTCCATCGTACAAGAAGCACCTATATGAATGTTTTCAATAATTCTAGGTTTGACTGATATGTCAATAGGAACTGTTGTAGAAATATTTCCCAAATTAGTCTCAGAACCTGAATGTGTAATCGATATGGGATTTTGTGGTTCCTTGAAATAATCAATCATAAAAATAGACAAAAAATATTTTTCAAACTTATCAAGATCAGGTAAAAATGAAGATCTATGATGTAGATCATTCCAAGGTAATTCATTCGATGAAAAAATTTCTTGAATACTTTCATCAATATGAAATACATGTTGAAAGGGATCAGAAAATGATGTCAAGGCTGGGCTTGATAGATAACAGGATTCTTCAGTGATCACATTCATTTGATCTAGAGTAGTTGAAAGTGTGTCAGAATACGACTGCACTGCTACATATGTTGTTTCAAAAGGACTCAAGGGCATCTCGCCATTGGAAGAGTCCAATTTTGATTCTGAAGGCACTACCCAAGTTTCATCGAATGGTGTAGTTCTTGATGAGATCATATTGATGTTGGAAATTGTGTGCGATACGTTGGGTGGAGGTATGGAAAAATTTCCCATGAGAGTGGAATCATTCACTAATCCTACACCAACATCTTCCTATGGGATAATCATTTTTCCAACATGTTGGATACTATCTGTAGAAGCAGGGTCTGATGAATAATATGAAAACTGATCAATTTTCACAATCTTTCCTTTATGAGGAAACATGATTAGCCGAAAGACGGATAAACGACAACAGTCATGGCATAAGACCAACTACGACCCAAAATAAGGTTGTAATCAAGAGGGCACCAACAACTTCCATGTCTAGATTAATGGTTTTTCCTTCTACTTCTATAGGTAGATCCTGGAATATTCCATATGTATGAAATCCTCTTCCATCAAAGGCTTTAAGGATAGTCATTGATTGGTTGAGTGTCAGAGAAACGAGATTTTTCTAACAATTTAATGACATTATAAAAGTGGATGCCTCCTCATCAATTACAGTGCGAAAAACTCATCTGGATTTGACTAATACTGGAATTTGAAAAGCCATCTAATGAGGGAGTCTTGGTGTAAAATTTTCTAGGTCAAAGACCATGAGGTTGGAATCCTGAGGATCAATAGCTCTGATAGCTGATAACAATAATTTAATTTGTGTTGTACATTATTGTAGCACTTCTAAGGCCAACATTGCTGAAGGGGATATCGCCAAATATTCAACTATGTTGTAATTGTATAGAATTATTTTAGTAATAATCACATTCGAATGAACTTTGTCAACGCGTTTCAAACCAACCAGTGTAGTTCATCATCAAGACATGAACCACACTAGTTGGTTCAAAACGCATCGACAAAGTTCATTTGAATGTGATTATTACCGAAATAATTCTATACAATTTTAATATGGATCACAGAAGCCAAAATTCGACCAAAATTCGAAAAATATGTTGTAATTCTGATCAACTCTCGCATGTGGATTGAAAGCTGACTTTCGAATTACACCTTTAGCAGGTGGTTAAATCACTAGATCAGGATTAGGTTTCTCGATTTGAAGTGGTTCAGAAACTGAAGGAGATATAGCTGGTGTTTGAGTAGAATTTTTTGTCTCTTTACCAGTTACAGGATTTTTAGTTCCATAGTCTTAAGATCGCATTGCAACCATAACCTGAGACATCATTAAAATATTTTCCAATGAATTTGAAGAAGATCCTATCATTTTACTATCTTGAGTGGGAAAAGGATCATTCAAGACAGTGGGTGGGGGTGAACCTTTGACAAACTTGGAGACCTCGGACCAATGTGGACACTCTTTGGTATAGTGATCCTTGTCACAAATAAGACAAGGATAAAGAGGTTTCCATTTTTCATCAACTGGTTCATTATTTTTTGTTTTCTATTTGGGAGATGTAGTTTTTTGTTTTTATTCTTTCCTTTCTTCTTATTACCGATTTTATGTTTAGCTATAAATGAGTCTACAACATGAATGTTGGAAGAAGTTTCAAGGGAAGAATCTCCTTTCGGTGAATCTGGTAAAGTTATAATGGGAGAATTAGTTTTGGATTACTTCTTCTTACTCTTGTTAGTGCTAACTCAGCCAATTACACCATCTGCAGCATGAGAACTAGAAGGAGGTGCAGCTATTTGACCTGGATGTGGCAAGTCATGAATTTTTTCGTATAAAGTACCAGACTGTGTATATACAAGGTATAAGTATTACGCTTTAAGTATGACATATTATTCCATAACAACACCTCCCTTAGCCACATCTTCAGTGATCTTTGGAAGTAATGATTTGATAAACTATTCTGCCAAAATTTGATTCAGAACGAAAAATTTCACTAAACATTGTCCACATCTCCATTATTGTATGTGATCTGAAATGTATGTAGACGTATAATGTTTTAATGAAGTTAAGAGTTTTGTGCCATTGTCGTAATGGACTGGCAATTGAAAGTGTGTTAAGAAATTTGTTGCTAACATGTTGAAATTATTGAATGAGCCATGTGGTATTTCAATATACCACTTTGCAGCTAAACCTATCAACGTTCTTTGAAACAGTCTTAATCAAATGGAATCATCGATTAAAGAGTTGGATGCACACCAAAGGTGGTAAGTCATGACATGGTTTGAGGGTTATTTTCCTGATTTACCTTCAAAATTAGGAATATCACTCAGAAAATTATTCGGCATTCGCGGCCAAAACGAAAGATAATAAATCGGATCGTTCATGACGCGCAACAAATCTAGAAAATCAAAAGTTGCAATGAATGGTAACTGACAGTTAGGGTCCTGTTGAGCAAACTGATAACCTTGAGGAATGATACCAATACCAGGAGGAGGATATCCAAGGTAGCCTGGAATAGCCTATGCAGTTGGAATTGGAATACCTTCGGGATAACCAGGGTTAGTCGTATGGTACTGAGGTTGATATGGTACCTGATATGTGTAACCAGGGTATGGTTGATGCTGGTATACTGGATATTTTCCTACGGGTCCATATTGATACTGCCCTTGATATGGTTGATAAAAAAACTGACCTGTATAAGGTTGGCTTGTTACAATTGTACTTGTACCAGGTTTTCTTGCAGATGTCTGAACAGTAGTTTCAACTATAGGTCCAGGTTGATGAGAAGTCATTGGAGGGATTGGTTGTGATACAGGTGTCGTTGTAACTTGAGGGGTTGTATAAATAGGGCTGTAGAAACTCCGGGAATAGGTGTACTAGGATGTTGAACAGAAATTGATGCAACAGATTGGACAGGAGTTCTAGGTGTACTCGTAACAGGTTGTTGAACACTACTAGGTGCAGATACCTGAGGTATAAGTTGAAGCGTAGGTTGGATAGCCTGTTGTATTTGTGTATAACCAATTGGATGACCAGGCTGATTATAAGGTACTTGCACGGTAGGTTGCAAATTATGTTGATTCAACGATGGATTCCACACAATGTTTACTCCAGGATAAGTGGCTCCCATTAAATGTTGTGATGCGTAAGATGGACCATAACTAGGTTGATAACTTCGAACATAAGTTTGATAATTTTCTCGATAATTTCCACTAAAATATTGACCTCCCTGAAACAATTGTTGTTCTTGATAAAACTGCGGCCCCAATGGAGGTTGTTGTCCTTGGAAAGGTTGTTGCTGTAGCATAGGGTACTTCCCTTGAAGAGGTTGTGGCCCTAGAATAGACTACTGCCCTTGAGGTATGTACTTCCCTTGAGGTTGCCCCCCAGAAGATAAATTACTACCTTGAAGTTTCCCCTGGGCGGTAAATTACTACCTTTAGGTTCAAGGTTAGGAATGTTTCTAGACATCATCTAGACTTGTTCCATTTTCAAAGTTTTGGTATGAGATTAATTGGGACCATGTGATTGTACAAATTTTTTGGGAGAGGGAGATGCTCCTGAGAAATTACCAAAAAGCAACTGGTATCCTGAAGGAACAAATGGACCACCATACAACAAAATTTTTGGCAATGAAGAAAACATGGATGACTCACCAGACATGTTTGATGAAGGTATGTAACTACCTCTGGGTAAGGCATAAAAAGGAATATGGGGTGGTGAATAAATAAGACCATAATTATGTAGAAAGTTAGTTAACTGAGAATACCAAGGATCTTGTTTGAAAGGGCTATAATAAATTGATTCACTTTGCCATATATCTAAATATTCTTGATGTGAAGGAATTATAACCTCTTCTTCTGCGTCAATAATCTCTTTGATACTAATGTAGCCAAGAGGAAGGTTCTCAGTGATGCGAAGCTTCACTTGAGGTGAATGAAGACGACTAGGGGTACGGGTTATGAACTTCGAAGAAGACTCAGATGAAGCATATTCAGTTTTAGGTTCAAATATTTCAAGTTCAGTAGCTGATAATTCACTAGTTGTAGATGCAACTTCAACTAGTTCAAAAATTTCTAGTTGTCTTTGGTAACTTTCTGCTGTGTGAGGTTGATCTACTTCGTAATCAGGATGTATTATAACATATTTTTCCTCTTGTTTAGTTGATCTGGTTCCTGATGGTTGGCATCTTTCAGATTTAAGTTTTTCTAACTAACTTGGTGTGTACTCATGGGGTTTCCCCTACATTCTACGAGAGTGTCTTGGTAATTCAGCCACGGTTAAATGTTTAACACACAAAATTCAATAAAAATATCAACAAAATAAACCTAAAGTCGCTAAGGTAACAATCAAATTGAACACACGCCTACAAAATCTAAGAAACAATCCACACACAAACAATATGTTTCCACACTAAAAACACTAGTTGGTGATGAAATCCAACGTCATAGAATTCTAATGTGGAAAACTTGGCGGTTGGAAAAGTTACCCCGACAACCTGCTTAATGAAACAATCTGGTGCATGTCCCTCCACTTATGCCATCTCGAAGTGAAGATTACCCTCTAAAAAGTCCAAGTGAGTCTAGCTAACGCCTGTTCTAGGTACAGTGGGACCTTCCCTCCACCGTCACCTTGGGAAAAATCTTGAAGATTATGGTCACTAAGGTCACCAATGGAAACAAATGTACCCGGGGGAATAATCTACGATCCAATATACACGCAAGGGTAGAGTATCAAGCTCAATCCCCTTGAAGGCTCCTCGATATGGTAAATCTAAGATTTGCCAACAAGTGACCCCAGGCTCCTCGAAAATGGTAAATTTGAGGTTTATCAGTTGTATTATGTGCACATCTGCTATCTTTCCCAATGATATAGGTACGATTACCTCACTGGTTCCAACATGATCTTGTGCTTGACTCTTTTAAGAAGAGCTTCCCAGAGCACAAATGCTACAATTGGATTTTCCTACCGCAACATTCTACTTGTTTGTTTAAACTATTTTGGAATGTTAATTACAACCTGTTCCAAAACACTAGCATAAGAAATGTTGGTGGATTGAGCCCTAGAAAATGCAAAATATCTAAATTGATTGTATTAACGCGTTGTTTTTAATTTGTCTGTTTCTTAAGACAAAATGTATGGAGTTGAAACTTTAATGATGTTTGTGACTCGACTCAAAAATATGCTAAATGCATCTAAATGATAAGTGCAACTCTTTCTTTTCAATGAATCTTATTTAAGGGAAAGATTGAGAGATTTAACAATTTTCAAAGCACCAATTCTTTCATTCATAAACAAAATCTTTGAAAAGAAGAAGTTTTTGTAAAGAAATCGATTTGAAAAATTGATCAATTACTCTTTTGAAATGAAATTCCTTGAACAATCAAATCAAAAACTACAATTCAATAAAAAAAACAATTTCCAAAAGAAAAGAATCTATAAAAACTCTAAAAACATAAATTTCAAAATCAAAGAAAAATCTAATTTTGAAGTCTATCTAGAATGTTTGAGGATGTTTTCTCCCAGGTTGTGATTAGACTAAGAAAAATTTCTACTTATCTCAATAGAAATGAAAACATCCAAAAATGCTTTGGTGTGATATAAGGCTTCAGTAAGCTAAAATCTCTTCCAAAATTGCAAATGAAAAAAGAAATCAATTTTCATAAAAGTAAGGTTTTAAATGATCTTAATGGCTCAGAAAGACAATATCATCATATCAATAAGCTGAGGTAAATGAAGGTATCTTGTATGGAGCAAAAATAAATTAGGGCAAACTCTCACTTATAAGATGAAAAATAGGATGATAAATCACACAAATGCAAAAGTTTCTCAAAATAAATTCTCACACAAGATTTGACAACTAAGATAGATTGGGGAAAACACAAAGAATCATGTAATATGGCTCCAAAAAAGAGGATTTTTTATTTTTTTTTTAATTTCCAGGGGTACACAGTTTATAGTGGAACATAGAGTGCATGCACACTATTTTGAACTAGAACCTGCGCAGGTTGTTGCACTGTTTTCTGCTAAAAACCACCGAGGAAAGGAAAAACTTGGAAAAAATAAATAATCAACTTTCTTTTTTAGGGATACTTAAAAGTTATCTACCCAAACCATTCTCAGATAAGTAAAAATCATAAAACTCTAAAATTCAAACTTAAAAAAAAATAAAGAAAACTACATTCTATTCCCCAGTGGAGTTGCCATTTTGTTATGCAGATTAATCCCTCTTGCTGACAAGATCGATCTCCCTAGTACTCAGTGAGTAGCTAGAAACAAACATCCATTTGAAAACCTTTTATAAGAAATTAAAGAGGACATGCCCCTAACTTGAAATACAAATGTTCGATGTAGTATTTTATCTTGTCGCTCCAAAGTGGCTTCTTCAATAAGTAAAACCTACAATCAAAGACAAGACAAAAGAATCAAAGCATTTGCAACATATAATAATCAAGAAAAGCTAACCCAACTTAGTGATCAAGGAGTCTAAGTATTGATGTTATTTCAATAATCATAAGAACAAATCAATTAGAAAAAGAGATCCATATGTATTATCTTGAATAAAAGGAGTAATCTTACAACCTGATGCCTTGATGTCATACATATTTCTCCCGGGGTCATGAACAATCGTTCCTCCTTCAGTTTGATAAAACTTCCTCTTTGAATACCAGCATGGAGTTATCGACACAAGGGTGTGATAATTCTCATGCCAACAACAACTTACTAGTGTAGAAAGTATGCACTCTTGGGAATTTTTTCAGCAATTAACATGTATGTCTACCCTTCAACCTGAAACTTGAGCTCAAATTATAGGGAAATGGAGGTAGTTTCAGTTCCCTGAAGAGAGGGATGGATTCCTCACCTGAAGGGATTTGAGCTCCATGGACCAAGGAATAAGCTCCATGAGTGGAGGGAAAAATCTCAAACTGATCGCGACTCTAGAAGCTTCCAGTTGGGAGAATATTCGACCAACTAAGCTTCTAGAATTAAAATTTTCTTTTAATTTGCCTTTCGCGGGGGTGCGTAGGTAATAGTAGCAAAAAGTGCAGGGGTTGTCGTATTTTATTGACCAAACAACAGTGCATGCTCAGGGAAAGGCTAGAAAAAACACACAGGTAGACTTTTAAGGGTTTTAAAGAGCTTTTCTCCAATTCCAAGACTTGATTCAGGAACTTTAAGGTTTTTGAATTCTGAGGGAACATGATATAGGTGGTGATAGACCCATATGAACAGTCAAATGTCATGGTGGAAAAATAATGTGTAACAATGACACCCAGACCTCCATTCAATCTTGAAAAACACTATTGCTCCTTTTACTTGATCAAAATGATCATCAATTCGGGGCAGCGGGTATTTATTCTTTACAGTTAGCTTATATAACTATCAATAGTCCATACACATCTGCATTGTTCCATCTTTATTTTTCACAAACAGTACTGTGCACCCCAATGGGACACACTTAGTTTGATATATCCTCTATCCAACAATTCATGTAACTGCATCTTTAATTCAGTCAATTCAGGCACGCTCATTCTGTAAGGTGCTCTTGATATAGGTGTTGCTCCTAGTATTAACTCTATAGTGAAATCAATATCTTGCCTTGGGGGTAAGCCAGGTATATTTTTAGGAAAAACATCCCTGAATTCTTGTACAGTTGATATATTCTCCATCATTACAGTCTTGTCTTTAGAGTTGGTGAATCCCACCTGAATTGCATATAGTTGGCAGCCCTTTTTAATACATTTACTTAGTTGGGATGCAGTAATGGGAAGCAACCAAACTGGTTTCTTTCTTCCTTGCAACTCTTTATGAGTTCCATTTTCAGTCTTGAAATGGACGATCTTCTCCTTACAATCCACTAGGGACTAGTGTATTTCCAACCAGTCCATTCCCAATAAAATGTCATACAAACCCAAAGGAAGGATATTCAGTTCTACAGTTATCTGTTGGGCTGCTATATCTAATACACAGTTCACCACTTTAGCATTAACTTGTCTTTTTTCTCCCGTGGTTAATTGTACCAGCTAGGGGTCTTTAAATTTATAGCTTTGTAAATTACATTTTTCAACAACTCGGGGGTTTATGTAACTTAAACTAGCACTCGAATCTACTAAAATAGAAACAGTCTGAGATTGTAACTTACCTTCCAATTCTATCATAGTTGGTTTGAAATCTGCTTGTCGATCTTCCGGTGCAACATGAATCCGTAGTATATTCCGAGCAACATCCCACCGTGGATGCTTCTTACAAATTAGTTGTTACCTCATTCTTTCCACGACGTGGACAGTTCTTTAAGTAGTGTGCCTCGCCACAACCCCAGCATTGAAATGGTGGTTTCTGAGTTTGACCAAAGTCTGGTGTACCAGATGCCTCATTTGGTCTTTCTTCAGCTGTCCATTTAAGCCTTTGTATATTTTTCCCAAATTGCTTATTTCTTGAGTTCTTTACTGAATTTTTGTAACCCCCTACTCTAGTATTTTTAAAGTTTGAGGAACTTTTCTGTACTTTCTTATTTGGCTAGTTTTTGCCAATTTCGTCCTTGGCCTTATACTGCTGGTAACACATCCTTTCCTTTCTGATTGCTTCATCCATCGTCTTTGGGTTCACAAATCCTATTTGTTCCTTCATGTGAGCGGGTAGGCTACTAAAAATCACTGCACCTTTGCCTTCTCATCTCTTAGGTAGGGTACATATCTTAATAATGAAGTGAACTTGGTAATGAATTCATCCATGGACAATTTACCCAACTTTAGGTCATGAAATTCTTGGTATTTTTCATCATAGAATTGTTTTGTTAAATATTTGTCCTTAAAGTACTGTTGAAATTCATTCCAGGTCACATTTTGATCCTCGATCCCATGCACGTTTTTCACTTCTTCCCACCACAACATAGCTTTCTCCTGTAATTGATAAATTGCAATACGGGCTTTGCGTTTTTTGTTATACTCATAGACCTGGAAGTACTTTTTCATATTTTTTATCCAGACCTCTGCCATTTCTTTAGCTTCCCTGTCAAAATTGGGAGGTTTAATCTTCCGAAATTCACCTTGTAATTCCACTTTTTGTTTCTTCAATTCATTTTGATCGGTTAGATTTCCAGATTATGCTTCATTATAATTTCAGCCTTTATTACTTCATTGTGTAAGACTTACTATTGGGTGATCATGAACTTCTGTTGTTGTTCCCCCTCCACCTGAGTGTCTCTATCAGGTCTAGGCTGTGCAGTGGGATGATTTTGTTTGTCTGAAAGGCTCTTAAGTATTCTTTCTTGCTCCCTCATCAATCTTTCATTGTCTCCTCGAATATGTACCATCTCTGCTTAGATTTTCTAGACTATTTCCAACCATATGGTGGTTTTCCTTTGTTGTTCTTCCAACAACCTGCTATTTTTTTGGTGTTGGTCCACAATTAGCTGAACCCACATTTCAAGATTAATCTCAGAATTAGTCTGAGGTGGAACTTCCCCTGTCATTCTAGGTGTCTGTTGATTGGATCCCTTTCTCATTTCACACCCTTGAACCAATTTTAATATCACTAATTTCTCTCTGTACAATTCAAGCAAAGGTTAAAAACAAATAATCACCAAATTTATTTTTAGTGGTCCAACTAGCCCAGTGTTTGACTAGGCTCTAATAGAAATTGTCACATACACCCATAAATTTACATCAAAAAATTACCATAACTATTACCAACAACTCTTACCACGATTATTATATTTACATAAGTGGATATGTGTCTTGGTAAGTTCCACATTTAATCAATTATACAACACATAATAAGGTTTGAAGTTTATAATTATATTCCTACTCATTTTATAACATTCGTGTATGGTAATTCCGATGCTGGAAATGGGTACATCGCATATATATATATATATATAATTTGAATTAACTAATATGTGCTTACAATAGATTCGATACAATATATCCATTTCGTAATTATATTAAACCCTCACATGAATTACGGATTTGATAATGAATGAATTACTATCTCAGGAAATGTCGAAAGGACAGTTGGTGATTGTTTGTCCCTTCGCTGCTCCATTGGATCATTCCTGTGCATATCGATGGTTCAGATCTTGTTTTGGGACGTTAGGGTAATGAC
Source organism: Pinus albicaulis (assembly GCA_034641835.2). NCBI lineage: Eukaryota > Viridiplantae > Streptophyta > Pinopsida > Pinales > Pinaceae > Pinus > Pinus albicaulis. Next base: position 695,773,718 of record CM076575.1, read on the forward strand.
CCCATCCTTACCCTAGCATTCTCTGCATTATCGTTGCTGCCGGAGGAGGACCGGTGCTATGCAACCGGAACTCTGCATCCATGGAGGCAAGCTCTGTCCAGCTTATGAAAAGTTACATTCAGTTCAATAAGGCGTTGCACTATGAAGGTTTTCACTCTTTCACAATCCCTTGCTGTCTGTTCAGAAAACCGTTTTATGTTTATTACTCGGGTTGCTATCGACGTTTTTCGTTCTTCCACCATTTGCAGGAAATATTACTTAAAAGATGGGTCTTCGACTCTTTATATTTTTCATTTTTTTCTACATTTATGTACATTGTTATTCGATTTTTCCTCGACTCCCTAAGAGGGTTTTATTCCAGGTTTTAACCATGTGAATTCTCTTTAGGGTTTATAAGTTCTATCAACCATGTTAGTACCCTTGGATCCACCGACAGAGAGATTCTATCTTGAGATTTGGTTTCCGATCGCGCGGCCTCCGTTTTTGTCGAAGGTAAACATCAACAATCCCTTTCACTTCTCACATGCATGTTAGGTATAACTATTATTCTTTTTATAAAATCATTTATATGACCTTTAACTGTTCATATTGTGATAGATTTGTAGTGAGGAGCCTCTACCTCATACTTACTCTTCAGCCAAAACCTTGAAGTGTATAACACAAGTCACAAATGTTGCTTTGCATTTACATACGTTTTATTTTCTGTTAAGCGGGTTTACCTTCGTCTTAGGACTGTGTCCTTTGGTTATACAGGGTAACACATAGGTGCCTGATTAAGGTTTTCAGATATTTTCTTTTCTAACTCTTGGGAGTTCTTATTGGGAATTAAATCGTTATTGGCTCCTAGTTTTTGAGCTTGGGTTTGACATTACTATAACTTCTTAAGTATTTGTTTATTTCAGCCTCTCGGCTCTCTTGTAATCAAGATATGCACAACATATACTTTTTAATTCTGGTCTTTCTGTCTTAAATTTGACAGTGGAGCACCATTTATTTACGGGTTGTATAATTTCGTTATTTCCATCGAAAAAAAGTGGTTTTCCCAACTTTTCCATGTACAATATGGTTCATTTTAGATTTCCAGTGAAATATAAAATCTACAAATAGTTAAACTGTAACTTCTATTTCAGCTTTTCTGTCTCTTTGTTGTTACTTGTGCTTATCTATGTGTTAGCATTAAATGTAATGAGAACCTGAGTTTTTAGTTTCTTGTTTTTGTTTGATCGCTAAATACTAGGAGACCCTAGACTCAACCCTGACACCTCGGGGTTTTGTCCTAAACTCCTGTATCAGTGTTTGATATGATTTTCCTAAATAAAAAGGGTTAAATCTAAATGAATAATTCCTGTATCAAAGGTTATCTCTGTGTTATTTCTTTTATTCCTCAAGAGAAAATATAGGTAATTATATTCATATTCTTTACAGTCAACTAGTAAAGTTCTTCCTATGGTTTTCATACTGTAAATGTGTTTTCTTTCGTGTTTCTCCTCATTTCTATTACTGGAATCATGTACAGGTGTTTTCCTTTATCTAAGACATTTAAGTGAATATATATATATATATATATATATATATATATATATATATATATATATAAAGCATCACTTGTAAATTTCTAAGTATATTCCACTCTTAACTTTTCAACTTCAAACAGAACTTTAACATAAGTAAATACTTACCTCTAGTTTGTAAGCGCTTAAATGTTGTTTCCTCCCAACCGTGGGAGAGGCAATCGCGTTCTCTTCTCCCCCCGTGCTCCTCACTAGGTCTTTAGGTAGCAGGAAGATTCATCTACTTAAGCCTCAGGACTATTTTCCAGCTTAAACTTTTCTTGGGTTCTTGGAGCTCCACTAGCTCCTACCAGCTCTTTATTGTTCACTCCGCAATTAGCTTAATTTAAACCATTTTGTTCCTTTTCTGCAAAACCCCTTCCCTTGGGATTTTCTATTTATTCTCCTAGGGAAGGTAATTGTTAGAACTACCTTTTCCCTGTTTTACCATGGTTCTTGGAATTATTTTGTTATTCAGTTAAGTCACTATTCAGAATAATTACACTTATTATTCATTTTTCTTTTCAAAAAACAAATAAGGTTTCCAGTATTTTTCAATAATATTTAATGAATTGTCATATTCGTTGTAATGATTCAAATGTTTAAAAAATAAATAAACATAGTTAACAAACTAAATCAGGGTGTTACAACTTCCCCCGCTAGAGACAAACACCGTCCTCGGTGTTGTTCTATATATATATATATATATATATATATATAATTCTCATGAGATCAACTTGGGATAAATTTCTCAAACAGAATTTTCATCCTCCCAGATAGCTTCCTCGAGGACAAAGTGCTTCCAATGCACTTTAACTTGAGGGATGACTCACTTCCAGATCATTATTTCTCTCAGATCAATAATACGAAGCGGTTCTACCAAGAACTCGTCGTCCAGTTCGACCTGCAACCATAATTTCATAGTTAGTTGAACTGAGTATTTTTCCTTACTGCAAATCAAAATAAAACTTACATGTATGCTTTGCCAGTGTATCACACGTTTATGATCATGTATGTTTCGTTTTAGTAAAGATACGTGGAACACATTATGCACCAAAATATAACTAGGTAGGGCCAATCGATAAGCTACCGGTCCTATCCATTCCAAGATCTGGAATGGTCCACAGTATCCGGGTGCCAACTTGGTACAATAATTCCACCTCAATGTGATTTTCTTGGGTTTAATTCTCACATACACGTGGTCACCGACTTTAAATTTCAGGAAAGTCCTTTTCCTATCTGCGTATACATTTTTCCTATCTTAAGCTACCTTCAAATTTTGCCTAATATTTTTCACTTCCTGTTCCATCTCTTCCAACATATCCGACCCCAACATTAATATGGTTTTTGGGCTACTCCAATTCATAGGAATTCGATAATGTCTCCCGTATAATGCTTCGAATAGGCTCATCTTAAGAGATTCCTAATACCCATTATTATCTGCGAATTCAACCAGATGTATATACTCCTCCCATTTTGTGGGTTGTTGGATCACATACATGCGTAGCATGTCTTCCAGTATTTGATTCACCATTTCAGTCTGTCCATCAGTTTGAGGGTGTTAGGTTGTGTTGAAGTGGATTTGAATTTACAAACCTGTAAACAATTCCTTCCAGAAGGCTGATGTAAAATTCACGTCTCTATCAGAGATTACAACTCTTGGGATACCATGTAGCCTAAATACTTCTCTCATGAAGATGTCTGCTATTTATATAGTCTTGTAAGTTGACCGTGCTAGCATAAAATGAGCCACCTTGCTAAGTCTATCCAGTACCACCATTATTGAGTCATTATATCTTTTACTCCTTGGTAGTCCGGTGATAAAATCAAGAGAGATAACTTCCCACTTCCACTCTGGTACAAGAATGGGTTGTATTAATCTGGCTAGATGTTAGTGATCTATTTTAACTTTCTGACATTCTAAACACTTAGTTAAATACTCAACAATACTTATGTGCTTCCAGGCCAAAAATAATATTTTCTAATTGTTTTCAACATCTTTTGGTATCTGGGATTTCCTGCGTAAGAACTCTGGTGATATTCATCCAATATTAATTCTCTTAGACTCATCTGATTTGGAATACATAACTTTTTATAGAAATTTAGAAGTTGTTCGTAATTAAGTTCATAATCTAATGTCTTACCATGCTCTTTAGACTCCTTATTCGGTTGCCACAGAAACTGAAATTCAAGGTCTCTTGTTTCCATTTCCATTATTTGAATTCACAAACCTATAAACAATTCCTTCCAGAAGGTTGATGTAAACTTCACGTCTCTATCAAAGATTACAACTCTTGGGATACCATGTAGCCTAAATAATTCTCTCAGGAAGATGTCCGCTATTTATATAGTCTTGTAAGTTGACCGAGCTAGCATAAAATGAGCCACCTTGCTAAGTCTATCCAGTGTTAGTTCCCAAATCCACCTTAGGCTGAAGTAAGGCAGAAAAAGGACAACACCAAACCACGCTCAGCCTCGTAGCTAGCCCTACGAGGACAGGAGAGGGCTCTCTCCGGGTCAATCTCAATGAAAATATTCAAAGCGGCTTGAGATGACTAAAAAAACAACTAATATTAGGCTAGATAAACAAATGGGAGGGTTTGATTTTGATTTTTTTTGGGATTTTTGTTGGAAAAAGGGGAAAGACAATTTTTGGGCTTGGGGATGAGGCCAATTTCTTGCAGAGTTTGAGTTGGGGCAAGGTAGGCAGCGGCTTTGATGTCTTAGATCAAATGAATGGATTGAAAATAATGCTGAGGAGCTTAAGAGGGCAAGAGAGTGCAAGGATCCTCTTCAAACTGACGAAAAACATATAAAAATAAACAAAATTCTAAGGTAGAGCACCAGCAAATCAATGAATTCTACCTCAGTTACTCATGTGTTTAATTCAGAAGCAAAGAGAAGGGAAATGGCATACATATAACATTAATGAAACTTACAATAACATGAGAAGAACATCATCAAAACTCAGAAGCCACAAGGATCCCAACAAGTGCTGCAAAACTCTGGTCTTTCCTTTGCCAAAAATCTGAAAATGGATATACAATGAGGTGCCAAACTTTTCCCAAGCGTCCAACCATGAAAATGACTTATAAAATACATAATATAGACCATCCTAACCCCTTCCAATGCCTCTAGGGGTCGCGCTCATCCTTCTAGGAGTTGTTTCAACCAATTCTAAATATGGAACTGAAATCTAGGCAGCCAAACAACTTGCCTCTATAAGGAAGGAAACTGATTCATTCATTTAATTTTCACTTTTTAGTGAATGAATCCTCTAGAACAAGTAAATGTAAGCCAAAATTACATCAAGATAGATCAATAATTACATCCAAAAGTGAAACTAGTCAAACTGGCTGAATTTCTGAGCTGAAAAATGAAAATTGGGCAAAATCCCTCTATGCGCCGCGCCAGAAAACTCAATGCGCCGTGCCACTGTGATCCTATTTTTGGGGCACTTAATGAAGTAAAAATTGAGCTCATGATAGCTCGTTGGAAATCCATGTCTGTCAGCTATCCAACCCAAGTGGAATTTTTCAATTTGGAGTTCATTTGCCCCTCCAAAACTGCAATCTCCCAAGACTGGTTCCTGTTGGTGCAAAAAGTGGCAGAAAGGCCATTTTTGGAGTGTTTTTGACCTTTAGAACCTCCCAGAACTTGATGAAATATCTCAGCCATTCCTTAGCATGCATAATTTACCATAAAAAATCCAAAAATTTAAATTTTTCCTCCAGAAGATCTCTCAAACGTAAGCGCACGTCGAGTGGCGCTACGCGTCGGGCAGAAAAACCTGTTTTGCAACCAAAATTTCAAAAATGACAAAATTTACTCCAAATTTGCTGAAATTTGGAGTGAATGTCTCCCATCATGTCCCATGCTCAGCCAAAGAATATTTGGCGAAGATTTGGAGCCGATCATGCCTTTTCCGACGTTTCAGTGCCCTCCTGGTGTATGCAGTTTAATGGTGAAATCACTATTTCTGTTAAATGATGTGTCGGTGTCCGTCTCCATGGTTTTGAAAGTCTATGCCAATGATATGTTTAGCTTGTTGAGAATGATAAATGAGGACTTTATGCCTTTGTCTCCAAGTGCCAAATGTGTGCCAAAGGGAAATGAGGGACTGTGGGAGAAATAGGACAGTGGGGACACTGAAGTCTTGTCGGCTGGTACTTTGTCTTTCGAAAGCTTCTGATTTAACAAACTTTGAGAGAAGGAACAGCCACTGAAATGTTTGGGGAATTTGAGGTTTTAGGAATTTTTATAAGAGATATGGGAAATAGGAATGACAGGGAAAGAAAGGTTTTAGGGATAGGAGTAAATGAAATGACAATATATACTCAAGCTAGGTGAAGTCAAGGATGTCAAAATAGTCCTTGAATGTTTCGGGAATTAGGAATTTATCAATGATATGAAGGAAGGGAAGTGATAGAATGTGGTAGGGTTTTGAGGATGAAAACATGGGAACAAAGGGTATAAGGGATATGGTTTTGTTGGGACAGAGGGAATAGGAGAGGGGATTATGATAACAGTGATAGGAACACAAATGAAAAATGGGGTGGGAGCGTTTAGCACCAATAGTTAAACTTCAACACTTCATTTCAAACCCTAAGGGAGCAGATTTTGACATGGATGCAGGGTTTGTTTTTCACCAGCCAAATTTTAATGTCTTTGCCTCTAAACCACACCACACATGAATAAACTCACTTAACAAGCATGATCGAACTTACTTGCAGAAAAATGAGTTGAATCAATTTAATTTTTATAGAGCGGTGATGATTTTGTGCCTTGGAGGCTCTGTGCACCGCGCGCACTCCCAGTGCGCCGCACCTGGTGAGTGCATCGCGCCAGTGTTAATTTACACTGTATAAATATTCCCAATGCGCTGCACACCAGCCCAACGCGCGGCGCTCAACATTTCTCCATAATTTCGGCCTTGAAACACTGTTTTGCTTTCTCCATGATTTGTCTTAGGTTTGTTGATGTTTTGGTGTGCAAATGGATTGTCGAATGTGAAAATATCTCATGTATACAAAGGACTTTGATTCTTTCTTTTGACAAACCCATTTCTGCAATATTTTGAACTTTGATACTTTTCACCTTTAATACATACTCTGTCTTTTTGTTTCCTCACTGATTTTCTGAGCTTGAATGATGAAATTGTTCTTGATTTTTGCAGGGATGATGGCATTTGGACTTCGGCAAAGGATGACCAGAGTATGCATTTGAAGATTTTGACAACTGAAAAACCTTGAAAATATACATGGCAATTTATTACAAAGAAAAAAATGACGATTTTCTTCAAAACAGAGTTTTGAAGAAAAGTCATGATCGAGCAATATGACGATAAAATTATGCAATGAAAAACTGATTTTGAACCTCCCTCATGTCCCTGCTGGCATAGCTGGACATTCTGAAGACGAAATTGATGAAACCCTAGACCTAGTGACTGAAAACCCTAAAATAACTCTTTGCTGACCAAGAGACGAAACAGGACTATGAATGACTGTAAAATTGATTTTAATGAACTTCGATAAATAGACCTAAGCCAGTAGGATAAGGCATGAGGGGTATGACTGAGAAGGCCCTTCCGTCAGATAATGGCATGCCCCTAACGGAATGCAGATGAATGGACTGAATGGGACACCTAAAAATGAAATGCAACAAAGAGTTTTGATCTCTGACGGAGGGATGTCAAGACTGACTCTAACATCCAGTACCACCATTATTGAGTCATTATATCTTTTAGTCCTTGGCAGTCCGGTGATAAAATCAAGAGAGATAACTTCCCATTTCCACTCTAGTACAAGAATGGGTTGTATTAATCTGTCTGGATGTTAGTGATCTATTTTAACTTTCTGACATTCTAAACACTTAGTTAAATACTCAACAATACTTCTGTGCTTCCAGGCCAAAAATAATCTTTTCTAACTGTTTTCAACATCTTTTGGTATCCAGGATTTCCTGTGTAAGAAAAATGGTGATATTCATCCAATATTAATTCTCTTAGACTCATCTGATTTGGAATACATAACTTTTTACAGAAAGTTAGAAGTTGTTTGTAATTAAGTTCATAATCTAATGTCTTACCATGCTCTTTAGCCTCCTTATTCGGTTGCCACAGAAACTGAAATTCAGGGTCTCTTTTTTCCATTTCCATTATTTTCACTTGGAACTTTGATTCTGCCTGATTTACATATAGCTCATATATGCCATGCAATTTTTGGCTTAATGCATCAGCCAATCGATTTTATTTCCCCTTCACATGCTGAATATCAAAGTCAAACTCACTGAGAAATGCATTCCATCTTGCTTGTCGGGTGTTTAAATCTGCTTGTTTGAAATAGCTGGTCAAACTGCTATGATCAGTGCTCAATATAAACCGTTTTCCTAGAAAATGATGTCTCCAAATTCAAAGGCCATGTATTACGATTGTTAACTCTAGATCATAAGCAGAGTATATTTGTTCATAATCCTTCAATTTTCTAGATTCGTACGCTATAACCTTACCTTCCCAAGTTAATACTATCCCCACTCCTTTGCAAGCATATGTGCAAACTTCGAAACTTCCATTAGTATCTGTTACTTTTAGCATAGGTGCAGTAGTTAACAATCTTTATAATTTCTCAAAATTGTCTTGACATTCTGCAGTCCACTTAAATACTCGCCCCTTCCGCTGCAAGGAAGTAATAGGGAAGGATATTTTAGAAAATCCCTCAACAAACTGTCGATAATATCCAGCTAGGCCCATGAATGATCTTATGTCAGTCACGTTCTTGGGAACTCTCCGTTCCATGATTGTTTTAATATTTTTTGGGTCCACAGCTATTCCTTTAGCAAATATTATATGGCCCAAGTACTGGATCTATTCTTTATAAAGATCACATTTACTAAACTTGGCATAAAGTTAATGTTCTCGTAGCACCTTCAACACTATATGCAAATGTTCTTTATTCTCTTCAACATTTTTAGAATAAATTAGTACATCATCAATAAATATTAACACAAATTTATCTAGAAATGGGTGAAAGATCCCATGCATCAAGCTCATAAAAGTGGCTGGTGGGTTAGTTAACCCAAATGGTAGCACCATAAACTCATAATGTTTGTACTCGGTATGGAAATTTGTCTTGGATATACTTCATCCATTTGATTTGGATTTGATGATACCCAAACCTCAATTCAATTTTTTAAAACATCGTTGCTCCTTTTACTTGATCCAAAAGGTCATCAATACGGGGTAGCGGGTATTTATTCTTGATAGTTAGCTTATTTAACTGTTGATAGTCCATACACATCCGCATTGTTCCATATTTTTTTTCACAAATAGTACTGGTGCACCCCATGGGGACACACGCTGTCTGATATATCATTTATCCAACAATTTATGTAACAACATCTTTAATCTAGTCAATTCAGGCATGCTCATTCTGTAAGGTGCTCTTGATATAGGCGTTGCTCCTGGTATTAACTCTATGGTGAAATCCATATCTCGCCTTCAGGGTAAGCCAAGTATATTTTCAGGAAAAACATCCCTGAATTCTTGTACAACCAGTATATTCTCCATCATTACAGTCTTTTCTTTATAGTTGGTGAACCCCACCTGAATTCCATATAGTTGGCAACCCTTTTTAATACATTTACTTAGCTGGGATGCAGTAATGGGGTGCGACTGAATTGGTTTCTTGATTCCTTGCAACTCTTGACGAGTTCCATTTTTAGCCTCGAAATGGATGATCTTCTGCTTACATTCCACTAGGGACCAATGTCTTTCCAACCAGTCCATTCCCACTAAAATGTCACACAAACCCAAATGAATTATATTCAGTTCTACAGTTATCTATTGGGCTGCTATATCTAATACACAGTTCGCCACTTTAGCATTAACTTGTCTTTTTTCTCCCATGGCTAACTGTACCAACCAGGGGTCTTTAAATTTTTGGCTTTGCAAATTACATTTTTCAACAACTCGTGGGTTTATGTAACTTAAACTAGCACCCAGATCTACTAAAATAGAAACAGTATGAGATTGTAACTTACCTTCCGATTCTATCATAATTGGCTAGAAATATGCTTGCCGATATTCCAATGTAGCATGAAACTGTGGTATACTCTGAGCAACATCCCCCACCGTGGATGCTTCTTGCAAATTAGTTGTTACCTTATTCTTTCTACGATGGGACAGTTCTTTAAGTAGTGTTCCTCACCAGAACCCCAACATTGCAATGGTGGTTTATGAGTTTGACCAAAGTTTAGTCTATTGGATGCCTCATTTGTTCTTTCTTCAACTGTCCAATTAAGCCTTTGCAGATTTTTCCCAAATTGCTTATTTGCTGATTTTTTTATTGAATTTTTATAACCCCCTACTCTATTATTTTTAAAGTTTGAGGAACTTTTCTGTACTCTCTTATTTGGCCAGTTTCCACCAAGTTCACCCTTTACCTTAGACTGTTGGTAACATATCCTTTCCTTCCTGATTGCTTCATCCATCATCTTTGGGTTCACAAATTCTATCTGTTCCTTCAAGTGAGTGGGCAGGCTAATTAAGAATCAGTGCACCTTTGCTTTCTCATCTCTTAGGTAGGGTACATATCTTAAAAATGAAGTGAACTTGGTAATGAATTCATCCATGGAAAATTGACCCAACTTTAAGTCATGAAATTCTCGGGATTTTTCATCATAGAACCATTATGTTAAATATGTTTCCTTAAAGTACTGTTGAAATTCATCCCAGGTCACATTTTGATCCTCGATTCCATGCACTTTTTTCACTTCCTCCCACTACAACATAGCTTTCTCCCATAACTGATAAATTTCCAGACGAGCTTTGAGTTTGATGTTATACTCATAGACCTGGAAGTACTTGTTCACATTTATTATCCATGCCTCTGCCATTTCTTCAGCTTCCTCGTCAAAAGTGGGGGATTTAATCTTCCAAAATTCACCTTGTAATTCCACCTTTTGTTTCTTCAATTCCTGTTGATCGGTTACATTTCCATATTCTGCTTCATTATAAGTTTTGCATTTATTGCTTCATTGCATAAGACTTACTCCTTGGTGATCATGAACTTGTTGTTGTTGTTCCCCCTCCACCTGAGTGTCTATATCAAGGCTAGGTTCTGCACTGGGATGATTTTGTTTTTCTGAAATAATATTAAGTATTATTTATTGCTCCTTCATTAGTATTTCATTCTCTCCTCGAACATGTACCATCTCTACTTGGAGTTGCTGGACTATTTCCAATAATCTAGTAGTTTTCCTTTGTTGTTCTTCCAACAACCTTCTAGTTTGTTTGTGTTGGTCCACAGTTAGTTGAACCCATATTTCAAGATTAATCTTAGGATTAGTCTGAGGTGGAACTTCCCCCATCATTCTGGGTGTCTGTTGACTGGATCCCTTCCTCATTGTAGACCCTTGAACAAATTTTACCGTCACTGATTTCTCTTTGTACAATTCAAGCAAAGGTTAAAAACAAATAATCACTAGAGTTAATTTTAGTTGTCCAACTGGCCCAATTTTTAACTAGGCTCTAATACCAATTGTCACATACACCCATAACTTCAAAAAAAATTTACCAGAACTATTACCTACAACTCTTACCATGATTATTCTATTTACATAAGTGGATATGTGGCCTGGTAAGTTCCGCATATAATCAATTATACAACACATAATAAGGTTTGAAGTTTTTAATTATATTCCTACTCATTTTATAGCATTCGTGTATGGTAATTCTGATGTCAGAAATGGGTACATCGCATATATTGAGTTTTTATTTCCATTAACTTATATGTACTTACAACATATTCGATACATTATAGCCATTTCATAACTATATTAAACCCTCACATGAATTACAGATTTGATAATGAATGAATTACTATCTCAGGAAATGTCGAGAGGACAGATGGTGATTTTTTGTCCCTCTGCTGCTATAATGTTCCCAAATTTTAGCCTCAAAGCTAAATGGAACATTATAGTTAGCAGTATCTCTAGCCAGTGAATAAATGGGTAGAAAAGCCCATAAGTCTCCTAAGGAGGAATAAAAACACTTCAAGTGTGAAAGGAGACACTCCTTGCAGCTTAATAAAACACCACCATGTGTGAACAGGGATAATATCAAGTTGATTCAGTCCACTTTGACTAAGTCAACAGCGCAGCTGTGGAGGAGCAGGAATCAAAGAAGGAATAACGCAGTTTTGGAGGGAGATGAATATTTTGATGGGGATGACCTAATTGAGTGGGGCCAAGGGCAAGAAAACTCATGTTTTATTTAAAGAAGAGGATGGAAGCATTATTCTTCATGTTTTAGATTATTATTTTGTCTGCTCAGACTTTTTTCTTCCTCTTGTTGTTTAGCAGAGTAGCAGTGATCTTTAGCACTGGGTGTTCCCAAGAGGGAATCCCACCTCTTTCCTGGAGGAGCCTCTTTGGAGAGTTTGCATTCATTTTCCACATGAATTTTTCAAGCCAAGCTTCAGCCTACTTCATCAGCGCAGTCTCTGTAGGTGATTGTGCAGTGTTGCAGGGTACATCAGTGGAAGGGATTGGAATCCCTCTTTCTGAGCTAGTTTCTCTTTAGAGGAAGGTTTCCTTCACTTGAGAGACATGTTTGGAGAGGTCTAGAACTTATTTCAGATCTTTGGTATTAGACCACACATTTTCCCAACATTCCCAGCGTTTTTCCAGCTAGGGAATGCATTATTTTTGGAGGCAGCTTCAGTAGATGGTCTAGTGGCTTCTTTGCAGAGTTTCCTTGTGATTGAGGGGTTCATCCTTTTATGGGAGGAAGCCTTTGAAGGATCTACATCAGATCAGATATATTTCCAGCCTTGTACACTCGTATGCTTCAGTGTTGCAGTGGTGATTCAGTAATTTTCTGAAGATCACATTTGTATGCAGAGTGTTTGACAAGAAACCCTTTCCGGGTTTTCTTGTAATTGTAATAAGGAGACTAGATCTCAGTTTATAAGCTTGATTATCTAATATATGATAAGATCTATTTGTTTCCTTAATTTTTGAGTTAAAACCCTCATAAGACTGCACAGTATCTTTTGTGCATTATTTCTGAGTAGTAGTGTCTGGGGTTTTTAGTCATTTTCAGTTATACTAGAGTGGGAGGTCTATTTACCTCACCTAGTTTCATTTCCTTCTGATCTCCTCTTGGACATAGATGATATATGGATGTATCTAATAGATCCCAGTGATGATTTTCATTTCTATGGCTTACATTTCTGAAAATGTTTTTTTCTGTGAAGGAATTGCTGAGCAATCGAAATTAGGAATATTTTAAGATATTCCCCATACTGTTTATTTTCCCTATTTTTGGATATTACATTGGTATCAAAGCTTCAATATTGGCTCAGCCTGTGGATCTCAAGCCATTATAATTTTAGGAGAGATGGACAGAAAGGAGAAGGGTTCAGTGTGTGAAGGGAGAAAGGAAGATAGGCTTACAAAGCTTCTTCCAAAATCTATGCAAAGCTTTCACGGAGAGCTAAAGAAATTAAGAATGAAGATGGGATCTCCAAAGAAGTTTGAATCTAGAGCTGAATCTAGATTTGCACATGGTGAGTGTGAGCATGCAGCTACAAACCATGATGCACAGCGCAGTCAAGTGCCCAGATCTATCTTGAGATGGATGAGAGGAGGAAGAATGCCTAAGAGGAGAAATATTAGTGATTTTTTGCAGGAGTATGAATCTCAAGCTGAGAGGTTTAGAGATCGTACTGAATTCCAAGAGTTTTGCAAGATCCAGGTGGAGAAGAGCAGGGAGCAGGATGCAGATATATTTCTTCTATCTACTTTTGAAGGCTCACCCACATGTTCAGCTAGAGCTTGGGTGTAGGAGCTAGACTCCTACTTTCAGCAGCACCATATTTATGTAGATGAGACCATCAGAATTGAAGCACTGCATTTCAGAGGTAAGGCCCATGCATGATGGATTTTTGAATCTTGTTCTTTAAAAAATGCAAACACTTCCTCTTATGCAAGATGCATTGAAACATTGGAGGGAAGGTTTGGTGAAAAACTTCCTAAGACACATGAGCAAGGAAAACTTGATAGAAAAAAACCCTTTCATGTGATGGAGGAAAATCCACTTTAGAAAACCATGGGAGAAGCTGACATCTTGCATTACACATTGCTGGAGGCAAAACCTCTAGTTCATATTCCTAAACAAGAGGGCATGGGGATCAATTTTTCACAAGAGGATCCAATTGTTGAGATGTTGCCTATACACATTGATGAAGAAGAGGGCAACATCATTGTCACATCTAGAGCACATCTAGTACCTCATGCAAAGGGAGGAGGAGCACATGCTCCGATAGGAGGGATTCTTGTATCATTGCAAGAATTTCCCCAGGATCTCATACATGGTGGTCTAAGCATAATCAGTGAGCAACATGATTGTGCAGCATTGCAGCTGGAGGGAGGAGGTAGGAAGGAAGAGCAACATCACCTGATGAGAGGCACACACCCTTCTCTATTTCAGGAAGCTAATGTAAAGAGGAGGTAGACTGTACTGCACTGTGAGGGCAAGGGCAAGGTTTCCCAACCATATGTACAGTCCACTCTTGACATTGATGTCTCACTACATGGAGGCATTCCACCTGGGAGGCCACTAGATTTAGCATTGATGAAAGACATCTTGTCTTTGATTTCACCGCTCTTGGATTTTGGAGAGGTGAAGAGTTTGGAGGAGAAATTTGGCATGGGGGATGTCAAAGTAGCAGGCAGCAGCATGAAGAGTGCTTCACATGACAGATCACCAACGCTGTCTCTTGGAAGGATTGATCCATATTAGAGGTCTCAAATATTGGTAGAGTACTCCAAGGATCTAGGTGCTTGCATGATTCTTGATGACCCTGATGGACATGATGGATACATGGTGGAGGACATGATCATCTATTCTCATGACAAAGTCTTCTTGACTAGAGCTTCTAAGCTCAAGGAGGAGTTGCTACATGCAGCACATGAGGACTTATTTTCCAGGCACTTTGATGCATGTCTTTCCTTGGCAGAGGAGTTTTATTGGGAGGGCATCCAGTATGATATATTTCAGCATATGGGGAGATGCATAGCCCAAATGGTGCTAGAGAGGATGTAACAACCACCTTCCTACTCATTGGGAGTGAAGGAGAATTTTCAGTTGAGCCATTTCAGCTCAAGATTTCAAGTACATGGTAGAGGAGGTATAATTTCACATTATGCTTTGTATTTCTTTACTGTATATGAGCATCATGTTGTACCAAGAAGGATCATCCCTTCTTGCATTTTGTATGATGTACTTGTAGCTACTTGTAGCATTTATTTTGGCTACCTTAATGGTGGTTTGTGGGGGAAGCCACATGACTCTTGGTGTACACCATTAGCACCATATTGTAGCTTCATGTTCCCATCTTATGAGATGATTGTGGCAGCAAACAAGTGGCTGGTGAAGCACTTGTTATTTCTTATTTTGATGCAGGCAAAGGATGCATTGCGCTAGTTCCATGAGTGGAACTATGATTCAGTCTTCGGTTGTCAATTGGCAACTTGTTTTCATTGTGCCTTGCTTCCATATATTGTTGATATGTTTATGCTCATGGGAAGCTTTGTTTGGAGAGTGGGCTTGAAGTTGAAGATGCCCCCTGGGAGTATGATTCTCCCTATTTCACATGATGTATGTTTCAAGAGAAAAAATGGGCACACCATGATTGCCATATCACCCCTCTATCCTTCATGTAGGGGGCACCATTGGGAGAACATGCGTTATTTGAGGAGGCATTTCATGGTTGACTCATTTTGTGGGGTGGCTTGGGCCAATTTTTGAGGCCATGAAATTTCAGCCCAATGTCTTCAACCCCCTCATACTTACCATAAATAGAGGGAAAACCCACTTGGATGGGAAAATCTAAACTCTCCATTCAGCCCCAACACATTGTATAAACCCGGGGTTGATGATTCTTTTGATGAGCTACCTAGGCTGGCTCATTTCATTTGGATGATAGCATGGGTGAGGGAGTCACTCATCCACCATGTTTGTCATCACTACTACTTTGTGGAGGCCATGGGACAGCAAGCAGGTTTTCATTCAAACTTTCCACCTTTGATTGATGTGGACCATTTGGTTTTGCACACTTGGGAGGAGACATTGGATGGCAGTTTATTGCAGATTATCTTGATGCAGTGATGGAGGCCATTGATGGGAGGCCACAAGAGGAGGAGGGGAGAAATTTTTCTCTCCCTATACATTTTCTTGAGGACAAGAAAATATTTTGTAGAGGAGGACTATAATATTCCCAAATTTTAGCCTCAAAGCTAAATGGAACATTAGAGTTAGCAGTATCTCTAGCTGGTGAATAAATGGGTAGAAAAGCCCATAAGTCTCCTAAGGAGGAATAAAGACACTTAAAGTGTGAAAGGAGACACTCCTTGCAGCTTAATAAAACACCTCCATGTGTGAACAGGGATGGTATCAGGTTGATTCAGTCCACTTTGACTAAGTCAACAACGCAGTTTTGGAGGAGCAGGAATCAAAGAAGGAATAACAGCGTTTTGGAGGGAGATGAATATTTTGATGGGGATGACCTAATTGAGTGGGGAAAAGGGCAAGAAAACTCATGTTTTATTTAAGGAAGAGGATGGCAGCATTATTCTTCATGTTTTAGATTATTATTTTGTCTGCTCAGACTTTTTGCTTCCTCTTGATGTTTATCACCGGGTGTTCCCGAGCGGGAATCCCACCTCTTTCCTTGAGGAGCCTCTTGGGAGAGTTTGCATTCATTTTCCACAATAGGGTTTCAGACCAAGCTTTAGCCTACTTCATCAGCACAATTTCTGTAGGTGATTATGCAATGTTGTAGGGTATATCAGTGGAATGGATTGGAATCCCTCTTTCTGAGATAGTTTCTCTTTGGAGGAAGGTTTCCTTCACTTGAGAGACCTATTTGGAGAGGTCTAGAGCTTATTTCAGATCTGTGGTAGCAGAACACACATTTTCCCAGCATTCCCAGTGCTGTTCTAGCTAGGGAATGCGTTATTTTTGGAGGCAGGTGTTAGTCATCAGTATTTTGCATCTGTTGTTGATGACTAAATTCCTAGCTGAGTTTTCTAGGAGCTGATCTCCATATGTCAATTTGTCCTCTAGAAAAACCCTCAAACAATTTTGTCTTTTCCCCTTCTCTTGCATATTAATATGGAAGTGGTCTTTAGGTTTCAGTCCTGTCCTAAATCAGCAAACCTTCCTTGTACATAATTTTCACAAGCCTTGTACCTCCGATATCAGTTTTCCCCTGCTTTCACACAACTCACTGTCCAGCATAAATCAAGTTGTTTACTCCTCTCTCATCGTTTATTTTTCCATATAATGACCTAACAATATCTCAGAAATCTCTCAGAAGTTATGACAAAGTCTCTAGGTCTAGGTGGTGGTGTTTAGGGCAAATACCTTGAGAAAAGCTATCTCTAGTAAAAACCCCTGTCTTCAATATCAGTCAGCCATCATTTATTATTATCTGGAAAAGCAACCCTTTGTTTATCTGTAGGTCATACACCATCAAAGTGGTCGTTGTGTTTTGTTTCAGCAAATATCAGAAATGTTCAATTCAAGAAAAAGCAGATTTTTTAGGTCTTATGTCTAAAGAAAGAAGATCAACTGAAATTTCAGGCATTATCATCATGACACTACAAGAAGGAACTCCAATGATCAAAGCTATTTTAACAATGCATCTCTGCAGGGATGCTAGTATGAAATGGCTCAAATCAGTGTTGGGCAAGATAAACTACAGGAAAAGACTTCAAATTGTAGCAGTTCACTGTTGGAAATCAAAAGAGAATGCAGTTTGCAAAGAAAGGAAACTCACTGGACTAAATCCCACAAAGTCAAAGCACCAAAAAGGTGAAAAAGTCCCCCAATGGAAAAAAGATACAAAGATCAGAATATCACTGCCTCCAGCAACTCAAAATGGAATTTTTTCATTCATTTCCAAACAGGTGGGCCAGCTCTGAAAATCAGTCTTATGCAACCAACACAGTTTTCAAGAAGGTATCCCTACAAAGAAAAATGAAACTCACCTTCTTTAGGTTGCAAAAGGCAAAGTTTGATTTTACACAAAAAACTGAAACATACTAATGTACGAGGTGTTCTATATTTTCATCAAGAATTTGATTATGCAACAAGATCTAAAATTTGTTTGAAGGCCGAACTTCAAGGTTAAACAGAGATAAAAGTAAACAATACAGTTTACAATGGCCTCTTTCAATTGTAAGCAGAAGGCTTTTCAATAATGAACAGAGAAAGAAAAAGACCTAGATTCAAAGGTCTCCTTCAATCATACACAGAGTACCCACTCATCTTGAGATGCCTCCTTCAGTAATAGAGAAAGGGGCATGAGCATTTCTGTTTTCAAATGGTCTCCTTCATAACAAGTAGAGGGCCCTTAGATAGCCTGTTTAAAGACAAACCCTAAATTGATGAGCAGGACAAAGACATTGTTGTTTGAAAGAATTCCTTCACTAATAAGCTGAGGGCCCAGAATTTGGTGTAAAAATAGCACCTCCTTAATGTACAAGCAGAGGGTGCAAGGAGAAATTTGGAAAATAAGCACATAGGCGAGACAAATCATGTGTCCCGCCCAAGACCAGTTTCGCTTAAAACAGTGTTTATGACCAAAAAGAGATGAAATTTACAAAATTGAGAGAGGTTTTTGTCCCTCATATGTTCAAGAAGAAAAATCTCCTTTGGTTTCTACACAGGTATCATGGTTTGTGAGAAATGTGAAAAATTTAGATGTCACGAGAGAATTTCTGCACTAGGATTCATCATTTTGACTAGTGATGGGATAGTCAGATTTTGAACAAAAAAATTGACTCCAAATGAAAAAATTCAAATTTTTATGGAAATTATACTTCCATATCTTTCCGATTAGCCATCTCGGGCCAAATTCCGACAATAGGAAGGCATCCAAAAATAGCCTGCAATCAACGCTATGTTTTTCTGCACCAGCATTCACCATTTTTTACCAGTGATGGGACAGTCAGATTTTGAACACCAAAATTAACACCAAATGAAAAAAATAAAGTATATTTTGAAATTATACTTCTATAGATTTCCAACGAGCCATCTCGGGCCCAATTCCGACACCTGGAAGGCATCCAAAAGTGGCTTACAAACAACACTATGCATTTCTGCACCAGGATTCACCAGTTTTTACCAGTGTTGGGAGAATGAATTTTTGAACAACCAAATGGACACCAAATGAAAAAATTAAAGTTTTTCTAAAAATTAGACTTCCACAGCTTTCCAATGAGCCATCTCGTGCCCAATTCCGACACCGGGAAGGCCTTCAAAATTAGGTGCAAAGTTGCGCGACACTCCTGGAAAAGCGCGTGGCGCTCCTGTGCACAAAATTTACAAAGGGCAACAAAGGTGCGCAGCGCTCTTGTAGCAGCGCGTGGCGCTCCTGTAGCATCAGTCACAAAATTGCCTAAAAACCTTCAAAAAATATTTTTAGGGCTGCTCAAACAATCAAACAAGGGCTGCCATCGTTCTACAAGGTATTTTGTTTACTTCCTTGCTGAATTCAAGCTGTTAAGTGATGGGTTTATGATGATGTCAAAAGGACTAAAAACTACCCTCAATATAGTGCTAAAAGCATAAACCAGCAAGTCAAAATATACACAGTAGTAGAGGTTTTTCAAATTTTTGGAGGTGCCCTAACTGAGATAGGGCAAAGTTAACCTTTATCAGCAAAATGTAATGGAGAAGCAATGGTAAAGAGGGTTAAGTGTTCTGTTTTAAAACTGAGTTTGTTGTGGCTATGATTGCCCAAGACTGACATAGTAAAAATGGTGGGTTTTCATTGATACCAAAGGAATTTATAAACTGCCACAAACAGTGTTCAAAGGTAGAGACAATGTTTTAAGGGAAAAAACACAGTGTTTGAAAAGTGAAGCAGTAGGCCTAATTTCATGAACAACGATCATTGAATAGATGTTTTTGTCACTGTCAAAGGTCACCTTTATATAGTGAAGAGCAAAGTCAGAGCTGCCTCTTTGTCCTTAAAACAGACTTTAGGGTGTGAAGTTGTTGTTACATTTTGAAGGTGTTTTGTCAAAATCTGTGTGAGAAAGCAGTGAACATAAGGAGTAGGGTTTTATGTTTGAGACTTGGAATTGCCATGGTTTTGTTTGCCCAAAACCTGATATAGTGAAACTAGTGGATTTGTATTGCTATCAAAAGAACATGTAAACTGCCCTTCAAACAATATTGAAAGGTGCAAAATAGTGTCCAACAAGTTTTTTACCCACAGTCAGAGAGAAGCTCAAATAGCACAGGTAACAACAAGTGAGCAACAAAAGGACAAGAGGAGGAAAGAAGGATATTAAATTTATAGTTAAGCCTTTTTTCCCAGTAAAATACAGTCACGCTCAAAGGTATATCTGCAATCCTTCATAGGGCTCAGAGAAGATTTTCCTTCCACAGTGCACATATCAAAATGGAAAACAATTTTCTCTCTAATAAGAAACAATCAAAGTTTTACTTTCTCAAAAGGTTTGTTTCATTTCAAGAAGGTGTCAGGCTTATAAAGGAAATGCTCTTTTCCACTATGACATTTATCCAGACAAAAGAGTACCAGGTTATGTTTAAAGGATAAAGGTTCAAGTTTGTTTAAAAGCAGAGACTGTTTCGAAACACCTTTCAAAAAGCCTCACCAAACGAGTATGAAAGGGACTTTGAATTTTCCATGTTTAAAATGGAAGTAAGGATCGTGGCCATATCTTTTTGCAAATTTCCAAAGCACAAACAACTCCTTTGTTGTTCACTCTACCAAAGAAAGAAGAGCACATGGTTTAAAGGGAGAAGCAGTAGGTCAGTCTTCAGACAACAGTGGTCATTATATCAGCTTCTTTGACCTTTCAAAGGTTTCTTCTGGGTGTTGAAAAGACAAAACAGTGTCTTGACTTTCCATTCATAAAACATAGCTAATCAGTAAAGCTACCATTTGCATTCAGAGATGTTGTCAATCTGAGGTAGGAGAAGAAGTAGAATATAGAGAAGGCAGTATTTTGTTTAAGGAGGAGTTTATTGTTGTTCAATGCTACAGGATTTTTTTGTGACTACATCAAAAACAAATAATTTATGTCCCCTTATCCTATTACACAGTAACCTTGGACTGTGTGTGCACTTTGTTTGACTGTGTTTATGTTGTTGAATGCATTGGTTGAGTGACCTAAAAAGAGATCAGTGTTTTTGAATTATAAAGGATTTTTGTTTTTCTTTCCTCTAAAAAAGACAAGGTTGTCCTATTGCCTCAAAACACCAAAGCTGGGTGCCCTTACACAGGAAAGTCACTTTGACTGTGTTTATCCTTGTGGATTGTGTAATTCATTGTGAGTATTGGTTGATTGATATGCAAAGGTTGGAAAGGGCAGTTTTCTGAAGGAGCAAGGGTTTTATATCAAAGGAGGGCATCACACACAACAATTGAAACCATGGTTGCCTTGATCAAAACAGTGACTGACAGAGTAGGTAGAAGTTTGTTTAAGAGGCAAGAAGATGATGAGCAAGGCCATGACAGTGATGGGCAAGGGCAACCAAGAGATGATACACGACAGCCTCCTGATGAGGGTAAGAAAATACAAAGCATGGATCGTGAAGGGCATTCTCCAAAGCATGTGCTATCTACCTCTCCTAGGCAAGGGGCCATGACTTCTTCACCAAAGCCAGAATGTCAAACATGAGACAAGGCTGCCCAAGAGAAGCTAAAGGAGGCTAAAGGGAAGCGCTCGGCACGAAAAGTGAGAAAAGACACTTCAAGACTTCATATTTTGGCTTCCGCTTCAGGACATGTTGCCAAGGACCCTTGAGGGTCATACATGCCGATCTTGGGCAAATTTTGACATACTTTGGTTTTTTGGCATTTTTGAGTTTTTTGTCAAAACTCATGAAATTCGCCATTTCATTTTGGGGATTTTTCAAAGGAGGAGGATGGTATCATTGGATGCCATAATTTCATGAGCACACCCTCAAAGATTTTCAGAACATTTGGAGATCATTTGCTTCCCCGAAATGGTGAAAAAGGCTCGCTTTTTGCACACTCTGCCCGGTCTATCAGCAGACTGTAATTTTTGGTTTTTTACACACAGGTGCAGATTTGGAGGACTTCCAAGCATCAGATTGGGGAAATTTCAGTTGCGCCGGAAAGTAGACACTCAGAGCTTTCCAACGAGCTATCATGAGCCTCGTTTCGACACCAGGGAGGCTGCCAAATGTTTCCGGCAAGTCAGGAGACCTTTTGCTGATGAAAATTTGAAGTATTTTTGTAATTTTTGAACCTCTAAAATCTGCTTTTTCCAAATGTGCGTTTAGCTATTTTTGCACTTGGAAAATGATGCAAAGTCAATTTAATTCCCTTTTTTATCATTTTTTAGATATTTTATGGGATATTTTGTGCCTTGGGCTTTCCAAAGCCTCAAGGACAAGTTTAGATATTTTGATTAGGCCAATGAGGATGCAAGTTAAACCATGAGGTTTTCCTCACTTGAGCCTATTTATTCCACAAGCTCTCATTTGTAAACAAGGCTGAACTTGAGAAGAGAAGCAATACATGGTCTTATGAGCTTTGGAAGAAAATACTTGTGTTAGGCTTTTGTATTTCCTCTTGGATGTTCTTGGATGGATGATGAAGGATTGTTGATGGATTCCATGACTTGGTAGAATGGTATAGTGTCTCTTGCTTTGTTGTTGTCTTCTAGTTTTCATTCATGATACATGTTTTTTTCTTGCTATAGATCAGTAGAGAACACATTTGAGATATGCCCATGGAGGCACCTCAAATTTCCTAAATCTTCATAGCCTTCATGTTTTCTTCTTCCTTAGTTGCATTAAAGAATTCTTAACTGCTCTTTAAACAACTTGAGGATATTGTTGCTAGTTTCATTCATAGTTCTATGCATGTTGAGTAGGATGTATGGTGTGCCCTGCTTACCTATGACTGTCCATAGTCCCATCCATGAAAATATCTCTTTGACTGATTAGATTATCATTTTGTTTGAACCAAGGAGGCCTAGTTCCGATCTAGCCCTTTGCCTAAAACTATGCAAATCTTGTTGTTCAAAGTGCCCAATAACTTGAAGTACTATGTTTAGGCGTTCCGGCATAGTTTTTTGAGTTGTTAGTCCGTCTTATGTTTTTTCCCCAAAGTTTGATAGCCATTTCCCAAAGTTAGAGGGTCTTATACTTCTATGCATGGCTTGAATGTTTATTTCTATGTATTATTTAGCTTGTAGTTACATTTTGCATGTAATGGTTTACCATACCATGTTTATGTCTGCTATCAAACTAGTTATGCTTGAAATCCTTCGTCTTTCACAAACTTGATGTCCATTTACTCCATTTTTCCCAAAGATCCTTTCTACCTTGAATCAAATCGGCCCTTCAACAGCCTTGTATCGTCATCTAAATAGCTTTCTTGAAATTTTTGACCCCATAGCCCAGTTAATCTAACATCTTGTTGTCTATTTTTATCTTTGATCATTTTCATCCCTGACAACTTAAAAAACCAAAAAACTTACTTCATAACTAGCCTAAAATCAAAACACAATAAGCAAACAAACAAATATCCCTTACACATATAGAGAGAGCCCTCTCTGAGTCCAGGAAGGCTAGGTCCTTGGGCTCCAAAGCTTGGTTTGATGTTACACTATCATTTGGCTTGCCAATCGGCCAAATCACGGGACCCTAACAGCAGGTTCAGTGGATGGTCTAGTGGCTTCTTTGCAGAGTTTCCTTGTGATTGAGGGGTTCATACTTTCATGGGAGGAAGAATTTGAAGGATATACATCAGATCAGATATATTTATAGCCTTTTACACTCTTATGCTTCATTATTGCAGTGGTGATTCAGCAATTTTTTGAATATCACATTTGTATGCAGAGTGTTTGACAAGAAACCCTTTTCAGGTTTTCTTGTAATTGTAATAAGGAGACTAGATCTCAGTTTATAAGCTTGATTATATGATATATGAGTACATCTATTTGTTTCCTTAATTTCTAAATTAAAACCCTCATAAGACTGTGCAGTCTCTTTTGTGCATTATTTCTGAGTAGCAGTGTCTGTGGTTTTTAGTCATTTTCAGCTATACTAGAGTGGGAGGTTTGTTTACCTCACCTAGTTTCATTTCCTTCTGATCTCCTCTTGGACTTAGATGATAGATGGATGTATATAATGGATCCAAGTGATTATTTTCATTTCTATGGCTTACATTTCTAAAAATTCATTTTTCTGTGAAGGCATTGCTGAGCAGTGCAAATTAGGAATATTTTAAGATATTCCCAATACTACTTATTTTCCCTCTTTTGGGATATTACAGCTGCTCCGTTGGATCATTCTCATGGAATTCTATGGTTCATATCTTGTTTTGGGTCGTTAGGGTAACGACCCCATCCCTACCTTGGAATTCTCCGCATTATTGCTGCTGTCGGAGGAGGACCGCCGCTCTGCAACTGAAACTATGCATTCATGGAGGTAAGCTCTATCCAGCTTATGAAAGGTTACATTCAGTTCAATAACGTGTTGCACTATGAAGGTTTTCACTCTTTCACAATCCCTTAGTGTATGTTTAGAAAACTGGTTTAAGTTTATTACTCAGGTTGCTATCGTTGTTTTTCGTTCTTTCGCCATTTGCAAGAAACAATACTTAAAAGATGGGTCTTCGAATCTTTATATTTTTCATTTGTTTCAACATTTATGTACATTTCTATTCGAGTTTTACTCGGTTCCTTAAGAGGGGTTTATTCCAGGTTTTAACCATGTGAATGCTCTGTAGGGTTTACAATTTCTATCAACCATTTCACTACCCTTCGAGCCACCGACATAGAGGTTCTATCCTCGGATTTGGTTTCTAACCGCATTGCCTCCATTTCTGTCGAGGGTAAACATCAACAATCCCTTTCACTTCTCACATGCATGTTAGGTTTAACTATTATTCTTTTGCTAAAATCATTTATGTGACCCTTAAATGTTCATATTGTGACAGGTTTGTAACGAGGAGCCTCTACCTCATCCCACTCTTCAGCCAACATCCCGAAGCGTATAACACATGTTACAAATGTTTCTTTGAATTTACATTCATTTTATTTTCTGTTAAGCGGGGTTCCCTTCATCTGAGGACTGTGTCCTCTGTTTATACAGGGTAACACGTAGGTTCTTGATTTAATTTTTCAGCTATTTTATTTTCGAACTCTCAAGATTCTTACTAGGAATTAGATCGTTATTAGCTCTTAGTTTTTGAGCCTAGGTTTGACATTACTATAACTTCTTAAGTATTTGTTTATTTCAGCCTCTCGACTCTCTTGTAATCAATATATGCACAATATATAGTTTTAATTCTAGTCTTTCTGTCTTAAATTTGATAGTGGAGCACCATTTATTTACAGGTTGTATAATTTCGTTATTTCCATCAAAAAGCAGTGGTTTTCCCAACTTTTCCATATACAGTATGGTTCACTGCAGTTTCTAGTGAAATATAAAATTTACAGATAGTTAAACTGTAACTTCTATTTCATCTTTTATATCTCTCTGTAGTTACTTGTGCTTATCTATATGTCAGTATTAAATGTAATGAGAACCTGAGTTTTTAGTTTTTTGTTTTTGTTTGATGGCTAAATACCAGGAGACCCTGGACTCAACCCTAACACCTCAGGGTTTTGTCCTAAAGTCTTGTATCAGTGTTTGATATTATTTTGTGCTTATCTATCTGTCAGCATTAAATGTAATGAGAACCTGAGTTTTAAGTTTCTTTTTTTTGTTTGATGGCTAAATACCAGGAGACCCTGGACTCAACCCAAAAACCTCGAGGTTTTGTCCTAAACTCGTGTATGAGTGTTTGATATGATTTTCCTAAATACAGAGGTTTAAAATCTCAATGAATTCTTCCTGTATCAAATGTTATCTCTGTGTTCTTTCTTTTATTCCTCAAAATAAAATATAGGTAATTATATTCATATGATTTACAGTCAACTAGTAAAGTTCTGCTTATGATTTTCATATAGTAAATGTGTTTTCTTTCCTGTGTCTCCTCATTTCTATTACTAGCATAATGGAAAGGCGGTTTCCTTTTTCTAAGACATTTAAGTATATATATATATATATATATATCAGATAAAGTATCACCTGTAACTTTCTAAGTATATTCCACTCTTAACTTTTCAACTTCACATAGACCTTCAACAGAAGTAAATACTTATTTCTATTCTGTGAATGCTTAACTGTTGCTTCCTCCCAACTGTGAGAGAGGTAATCAAGTCCTCTTCTCCATCCGTGCTCCTCACCGGGTCTTCAAGTAGCAGGAAGATTCATCTAGTTAAGCCTCAGGACTACTGTCCATCTTAAACTTTTCTTGGGTTCTTGGAGCTCCATTGGCTCCTACTAGCTCTGGACTACTCTCTCTGCAATTATCTTAATTGCAGTCCTTTTCTCCTTTTTCTGCAGAACCCCTTCCCTTAGGATTTTCTATTTATTCTCCTGGGAAAGAAATTGTCACAACTTCCTTTACCCTATTTTACCATGGTTCTTGGAATTCTTTTACTATTCAGTTAAGTCACTATTAAGAATAATTACCCTTATTTATAGAATTTTGACTTCTGTGATCCATCATAAAATTATGTAGATTTTTTTCCGATAATAATCACATTCAAATGAACATTGTCGACGTGTTTTGAACCAACCAGTGTGGTTCATCAACTAGTGTGGTGCTAGTCCCAATGATGAACCACACTGGTTGGTTCGAAATGCATCGACACACTAGTTGGTTCGAAACGCGTCGACAATGTTCATTTGAATGTGATTATTACCGGAAAAAAATTCTAAATAATTACCCTTATTATTCATTTTTCTTTTCTGTAAAAACAAATAAGGTTTCGAGTCTTTTTAATGAATTTCCATATTCCTTGTAATGATTCAAATGTTTCAAAAATAAATATACATAGTTAACGATCTAAATCAGGTTGTTACACTTTTGTAGTATTAAAATCAATGATTCAGATAATGACTCAGGTACAATTTACTTTTGTAGTATATTTTGTAGTAGTATTAAAATCAATAATTCACATAATGACTTAGGTACAATTTACTTTTGTAGTATATTTTGTAGTAGTATTAAAATCAATGATTCAGATAATGACTTAGGTACAATTTACTTTTGTAGTAGAATTTACTTTTGCAGTAGATTTTGTAGTAGATTTTCTTTGTGCTGAAGTAGTTAAAACATCATTCTAACAATCGCTCTGAAATCCAATCCCTATGAAATCCATCTATTCTTGTATTCATTATTCAATTATTGTATTCATTATTCAATTAGATATATAAATTCATCATTCTTCTTTATTCAATTAGATAAATAAATCCATAAATCCATCTTTCAAAATTGTTCAAGATTGTTTATTCAATTAGCTAAATAAATCCGTAAATCCATCTTTCAAAATTATTCAAGATTGTTCGTGGAGTTAACATACCAATATTAACCTACAATTAGATAAATAAATCCATATTTCAAAATTGTTCAAGATTCTTCGTAATAAAGATGGAAATAACATCACCTAAAAAATAGAGTTAACCTAAAAAAGTAACAAATATTAACATACATGCAACTATGGTGGTTGAAGCTGGTAGGAATTAGATCACTAGTGCCTAGTCCTGAGTCCAAGGAAAATAAAAATCAAAACTAAAATCTGAAATCATAAAAATCAAAACTAAAATTCAATTTTATTTAGTAACAGACAACTCCCTTTCATTTAGTAACAGAAAGCTCCCTTAAAGAATAAGGGATGTAATAATACAAGGATAATTGATAATTCAACTGCTATTGAATTACCATATGGTAATATTTCCCAGAAAAGTTGCATAATGTAGAAGTTCTTTTTAAATTTATGCAAGAGATGTTGGGGGCTTCACCACTACAACTAGACGAAAGTTTATGCTCTTTGGTTTTGTCTCCATATATATAAGCATAGAGGTCTGCAGAGGGATGCTAGCACACAGTCATCAATCAGCCTTTGCAAACCCCAAGATACAACACTTGGAGGAAGTAGTGGGGAACTACAATGGAAAGGGTGCTAACAAAAAGAGAAAGGGGAAATTCATATATTTTTATGCAGAATAATACGAGTTTTAAAATGGGATGGAGAATATATGTGGTGTTGGTCTATTGCCGCTTTTTTCTGCTGGTGAAATGCTTCTTCCTGCAAAAGGGGTCTAAGGCATGGTTCCGCAGAGTTGCTGCTCCTTCCTGCAAAAAAAATCCAATGCATGGTTCTCCTTTCTGAAAAAAGGGTCCAAGGCATGGTTCATTCCAAACTATATAGATAAATTCTATCAATCATCTATTCAGCATACTGGCTCCAACCAGGAGACTTGCTCCAATGAATGAAAGAATTGCAAAGACGAAGGAGAGAACCACAATACCTGTTCATCTTGTTTCTAGTTTTCTGCATGCAATTTTGAACATGTGTTTACAAATGTCATCTTTCTTAGCGATTTTTGATAGAAAAATGGCCATGCTGGCACTCGAATATGGACAGACACATTTAGATGGACGAGTGACTATAAAACAATATGTGCATTGGCAAGTTGAAGAGATTTAAATAATCGGGTGGTTATAAAACAAATCATCAATGCCAAGTATAATAATGAATGACTAATATCACTACTTAATCAAACTCCTATTAAAATCACTCAATCAAACTCATATTAAAAATGTATGGTAAGTAGATTGAATAATTTATTCATGATATGATAATGTGATCATTATTATTGTCAATTTAAATAAAATAAAATTTAATTTTAATATATTTTTAAAATTCGATATTTATTGAAATTTGCAATAAATATTATCTATAGTATATTTGCTAAAATCTCAAATATAAATATATTCTAAGTTTTATCATAAAATGTCTGCATTGTTATTTATAGATAATCATCAAAATTATGCTAAATAATCTGAAAGTGAAACAAGTCAATGAACATACATTAAAAAAAAATTATTACATGTGACCTTAGGTCTCTTATTACTACTATGAAAAGAGTCTGTATCATACAAAAGATGAAATGGAATGATAGTTTGAATAGTCAGAAAGAATATAAGTTTATGTGTTAGAAAGGAAAGTAGAGAATATAAATTTGTGTTAGAAAGGAAAGCAGCCATCAAATTTAGGGAATACTTTTCGAACAAACTTATCCATTTAAATAATAAGAAGAGTAACATCAACTTTTCAAATAATTATTATGCAAATCCTTAAAAGTAACATCACATTCAAACATAACTAAATAAAATATAACTTACAAAATATTTTAAGTGACTTTAGTAATACCTATGTAACATTGTATTCTCATTTTCATGGAGAAACAATATATCCTTTCAACTTTTATTGATCTGTGGTCGTAATCAACAGCCACAGTTATCTATGATTAAAGTTTACTACAATCATATTTAATATTAAGTCACATTTATTTTAACATTTTTGCATTTTTTATTGCTATATATTACATTTTCTTCTCATAATTCATTGTAAATTATTCTCATGCGTGA
This sequence comes from Pinus albicaulis, assembly GCA_034641835.2. Lineage (NCBI taxonomy): Eukaryota > Viridiplantae > Streptophyta > Pinopsida > Pinales > Pinaceae > Pinus > Pinus albicaulis. Next base: position 695,802,834 of record CM076575.1, read on the forward strand.
AATTTTATAGTCTCAGTGGTTGTTTACTCTCCACATTCTCACTTGAGAATTTATTGATAGATATATTAATCATCTGTTCCTTGGGCATGAATTTTTTTTTAAATCTCACTGTTTGTTTAATTCTGTCGTTCTCACCTAAGCATATTTCAATACCCGTAAAATATCATAAATAAATATTCCGTTAGCAAACCCTTGTTATTCAACATAACATGAATCATGGTCCGTCTAATTTTTAACTCGAATTTTTCAAAATTTAAATTTTCTTGAAAATATGATAAATAATATCATATTTAATTTAATTATTGTGATATTTTTAAATATTTAAAAATAATTTTCTTTTCTTTTAACTATATATATATTTGGAATTTCGTCTTATGTGATCCATAGTATATATTTAAAAAATTTTGGGTAATAATCACATGACAGAGAAAGTTGTTTATGTGTTTCTAACCAACTAGTATGGTTCATCATCAGGACTAGGTAAAAGATTAGATCCAGACATTAAGTTTAAATAGATGTAGAAATGACTAAACTAGCCATTAGGATAATGGCTAGTATGACTCTGAATAATTTTTTTTAGATTACATTTTTTTATTTTATTAATTTATTAATTTATGAATGTATCTATATTTATTTATTTATTTTATTCATTGTTATTATTTATTTATTTATTTATTTTATTTATTTTTATTTTGTGTATAAGAACTTTTGGTGAAAATCACATGTAAGAAAATTTTGTCGATGAGTTTCAAACTAGTGAGTGTGGTTCATCAACACGATAAGATGAAAAATCAGATCAATAAACCTGTTTAAATAGATAAGGACAGCTCCAACTAGCCACTGTAAAATAACAACTAGTTTGACTAGAATGAAAAATTGAACTAAATTTTATCATATTTTAATCTTAACTCTATTAAATTTAATTTTATCATATTATATTTGAATATAATCTAATATTAATACTTTTTTAATAATTCAATATTAATACTTTTTTAATATAATTTAATATTTTTATTTTTTTAATATTTTAAATTAGATGTTATATAATTAAAATTCATTAATGGTTATATGTTCGAAAAAAAAACTAAATTAATTAATTTAATATTACTAAATAGGTAATTTTCTAATTAAACCATAAGGATAATACTAGTATTAAAAATCATATTAATAACAATTAAAATAATAAATCAAAAGGAACAGACAGGGAGAGAGAAACCGGGAGCGAGTGGAGTGGGAACGACCAGAGGGAGCACAGGGGAAGGAAAAAAAAAACCAAGAGTGAAGGGTAGGAATCCTGTTGAGATTGCAACAAGATGATGAGCTTAGTGGAAAGGAGTCGCCTTCACTAAGTGGGCCCGCAGGCTATTTTTGGCGCAAAGTCTATTTTTAGACTATGTCTATTTTTAGACATATGGATCATGTTCTATGAGTTGCAGGATGCTATTTGTGGATGGTTCGTCAAGTCGGAAAAAATAGATGGACTTCTATTTTTAGACATATTGCGCGGAATCTATTTTTAGATTGCCAGTCTAAAAATAGATATGTCGAATGTTATTAGCTCTTAATAATATTTGGACTCTAAACATTATCTTATTCTCTTGGAGCACTTCAGTTAAGTGCACAGATGTGGCACAGGAGCTGACAGAAGGAATTACGCTATTCCTAAGGGTTAAGTGGAGCTATTGCATGGATACTTCAGTTAGAACTCATGTGACAAAGTTTGGTGGAGTTGATTGAGGAAGTTAGTAGTGTTTTATTCAGTTTAATTAATCTAAACATAGTTGATCTATTTGTATCTAGTTTAACTGGTTGATACAATTAGTGAGAGTGGTGTGAATTAAATATTAATTAATTCACTAATTATAAACTCATTAATCAACTAAAGAATGCATCATTTAACTTCAGTGCATGGACAGTTTCAGTGGAGACCAGTGCAGAAATAGGTGAAAGAGCAGGTTAACTATCAGTTGTGACTATACTGTTGCTATTTGCAACACATAGATAGGTGGAGAAGCCCATGAGGATTGCGCAGTTCAAGCCAGGTGGTTTATCTATTTAATGAAGCCATCCCATAGCATTAATTATGCAATAGAGGCTGGCTATCAAGTGGAAAAAGATTGGAGCATGTGTTTTGCTAGATCTAGCTTGATAGTGTGTAGCAATTGAGGGTGTGCATGAGAGCTTGTGAGGAGCTTTTGTACTATGATTGTTACATGATCTCCATGACATATAATACACAGATAGTTGGGGTTTTCAGCTTTAAGCTTTCCCATTAAACACTGTGCTCATATGTGTGATTGTTTGTGATTTTAATGTATGCATGCAATTGATTTTATTTCCGCATGTGATGATCAATGGTAGAAGAGATTTTGTATTATGCATGAATCTAAATAGTGTGTGATCAGGAGAATCTCGGCGAATAATATATTAGTTATTCAAATTTCTACATGGTATCAGAGCGATATTGATCATTGGAGCAATTGCAAAACATTGAAGCGATTGAGTTTTGTGCTGGTGGAATTCGAATTTGCAGTTGTGTTTTCTTGGTGTCAAAGTTGAGATGTCTTTCAACGGATTTCGATTGGAGTATGCCCCTGAGGGCAGCTCGAATTATATTTCATGGAAGGACAGGATGGAGGCGGTGCTGGATGATAATGGGTTGAAGGAGTTCATAGATGTTGAAGTCCCAAAGCCTACTTCTAGTGATGTTGCCGTACTTGACGCATGGCAAAAGAAGACAACAAAGTGTCGAAGGATTCTGTTGGAGGGCATGAATGATCACATAGTATCCAGCCTTTATGGTAAGGCTTCTCCATTCTTGATGTGGAAAGCTTTGACAGATTTATTCCAAAGAAAGAGTGACTAGAGGAAGTTAGCGTTCGAGGAAAAACTCAGGAACATAAAAATGGAGAAAGGCGACAGTATGCCCAAGTACCTCACGAAGTTCATCCAATGTAGGGATGAGCTGGGAAGTGTGGGGGTTACTGTTGATGATGAGGACTTGGTGAGCTTGGCTCTCCTTTGGCTTCCGAAGAGTTGGCATTCCTATCAGGACTCTGTCAATGGTCGGGATAAATTTCCAGGATGGGAGCAACTTTGGTCGGATCTTATGCAAGAGGAGATAAGGCGGAGTACTAGGGACGGATCTTCATCAAAGAAATCTGATGAAGAGAATTTCGCTTTGACTGCCAAAGCAAAGAAGGGGAAGAGAAAGAAAGCTTCTCATTCCGGTGCGAAAGGCAAGAAGGTGATACAACCAAGGTGAAGTGCTTTCACTGTCACCAACACGGACATTACGCCACTAATTGTCCACAGAAGAAGAAAAATAAGCAGGCTGTTGGGACTGCAGCTGGAGAGGCCTTAGCCTCGCAGTTTGAGCTAGATTTTTTGTTGATCGCATGCTTGGTCTCAAGTGTGATGGGTTCATTATGGTTTCTAGACAGTGGTGCGTCTTTTCACATGACAGGAGATCGAGATTTGTTTACTGATCTGGATGAGAAATATCTTGGAGTGCACATCGATATGGGCGATGATGGTAGATACAGTGCGACCGGTATCGGTACCATTTCCTTTGAGAGGGATTCTGGTAAACCCTTCAGATTGAAGGAAGTGATGCATGTTCCAGGATTGAAGAAGAATCTTATCTCTGTGGCGATGTTAGAAGACAAGGGATATGATGTTGTCTTTAGCAAGGGAAAGGCTTTCCTGCGCAGTAAGGCAACTGGTGAGACCCGAAGGATAGGGGTTCGAGTTAAGAACCTTTATCAATTGCAAGTAGATGGCTATGCAACAATGGCAGGCAAGGCAGAAGGAGTGGTGAGCCGGGATGATGGTGAGTTGTGGCACCGGAGATTGGGCCACCTTCAACATGGAGCTTTGAAGATACTGCAGCAGATTTCTACTAGGCTTCCTAAAGGCACTCTTGCGCAGTCAGATCAGTGCAAGGGGTGTACCTTGGGAAAATTTATGAAAGCCACCTTTCACGAGAAGGATATTCGTGCCACGACGATCCTTGAGAGAATTCACACAGATGTGTGTGGACCTTTCTCAGTAGCTTCGAAAACAAAGCACATGTATTATGTGATATTTTCTAATGATTTTTCTTGTAAGTGTTGGATCTTCTTCATGCAGAAGAAGAGCGAGACATACTCAAAGTTCTGTGAGTTCAAGGCACTGGTTGAGAAAGAATCGGGGAAGCAGGTGAAGGCTCTAAGGAGCGACAATGGTGGTGAATTCATCTCTAGCGAATTCAAGGACTTTTGCAGTGCAGAAGGAATTCGAAGAGAGCTCATAGCACCTCATAACCCACAGTAGAACGGGGTTGCTGAGCGGAAGAACAGAACGATCGTGGGTGCTGCACGGGCGATGTTGCATGATCAGGGCCTACCCATACACTTGTGGGCTGAGGCATGCAATACTGCAGTATATGTGCAGAACCGTTGTCCTCACAGGATACTTGGCATGAGTACACCCGAGGAGGCGTTTTCCGGTAAGAGGCCTGATATTTCCCATTTGAGGATTTTTGGTTCACCTATTTACATTCATGTGACGAAGGATGCCAGGAAGAAGCTGGAGCCGACTGCAGAGGTTGGGATATTTGTGGGGTACACTGATACGCCCCACAAATATCGTGTGTATTTTCCAGACAGTCGCAAGACTGTTGTGCGACGGGATATCAAATTTCATGAGGAGAAAGCCATGAAGTGTTCGCTTGAGAGGGAGCCACACTTGCATGCAGATGAGGAGCTATTAGTTCCTAAGGACGAGTCTCAAGATGTGGATCAGCCACAAGATGAGGTTCATGGAGTGGAAGAGACCACTCAGGCAGCGCCAACCATCAGAGGGCGGAAGCACACTACAGAAGCTAAGCGACTAGCTCAAGATGCAGAGAAGATTGTAGGAGCACCTACATCACAGCGCAGACAGAGACAGTCACCTGACCGGTATACTGGATACATGGCTCTTATGAGCAAGTGTATCATGACAGAGCCATCCTCTTTCGAGGAAGTTGTGGAGGACCCCGCATAGGTAGATTCCATGGTGGAAAAGTATGATTCGATTGTCAGAAATAGTGCATGGGAGATTGTCCCGAGACCAGAGGGGAAATCATTGGTGGGTTCGAGATGGATCTACAAAGTGAAGCAGGCAGCTGACGGGAGTGTGGAGAAGTATAAGGCAATATTTGTTGCCCGAGGCTTTTCACAGATAGAGGGGATCGATTATGAGGAGACCTTTGCACCTGTCGCAAGGTATTCTTCCATACAGACGATTCTTGCTCTCTCAGCATAGATGGGGTGGCACATTCATTATATGGATGTGAAGACTACGTTCCTCAATGGATTCATTGAGGAGGAGGTGTACATAGAGCAGCCCAAAGGTTTCGAGATCTTCAGCAGCGAGTTGCATGTGTGCAGGCTCAAGAGAGTGCTGTATGGGTTGAAACAAGCACCTCGTGCTTGGTACACACGGATAGATAGTTATTTCACCAGACTTGGATTCTCCAAGAGTGAGGTGGATCCGAACCTATACCAGATTGTGGTGGAGGGTAAGTTGCTGATCATTGTACTTTATGTAGATGATTTTATTTTGACAGGTGATGAACTGTTGATACACTCATGCAAGGCTGATCTTGTAAAGGAGTTTGAGATGAAGGACTTGGGCCTCCTTCATTATTTCCTGGGATTGGAAATTTGGCAGCGCAGTGGTGGACTGTTTGTTTCTCAGGGTAAGTATGCCCGGGAGATATTGGAGAAGTTCAACATGCATGGCTGCAAGCCTATTGATACTCCTCTTCCTGGTGGTTGGAGGAAGGAGGATGCTACTTCGGCGGAGGTAGTGGATGCCACTGTTTATCGACAGTTGGTGGGGTCGCTTATCTATCTGGTCAATACACGACCCGACATATGCTATGCGGTGAACCAGATTTCACAAGCTATGGTTAAGCCTACCAAGCTCTACTGGAAGGTAGGCAAGCATGTATTGAGATATCTCAGAGGCACATCGGGATATGGATCATGGTACAGACAGGAGGATGAGTTGAGGCGGCATGGCTTCATGGATCGGTATCATCATATCAGAGATTGTGTGCAGCAGAAGGTCATATTACTTTCATACATTCCTATGGAGGATCAGGATGTTGATATCTTGACGAAGGCACTCACGAGAAGGTGAATACACGAGAGCGAGGATAGGGTTACGGAATAATCCTTATCTTGTTGAGAGGGAGTGTTGAGATTGCAGCAAGATGATGAACTTAGTGGAAAGGAGTCGCCTTCACTAAGTGGGCCTGCAGGCTATTTTTGGCGCAAAGTCTATTTTTAGACTATGTCTATTTTTAGACATATGGATCATGTTCTATGAGTTGCAAGATGCTATTTGTGGATGGTTGGTCAAGTCGGAAAAAAATAGATGGACTTCTATTTTTAGACATACTGGGCGGAATCTATTTTTAGATTGCCAGTCTAAAAATAGATATGTCGAATATTATTAGCTCTTAATAATATTTGGACTCTAAACATTATCTTGTTCTCTTGGAGCACTTCAGTTAAGTGCACAGATGTGGCACAGGAGCTGACAGAAGGAATTACGCTATTCCTAAGGGTTATGTGGAGCTATTGCATGGATACTTCAGTTAGAACTCATGTGACAGAGTTTGGTGGAGTTGATTGAGGAAGTTAGTGGAGTTGTATTCGGTTTAACTAATCTAAACATAGTTGAGCTATTTGTATTCAGTTTAACTAATTGATACAATTAGTGAGAGTGGTGTGAATTAATTATTAATTAATTCACTAATTATAAACTCATTAATCAACTAAAGAATGCATCAGTTAACTTCAGTGCATGGATAGTTTCAGTGGAGACCAGTGCAGAAATAGGTGAAAGAGCGGGTTAACTATCAGTTGTGACTATACTGTTGCTATTTGCAACACACAGATAGGTGGAGAAGCCCATGAGGATTGCGCAGTACAAGCCAGGTGGTTTATCTATTTAATGAAGCCATCCCATAGCATTGATTACACAATAGAGGTTGGCTATCAAGTGGCAAAATATTGGAGCATGTGTTTTGCTAGATCTAGCTTGATAGTGTGTAGCAATTGAGGGTGTGCATGAGAGCTTGTGAGGAGCTTTTGTACTATGATTGTTACATGATCTCCATGACATATAATACACAGATAGTTGGGGTTTTCAGCTTTAAGCTTTCCCATTAAATACTGTGTTCATATGTGTGATTGTTTGTGGTTTTAATGTATGCATGCAATTAATTTTATTTCCGCATGTGATGATCAATGGTAGAAGAGATTCTGTATTATGCATGAAGCTAAAATAGTGTGTGATCAGGAGAATCTCGGTGAATAATATATCAGTTATTCAAATTTCTACAAATCCAACACCTGTTAACACTCCACCCATCATCCCTATTAAGGTTAACCGACATATTTTCGATTTCCAAGGCTTCCCTCAACTTTCGGTGGTGGAAATGGTCAATCCTCACAATAACCTCAGCATATTCAATACAAATGTGATGATTTTTTTTTTCAACATGCTCTGCTAAGCCAGAGGATCGAGATCTACTATGCCTAAGGTCAACAACATGTTCATTAATTCTTTATTTAATTGATCGACAAGTTTCACCTATGTAAGGTGTCCCATAGGAGCACAGAATCAAGTAAACACCCTTACCATCCTTAGGGAAAATCGGGTCCTTAACTGATCTAAGCAAACTTCGAATGGTGTGAAGAGGTTTGAATGTTGAGATCCTAGCTGTTAGTATAATATTAATTCCAAACGTACGAAAAAAGACCACTTTTGTTGTGCATAACAAACAGCCCTAACAACAATGATGGTTGTCAATATCTTCAGATCTGCAATTAGGTGATCAAGATAAATGCTACAAAAATCTAGATCTATGCATTAGAAGACATTAAACAGTAGAAAAAACAAGATTTACTCCATGCATCCAATAGACAATACAAGAATATGTTGAATGAATTTTTATATTATGGGCACCTAGGAGGAAAACACAGAAGGGTGTTACCAGTTCTCCTTAATGGGATGGGTTCTTGTAAGTCCTCAGCACTTCAGATCTAAAACTTCTCTCTCTTGATGGTGTAGAAAACACAGACAAAAAATGGTAGCAAAATATGACTATGATGGTGGATAAATAGTCAGACCAAAAGTATAGATCTAGAGTGATCTTTAGGCAACAAAAGGTGATAAATAAATGGGAAAACCCTTCTATTTATAACAAAATATTGAGTTAGTCTAGATATTGGTGCATAATTAAAATATTATTAACCAAATCAAGATCCAACTTTTATGGAATATTTTATTATATTTGTTGGAGGGAAAAGAAATTTGACTTGGGTCAAATCCCTTTATTTCTAAATAATAAATAAATAAATGATTGATTTATCATTTTAAGGATGTGGTTGAGTAATAATCAAATAAATAATGATTTATTTAATTATTTATGGGTGATTTAGTCATATTTAATCAATAATATTATTTAAATAAGGTTTAAATAACTATTCTTTAGAAAATAACAAGATAAATAACGATTTATCTAATTAATTTCCTTGTTTTGGGTTAAATATAACCAGGAATATTAATTAAATTGTTGTTTAATTAATTATTCCTTGAGGAAAATCAAATAAATGTAGATTTATTTAATATTTCCTCACGGGGTTTCCTGTTTAGACCAAAAGCAACTTAATAAAGGTGGTTTACTAAGTTATTTTTATAGTGAAAGCAATTTTACTTAGGGTAAAATTGGTCTTACATGGTGTTCTTGGATCCATCTAATGATAATAGTTTAGATGACCAAAAAATGGTATAACATATTGCCCCCTAGCGTGCGAGCGTTGGGAGCTAATCGTATGACCGAAGTAAGTTGTAAGAACTCAATCACTAGACACCGAAGGGGAAGTCAAAGAGAGAGAAGTATAAGGTAGACCAAAGTGCTGAAAGGACTAGACCCTAAGGAGGCGAGACTTACAGGTGCGACACGTCTCTTTTATAAGGGAGTACCTGCTATAGGTGGCGGGGGAGGCATACCTATGCCCGTCGAGGCAATAGTACAAAAAATAAGGCGTCCAATAAGCAAGGGACTAAACAATATAGTGTATGATGGCATAAACATGAGCCAGATAAACAACATGATAATGAATCCCACACACATATTGTGCCTGGGATAACAGTCAGGACTTGTACAATAATATCTGAGTACATGAGATACAAATACAACCTATATGCCCTTATAAACAGGAAAGGGCTCTGAAAATCTGACTGATACATGCAAACAGAAAGGCGTTGCAAGCGGCTGAGGCCGACATCATCAAATCTATGGAGCTGCATCAAAGGCTGAAGTGAAGAAGTCATCCGGGTATGTGGGGGGATACCTATAAGGCCACCCCCTCATGAGGGTTGAAACATCTCATACACACCCAGGAATCACTGGTCCAATCTGCTGCATCACTGAACCATCAAGTATATAGATCTCGATCATGCTGAAAGGAGCTGGAGCTGAGAAACAATCTAGTCAAAGGGCTAGAAGGAGTCCCTTTTCCTGATCCGAGGCACCAAACAAGAGTGGAAGCTGGAACCAAGGTACACCGCCCTCTAGACCTGTCTTCTAGAATAAATGATCTAATGTTGACAGAAGGAGGTATGCCTTAGGTGAGGCAATAAGAGGTCCTCAACTAAGGCACGAGAGAAAATAGTAGAGTGACTGACAGACGGACACCAGGGGTGATGATGAAAATGGGGGTTACTGATTAGTGGATGGATGAATTCCCTTGTTAGAGCATAAAGGGCATGGATGACCTGAAAATGACTGACATAATATCATGAGGGATAGGGGACAATGGGACTAAAGGCCATAATGGGTGACACAAGAGATAAACCAAGCGATGAAGGATGAAGGACTATAGCGGGATACAAGGGACTTGGGACAGACTCCATGAATGCAATGATGACTCAACTTGGATGCTTTAAACAAGGGTGACTCGATGGTGCTGCCACATAGAAAAAAGGGCCAATGGGGACCATAAAAACATGAGTACATGATGATTACTCGCGACGAAGATCAACACAAGCATGGAAAAGTATGAAGGCAAAGTGGTGCCCCCAAGTATGAGTGTTGCAGGTGAATAAATTCGATTTTGGGAAGGAGTGATATGACACTAGGTGGAAAAAAAGTGTCCTGGTGAAGTATCAAATCACAAAAAGCATGAGGTGGCTACCTAAATAAAATAAAACATGCATTTCCAGAAGGAAATGATAAGGGTAATATTTTTTCAGATAGAGTGCATTGCGAGGATTGGGAAGGGGATAGACTTCGAAGTCCTCTAATAGATATGCCCCGTGAACTAAATTCTTACTGATGATGTAAGGTCCTAGCCATAATGAGTCAAACTTCCCATGACCAAGTATATCATGGGCTTGGTCATACACCAGAACAAGATCGCCCTCATGAAAAGTACGAGGGTGGACTTTTCGGTCATATTGAGCTTTGGTGCGTTTTTTAGCCATCTTAATGGTTTGCAATGCAACATGACAGTCTTCGGAAGCACGCTCAAGCATGATAAGTCGTTGTTCTAAGGGTTGGGTGTCTGGGAGAATTTCGACGACTAGATGAAGGGAAGGGGTTTCACACTCGATTGGTAAGACTTCCTCCTCTCCAAAAACAAGGTGGAAAGGAGTAAACCTAGTGGCAGTTTAAACAAAATTTCTATAGGCCCACAAAGTAGGGAAGAGCATAAGATGCTAGTTTTTTTTGTGCTTATCCACCGTCCATTGAAGCATGGTTTTAAGAATTTTATTGACTGCTTCAACTTGGCCATTAACTTAGGGGTAATAAGAGGAGGAATATTGGTGCTCAAAGCCCAACAGTGAGGATAGCTCATGCCATATCTCATCTTCTAAATGTCGGCCATGATCGGAGACTAATTGTTTTGGAACTCCGAATCGAGTGAACACATGGTTAAAGAAAAAGAGGGATGAGGTAGCTACCATGTTGTTAAACGTTGGCATGGCCTCAACCCATTTGGTGAAATATTCAACTGCCATGGTGATATACTTATGGTTACCAGCCAATGACGGTCGACACTGCATAAATTCTATGGCCCACTTACAGAAGGGACCAACTGAGATGACAGGATGGAGGGGAGCCGGAGGGGCCCGTGCCTTAGGGGAAAAATGTTGGCAATTGGGACAGTGTTTGACTGCCTCAATGCAATCACCAAAGAGAGAAGGCCAGAAGTACCCAGCATGCATGATTTTCTAGGCAGTGGCCAGACCAGAGAGGTGGCCACAACAAGCGCCGCTATGACATGCATTGAGGACTTGTTTTGCTTCAGCGTGTGTGAGACAACGATGAAGGACAGAATCTATACCGCGATGATAAAGGTCATCACTGATAAGAAGGTAGCAGGGGGCTTGGTGTCAGATACGTCGTCGAGCATCACGGTCAAGATGTAGGGTGAACTTTTGAGTTCGCAAATAAGTGAGGATGTCCCCATACCAAGGTTCATCGGTGGTAATGGAAAATAAATTTTCATCGGGGAAATTATCATTAATTGGAGGATCCTGCATACTTGTAGGTAGTTCAAAAATGAGTTCAGTGAGGGCTAAACCTTTCTTAATTTTTAGTGTGACAAATTCAAGATCGAATTCCTGGAGCATTACGTCCAACGGGCATGCTTCCCACTGATGATTCATCAGCTCAATAAGAAGGCCATAGGGTTGGAATTAGTAACGAACTTGGTGGAACACATGAGCATGTAATGATGAAGTTTCTAGACCGAGAACACGATAACCAATGCTAATTTCTCTTCATGTGATTAGGATACAAGTGGTCCTACCAGGTTCTTACTAACATAATAGATAACATTCTCAATTCTATTTTCGTCTTCCTGAATAAGGATTCCAACGACTGAGTAGGTGGAAGCAGAGATATACAGGATAAAGTCCCTATGAAAGTCAGGGGGACGAATCAAGGGAGCGGATGTGAGAGCATGCTTCAGGGCATCAAAAGACTCTTGGGAATAGGTATCCCAAACAAAAGGGATATTAGAGTGGACGAGTCTAAGGAAACCATGTGTGGTGGTGGCATAGTCAGGTATCAACCAGTGAAGGAAATTAGCTTTGCCTTGGAGGCTTTGTAACTGGCATAAAGTATGAGGGATAGGAAGCTCAAGGATGGCTTGAAATTTTAATGGGTCAAATGTGATACCATCTTTAGACACAATGAAGCCTAGAAGACGGCCGACAGGTACACAAAAGACACACTTTAGCGAGTTGAGGCAGATATTATACTTGCGACATCGGAGAAATACGGTACGCAGATTATGGAGGTGTTGCACCCAATGTTTATAACGCACAGTGAGGTCGTTTAAATAAGCAAGGATAATATGAGCCAGGTCATGGAAATAGTAAGACACAGCCCACTGAAAAATTGCTCTGCCGTTTTTAAGGCCGAATTTCATGACTCGGTAGGCAAAGGTTCCCCACAGACTAATGAACTTTAAGCTGATCAGCGTGACGGATAACAATTTGGTTGTACCCAGAGAAACCATCCATAAAGGATAGAACCTCATGCCCCGCACACTCATCAATGATTTGGTCAATGAACGATGTGGGGAAGTTGTATTTGGGACAAGATTTGTTCAGATCGTGAAATTTGGTGCAGACACGGATGGTGCCTTGTTTTTTTAGAACAGGAACTTGATTGGACACCCAAGTGGTGTATTCAATGAGATAGATAAAACCAGCCTGCTTGAGCTTATCGATTTTGGCTTTGACAGCTTCTCATCTGGAAGGATTAATGGGTCTCATCTTTTGGCAGATAGGATTGGCATCAGGCCATGTATCGATATGGTGTTCGATAATGGTAGGATCAAGTCCAGCCATTTCTAAATAGGACCAGGAAAAAATATCAAAAAATTCTTTTAATAGCTTGGTGTAAGCCTCAACCTCTTCCAGGATGTAATGGGCACTCAAGGTGATATTTTCTTCTATCCCTGGTTTGTCAAAAATGCCAATTTTAATGGTAGGAGAGATATTGGCCATATTTCCTTCTTCGAAAGCATCAGGTGCAGGGATGGGATTTCTAAACCAATCGACCTCATTAGGAATGAAGTCTTGAGTTTCCACAACATATTTTTTAGGGGACTGTTGTGGGAGGAATTATGCGCAGTGGTGCATATCATCCCACGGAAAGTCAAGTATGGTCATAGCTTCCATAATGTCTTCATCGAAATGGAAGGTGGGGTGACTGGAGGAAGAGAGACCTCCTGACGCGATAGATCTGCCTAACTCATCATCATGTGAAGAGAGACTCACATGTGCAACGTCATGGGGGATGACAGAAGAGTAAGTAGATAAAGGATCTACCGGTGTTGAGCCTAGGGCGATCACTGAAGGGAGGTCAGGTGACATGCCAGGGGAAGCCTCCAAGGGGAATTATACCGAGGGTCTCATGGATGATGATAGGTAGAAAATGTGGGCCTCAGGCTCTATCATCTTGACATTGGGAGGTGGAATGTAAATGGGAGCAGGCAGATCCTCTAGTTCTACTGGAGCAGAAATCACAGACAAGTGAGAGGTGAAATTTCCATGCTTGGCCTTGGTTTTGAGGAAAGCTTCCAAAGAGGAGAAATACTCTTTAAGGTGGGGACAGAGGTGAGTGTAATGGCCATGGAAATCTCACAAAGCACAGGGGTGATTAGTGCGCAATGTTTTTAGTTTTGGGAGTGAATCGGGTATAGTGACCTAAAATTCAAGGATATTAAACTCTGAAAACGTCTCATTGACTATGGAATTAAGGTGAGGCAACTCTGGACAAGTATGGGTGGCGTGACCAACAATATCACATAAAGCACACTGGATAGTGCATTTTTGTGGCCGAGGAGGGGCAGGATTTGTGGAAGTGGCCTTGTCTTTGGTTGCCCCCATGCAAGCTTTTCCCTTCTTACCCGAAGCAGTCGCAACAGAGGTGGTTCCTGTTGAGGTGGCTGAGGCACTGTTGCAGCGGGATAAGTCATGGGGACTGGTTGAACCTGGGTCAAAGCAAGATAACGTTTGGGCTGACAAGGCAGGGTAGCAGCTGGAGGATCAAGGTACTAGACAGGAATCCTAATGGTCAGGTTAGGAAGGAAGAGGGTGGCCATGACAGGTGCCATATAAACTCCTGGTGGGGGGGCTAGGAACGGTATCTGACCGGAGGGGTAATGGCCAGGTGAGGTAGCTCCTAAATGGTTAAGGCTTGGAGGGACCGTTCTAGGAGGGAAGAGAGGCTCATGGATACCAATTGTAGGGCCAGGAGGAGGAGGTCTAGAAGGCTAAATCGAAGGGCTAGGAGTAGGCTGCGGAGGGTGAGGAGGCTGCTGACTAGCTGAGGCAGGCCGCTTGAGAGCAGCCTGAGACGATTACATCATGCAAACATTCGATGAGCTGGGATTAGAGTTCAACATGAGAATCTGGTAATTGGAGGTACCAGATGGAAGAGGTTGAGTGGCCACATGACCTTCAGGTGGTTGGGTAGCCACAAATCCTTGCTAAGGGAAAGGATTGGTAAGCACAACCGGTTGACTAGGTGTAATACTAGGAGGAATGGAAGGGATGGCTTTATGTCCTCTCAAAGTTGCTTGAAATTCCCACAGCTGCCGCATTTGTGGAAAAAGAGGACAATCATGCGTGTAATGACCATAAACACCACAACAAGAACAGGGCTTGTTCGTGTGAACAGGCCTGTCCTGCTTGGGCCAAGTGACCTGTTGTTGGTTCATAGTGTTAGGAGCATTACCTTGATTAGGTCCAGGATTATCAGGAGAAAACTGATTTTGAGTGCCTTTCATCTTATTTTTGGAGGGAGGAGGATTAGTCGTGCCTTGTTGTGTATACACCTGCCCTTGAGGAGGCGGTGGCTGCTGTTGCAGGGGTTGAGAAGGCAAGGGAGGAGGGGGTGCTAATGCTGGAGGAGCTAGAGCACCAGGCTGTGGATACGGATAATAAGAAGGTTGGGTAGCAACGTGCTAAATAAAAGGTTGGGCAAAAAGAGGAGGCATGCCATATTCTGGATACGTGCTACTGGGAGGGGGAAAAGTGCAAGAGGTGTTGGTCCCCCCTGAGGAAAACCATAGCCCATGGGAGGTTGCGCATACAGATTAAGAGAGCTCCAACGATACCGTCGGCGGCATGATATGCCCCTGGTGCATTGGCACCACCGAGTCTGGGAAGATCAAGTAGAACAGTATAAACATAACCCGACTGAGTGTAGATCAAGTCATATTTTAACACAATTTGGAGAGATGCTTCTTCAGTTTGAGGAAAGTGCGATGCGACATCTTTTCCGATAGGTGGCAAAAGAGATCTAAGGAACCAGTCCATGTAGACATGGTCTTCGAAAGTAGGAGCTTGATATAGGCTCTTTCTTCTCTTCCATTCCTGGACATGATTGGAAAGGCGAGTCGCAGACGATTTATGGAAAGAGGTCAAGATTTCGGTACTAGTGTCGTAACAAAGGGGAAGCTGGAAGTAAGACAAGAAAGCCCGGGAAATAGTCGCAAAGGTGGTATGAGAGGAAGGGGCCTAATCAACATACCACTTATAAGCTTCACCTATAAGCGTACGTTGGAACAACCGAAGACGGACAAAGTCATTGGTAATGGAGTTAGAAAAACACCACATGTGGAAAGATCTAACATGATTTGTAGGATCTTCTCCAGTAAGGCCTTCAAACTTTGGGATGTTGGAAGGGAGCTTCGTCAGCATAGCAGGCCAACTAGCGTCATGGTGTATAGGGTCATTTATCAACTAGTCGAAATCCAGGAGGCTGAGGCCTACCATGAAGGGGAGCAAGGGCACAGCCGGGGTAGTGTCCGTTGCGGTCCCACTAGTGGTATTCCCAACATGAGTGCCGGGGTTACCACCAGCGTTAGGTCTTGCACCAGACATGGTGAAGGTGACAGGGGGAGAACTGAAGGCAGAACGAGAAGGAGAACCCAAAGGACTAGAAGAAGAGTAGATGTGCAGACTGGGTGGAGGACTAACTCGAATCCTACGCAGAGGAGTAAGTCTTCCTACCAGAAACTGAAGATGAAGGCCAAGAAGTCTTCGGGATGAATGCCTTGGTAGCACAATGATGATGACAAAAACATGGCACAAAGGAAAAAAATACTGACAAGGGCAAGGAGGTGCATGATCAACCAATTGCAATGTCGAAACAAGGGCAGAGAGGTGCAGGATCAATTGATTTCAATGTTTTAGAGTCTTTTCTTGGCAGTGTTAACCAAGCCCTTTTTTTCTTAGGGTGTGTGTGTGAAGTGTGTAAATTTTAATTTTTAAACCTAGACATTTGTAGAGAAAAAAAAAAGTGTATTGTATAGCTGCAAATAAACATACAAATGACAATATATAAGCCTGCAAAATAGAAAATAATGCAATAATCTAAACCCAAGGAGGCGGGCCTCTCAACAACTAGTCTATAGGTGAGTGAAAAAAATAATCAAAACACACTAAAACAACCAATAGATCTAAGGCCAGGAGGGACAGGGATCTAATGGACAAAATCTGTTGGGAAGTGGTGTAGAAACAACAACAGATCAGAGGAAAAATTGTTGTAAAAAGAGGTGGCGAAAGGTTATCTCCAAGAGGGAAGCAGAATGAACCCTAGAGGAAAACCCAAACAAAGCTAAATGAGGTGATTTGGATGGCTAACAAGCCGATCTAAAGTGAATATGAAGGTGAGGTATCAGATCTGAAAAAATGGCTAAAGACTCTGAAATTTCAGACAACCTACAACAGCAAAAACTCTTCCACAAGAAGTGAAGGGTACTAAAGCCCTAGGGGGCTAGGTTCCCACTTATTTGAGAAAAACAAAATAATTACAGGTCCAAAATGGGTGGAGATGAAGGTCAGACAACGCTAAACAGAGGCTCAGACAAACCCAGAAAAATTTCAGAAAAATTCCCGCTAAAAGTCTAGGTCGCCGATTTTTACCTGTTTTCAGCCGAGGTCATAGTTTTTAGGCTGAAAGGTGCGTCCTGAGGGTCCAGGTCATAGTTTTTGAGCCAAAAAGTGCAACCTGCACTTCCGACACTCTCGGCGACAGGTTTTAGAAAAAATTGTCTTCTCATCTGTGACTGATGTCTGTCACCTGCACAATAGGTCCGAAAACACGTGGAAGTTAGAATTTTTATCATTTTAGGGTTTTATAGGTTAAAAACAACATCAAGAAAAGCAAAAACAAGGGGCTGAAGAGAAATCCTACAGTTTGAAGCAGCTGGATATGCAAGGATCAGAAAAACGATAGCGGTCATAATCATAAACCCGTGTGGAGTCGCTAGTTGTTAGTATGAATCTTAATTCCAAGCATACGAAAAAATACCACTTTAGCTGTGCATAAAAAACAACCCTAACAACAAACATGGATGTCAATATCTTCAAATCTGTAGTTAGGTGATCAAAATAAATGCTGCAAAAATCTAGATCTATGCATTAGAAGACATTAAACAGTAAAAAAAAAAGATTTACTCCATGCATCCAATAGACAAGACAAGAATATGTTGAATGAATTTTTATATTATGGGAACCTGGGAGGAAAACACAGAAGGGTGTTACCAATTATCCTTAATGGGATGGTTTCTTGTAAGTCCTCGGCACTTCAGATATAAAACTTCTCTCTCTTGATGGTGTAGAAAACCCAGCCAAAAAATGGTATCAAAATATGACTATGATGGTGGATCAATAGCCAGACCAAAATTATAGATCCAGAGTGACCTTTAGGCAACAAAAGGTGATAAATGAATGGGAAAACCCTTCTATTTATAACAAAATATTGAGTTAGTCTAGATATTGGTGCATAATTAAAATATTATTAACCAAATCAAGATCCAACTTTTATGGAATATTTTATTATATTTGTTGGAGGGAAAAGGAATTTGACTTGGGTAAAATCCCTTTATTTGTAAATAATAAATAAATAAATGATTTATTTATCATTTTAAGGAAGTGGTTAAGTAATAATCAAATAAATAATGATTTATTTAATTATTTATGGGTGATTTAGTCATATTTAATAAAGAATATTATTTAAATAAGGTTTAAATAACTATTCTTTAGAAAATTACAAGATAAATAATGATTTATCTAATTAATTTCCTTGTTTTGGATTAAATATAACCAGGAATATTAATTAAGGAAAATCAAACAAATGTAGATTTATTTAATATTTCCTCATGGGGTTTCCTATTTAGACCATAAACAACTTAATAATGGTGGTTTACTAAGTTATTTTTATAGTGAAAGCAATTTTACTTAGGGTAAAATTGGTCTTACATGGTGTACTTGGATCCATCTAATGATAATAGGTTAGATGACCAAAAAATGGTGTAACACTAGCGATTTTATTAGTAGTACCTTGGATAAACAAAAGGTGAACACCATATAACCGATCACAAGGATCTTTCTTAACCCTAGAACCTTTTTCAGCTTTTTGAAAAGCTCTAAGACATTGAACCCTGCTATAACCATTCTTACAGAAGACATTAAAGAGATGCAATTTTTCACCTTCAAAGTGGTGTTCATTGGAGATTATAAAGGCTCTGGTGACTAGGGTACTAAGAACCCCAAGATTCTGAGTCGGGAAATGATGAGAACAGATATGTAAATACTGCTCAACATGCATCTTCTTTGTAAAGACTTGATGAAAGAAGGAACCATCATCATTCCTCAAAAGAAGGACATCTAGAAAGGGCAGACTACCATCCACTTCGAATTCCATGGTGAAGTTAATGAAGTCAGATTGATCATTAAGATGCTGGAAGAAAAGGTCTAGTTTCTCTTTACCATGGGGCAAAACCACACAGGTGCCATCAACAAACCTTTTCCATAGCCTAGGTTGAAAAAAGGAGGAAAGGTCCTTGGATTCAAAGTATTCCATGAAAATATTAGCTACCACACCGGATAGGGGGGAACCCATGGCCACAACACAAGTATGTTCAAAGAATTCACCCTCAAAAATAAAGAAGGTCGAGGTTAGACAAATCTCCATGAGATTAGCAGTATCGGGATCCGTGACTCGAGAAATGAGATCAATGGCTTCCTTAATGGGAATGCAAGTATATAATGAGACAACATAAAAGCTTAAAAACCTATCCTCTAGATCCAACTTAATGTCTTTCAATTCATTAATAAAGGAGGAAGAGTCTTTAACAAAGGAGTCGGTGCAACCCACAAGAGGTTTCAACTTACTGGCTAAAACTTTAGCGAGCAGATAAGCCAGACCACCTATGGTGTTGACAATGGGGCAAAGGGGGGCACCATCCTTATGAATCTTAGGAAGACCATAAATCCTTAGGGTGAGGGGATTAATTTCAATAAGTTTTTTACTTAGGGAGCCAACAGTGCTACTCGATTTTATCGCCAAAGCAACCGCTTTAGAAACTTTTTTAAGAGGATTTTTTTCCAGCTTCTTGTAGCTTCCGCTATTAAGAAGGTGATCCAACATCTTATTACGATAATCCTCCTTGTTTAAAATAAATTTAGCACCTCCCTTATCCACCTTAAGAACGACAATGTCCTGGTTACTGTTTAAGGATTTAAGAGCCTCAAACTCAGGTTTGATAATGTTTCTCTTAGGTGGCTTAGATTTTCTGAGGATCACAGAACAATCTTGCTTGATGGTGTCTTTAGTAGCATCAGGAAAATATCTAATCCTATATTCTATATCACAAATGATGTCTTGAATAGGGATTTTTTTTAGGAGCAAGAGCATAATTAAGGCCCTTCTCCAACAAATTGTAGACATGATGATGAAAGGAAAAACAAGAGAGATTAATAACAGTCGTATTTAAGGGGGAAGAGAAAAATTTTATATTACCGTTATTGTTATTATTATTATCATTAATAATGTTATTATTATTAAAATTATTGGTATTATTATTATTATTATTATTATTACAGTTGATATTATTATTAATATGATTCTAGTTACTAATATCAATGTTATTATTATTATTAAAATTATTATTACTATAGCAATCAATGATGTTACTATTGTCATTAGAAATATTATTATTATTAATCTGAAACAAATTGTTACTATTAATATTAAAAATATTATCTTTACTATTAATACAATCCAAAGAAGGATTATCAGGAAGGATATTCGAGGGAACAAGAATAGAAGACAAAGTCGTAGAAACATTAGGAGTATTAAAAATGTTAGAATGCATACTCGAGAGTGAAGGAGTGAAAAGTTGGCCCTAGTCAATCAAGGAAGTACAGGATCCATCACCACCGGATCCCCGTAAATCAAACTGGACACTTGAAGAAGAATGAACAATGATTTCTTTCATTCTAGAGAAAGAAGACGGAGCAAGATCTGAATTATGTATCCCATCCTTAACAAGTGAGGTTTTTTGATCATCGGGGATCTGAGCAGAAGAGGAAAGCTCGGCACCGAATGAATCAAGGGACATCAATAATTGAGACACCTTACATAGGTGAAACTGGTCGATAAATTACTCAAAGAGTTTATGAACATGTCTCTAACCTTAGACATAGTAGATCTTGGTCCTCTGCCTAAGCAGAGCATGCTATAAAAACAAATCATCACATTTGTATTGAAGACGTTGAGGTTATTGTGAGGATTGACCATTTCCACCACCAAAAGTTGAGGGAAGCCTTGGAAATCGAAAAGAGGTTGGTTAACCTTAACAGGGATGATGGGTGGAGTGTTACGAGGTGCTGGATTCCTGCACTTCACTCTTAGTTCTTTTTTTTTTCCTTTCCTTGTGCTCCCTCTGGTCATTCCCTCTTCTCTCGCTCCCAATTTCTCTCTCCATGTCTGTTCCTGTTGGCTTATTATTTTAATTGTTATTAGTATAATTGTTAATATTAGTATTATTCTTATGGTTTAATTAGAAAATTACCTATTAGTAATATTAAATTAATTAATTAATTAATTTAGTTTTTTATTTTTTTATTTTTATTTTTATTTTTTTCTAACATATAACCATTAATGAATTTAAATTATATAACATATAATTTAAAGTATTAAAATAATAAAAATATTAAATTATATTAAAATTTTTATTAATATTAAATTATTAAAAAATTATTAATATTAGATTATATTCAAATATAATAAAATTAAAATTAATATCTAATTAAGATTAAAATATAATAAAATATGATAAAATTTAATTGAATTTCTCATTCTAGTCAAACTAGTTGTTATTTTACAATGGCTAGTTGGAGCTGTCCTTATCTATTTAGATAGGTTTATTGATCAAATTTCTCATCTTGTCCTGATGATGAACCACACTGGCTAGTTCGAAACACGATGACAAAATTTTCTTACATGTGATTTTCACCAAAAGTTCTTATATACATTTTATGGATCACAGAAGCCAAATTCCTAATATTTTTATTTATATTTATTTTTATGGGGACAATGACAAAGGAAAATTGAAAATGACCATAAAAAATCACAGACTGAGCCTCAAAAAATGAAGGAAAAAAAAAACACAAGGTGGAAACTAAAGACAATTAAGAAAATAAGGTAGGGATCCAACACCTGCTGATATTCCAGCTGTCATCTCTATTGAGATTAACGGGTATTTTTTCAATCTCTAAGGCCTCCCATAACTTACGATGATGGAAATGGTCAATCTTAGCAATGACCTTAGCTTCTTCGATGCAAATATGATGATTAGTCTTTTCTGAAAATACTAATCATCATATTTGCATCAAAGAAGCTAAGGTCATTGCTAGGATTTTTTTTTTAGACAGGGAACAACAACCTCCCTGGGAATATGTAACAGCCCGTAAGTCACATATACCAGAAACTCATGACTTTTTCAAGGACCGAGGTGTCCAACATTGGGGGAATCTATCCCTCTAGTTTGGCCATGACGGGCAATAGACAACCCTACCTATCGCCAGTTTTGAACTTGTGACCTCCCAAGAGAAATCTCAAGTTCTTAACCATTGAGCCCATTCAGGTTGTCTAGGTCATTGCTAGGATTGACCATTTCCATCATCATAAGTTAATTGAGGCCTTATAGATTGAAAAAAGACTAGTTAATCTCAATAGAGATGACAGCTGGAATATCAGCAAGTGTTGGATCCCTGCCTTATTTTCTTAATTGTCTTTAGTTTCTGCCCTGCATTTTTTTTTCCATAGTTTTTTTAGGCTCAGTCTGTGATTTTTTATGGTCATTTTCAATTTTCCTTTATCATTGTCCACCTAAAAAAATAATAATAATAAATAAAATAAATAAATAGATAAATAAATAAATAAATATAGATACATTCATAAATTAATTAATTAAATAAAAAAATAAAAATATAGTTGTTACAGATTGAATTGAATTTTCAGAGTCAAACTAGTCGTTATCCTAACAGCTAGTTTAGTCATTTCTATATCTATTTAAACTTAACGTATGGATTTGATCTCTTACCTAGTTTTGATGATGAACCACACTCGTTGGTTCAAAATGTGTTGACAACGTTCTATGTCATGTGATTATTAAAAAAGAATTCTAAATATATTAAATATGGTTTATATAAATTATAACAAGTTTAAAATGAAATTCAATAGTTTATATAAATTATAACAAGTTTAAAATGAAATTCATTAAAAATTGAAATCTTTATTAATTATATATAAATCTAATTATTAGATTAAAAATATAAGTTTATTTTAATATATATATATATATATATATATATATATATATAATTTTTTGATATTTAATTTTGTGTGGAATCATAGAGGTTATCATTAACATCGAAGAAAAAATAGAAATGGAGTATAGTTGGGCTATAGACAAATTTGCAAACAACCCACTTGAAGCATATGGGTTATCAAAATTGCAAACAACCTAGTTGAAGCATATGGGTTATCAAATTTGCAAACAACCCAGTTGAAGTATATGGGTTATCGCAAGGCTTATATTTGACAAGAGAAGAAAATATACATGTTTTTTAGACATGGTATATTTTATGATAGTTGTTTCGCAAGAGAAGAAAATATACATTTTTTTTACTCATGGTATATTTTATGTTAGTAATCCAACATCTAGTTCATGGAACACTCTTTTTTTATTCATGGTATATTTTATGTTAGTAATCCAACATCTAGTGCATGGAACACTCCCCAAGTATTGTAAATTGTTAGGTATAATTGACCAAATTTAAACATTCTTGTTTTTAGATCAGCTGTGAAACGTGTCTTGAGGGATTGAACTTGTGATCACTTGGATACAAAATGGATTACGAACATGTTTTTTTCCAATTGTGCTACCACCTACAGATGAATAAATTCAAACCTTGAAATAAACCTTCTCTAAGATGTATTTCTTCCATGTTTTGAGATCAAATACACTACAATAGGCTAACCTACTAAAGAAGGTGCAAATCTAGAAGAAAGGATTCTTATGAGGAACAATTTCCCCACAAATGCTTCATTCCTTAATCAAATATTTGAGAAAATCCATGGAAATTTGGGGTTTGGGTAGATTAGTAGGCCCTTTTTGGCCTCCTCTAGTAATGTTTATTACACATGAATCTTAATCCAAATCAACTTAATTGAATTTAAGTCTGGCTAAATGGAGAAGGAACAACATTGGCCTACCTAGTGGCATTTTTCATCACTCTATACCCTCGTCTGTGCTCATGTGGTATTATTAATGGGAGTAATCGTTTGGAATCGATGCAAGTTGAGGGAAATTCATCTGCAACAAAGTATATATCATCCATGGAGGAATTGATATCCCTCAACGACTATTATAAGATTAATTATTTTGGAATTAGGTTTTCTATGAAAGATTAGCCATTATGGGGGTGTTAGTGCGAGGAGTGGGATAAAGCTATCGAAACTTAGTCTCATGTTATTATGTGACCATTCATTGGCATAATATTTTGCATTATCATGTGAATTTAGTTTAAAAGAGTTATAAATTTTGTCATAAGGTTGTTGGTGCAAAATAGGTATACAATTCCCCTTACTAGTCTCTTATCATTATCATCTCTCTTCCACAATTGAGCATGAGTTAGTAAAGGAGGAAGGTGAGGCTATGTCATGGCATGGATATTTAATTTTAGAAATTTCTAACCCTCGTGTTTTTTCTAACTGCTCGACTGGCATTCTTAGCACGAGATTATGTTACATATACTCTGTGGTAAGATGAGTAGGATTATCACGTGAAATTTTCGTTCCCTCTTACGTAGGTTCCCCAATGACCTCACATTAGCCATTGAAATTTGGGAATGTGAACTTCTAGGTGCATATTTTTCCATGGAAACTCTAGGGAAATGTCTTTATATGATAGTGTGTGAAAAAATGAGCTACGTATGAGAGGAAACATTGATAGCACTAGAAAAAATAATGGATGACTCGACACAACAAAGGAAAACTAAGGATGAGTTGGATGGTCTTGGGAGATAATTGGAGGATTTGCAAGTGGCTATCAATTCCTTAAAATTTACATTTCTTCACAAGTCTTTGTGAGGGAAGCTATAGTAAAATTTCTTTGTAGGATTTGAATGTATTTCCTTCAGATAAGAACAATCATGGTATCTACTCTAGTGCAAACTATTTAGATTTTGTAATGTATTGCATGTTTTGTAAGACCTTACAAATATTTTGGAGAATGTACCCCTCCATAGACTTAGTGTTTCTTAATATAATAAGCATGAAAGTAGATAAGAAAATTAATAGTGTGGACTAGGCTACATGTGTAAGCAACTTAGAGAAAAAATATATGTAATCACTTGCTATATAAACTATGATATTCTAACCACATATTTTTTTTAACTGCAAAGAGTATATATATTTGTATTAAAGTGTGCCCGCACGCGAAAAAAAAGTGGGAATTTACAACAAAAACTCTTTTTTTTATTGGATGTGGGTGATATAATTGATCCAACTCTTATGCAAATTTTTACATCAACCGTCCCATTCTCAATATTTAACATTATTTTCCTGCTACTATAAACCTTATAGAGCTGCGATAGGAGAAATATATTGATTAGAAATATAAAAAAATTTGATGGTGCCAAAGGGGTGTCTATTCCTCCATTGGAACTAGGGAGTTGATTTCCAACGACTTTGGCACCTCCTCCTCTTGCTTGCAGTTGTCTACTAATTTCAGTTTCAACCCATCAATTTCATGCGTGAGGGCTTCCTCTTCATCTTCCAACCTTCGTATTTTCTCATTTATTCCAGTTTTCGTTCCTCAATCTCGATGGCATCCTTGTGGTGTTGGTGCACACACATTTGTAGCACTAAAATTCCATTTCTAAATTCACCATGGTACATGGAACATGTATCACAATTCAACTTGCTACTTCCAGTTCTACGAGCCCATTCAGCACTAACACTCCCAGTCCTAGGCCTGTGGAGGCCCGAGGAGCCCGAGCCTATGCTCTTAGTAGGAGAACTAACATTTCCACTCACATTGACAGACATTGGTAGGCCGACCGCCCCAGACCCAGACCCTAGTTTGCTGACTTCCACGAATGTCGCAGACACAAGAACATAGTTGACCCCAGACCTCCTAAAAGACTCGAAACACCAGAAGTAAACTGAATAGACACATAAACCAGTGCATAGGTAATTCATCGAACTCTCAATTCCCACCAAAACCTAATTCATGGACTTGGATATTAAAGGCACTAGAGCATAGATGACCCCAGACCTCCATAAAGACCCTAAGCACCGTAAGTAAACAAGATAGACGCATAAGCCAATGCACAAGAAATTCTTGGCCACCTCAATTCCCACAGATAGGTTAATTACCGAATCCTCCCCACCAATTCCCCAGGTTCTATTGACAACTGAATGAACCCAGAGGCCTCCTGGCAGTACCGAGAGCCCCCACGACATAACCAATAAGACATTCAACCCACCAACCCTACCATCGCATAGAGTGTTATCACTTCTCTTGACCCTCGATCACAAACTCAAGGATTGAACCCAAGAATCCTTAGCTTCCCTAGCGAGATGCTTTCTGATTTTACTCAGACCTTTATCCTTTAAATAACCACCTTCATTACAGCAATGAGGAATGAGTGACGTCATTGTTCCTGTATTTTTGGATTCCCAATGTTGATCCATTATTTCACAAATTTGCACAACTTCTCTAGACTCCATTGCCACCATCTTCCCATGCTTCTCATGCATTTGTGGGGAGTAAATTATTCCTCCACGAATTCACCATTCCCACGAACAAGGTACCAAAATGACAGTTAATTTGATAAAAATTGTAGGTGGGATTGTGCAACCACATGCCTGAGATAATGTAGGGACCAAGTTGTTGGCTATCAAGCTACATGATGCCACTCTTCAGATTAATTTCTCTATACGACTTGCCACAGGAGCCGAGGGCAAGGAAGGGGTAGTTAAATCTGACAAGACTTAGCAAGGTAATTAAATTAAGGGGCTAGCCAAGACGCGGCCACATGTTGGAAGGTGGGAGGATATGATTTTCGTTCCAAATTGGAGGGGTAAGGGGGAGGAGGAAGGGAGGGGGGGTTAGGGGGGTGAGGAGGTAGGGTAGGGGAGGGGGAAGGGGGGAGGTAGGAGAGGGAACAGGGGGTTAGGGAGAAGGGGAGGGGTCCAACAAGAAGGACAAAAGATAAACCAATTTTCCAGGTGAGGGGGGAGGGAGAGAGGGTTAGGAAGGGAGGGGGAGGAGGGCTTCACAGGAAGCTGGGGGTAAGGGAATAGTCATTCAAACACATTCAATGGAATGTTGAAGCTATCCATATTCCCATCTGTATGGTTAGATCGTTTCTTTTCCTTAGGATTCTTAGTCATAGTTAATGAATACATAGGTAACCTTCACTTCCATTTACCACATTGACTTCTTCTCTGATTCTACAAGCCAAATTATCTTTTTTTTCTACCTCTTTGTTGTTTCCCTTAATAATATGGAAGAAATTTACTTCAGCTAATAGAGGGGTCAAACCTTGATTTCTCTTGATGACTTGGTTTAGGAGAGTGTTTTTAGCTCGGATGTTATTTCTTATGTGGTTTATTATTATCGTGGGTTCTCCAAGGATTTGGAGCTTCTTAATTCCTTTAGTGATGGCCAATTTCATTCCAAAGAGTAACACATAGGCCTTATCTTGGTTCTTAGTTTTTCATCCTAAACTCCAGGCATACATGTATTCAATGTTTCAATCGGGATTTATGAGAATCCCTCCCCATCCTGCCACCCCGATATTTCCTTTGGAAGCCCCATCAAATTGCAGAGTCCATATCCCTGAATTTCTCCATCACTCCTCCATTTCATCGGAGGAGAGTCTGAGGATCCACTGAGTATCAGTCTTGTGCTCTTTTTTCCTGAGTTTTGGGGTTGGGGGGTGATCCACCTACTCATCCAAGCTAATTCCTCCTGATCTAATGAGTGATCAAGCTCAGGCCTATGCAGCTCCATCACTACAAAATGGCATTATAGGCCCCAGTAATAGCTGAAGGTATTTCCACATGGAATATATACTTGTTCCTCAACAACCATACTTCCCAGCATATATACTTGGGGAGGCCCAACCAGATGATCTGGAAGGAAAATTTGGCCTGAAGAGATCCCAAGTAAGACATGGGTCAAGAGTGGAAAAATAAGAGAATTTTTGTTGGCTGAATCTTCTAAACAGAGGCCTCATAGCCCTCACTAATACCAATTTAGTTTTATTTCACTAAAAAAATAGGTTTGTGTAGATTATTCCACCTGATCACATAGAGGGTGTTAGGTCCCTATGTTACTAGTATAGTCCCTTATTGTTGTTAGTGTAACCCCCTTATTGTTATTATTATACCCTTGTAACCCCCATATTTTTATTATTGTGCCCTTAAATTATTAATTTTAGGTTGGCTAGGATTGCATTGTGGCCACACTAGGCTAGGATTACATTGTGGCCACACTAGGATTACATTGTGGCCCCATGGACTCCTATATATAGAAAGGAGGTTTTGTAATTTGTATCATCCAAAAATTGTTCAATCATTTAATTTATTGGAGGTTTCCCCCTCTAATTGGCTTATTTATAAGGCATTTATATCTCTTTTCTTCTATTTTTGGAGCTGGTTTCACAACATTTGGTATTAGAGCTTTGGATTCTAGGGTTTTCGCTGCTCCAAACCGGTCATCGTGGATTTTGCACTATAACGTTTTTTCTACGAAGGTTCAGAAGTTGAACTTTATAGAGTGCAAAGCTGAAATCCTGAGGAACATCATCGCAAAATTTCAGAGCTTGGTTCGTAACATTTTCAGAGATATGATCTGTGGAAGTTAGGGCTTTTTGCAGGCTCTTGAATTTAACCTAAACAGGTCATCGCAGAATTTGCACTATAAAGTTGTTTCTACGAAGTTTCAGAAGTTGAACATTTTAGAGAGCGAAGCTGAAATCCTAATGAACATCTTCACAAAATTTCAGAGCTTGGTTCGCAACATTTTCGGAAATATGATCTGTGAAAGTTAGGTATTTTTCAGGCTCCCGAATGTCATCTCAAAGAGGTTATCGTCAAAAAATCTTCATAACTCTCTCTCTGAGCATCAGATTGGAATGTTGTAAAAGGTGGTCGCAAGTACACGGACAATAGTTTCTTTTCTATCAATTTTAGAGCCAAAGGAGGAAACAGTGACACGTGGCAAGTCATACAAGTTCGCTCTACTGAACTAGTCCATAATTGGGTCATTGTGGAGATTGGACATAAATTTGCCTTGAAGAATCAAAATTTGGTCAGACCTATGACATTTGAAAGAAGCTTCAGAGGGATACTACAAGGCCGAATTTTAGCTATTGAGGATCTATAATTGCAGAGATAATTCAATTTCAATATAGAGCTCCACAAAAGCAAGTAAAAGGTGTGTATTTTGTTTCCCGAATTGCATAAGTCTTGTTTGAAGAATCAATTTGAATTGGTTCCCAGGGCATATTGTAGAATATATATCAGTATTAGATTCTAAAATGGTCCCTAAAAATAATTCAACACCCATTAAGCCTTTATAAGGCTCTACTATGACTCATGAAGACAACGAATGGCAACATGACACATCAAATTTACAAGAGCAAGTGCAACAAATTTCGCTCTCGCAAAGATCAACAAAAAATGACATGGAAGTTTTCAAGAAAGGCGTGGAAACTAAGATGGATGGTTTGAAGAAAGGCGTGGAATCTAAGATGTATGGTTTGAAGAATGGCATGGAAGCTAATATAGATGGCATGGAAGCTAGCATGGAATCTAGATGGATGACATGGAAGCTAAGATCGATGAAAAAATGGAAAACATGAAGAATGATCTAAAAGTAGACATGGAAGGTTTTACAAAGTTGATACAACAAATGTTTCCTAATGGTGAAAAGATAGTAGAGGAAACTCATGATGAGAACAAAATAAATGCTAATCGTGATTTCATCAACTCTAATGTTGGCGGGAAGAACCACCATATTCCAAAAATGGATATGAGGAAGTTTGATGGAAAGGATCCTGTAACATGGAGACTATAGATGGAGCAATATTTTGATCTCAATAATGTGCAAAACACACAAAAGGTATGCATTGCAAATTTTTATTTAGAAAAAAATACATTTGTATGGTATCGATGGCTTTGCTCTCGTAAAAAAATTTTCACTTGGTCAATTTTTATGGAGGAAATGTTAGCACATTATGAGGATACAAAGAGCAACACATTCTTTAGCCAATTGATAAATCTCAAACAAAAGGGTTTAGTGGGGGAGCACATTGAGGACTTCCAAAAATTGAATATAAGGGTAACTAATATTCCAAAGGAACACGGGATTGATCTCTTCTTAGGTACTTTAAAGGATAACATCCAACATGAAGTTCGCGTTTTGGAACTTGATTCATTGGAGAAGGCATTCAGGTTGGCAAGAAAAATTTAATGTAAAATTATGGCGACAAGGAAGCCTACCACTCACTTCTATAAAGAGGGAAGTGTTGCTACTCCTAGATTTCCACAACCTACAAGGTTGACACCACAACAATTGGAAGAAAAAATAGCAAAAGGGATTTGCTACAGTTGTGATAGAAAATACACTAAAGGTCATAAGTGTGCTGAGAAGAAATTATTTTACATAGATTGTGAAGAGGAAGAATAAAATGAAAAAGAAGAGGATATACACCAGGAACCAACCCTAGAAGAGAAAGAAATGAGTCCGACCATATCGTGTAATGCATTGGCAGGAATTACCACTCCTCAAACTCTCAAGATAGAAGGACATATCAAGAAGAAAAAGGTAATAGTGTTGATTGATTCAGGTAGTACCCATAATTTTATTCATTGTAAGGTAGCCAAGTAATTGAATTGTTTCCTATACCTAGCACCAGAATGTCAAGTGATGGTTGCAAATGGAGGAACTATACATTGCTCTAGAAAATGCCATAATATCAAGCTAACCATGGGGGAATATATATTGAATATTCCAATGCTTTCCATTCCTATGGGAGGTGTTGATGTTGTACTAGGAGTACAATGGTCACAATCTTTGGGGACGGTAGCTTTTAATTTTCAAGAACTTTTCTTGAAATTTTTTTCAGAAGGAAAGGAATTCGAATTACGAGGTATTGTAGGGAAGCCAGAAAAGATAATAAGCTCTAATGTCATGACAAAGATTATAAATAAAGAACAACAAGGCATAATTGCACAATTATGCTCACTAGAAGTTCCA
This sequence comes from Pinus albicaulis, assembly GCA_034641835.2. Classification (NCBI taxonomy): domain Eukaryota; kingdom Viridiplantae; phylum Streptophyta; class Pinopsida; order Pinales; family Pinaceae; genus Pinus; species Pinus albicaulis. The sequence goes on from CM076575.1 coordinate 695,833,535, forward strand.
ACATCAAAATCATCTATTTCTGCAGATCTTAAAAAAGTCTTAGACAATCATTCTAAGGTTTTTGAAACTCCCAAAGGAATCCCACCTATTCTTGATCATGATCATGCTATTCATTTGATTCCAGGAAGTGTTCCTCCAAACATCAGGCCTTATAGATATCATTATGTCGAAAAGAGCGAAATTGAACGTATGATTGCAGAAATGTTAGAGGCGGGTATAATTCAACCTAGTAAAATTTCTTTCTCTGCTCCTGTAGTATTGGTACACAAGAAAGATGGATCATGGTGCATATGTCCCGATTATAGGGAGCTCAATAAGCTCACCATTAAAGATAAATTTCCCATTCCTATGATTGATGAATTGTTGGATGAATTACATGGAGCAATTTATTTTACCAAGTTGGATCTTTGTTTAGGATATCATCAAATTAGAATGAAGACTTAAGGTTTTCCGAAAACAACATTTCGAACTCATGAGGGTCATTATGAATTTTTGGTCATGCCTTTTGGCCTTACCAATGCACCTTCTACATTTCAAGGGTTGATGAATTCCATTTTCAAACCCTTCCTTAGAAAATTTGTGCTAGTATTTTTTGATGATATACTAATCTACAACTCTTGGAAGGATCATGTTGAACATGTTGACAGGGTGCTCAAACTATTGCGGGAGAAACAATTATATGCAAAAAAATCCAAATGTTTCTTTGGAGTACAAGAGGTGGAATATCTGGGTCATATTGTATCTCACGAGGGTGTTAAAGTAGACCCTAACAAAATTAAAGCCATTAAGGAATGGAAAGTCCCCACAACCATAAAGCAGTTGCGAGGATTTCTCGGGTTAACAGGTATTATCGCAAGTTTGTTAAGAATTATGGGAGAATAACAGCACCTCTAACAAAATTATTGAATAAAGATGCATTTTCATGGACTCCTGAAGCAACTAAGGCCTTTGAACATCTTAAAGAGGCAATGTGCCTAGCACCGGTCTTAGCTACGCCAGACTTCACAAAAACATTTATTGTGGAATGTGATGCCTCAGGGAATGGAATTGGTGTTGTTTTAATGCAAGAAGGAAGACCCGTTGCTTTTGAAAGCTGTCCAATCAAAGGAAAGTATTTACAGAAACCTATGTATGAGAAGGAAATGTTAGCAATACTGCATGCACTAAAGAAATGGAGAACTTACCTAATGGGAAGACATTTCAATGTAAAAACTGATCATGATAGTCTTAAACACGTTTTGGAACAAAGACTATCTTCAGAAGAGTAGCAAAAATGCGTCACAAAGATGTTGGGTTATGACTATGAAATAATCTACAAAAAAGGGAAGCTAAATTTTGTTGCAGATGCACTCTCAAGAAAGAATGAAGAGTTGGAAGCATTGCTTTGTGCCATTTCTATTATCTAACCAAATTAGATAACTGAAGCAAGAGATGAATGGAAGAAGGACGAAGAAGTGTGGACACTCATTCAAAAGTTGCAGCAAGATCGTAGTACATCTAATACATTTAGTTAGAAAAATTATTCCTTATGGTACAAAGATCACTTATATCTTTGTAAGAATTCCCAACTAAAACAAAATATTCTTTTGGAATTGCACACTTATCCTTTAGGAGGACACTCAGGATTTTTAAAAACTTACTAAAGGGTGAAGAAAGAAATTTTTTGGGATGGCCTTAAATCTAATATTCAAAAGTTTGTGGTGTAATTTTTTATTTTCCAGCAGAATAAAACTGAGATAATTAAGACCCTGGGTCTTCTACAACCTTTATCCATTCCAAGTCAACGTTGGGAGGAGATTTCAATGGATTTTATCACAGGTTTACCTAAGTTCAAAGGAATGAGTGTCATCATGGTGGTAGTGGATAGACTTACCAAGTATGCACACTTTTGTGCATTATCTCATCCATTTAAAGCAATTACACTAAATTTATGGACACAATTCAAAAGCTACATGGAAACCCAAGGGTTATTCTGAGTGACATAAATCCCATTTTTACTGGAAATTTTTGGACAGAGTTATTTTCTTGTTTGGGTACTCAATTAGCTCATAGCTCATCTTATCATCCTCAATCCGATGGTCAAACTGAGATAGTAAATAAATGTTTGGAAGGATATTTTCGTTGTTTTGTATCTGATAAACAAACACAATGGGTCAAGTGGTTACCTCTCGCTGAATGGTGGTATAACACTTCCTTCCATACTGCGGCAAAAATGACCCCATTTATGGCACTTTATGGATATCATCCACCATCCATCACATCATCTTTAAGGGAAAATTCGAAGGTTCAAGCAGTGGAAGATCACATCGAGCATCAGCAAGAAGTTCTCCAACTCTTAAAGGATAACCCGAATTTGGCACAAAATCGAATGAAACAACAGGCAGATCAACATCGCAGCGAGAGAAGTTTTGATGTAGGAGATTGGGTATTTTTACGGCTACAACCATACAAACAAATGTCCCTCGAGCAAGCTAAGAAGGATAATAAATTATCGCCAAAGTACTATGGTCCTTACAAGGTGTTGCAAAATATTGGTACTATGGCATACAAATTGGAGCTTCCTACTTCTTCACAAGTGCATCCAATTTTCCATGTTTCATGCTTAAAGAAGGTTATAGGTGAAAATATTCCAGTTCAAACAATATTTCTAGAACTTGATGAGGAAGGAAAAAATCATATTGGAACCTGAAGCGGTCATAGAAACAAGAACTCGACAGCTACGGAATTGATCAATTTCAGAGTATCTCATCAAGTGGAAGAACTTATCCACTGAAGATTATACATGGGAGGATGATAATTTTATACAAAAGCACCGGGATATACTCAAGCGTTTAGGACAACACTTTTTTGAAGGAGAGGGACATGTTAGGTCCCTATATTACTAGTATAGTCCCTTATTGTTGTTAGTGTAACTCCCTTATTGTTATTATTGTACCCTTGTAACCCCCATATTGTTATTATTGTGCCCTTAAATGATTATTGTTAGGCCAGGCTAGGATTACATTGTGGCCCCATGGACTCCTATATATAGAAAGGAGGTTTTTTAATTTGTATCATCCAAGAATTGTTCATTCATGTAATGTATTGGAGGTTTCCCCCTCAAAGTGGCTTATTTCTAAGGCGTTGATATCTCTTTTCTTCTATTTTTGGAGTTGGTTTCACAAAAGAGGGCATATTGAGGGGCCTATTTGTTCATGTTTTTGGAGGTTTTCAGCAGTTAATATTTTTTTGTGAGCTAGAACCCAGCAGAAGAAATTGATTTTTGGTACTGCGTTGGGCTTCCATATTTGATTCCAAATAGGTGCTTTCGGGGGACCTAAGCTAGGGAGAGAAAATATTCATATCCTTTTTTGACTGAGTATTTACCATTAATCCAACTCCAACTGTTATCTGTGTTTTGATCTATAGGACCACATCCTCTTAGTCTCTCTATAAGTTTATTACCTTGATTGATAAGGTCCTATAGGATGTTATCGATCTTCCATCTCTTCCATTTACCATTCTAGTCCCAATATGATATTTGATCTAGCTTGAAAACTTCTCTTTGCCTCAGCACGGCATGAAGGTCTCATAGGTCCATGTAAAGCTCCAAGGGGATCTGGCCCAGAATGGAGTCTATGAATATTTCTATTGTGTTTCCTTTACCTAGTAATTTGTTCAGGTTTTCCTTTATTATTTTCGAAGTAGCTCTGATGACAACCCCAATGGGGGAACCCAATACATTCCCTTCTCCAGTATCCTATTGGAATAAGTACTTTTCTTTGATCACTTGTGTCCACCACAAATTTGGAAAAATCGTCATATTTGAGTAAAGTTTGGCCCCCAACGTCGCATTATCCATCTTTGGTTCTCTGATCCCCAAGCCTCCATGTTTCTTTAGGGCTCTGACTATTTTCTAGTTCACCAAGCGATAATTTTTTTGTATTAACCTTCCCCCCTTCCCACATAAATTTTTTTATGTACATCCACATTTGATGCAAGACATATTTTTGGCCCTGCAACACTGAGAATTGATAAAGGGGGATGGTCAATAGGACCGACTTCACTAGTATATTTCTACCTGCAATTTTGAGCCAAATACCACCCCAGTTCACAATTTTTGCTTTTATCTTGTCTATAACATTTTTCCAGGATTTTGGGGATGCTCTTCTTAAAGATATTGGAATTCCAAGGTAACGTAAATCCTTCTAGCCTCTCACTGATTTAAACCCAAGAATATCCTCTATTTTTTTCTCCCTCTAGTTTGAGATGTTCCAACTGTAAATATGACTCTTGTTGTCATTGGTAGCCCCTCGAGAGCCCTTTAGAAATATATCCAAGTTCCTTTTGAATCTTATGAAAATTACCGATGAAGCCCCTCCTAAGAAGATAATATCATCAGGAAATTTGTGATGGTTTATGATTCTTATCCCTTCCTTGTACCTTATTCCAGGGAGATTCATTGAGGCTCCATCCTATTTTAGTTTCTAACTCAAAGCCTTAGCCACGATGATGTATAAGAATGGGGAAAGGGGTAACCCTTGTCTCAACTGTAGAAATTTTAATACAATTATGTATTGCTTGGATTCTCTTGATCTAACAATTATATGCCACTATTAAATACATAATCCTTCTACTAAAATCTTTGCGGAAATTTAATCGCCAATTGCAAACTGTTGGGGCCCTTGTTTTTGTTTAAGTTTTGAATTTTGAACTTGGACTCTTTTTGAGTTGCGGAGGGAATACACATAGCTAACGCGACCGCACCGCGCGACCAGGAGTTGCGGAGCTACCAAGGTGGTGCGGAAGCACTTGATAACTGAAGATGGAACAGAGAGAAGTACAGATGAAAGAGATACAACAGCAAACAGGAAGTAGAACATGCAGACATCAGAAGAGAAGTCGGGAAAAGCCAGAGCAAAGACGCAGAGAAGCCGCCAGTCGCGACGAACGGGTGAATAAAAGGCAATCACCCGGTTGAAGAAGCAAGAGGTTGGTTGATCAGTTGCTGTTGCGGGAGGATTGAACGCGGAAGCAGCTGCGGAGGAATCAGACTTGTTCTCTCCATTGGTCTCTACTCTCTATGTTTTGTATTCTCTGTTCTTAGATCCATCTGTATCTGATTTATGAGTTATCAGAGAAGGAAGTTATGTAATCATGTACTCGGCTGAAGAATAATATAAAGAAGGATTGCTGTCTCTATGTTTTGGGTTATGGGTTATGATGTGTTTACACTGCTTTAAAATTTTTAAGTTGCGACTGTCTGTATACTTGATTGGTGATCTTGCATGAATATTCTGGTACATGTAATGGATTCTCTTTCTTTCTGTGGTTGCGGGTTTATTCCTCGTCTGTGATTTCTTCCCCTTTCGCATGTGGTCGCGGCACACCTCGGGTGAGACGCTCTGTTCTTCCAGAGCAGGGTGAAAATGCCGGCGTGTTACTAGACTACACCGGACCCTTGTTGGCCACAACCCTGTGAACCTGGGTCTTGCCCGCGAGACCTTATTTTTCGCCAACAAATGGTTCCGTTGCCGGGACCTGCATGTTCTAAGGGGATCTAGATCATGGTCTCGAGGATCTTTGAAGGAGCGATACGGCGATGGTGGGATGATCATCTTGACCATTTTATTACTCAGCAGGCGGAGCTGATTAAGAAAAAGGAGGCGGTGGTCAGGGAGCTTGTTCTTTTCTCTGACTCAGCTAGCGATACGTACGAAATTTTCTGGGGAAGGTTTCCCACGGATCTTTACAACTGGTTGCGGAGGTTACAAACGAAGGCGGCCCAAGAAGGCTTGCGGAAGATAAACCGCAGGTGGGCGCACGAAGACTGGGTAGCGCTACACCGGGTAGATACTGAACTAACCCGCGCAGTGGAGTTTTGGGTAAAGACCACGTTGGAAGGATACGTTGTGGAGTTTGCCGCTGAGTGCTACCAATCTTTCTCGAAGGCTGAGGTTGTGTTTCACTCAGGGCTGAGGGGAAAACTGTTGAAGGAAATTCCGCTGTGGATCAAAGCCCTAATGGTGGACGAAGGGTTGATTGAATTCCACAAAACGAGTATGGAAGCGTAAGCCACCCGTACTGGAAGAAGGATTGAGGGGACCGATGCTGTGTAGACTGTAGGAGTAGGGAACGGGGGATGGACGTTGAGGCCGCATGCAAGTTGCGGGAGTTACGTGCACATCGGCGGGCACAGATCGCCGATAGGTGGCGAAGAAGGGTGATGAGAGATTTGAAGAGAAGGGAGATCGAGAAGAAGAACCAGAAGGAGGCGCCTCAGAGGACAGGAACTATGGGATTGGATACCCGAACAGGAGACGGGACAGCAGTAGACGTACAGCGGGTGCATGGGAGCCCGAGGATGCGAGAAAGAGCAGTAACGATTAACACGGATAAGGAAAAGATGCAGCCCGAAGAAAGTTCCGATGATGAATGGTACGATGTAATGCAGCAGATGTTTCAGGATCAGACGGCACCCACCCCTCCAGACAGCCCTACGTCGCACCGTCCGCATGGCCAGGATCTCGACCTTCCCCTGGTACTTTATCAACCTTTAAGAAATATTTTTGTTCAGTTACAAGCATTAAGTCAGTTATCTAGTAGTTCAGCAGCGCCGGTAACGCCCAGTAGCAGCAGCGTTACGAGTAGTAGTTTTTTTCCTAGCGGGACCATTACGCAACCAGGACCCGGAGGTTTTATCTTGGTTAATACGCCGCCAGTATACATGGCTGGATCTTTCACCCGGTACCCAGAGTTCTCTGGCCGGGGAAACGACGATGTAGAACAACACTGGTATCTGTGCGAAGCCATCTGGAGCGCTCGACAGACGCCGGATGCAGGGAAGTTGATAGAGTTTCAAACCACGCTCAGAGAGAGAGCTCTGCGGTGGTTCATCAAGTGGTCTGAGGCGTACCCTAATCCTGTGATTGCGGACGTAAAGCGGGATTTTGTCCGCGAATTCAAGCTCCCCCAGACGGACCAGCAGGGTCTGTCCGAGCTATGGGAAATTAAGCAGAAGGAAGGCGAAACCGCATGGGAGTTGATGCGGCGATTCAAGGACGCGATCGGGAAACTGAGCTATCCGATCGATCCAAACCACCAGAGGGACTGGTTCATCAAGGCTCTACTTCCCTTGACGCGAACCCCTCTCACTCAGCAGAAGATTGATAATCTGCAGGATGCTTTGGAGCAGGCCATGAAGATTGAAGCCATGGCGGGATACCCCCAGGAATACAGGGGGGGGCTGGCTCCGCAAGACCCTTCGTTGATAGGGTTGCAACACCAGATCGCCAGTTTGACGGAAAATCTCAAGGAAATTCAGCCAGCAAGACCGGCGCGACCGAATGTTTGGTGTACTCATTGCCTGGTCGAGGGGCACGTCGCAACCGAATGTCCTCGGTTGCGCGGCGCGGGAGTTGGACCCTCAGTTGCGGCTATCCAGGGGGGGCCACCACCAGGGGGTGGCACGGCAATGAACCCGCAGGGGGTATACCAGACGCAACAGGCCTTTGCGGGGTTCCCACCGCAACCGGGGTCCTCCACCCCAGAATAGTGCGAAATTTGCCGAACGATAGGGCATCCTCCTCGGATGTGCCCGATATTACAGAAGTACTCCACGGTGCCGAATAATGTATACTGCGAATTCTGTGTGTCCACGACGCACAACACGGAGCAGTGCAGGGCGCTAGACGCACTTGCGGATCGACTGGATCGGCCCTCGTACTGGGTCAACGAGGCTGCGAGGGGAAGAGGTGGCGGCATGCGGGGAGGCCGAACAGGAGGACGCGGGCCGGTAAAATGCTACAACTGTGACCAGGAGGGTCATGTGGCTCGCGAATGTCCCCTTCCGCGATGACCCTGGTGCTCCCAGTGCCGGGTCAACGCCCACGCCACTGAAGACTGCCCAGAACTCATCAAAAAGTGGGAAGAGCGGGCGCGACAGAGGGCCACGAATCTGATAGGCTCAGAACCGCGAGGGGTCGCAACCCCTGACATGCAGAATGTTGCGATAATAACGAGAGGCGGAAAGAAGACTGGTGAGGATGCCCACGAAAAGGAGCCAGTACGAGTGGTGCGGCCGGCATCCCCAAAGAAGTTGATTAGGCCCGAGGTGCAGAAGAAGTACTTTCAGGAGGCGGTTGAGGCATTCGCCCAGTTGCGGAAAGAAGGAGGGCTGGAGGAGCCCCAGCTGCCGGAAACCGGTGATCAGCACGCCGCAGATGCTGTAGTTGCGGATTGGCTCCGGCTGTTTCTCAAGATTGTTGATGACACCATGCTGCGGCAGCAGCTCAGACAGGTGTTGGACGGAGCGCTGCAGGGGCGCGCAGAACCCAGAAACTTGGTAGACACTACGCCTCAATACGTGCAGCGTGTCAAGCGAAACAAGCAACGAACGGGCAAGGAATTTCGACTTAACACACAGATCGCAGGATTCCAAATCAGCGACACGATGTTGGACCTGGGGTCCGACGTCAACATATTGCCACGAAAGACATGGGAGGCTCTTGGAAAGCCCCGGCTTGCCTATTCCCCGATCCAACTTAGGATGGCGAACCAGTACTGTATTTTGCCAATCGGCCGACTCGAGGGTGTCGAGGTTGATGTTGCGGGGGTAAAGACATATGCCGACTTTGAAGTTATTGATATCATGGGCGATAAGGACCCCTATCCTTCTTTACTTGGCATTGATTGGGCTTTTGAGAATTATGCGATCATCGACCTCAAGAAGGAGCTGATGATTTTTGAGGATGGGGAGGTACGGGTGACTCAGCCTCTCGACCCGTATCAGGGTCCGCAATACACAGAACCGGTGGATAGTCGGGAGGATGCTCATATAATGGATCATCTCTATCAGATGACTGCAGGAAGGCGGGACGATTATATCAACCCGACCGCAACAGGGTCTATCAGTTGGCGGAGTGTGCAGAGCTCGGAGCTTGGTTCCGAGCTCGCGTGGGAAGATTGGCAACAAGGGGGTTATGAGACCACCACGCAGAGATGTGCCGCCATCGCTCAGGTCCGATGGGTGGGAACCGAGATCCGCGGGTACCCCACACTATCAAACATGCAATCAGTAAATACTTTTATTACCAAGGTGGAAGATCGGGTCCCAGAAGAGTGCCGGATACCACATTTGGATGTGGCCTTGAAGTCAACATCGGGACGATGGTGGAACAATCACCGCAACACTCTGTTGCGATGGGAGCTGGTGGCGGATGCACTATGGGCACGCTTCAAAGAGGATGAAGGGCCCTGCATTACACTTAAACACCATGGAGATTCAGACCCGCGACAGCACTTGCGGGCGTGCGAGGAACAGTGGCGCAGCACCAGCTACCCTGAGGAGTTGTGGGTCCACAGATTTATACACTCCCTGGGTACAATCCCCCAGGCCTGGTACCTAGCGGAAGAGCGGAAACGGGGAACTCGCTCTTGGCAAGCAGTTGCGGAGAAGTTCGTCCAGAGTTTCTCATTCGAAGGGGAGACGGCACAGGAATCTCAGGCCCTACACGCCGTCAAGGAGGTTCTGTTTTGCCGCCATCCCGAGCCCACTGAGGGACCGGTGGCGTCACGTTCAGGGGTGAAGAGCGAGTTGGTTTGCCAACGGGTTGACGGCGAACCAGGGGACGACAGTTTGGAGGACCTGAGGCATCTCCATTTTGACGAGAAGGAGGGTGAGCGGAGTGTCCGCGACGAGCCAACGACAGAAGGAGTCCATTTGCAGCCCCTAAAGACAAAGAAGTTGAACATAGGAACGGAGGAGAAACCGAAACTGGCAACGGTGGGAGATTACTGGGACGCGGAGACGACCAGAGAAATTTTCAGCCTCCTTCGGGAGTATGAAGATCTATTCCTGTCTTCAGTTGCGGACCTGAAGGGGATCAAAGGGGATTTGGGTGAGATGCGCATCACACTGAAACCAGGAGCCAGGCCGGTCAAGCACCGACCCTACCGGTTAAATCCACGCATCAAAGAGAAGGTAAAGATGGAGATCGATAAAATGTTGGCTGCAGGTCTCATCTTTCCTGTAGAGGAAGCTGAGTGGGTAAGTCCCATTGTCATCCAGAACAAGAAGGATAAAGCGGAAATTCGAGTCTGCGTAGATTACCGGAGTTTGAATAATGCTTGTATTCACGATCCGTTTCCCACCCCCTTCAGCGACGAAGTACTAGATCATGTCGCGGGAAACGAAGCTTACTCTTTCACGGATGGGTTTTCGGGCTACCATCAGGTGCGCATCGCTGAAGAGGACAAGGCAAAGACAACATTCACAACCGAGTGGGGATCATTCGCATACCATGTCATGCCGTTTGGACTGAAGAACGCGCCAGCCGTGTTTTCCCGGATTGTTATTGCTGCTTTCCGGGAGTATATTCACAAATTCCTGGAAGTCTATATGGATGATTGGACCGTTTACAGCCTGCTGAAGAAACACGCCTCCCTGTTGCGTGTTATGTTCGATCGCTGTCGCCAGCTACAGATTTCCTTGAATTTGAAGAAATGTATTTTTGCAGTACCATTCGGCACACTCTTGGGTCACGTGGTGTGTAAGCAAGGGGTCTGCATTGATCCCGCCAAGGTCGTGGTTATTGTCCACATGGAGGCCCCCGAGAACGTGAAGCAGTTGCGGGCATTGCTCGGGCACACTGGATACTATAGGCGTTTTATCCGCAGCTACGCCAAAATCACTGCCCCTTTGGAGAAACTGTTGCGGAAGTCGGAAGCTTTTGAATGGACAGCTGAGTGCAGGAAGGCACTGGACGCGTTAAAAGAGAAATTGGCGACGGCACCCATTCTTGTTCATCCAAACTGGGATAAGTAGTTCCATGTGCACATTGATGCGTCCGGGATTGCACTTGGCGCCGTATTAGCGCAACCCGGGGAAACGACAGTTGACCACCCGGTATACTTCGCCAGCCGACGCCTATCTAATGCGGAGAAGAATTATACCACGACCGAGCGGGAGGCGCTGGCAATGGTGTACTCTCTCCAGAAGTTCCGTCACTACCTCCTGGGCGGGAAGTTTACATTTTTTACGGACCATTCGGCCTTAAAGTATCTGGTCAATAAACCTGTGTTGGAAGGAAGGATTTGCCGGTGGCTTCTCCTTTTTCAGGAGTTTACGTTCGATGTAATTGTCAAACCGGGCCGGCTAAATGTCGGGCCTGATCATTTATCCAGACTGGAGTCGGGGGAAAACGATGGTCCATTGGATGATCAGCTTCCGGATGCTGATCTGTTTCGTGTTGAAGCGATTCCAGACTACCTGGCTGACATTGCCACATATCTGACCACAGGACAGTGCCCCGAGGATTACACGCCGCTTCAGAAACGCCACTTGGTTGTGCGGGCGGCCGATTATCAATTGATCGCAGGGCAGCTGTACAAGCTGGGCCTGGATGAGGTGTTGCGCAGGTGTGTTCTTGACCATGAACGGGAAGCGGTGATGTGGGAATGTCACAGCGGAGTTGCGGGAGGACACGTGGGGGCTAAACCCACCGCAAGGAAGGTACTTCAAGCTGGTCTATGGTGGCCGACGGTGCATGCAGATTGTAAGGCCTATGTGAAACGTTGCGATATTTGTCAGAGGACGGGACGGCCTTCGCACAGAGATGAGCTTCCGCTACACCCCGTGCATGTGTTGCGGCCATTTGAGAAGTGGGCTGTCGATTTTGTGGGGCCCATTGCCCCAGTTGCTCGCCATTCCAAAGCTCGGTACATCATTACGGCGACTGATTATCTCACGAGATGGGCTGAAGCAGCAGCGGTACGCGACTGCTCCGCTGAGACCGCTGCTCGGTTCATCTTTGAAAACATCATCAGCCGCTTTGGCTGCCCACGCAGCCTGACCAGTGATCAAGGCACGCATTTCATTAATGCCACGGTCAAATTGCTCCTGGAGACATTTATGATACAGCATCATAAGAGCAGTCCATACCACCCGCAGGCTAACGGCACGGTGGAAGCCTTCAATAAGATTCTGGAGAAGGGCTTGACGAAAATCTGCAACGCTCAGCGGGATGATTGGGATGAGCGGATACCAGCGACATTATGGGCTTACCGGACAACGGTAAAACGTTTGACAAACCAGACGCCATTCCAGCTGGTGTACGGCCGGGAAGCTGTGATTCCCGCCGAGTTCACCGTCCCCAACCTGTTGATTGCAACGTCCCTTCACTTCTCAGAGGATGCGTCACTGCAGGAACGACTCCACGAGCTACAGGAGCTGGACGAAGCTCGGTTTCTTGCGGAATTCCATCAGAAGGTTCAGAAGGCCAGACAGAAAGCGTGGCACGACCGCCACATCAAGACTAAAACTTTCCAAGTTGGCGGCAAAGTTCTCTTGTACGACAGCCGGTTCCAGAAGTTTCCAGGCAAGCTCCAGATGCATTGGCTGGGACCGTACTTTGTTATCGAGATCCGCGACTCAGGAGCCGTTCGATTGGCACAATTGGACGGCTCGGTTCTTCCAGGATGGGTGAATGGCGCACGCCTGAAGCCCTACCAGGAGTAGGTACCTTCTCCCTTTCCATCAATAACTCTCGCAACCGAGAGCACCCATAGAGTAGCGTAGTTGAATAACTCTCCCGCAACCGGGATGAGCATAGTTAGTCGTTTCCATTTCTTTGCAGTCAGTCAAATAAACCGTCAGTTGCGGCATCCATACCGCAACCGACCATGGTCGGAGCGGGCCAGTCCAGCGTGTCGCAACGCCAGTCCAGCGTGGCGGCGCGCCAACCCAGTAGGACGCCGCTCCCAGTCCAGCGTGTCCTGCACGAAGGATCCGTCCTCGTGCCAGCGTCAGTCCAGGTCATAACCGTCAGTCCTTTTGTCAGTCCGTAGGATAGCTCCGATTTTGGTCATAAATTCCCTTAATGGACAGTAATCATACCGTAATCATTCCCCATCAGCCGCAGTTCTCTCCGCCGTCGGGTCCGCCCATCTTCCAATGCCGCCGTCAGCAACTGTCAGATTACACACAGGCCTGCGATTGATCACACGATTATCGCAGGCAAGCATGATAGCAAGAATTAAATTCCGTTATGGAGTCTCATCAACCCCGCGCGTGCCAGCGGATGGCCCAATTTGCATGAAGGCTATCGGCGCCGGGATGACGGACCAATTCAGTTTGGAAATTTCAGTGACTCCCGAGCACTTGCAGCCTCAGAGCACTCAGAACTTAGCAGGGAGCTCCAGACGAATCCTCCAGGTCTATCAGAGACGCGCCAAGATGCCGAGAGCTGTTCTCTCCGTCCCGGAACCGGTGCTGGATCACAGAATTCACCGGCTCGAATTATCGCTGGTCGGTAAGTACGACAATGCGCCCTGCATGGACGCTAACTTGTCCGACCCGGTTGAGTTTCCCCATCTGCATTGGCAGACGTTCATGGAACACCGCTACACACCGGGGAGCAGCTCTAACAGTCGGATGAAGGATGAATTCCGGGGTCTTCAGCAGTCGACGTTAATGAATTTACGCAGTCTCCCTGTCTTCGGCACCACCGGACCAGTTCTGCAATGCACCCGGTTCCTCCTCAGTCGGGTGCAGAACGGGTCCCTATGGCTGAACGAGGAGATTCCAATCCATGCAGCTGATATTAGTCGGCTTACGGGGCTCTGTCAATTTGGGGCAGATGTTTCCTCTGCGGGGCAGACGGCCTCCAAGCGCGCCCGTAAATCGGCCGAGGCGGACCTATACACCAAATATGGTACTCGCCGAGGTGGCAAGGGTGCCAAGATAGATTTGATCAATGTACCAGAAATCCGGTTTGCTTGCTATCTGATAGCGAGCAAGACCATGCGCCATTACACCAAGGGCGAGTGCACCTTGGACACACTTTCGATTGCGGAGCACTGCGTCAAAGGGGCCCGATTGAATTGGAGCGCGTTCGTGTTGAAGGAACTCTTCGCGGCCTGCGAAGACAATTATAGACGGACCACCAGTTTTATCTACGGATACTTGCTCCTAGCCTTCGCCATGTGGAAATGGCATGTTCCTCCGATACGGACACCAGCGGAACTCACCAGGAGCCAACCATTCGCGATGCGATACTCCCCCTGGCAGGTGTCCACGGCCCCCAGCAGCAAGCAGGTGAACGCGGAGGCGTTCCGCGAATGGTATGGGAGGATGGTCGATGTGGTGGCCTCTCAGCAGCGGGTACCCCGGAACCTGCTGGATGAATACAGTGAACAAGTGTGGTTTGGCGTCAGCCATAATCACACTTTCATCCGGCCGGCTTGTGTCCCGCACCACACATTTCACATGGCGCCCTTGCGGTTCCAGTTGACCGACAGTATCTTCCACAGAGAGGTTTTAACATGGCCGAGGGTCGTTCGGCACGTTCAGGATGGTGTCATCCGATATAACTTTGATGGGATGCGGGCGGCCCAGCAGCCTGCCGCGACCAGTGCCGGGGAATCTTCCACAGTCGCAGTAGCGATAACCACAGAGGCCGCCGGGAGCGCAGCGACCCTGCCCGAGGCACTGGTCCCCATTGTGGAGCATATGAACGACCAAGTCCGGAGACTCAATGTGGCCACCCAGGTTGTTTCTAGTAGCGCCCCTATATTTCCTTCCTTTAATGAATTTCTTATTAACCGGTCACTTGGTCTCTCCCACACTGCTTCCCTCACTTCCCCAATTCCCACTTCCCTGTTCACTTCTGCCACCCCCATCATCACGACAATGGGTGAACCGGGCCCCGAACCCGATTCCTCTGGGCCACCCCCACCCAAGCGGGCCCGTATTGCAGATCCCGTGGTGGACCTTACGGAGGATGATCCACCAATCACGCCGCCCACAGCTACCTTGATCCCGGAGGAACCGCTGATTGACCCAGCAGATTTCCTCAACCTTCGTTTCCCTCCCTCCTCGGTCACTCCATCCACCGCCCCCTCTACCAGCAGACCACATGCCACTTCCCCCAATCTGTCCACTTCATCAGCCACTGTGTCCGATTCCTTGATCCGGGACCTCTTCGGCGGTGACCACGGGGCGGAGGTCACCTCCAGTACTGCAGCTGTGGTACCACCTGTTGACCCCGTGGCTGCGTCCCAGGAGCCCACTGCCACTATATTTGTTCAGCCAGACAGAGTTGGGGTTGATTCAACCAGCCCTTCCACAGCGCCAACCACGCAGCAGGACCGGCCAGAGCAGGATATGGCTACTTCGGTACAACAGCAGACGCCGGTCCACCTTCCAGAGCCTTCAGGCCGAGCAGCGGCCACCGGACTGTCTTCACAGGAACAGACACCTGAGCAGGGTGCCCTGCGCACAACGACTGCAGCACAACTGAGTCCAGCACAGTTATTTCTGCTCATTCAGCGGGCGGCCGGCCAGGCCGAGCAGATTCATGCAGAGCTACAGCGGCGATGCACCGAGCAGGGGAACCAGATCACGGCGCTTACTGAACAGCGCAATCAGCTACTGCAGGAGAAGACCTACCTCCAGGAACAGGCCAACATGGTTAATCAGGCGCTTTCCAGCGTATGGCCGGAGGCACGGGCTCACCATGCCCCACTCCCTGCTCGCATCGAACAGGACAGCATAGCCTTACAAGCTCGCCAGCTCGGAGACGTCTTCACCACCATTTGCAGAGAGAACCAGGAATTACAAGCGGCGTTGGCTGCACGGCCTACCCTCCCAGATCCACCCGTTGATTATTCAGGACCGGTCACTGCCAAGCAGGCACAGGCAGTCAATCTACAAGAGACTCTCCATTCCACGACAGCAGCGGCTTCGGCCCTTTTACGCAGCTTGCAGGAGTGCTCCCTCGCACTGACAGTCAAAACGCAGCCCATTGCTGCTCAACTGCAACAACTCGCCACCCAAATTCGGGCGACCACGGACCAGGCAAGATTAGACCAGCTCTACACTCAGACGGATGAGCTGGAACTTCAAATGCAGACGACCGAGGCCACATCAGCAGCAACTAAGCACACCATCCGGGAGATGCGGCCGCCCCTTCGCAGCCATGCCGAGGCAATGCATCAGCTAGATGCCACTGCCGAGTCCCAACTCGCCACGCTGTTCGGGGATGCACCGACGCCCATCGACGAAGCTACAGCCAACCGAATTGTTCAAGATGCTGACCTGCTTATGCAGGAATGGCAGCAAGCAGTAGTAACTTTCACGGAGCTTCGAGATGCAGCACTCTGCCGGGTCCCGGAGTTGGGGCCCTTGTTTGAATCAGCAGGTGGCGGAGTACAACAAGAAAGGGCAGCAGAAGAAAGAGCAGCAGAGCAGGGCACAGAGGCCGGCGAAGGTATGGAGGTAGAGACTGTCATTTGCGATTGACTCGCGGACGAGTCAAAGGATTGTGGTCGGGGCCTGGTGGGGCCCTTGTTTTTGTTTAAGTTTTGAATTTTGAACTTGGACTCTTTTTGAGTTGCGGAGGGAATACACATAGCTAACGCGACCGCACCGCGCGACCAGGAGTTGCGGAGCTACCAAGGCGGTGCAGAAGCACTTGATAACTGAAGATGGAACAGAGAGAAGTACAGATGAAAGAGATACATCAGCAAACAGGAAGTAGAACATGCAGACATCAGAAGAGAAGTCAGGAAAATCCAGAGCAAAGACGCAGAGAAGCCGCCAGACGCGACGAGCGGGTGAATAAAAGGCAATCACCCGGCTGAAGAAAGGAGGGTTGGTTGATCGGTTGCGGTTGCGGGATGATTGAACGCGGAAGCAGCCGCGGAGGAATCAGACTTGTTCTCTCCATTGGTCTCTACTCTCTATGTTTTGTATTCTCTGTTCTTAGATCCATCTGTATCTGATTTATGAGTTATCAGAGAAGGAAGCTATGTAATCATGTACTCGGCTGAAGAATAATATAAAGAAGGATTGTTGTCTCTATGTTTTGGGTTATGGGTTATGATGGGTTTACACTGCTTTAAAATTTTTAAGTTGCGACTGTCTGTATACTTGATTGGTGATCTTGCATGAATATTCTGGTATATGTAATGGATTCTCTTTCTTTCTGTGGTTGCGGGTTTATTCCTCGTCTATGATTTCTTCCCCTTTCCCATGTGGTCGCGGCACGCCTCGGGTGAGACGCTCTGTTCTTCCAGAGCAGGGTGAAAATGCCGGCGTGTTACTAGACTACACCGGACCCTTGTTGGCCACAACCCTGTGAACCTGGGTCTTGCCCGCGAGACCTTATTTTTCGCCAACACAAACACATAAAGAAAGATCAATCACACATAACACATATGTTTTTACTAGGAAAGCATAAAGCTAAAAACCCCACTATCATATATTATGTATATATCATGGATCATGAAACAATCTCATACAAAACTCTAATCCAAGATATCTCTGTACAATATACAATCGTCTCACATTGTCATACAAAAATTGGCAAATATATGCACTAATTTACTGCCTCCTGGAAGCCTGCCTCCACTGCGCAATCCTTGCTGATCACAATCCCTGAATGAATGAGATACTCCCTTGCCTTGGCTGCGTAATCCTCATTGGAATCTCCAATGTGTGTGTGGTTGCATGAGTGCACCCACTAATGTCACAACTAATAGTCAAACTGTCCCTTTCACCTATCTCTCAACTGGGTCTCCACTGGATCTGACATGCATGTAGTTAACAGTAGTAAATCTTTAGTTTCACGTGATATCGCTCCATGTGAATTAATTTAATATTTAATTCAATGATCACTCACTAGTGTATCTTTAGTTACAACTAGTTATAACTAGCACAACCGAGTTTAACTCACTTAACTGAGTTAAACTACTTTACAACTCACATAACTACACATCCAACTCTGTTACAATTTTGAATCACTCAGCTACAACTAAGTCCACTTGCGTGTCCCACCAACCAACCTTAGAACTCAAAATTCCTTTAGCTAACTAGTTTTCCACTTCAATTAACTGAAATCAAGTGCTTCAAGAGAATATATTAATATTTATTCTCCAATTATTATTAAGAGATAATAATAATCGACATGCATTCTATATTTAGACATGTGATCTATAAATAGACTTCGCACATGCATCTAAAAATAGAACCTCATCTATAAATAGAATTTTCTCAACCAACTCTAAATAGACTCCCACTATAAATAGAATTTACTCAACATTCCAAAAATAGACATACACCTAAAAATATCCTGCAGGCCCCACCTAGTGTAGGTGCTTAATTTTCACTAGGATCATCATCTTGTTGAATCTCAACAAGAAAGGGATTATCCTTCACCTCGATCCTGTCTCTATGGTATTCGAATTTTCTCTTGGTGAGCGCCTTCATCAGAATATCTGCATATTGATCCTCTATAGGAATGTACTGATGCAGCATGATCTTCCACTGCACAAAATCTTTGATATGATGATACCAGATATCTATATGCTTAGATCTATCATGAAACACATGATTAATAGAGATTTTAGTGCAACTCTTATTATCACAATGAATCACTGTAGGATCTAAATGAGAACTAAACAAACCAACCAGGATATTTCTCATTCAGATAAATTCACATGCAACTTGACTTGTTGCCATGTATTTCGCTTCCACTGAACTGAGTGCCACGGATCTCTATTTCCTGTTGTACCAAGAAACAGATGTAGATCCAATACTGAAGACCCCTCCTGATATGCTCTTTCTATCTGTTGGGCTACCCACCCAATCTGCATCTGTGAAGCCATGCAACATCACCTCATTCGTCTGTCTGTACCATAATCCATACTCAAATGTGCCTCTAAGATATCTCAGGACATGCTTGCCTGCCTTCCAAAAGAGCTTGGTAGGCTTAACCATCGCTTGACTAGATGGTTCACTGCATCGCATATGTTCGGTCTTGTATTTACTAAATACATTCGCGAACCCACTAACTTTCGATAGAAAGTAGCATCCACTACCTCTCCAGATGTAGCATCCTCTTTCCTCTATTTTCCTGGAATAGGAGTATCCATGGGTTTGCAACCCTCCATGTGAAACTTACCCAGTATCTCCCTTGCATACATGCCTTAAGACACAGAAATTTCACCTTCTCGCTGCCATATTTCCAATCCAAGGAAATAATGAAGGAGGCCCATATCCTTCATATTGAACTCCTTTGCAAGGTCCTCCTTGCATGAGTTTATTAGCTACTCACCACCATTTAGTATTAAATCATCAACATAAAGAAAAATGATTAAAATCTTACCCTCCACCAGAATTTGGTATAGGTTTGCATCCACCTCACTCTTGGTGAAGCTAAGTCTGATGAAATAGCTGTCGATCCGAGTGTACCAAGCATGAGGTGCTTGCTTCAGCCCATACAACGCTCTTTTGAGTCTACACACATATGAATCACTATTGAAGATCTCAATTCCTTTAGGCTGCTCAATTTACACTTCTTCCTCAATGATCCCATTAAGGAACACACTCTTCACATCCATTTGATGAATGTGCCAACCCATCTGCGCTGAGAGATCAAGGATGGTCCTTATGGAAGAATATCGTGTGACAGGTGCAAAGGTTTCTTCATAATCTATCCCCTCAATCTGTGAGAAGCCCCAGGCCACAAATCTAGCCTTGTATTTCTCAATACTCCCATCATCATCTTGCTTTACCTTGCAGATCCATCTTGAACCTACCACTGATTTATCAACTGGCCTTGGAACAATTTCCCAAGCACTCTTTCTGACAATGGAGTCATACTCCTCTACCATTGCATTTACCCATGTTGGCTCCTGCACTACTTATTTAAGGGAAGATGGCTTATTCACAATAAATTTTCTCATGAGATCCATGTATCCAGTGAATCGGTCAGGAGATTGTCTTTTTCTGCACTGTGAAATAGGGAGTCCTACATTCTATGCCGCATCAAGTTTCAGCCTCTCAACTTATGTGATATGCCTTCTACCAGTTTTGATGTTTGGCTCTGCGTGAGTGGAATCCTCCACTCCATGAACCTCCTTCTATGGCTGATCCACATCTATAGACTCATATTTGGGAACCAAAAGTTCCCCCTTTGCATGTATATATAGCTCCCTCTCAAGCGACAACTTCGAGGCTTTCTCCTCATTGAATTTTATATCCCGTCGCACTAAAGTCATTCGACTATTTGGAAAATACACAGGATAATTATGGGGTGTTTCTGCGTACCCCACAAATATCCCAACTTCAGTAGTCAGCTCTAGCTTCTTCCTGGCGTTCTTGGTGACATGCACATAAATGGATGAGCCAAAAATCTTAAAGTGAGAGACATAATGTTTCTTACCAGTAAAAGCTTCTTTAGGTGTACTCATACCAAGCACTATATGAGGACAAGGGTTTTGCACATAAACTGTAGTGTTGCATGCTTCCGACCTTAAATGCATTGGTAGGCCCTGATCATGCAGCATCGCTCGTGCGGCACCCATGATTGTTCTGTTCTTCCTCTCCATGACCCCATTTTGTTGTGGGTTATGCGGCGCTATGATTTCTCTTCGAATTCCCTCTTGCTACAAAAATATTTGAATTCGTTCGAGATGTATTCTCCACCATTATCGCTCTGGAGAGCCTTCACTTGCTTTCTCAACCAATTCCCAAAACTCACAGAACTTTGAGAATGTTTGATCCTTCTTCTGCATGAAGAATATCCAGCATTTACAAGAAAATTCATCAAAAAAAATAACTTAATACCTATGTTTTGATGTTGAAGCAACCGAGAATGGTCCACACATTTGTGTGAACTCTCTCCAAGATCACTGAAGAACGCTTCTCCTTTTCGTGAAAGGTGGACTTTACATACTTCCCCATGTTGCAACCCTTGCACTGATATAACTGAGCAAGTGTTCCCATTAGAATTCCAGTAGATATTTGTTGCATGACTTTCAAATCTCCATGATGAAGATGGCCCAATCTCCTGTGCCATAATTCGCCCTCATCCCGGCTCACCACTTTTTCTGCCTTTCCCATCATTGCAGCGCAACCTTCTACCTCTAGCTTGTAGATATTATTGACTTGAATCCCTATCCTCTTAGCTTGACTTATTTTTTATGTCACAGGAAAGCTTTTCCATCGCTGAAAAACAATGTCATAGCCTCTGTCCTCCAACATCGCAACTGAGACCAAGATTTTCTTCAGACTTGAAACATGCATAACATCTTTCAATTGAAATGGTTTACCTAACTCCCTCTCAATGGTAATGGTACCAATGTCGGTCGCACTGTATAATCCATCGTCACCCATATCTATATGCATTTGGAGATATTTCTCCTCCAAGTCACTGAAAATCTCCTTATCTCCTATCATGTGGAAGGAAGCACCACTATCAAGATACCACACCGATCCCATTGCGCTTGAAACCAAGCATGCGATCAAAGAGAAATAAAGTTAAAATTGTGAGTTAAGGGCCTTACCAGCTGCAGCTCCAGCGGCCTTCTTGTTCTTCTTTTTCTGTGGGCAGTTAGTGGCGAGATGCCCATGTTCGTGATAGTGAGAACACTTCACCTTGGACAAATCCAGCTTCTTTCCTTTAGACTGAGATTTTGAATGGAATTTATTCCCCCTCCCTTTCCTGGCCTTCACAGCCAAAGCACAATCCTCTTCATCATCATGCTTTAATGAAGAGCCGTCTCTAGTGTTTTGTCTGAACTCCTCCTCCACTAGATCCGACCACAGTCATTCCCAATCCGGCAGTTTTTGCCGTCCATTGATAGAGTATTGATAACTGTGCCAACTCTTAGGAAGTCCCAAGAAATCCAAGATCACCAAATCATCATCAAAAACCATGATTACCACACTCCCCATTTCATCCCGACATTGGAAACAATTTGTGAGATACTTAGGAATATTGCCGCCCTTCTCCATCTTGATCTTTCTGAGTTTATCCTTTAGCACCAATTTCCTATGGTCGCTACTACTTTGGAAAATATCTGTCAAAGACTTCCACATAGCAAATGGAGTGGCTTTCCCATGAAGGCTTGAGACAATATGGTCTCGTACACCTTCCAACAGAATCCTTCTCGTCTTCACTACTTTCTTTTTCCAGGTGTCAAGTAATGCAACATACGTCTAAGTGGGCTTAGGGACATCACTGTCGATGAATTCCTTCAAGCCATTATCTTCAAGCACCACCTTCATCCTTTCCTTCCAGGCAATGTAGTTCGAGCTGCCCTTGAGTTCATACTATATTCGTAAGCCATTGAAATCCATTTCCATGTTTACTCAACTGTTGCACCAAGAAATTCTTGCAGCAAACTCGAATTGTTTCCACCAAGAAACTCAGCTACTACTTCAAAATTACAATCTTATTTGCTCCGATACCAAGTAGAAATTTTAATACAATTATGCATTTCCTGTATTCTCCTAATCTAACAATTATATGCCACTATTAAACACATAATCCTTCTACTAAAATATTTTTGGAAATTTAATCGCCAATTGCAAACACATGAAGAAAGATCAATCACACATAACGCAGATTTTTTTACCGAGAAAGCATAAAACTAAAAACCCCACTATCATATATTATGTATATATCATGGATCATGAAACAATCTCATACAAAACTTTAATCCAAGAGCTCTCAGTACAATATACAATCGTCTCACACTGTCATACAAAAATTGGCAAATACATGCGCCAATTTACTGCCTCCTGACAACCTACCTCCACTGCACAATCCCTGTTGATCGCAATCCCTAAATGAATGAGATACTGCCTTGCCTTGACTGCGCAATCCTAATTGGCATCTCCAATGTGTGTGTGGTTGCATGAGTGCACCCACTAATGTCACAAATGATAGTCAAATTGTCCCTTTCACCTATCTCTCAACTGGATCTCCACTGGATCTAACATACATGTAGTTAACATTAGTAAATCTTCAGCTGCATGTGAGATCACTCCATGTGGATTAATTTAATATTTAATTCACTTATCTCTCACTAGTGTATCTTTAGTTACAACTAGTTACAACTAGCACGACTGAATTTAACTCACTTAACTGAGTTAAACTACTTTACAAATAACATAACTACACATCCAACTCTGTTACAACTTCGAATCACTCAGCTACAACTAATTCCACTTGCATGTCCCCCCAACCAACCTTAGAAATCGAAATTCCTTCAGCTAATTGGTTTTCCACTTCAGTTAACTGAAATAAAGTGCTTCAAGAGAATAGATTAATATTTATTGTTCAATTATTATTAAGAGATAATAATAATCAACATGCATTCTATATTTAGACATGCGATCTATAAATAGACTTTGCACATGCATCTAAAAATAGACCTCATCTATAAATATAATTTTCACAACCATCTATAAATATACTCCTGCTATAAATAGAATTTTTTCAACATTCTAAAAATAGCCTGCGGGCCCCACCTAGTGTAGGTGCTTAATTTTCACTAGGATCATCATCTTGTTGAATCTCAACATCAACCCCCTGGAGGCTTTGAAGAACCCAGCTACTCTACCATTGACAAGTGGGGCAATCCAAGGAGAGGAGATACATAGTTTGATCCATCTTATGCTTTTTTCTCCCATTTCCATTTTCTTGAGGATCTTCCAATGGAACACATGATTTACCATATCGAAGGTGTTTTCCATGTCCAACTTAATTACCATGCCTTCATCCCCTCTTCTCTAGCTTGATTCAATTGCCTCTTGAATTATTATAATATTGTCAAATATTTTTTTGCCAAGCACGAACCCCCCTTCGTTGTCGGATATCATGAGAGGCAGTAGGGGCTTGAGTCTAAGGGCCATAATTTTTGAGAAGATTTTATAGGAGACGTTGAAAAGTGAAATAGGTTTGAATCTTGCAAAGGAGGAAGGATTATCCCCTTTGGGAATCAAGGCTAGGAAGGAGGAGTTGATCCCCCCTCCCATTACAAAGTTCTTAAATTAATATCCCACCATTCTGAATAAATATTTCTAGACTACATCCCAAAAAAAGTTGTAGAAGTTGGCAGTGAAACCATTCGGCCCCAGGGCTTTTTCTGGAGAAAAGGATAAAACCACTCTCTTTATTTCATCCTTCCTGGGGAGGATAGAAAGTTTTAGGTTCATATCCTTCTTTATTACTTATGGGATGGGTTCAAGGAACCAATCCTCATCGTCTGCTTCCCCTATAGGGCTACCAGTATAAAGGTTTCCAAAATGCTCAACAACTGCTCCCTTAAGCTCCTCAAAGCTATCGATAGTTTTCCCTCCATGAATAATATGGGATATTTTGTTTTTTTTTATTCTCTGAATTTTACTTGTTTATGAAAGATTTTGGTGTTTATATCCCCTTCGCTTAGCCAATTATTTCTTGACTTAAACCTCCAATATTCTTCCTCTTTCCTAAGGTTTGAGTGAAGGGATTTGAAAGTTTCTTCTTCCTTTTGGAAATCTGTAATAATAACCTCATTTCTTTCCATATTTCCTTGAATATCAGCGAAATTTTCTTCCATGTTTTTAATGCACCCCAAACTTCCTAAATAAATTTCCTTTGCCCATTTTTTAATATATATTTTCAATCTGCGAATATTCTTTTCCTAGATGGTGATCAGACTGCAATCCACCCATGCCTCCCAAGAGAGGGCCACCTAATCCAGGAACTCCTGGGACTCCAACTACAGAGGAGAGAAACGAAAATGGATAGGTCTGAGGTATTGAGGTAAGGACATCAGAAGGGAAATAGGGCAATAGTCATAACCAGCCAAGGGAAGGATGGAGGATTCCAGGAAGATGTTGAGAGTAAGAAGGTTATCAGAAACAAGATATATGTCAAGTTTGGTTGCAATGTGCCCCAACCCACTCTCTTGTTTGTCCAAGTGTAAAGTAACTTCTTCGGTTTAACATCACAAATATTTAGTAACAACATTAAGTCTTCCATGTTTTCCTGGAAGGAATCCTGGACCGAAGTGTTGCCTCTCTTCTTGTTTCGACTCATGGTAGTATTGAAATCGCCACCCAAGATACAATTTTCCCCATATTCAGATTCTTTGAGCTCCATCAAGTATTTCCAGCACTCTTTCTTCTCCCAGAAGTGAGTAGGCATGCTTACATTTATAATAGTAAAAGGACTCTTAAGATCAATATGAGTAAATGAGGTTGCAATCCAATGAGTGGATTTAGTGGAGCTTACGAGTTTAAGTTTCGTCGGATTCCACAGTGTTCACAATCCTCCCGAGGCTCCACATGAACTTACTATCTCGATATTGCTTTGGCCCTAAATCTTATTATGGGATACATAAATATTTTGTTCATCCAAATTTGTCTCTTGGAGAAGTGTGGTGGCTGGATTTTCTTTTTTAATCAGGGATTTGACTCCCCTCATTTTTTTCTTTTTTTTCCTTTCTTTTTTTTATTTGAGCCCCTACAATTCCAATAGATTATATTCATTAATCACTTTTTTGGGGTTTCCTGTCCCCCTTGCTTAGGCCCATGTTGTTTCCTTTTTTACCTCTGCCTCCTTTGTTTCCGGATCCAGATAGTTGTCAAGGGATGGCATGCTGAAACCCATGCTCCTTGTCTTTTTATATCTTTCCCTTTCTGATTTCCTTTTTTTTGTTTCTCCCCGGTCTTTTCCCTTTACCACCTACCTTATTTGTCCTAACTATTACCGGGGGATCTTCCGCATAGTTGGGATGTGTGGAAGAACCTAGGCCTTATTTTGATGATTGGAAGCCTTCTTCGCTCTCTTCCTCTAAAGAGGACTCTTCATAGCTGCTCGATGTTTCAGGACTTGAGTTCTCCAGATTTAGAGTTCTGGAGGGCTGAGATTCGGGTCCATGCAGGGCCCTGAGGGATTTCTCGGTGACCAACCCGAGGGGAGTAGCCACACCGAAAGATTCAGAAGCCACCACAATCGTATCCAGATCTATTTCCAATACCTCAAAGGGGTTCTCTATATATAACCCCTTTAACGAAAGAAGACCCGGTGCCAAGGGGAGGGGGAGGTCCCCCATCCTGAGGGGCCGAAGGGGTGTTAGAAGGGCCTGACTACTGAAGGTGCTAAGAGTCTTTTCTCCTTTTAAACCACTGCCATTTTTCTTTCAGTTCTTATCTAGGAGTAACTTGAGCCTCCTATTTCTTGGGGAATTTTTTGGCGAAGTGACCATATTCATGACACAAATTGCACTTAAAAGGTAGTTGTTCATAGTCTACTTCCTGAATATCTAACCAGTTATCCATACAAAGAGTAACAGTTTTCGGGAGGCCCTTTTCAAGGTCAAAATCCACATAAATTCGAGCATAGGAGAAGAGGCCATCCTTGGGCTCAGAATATTATATGTATTTTCCAAAGGAGTTTCCAATCATTCAAAAAGTTGCATCATTCCAATAATGGAGGGGAAGGTAAGGAAGTTTCACCCAAACTAGGACAAAAGAGGGGACATCACATCTTGGGTTGAAACTCAGGCTCTAGTGGTCCAAGTACATCCCTTGAGAACCGATGAAGTAAGGACCACTCCGAAATACTAGGTCTTTGTCAGGCTTATTCTCAAAATAGAAGTTAAAGAAGCCCTTCCCATAGAATGAGGAAATGAAAACTCCTTTGATAAGGGTCTCCTAGTTCTTCTAAACCCATGATTTTACCATGCGAGGGGAAGGAAAAAGGCCCGTGAATTGGCCTATTAAACCCCGGTCTGCAAGCTAGAGAGCTCGAGAGTGGGCTTGGGGAACACATATTTGAATCTTGGGGATCTCTTCAAAACACATAACGAATTTGGACGACCCCTTTTTGTAGAAACGTGGAGCAACCACCACCAGCGTGTTGAATGCAACAACATCTTTTGGGGAAGGCCCCTCCTAGGAGGGCATAGCCATGGGGGCAGCTAGCCAACCTGAGAAAGGTCGACATACCAAATATCACTCATCGCGTGAATACATTCGGTCACACAGAACACTAGGAATGATGTGCGCACTCGGGTTCAGGGGCAGAGAATAATCACCAGAGGCATAGGCACTCTGGGCCCCACCAGCAGGGGGCTAGTGGGCCGATGCAGGGGCACCTCAGGCTTGTGGAATCATACCCTACAACCTCTGACCTAACCAACAACCTCTTGGGCTCCTCGCTGAACGAAAAAACAATTCTCTTCCTAATTTTAATGGACAATATATTATACATTTTCTCACCAAACTATTTTAATTACTAATTTAATTATATATAAAAACAAATTTAATTAAAATGTTTTAAATTTTGATTTTATTGGAATTTTATTAATTATTTTGGTATTAAGAACTAGAAATTAAAAAACAAAATAATTTTTTTTAAGATTTTGTTGATTTATATAGCATAAATAAATTTGTGCTATATTTATTCATTTCAAAAAAAATCAAATACCTCCACTGTACTATGTCAATAAAAAAAATCAATACAATTTAATATAATAGTATTGTGAACTACAAATATTCATAAACAAATTTTATAAACATTGAAATCCTTTTTTAAAATAGTATCCAATTATATTAAATATTTGAATGTTTAAGAATGAACTAAATATTCTACATTTCAATTTTTTTTTTTTTTTGGGGAACTTATCAAGATTTTGACTTAATTCAAATCAAAACTAACAAAATAGAAATATGTTTAAATTTACTAACAAAGTCGAAATATGTTTCAGTGTATTTATAAATAATATATAACACTCATGATATTTATCCTTATATCATAATCATTTATCACTTCTTTTTTTATACCATTGTGTTCATTTTTCTTCTTACACATATTTTTTTAATTTAAAAATAAAAATAATTATCTTTTTACATATTAAATATTCAGTTATAAAATGTTATTATTATTTCATACAAATCACAACATTATAATATTGTATACAAAATATTAATAAGTTGAAAAGCAAAAACATGTAGAAATATATTGTATTATTGATTATTTGTTTAATTTTTTTCATATATAACAAAGTAAACATTTTCTTATATTTAAAGTTATAAATTATCTTTCGATCTCAAACATTAATAAGACGATTAAATTATTACTCTCATCTTTTAATTTCATGAAGTGCTACATTGCTTAAAATAAAAACAATTTCAAAATATGAATCCAATAAAAACAATTTCAAACTTGCAATCAATATTTTATTGGTTAAATTTATGAAGTCAAAGAAAATATATTTTGATCAGTGCATAACCAAACACCCCGATTGGTTCAATTTATCAAGGCAAGGAAATTATTTTTTCACCATATAGTACATATAAATCAAGTAAGTGGTATCGTTTAAACTTATTATACAATCATATGAATTATGAGTAAGATTTTCCAAAAAAATTGATAAAAATCAATTTAAACACTTTTTAGTTCTTATATTAAATTGGAAGAATGATTATTAATTAGCAATTGTACTAGATGTTGTAAAGCAAATGTTGTAAGGCGGTAGTATAGGAACCAAATGCATATTCCCCATGTTACGTTAGAGTGCAACAAGTGGAATTCAATATTTGAGTTAGTTTATTTAGAGTCCTTGTGAAATTTCTAGAATGTAGGTTGAGCCATTTGATGTTTGAGTCTATTGATTTAGAATATTTATCCAATTGTGAAAGAAATATCAATAAGTGAACTTGCATGTGTAACATTTCTGGATTTCGATTTTATTTATTTATTTAGGGGGGAGGGACTTGCCATGGAACCTCACTATATGTATAGACATTTGCTAGATGTAGGGATTTGGTGGTAAGCCAATTGATTCACTTGGCAAGATGTGTAGTATTTTAAGCTTTATTTCCCAATGCACATGCTATAAGAAATGCTAACTCCAAAACCATGATGAGAACATGGGTTCCTCATAAGCATGGATTTATAATTGACACCTAAGCTTAAGGAACTAAAAATAAATGAAAATATGGAAGCAACCATGTGACATGTGAGATATATTATTCAATATTTGAGTCTCATTATTTCATAATAAAAAACACATTTTGATTGGAACCTTCAATGAATCAATGGACATTCTCTTTATCAGTGACTGGTATACAAGGATTCACAAAGTGAGTTAGTTTGACCTCACATAACTCAGGAATTCGGTTTTTCATTGGACCATACTTATTTGACTGAAATATATGGTTGATATGATGTAGATTGGTTAACTTTTTTTGAAATTTTCTTGTTGTGGCAGGATCTTCCAACAACCATTGATGCTAGAAATGACCTTGGAATGTTTAATGGAGTTGTTGAGCTCTAGAATTGCCTTCTCTTTTACAAACCTTCACTTCATTTCATCATTCTTTTATCACTTCATAAGCCTAAAATCAATGAAGAATGATTAGGATTGCTTAAAGGTTACATGCAATTGATTAACATATTGTATTTTCATGATTTTTGTTGTTTTAATAATTTTCTGCAAAATAGCTACAGAATGCAGACGTTCCGTAGTTGATCCCGCGTTCCGCGGCTATTTTAGTGTTTAAATGGGTTACAGGTGTCGTCTCAAAGAAAGGCGCATATGGGTGAATTCTAGACTTCATCCACATCATTCGTTGCTCTCCACGAAGTTTGAACGGAATTCTGTAGGTGGTTATGCACGTGGAAACTCAAACTAGGAGATAGACTCCTAATAGGACAAGGACAGTCCAGATGTCCTTGATCATATTACGAAGCCACCATTAGAGTTCTAGTTCGATTTTAATATGGACAAACATTCATTCCTATGTTATCTCAGATACGATTATGTAAATTTGTTATAAGAATCACTCAGGAGACCGAGAGACGCTAGCTAGTGGATGTTTTGTTTTTAGTTCTCCAAGACTGTGTTACTCTTTTTTTCTGAACGTTTTCCTTTAATAAAAGAAGTTCAGCTTTGATGCATGAATTGAAGCAATGTTGAGGAGTTAAAGATTTCATGCTACTCTGGTGGTAGAGGGCCCCTGCCTCCTGAGCAGCCTTGTTTTATTGTTTAGATAAGTATTTTAGTCTCGTTTTCATTTCTAGTTTAAGTAGATTTCTGAAGCTTAGGTTCATATTTGTTTATATTCACTATCACAGCTAAACTTACTCTAATAAACTCTTCCAAAATATCATGACGATGAATAAGGTACAACTATGATAGTGTAGGTTTTAGTTGCATTTGCTTTCGTTAATTATCACAGTTAAAACTTACTCTAATAAACTCTTCCAAAATATCATTATGATGAATAAGGCATAACTGTGGTATTGTAGGTTTTAGTTGCTTGTTTACACTAAGTATCACAGCCGGTCTTACTCTTACAAATCTCTTCCAAAATATCATAACAATGAGTAAGAAATAGTTGTGGTGTCTTAGATTTCAGTTGTATTTGCTTTCAGTTTTATGTTTACGTTCAATTGCATTGCATAATACAGCCAAGACTGTTTTACAAACTCTTCCAAAATATCATTCATCCTGAATAAGATAGGCTGTAGAATTCCATAGACTAGCTGCATGTTAATTAGAGCACTCCGGAGGTAGATTGCATTTAATTCAGCCCTGTAATTTCATTTCATTTTAAGTTTGATAATGGCTTTTAGTTTAACACTGTTCACTGTAGACTAGTAACACCCTAGTTTAGTCTTAGCTTAGCTCACTGTGTTAACATTCCAGTTTAGTTGCTATCCATTGCATTTTAAATTGTATTAGTTGTTAAATTTAAACACCACGGTCTTCATTATTTACAAAACTTCTTTTGTTCCAAACTCATACTAATACATAATTATCTGGACAGAAGGTAGTATCAGTCTAAGGCCTGGAGTATTTTGCAACCTTTTTACCATTTCACAAACAAGCCTTTTCTCAAAGACCATTCTAAAAGAAAATCTATAACTTTTGAGTGAGGCCTAGTGGTGTTAAATTGAGTTGCAGAACAGAATTAGAAGCTAGTTTAGAGTAGAAATCTTATTATGCTACAAATGTTCTTTTAAAAATATATTCCAATAAACCTTTAAACCATGGATGAGATGTTGTAGCATTGTAAGTTGATTGTTTGATTGTTTAAATTAGGAGAACTTCATTTATACTTAACTTGTCCATTTCTCAAGTTCTTCCAACACATCTTTAATGAATGAATTGGATAAGTTCAAGCTCATGTTGTGATTTGTTTCCTTGCAATGAAGTCATTATCAAGCTTTGCATTTGTTGTTTGCCAACCATAGTTTAGGCTTTGCTCTGTTTTAGTATTTGCATTTGTTATTTGCCATCCATAGTTTAGGCTAACAACTTCTTTTCACCAGCATTTAGTTCTTTCCCTTTTCAAACATAAAACAATAAAACCAAAAACATCAGAAAACACTAAACACAACGAATTAGGAAGAGATTACTTAGGCACATATGGTGCACTTCACTTCAACAGTTTACTAGCCCTGGTTGACAATTTATGTTATCAATTTAGGAACACTAAGTTGAGCACAAACAGGAGTGATTTTTAGTCGGAAAAGGCCCTATTGCTAATTTAGTACCTGGTGGTATTGAATACAACACATTTATTGTTCATCCTGGTACAGTTCATAGTGTGTATGAGATTTGTATTCCTCTTGTTTATGTCTAATGGTACACCAGGTTCTCTAGAGTGATATCGAAGGTGCTTTTGAGGAACAAGAACCATTTTTATGATGGTCATTTTGTTTGGGTCTACCTGTATTCTTGTTTGTGATATTGAGTGGCCTAGGACTACCCCTACTCTCTTTAAGAATTCACTCTTCCCAACATTAGGTCGGATAGCTGTCCCACAACATTGATGGTGGAGGTGTCTTTCTTCTTTCTCCCAGGTTTCTTAAATCACTTTTCTTTGATGATCCTATTGTAGATAGGAACATCCTTAATGGCCTAGAGAAGGGGTATTTTCACACACAAATTTTTCAGTTCTCCCAAAATTTTAGTATGTTCTGGGGTGTACTGACTAGAGTGGATCAAGCGCTCACGAAAAGGAGGTTTTTTGGATCTGGGGTTTTCTTTCTTCCTTTTCCTCCTTAGCCTCTACAAGTGGAGATGGAGGATGATTGTCCGAAGTATTCTTCCTGGCCGAAGTTTGGTCTCATGTATCTCCATGGAATAAGTTGGATAGGATGTTTCTCCACTGTAAACCTATTGTGCCAACTTGTTTTTCGGGCTCAAATTGGGTTGGGCAGGAATTTGAGGCAACTTAGGTGGATTAGGTTGAGGTGAAGGAAGTAAAGCAGGTGGTTGATTGTGTTGGGGGCACCACCTTTGTCATGGCTTACTCCACTGAGGTGGTTGAGGAACATATTTCTAGAATGGTTGGTTCACAGGCTGAGGGTGATATGCAGGGTTGTAAGGCCAAGTAGGAGCTGCAGGCCATGATGGAGGAGTGGATGTGTACCAAGACTACATATGTGCATTCTGGTTTGTATGACAGTAGGAGTAAGGTGCACCTTACATACCCTGCTGATATGACCAAGGCCCTTGAGGCCTCCTTTGATTTATGAAATAAAGTTTCTTAGGTCCTCCTTCCCCACCTTGATATACAACTTTAAGCCCAAGTAATGAGGGACACTTATCAGTTCCATGATTCTCTTCACAGACTAAGAAAACCTGTATGAAATTTAGTGGGCATTCATTATGAGGGTGTTTTTCAGTACATCTAGGGAAGAATATATCCAAGGCCCTTTATGCTTCCTCTTACTTCCTCTTGATCTTCATTAGATCCATTTGCAAAGAAAAAGTGTGTAACATCTCACTATTGAATTCTTCCAACATATTTCCAATATCATGCTTAATGGAGGTGGAAGAGGAAGGGGTGTTGGTCATGCTTTGGCTAACTCAACCTTTCTTCCTAGCTGTCCTAGAGTGTTTTCTAAAGACAGTTTGGATGTACTCATAAGGTAGATGGTAGATCTCTCCACCAAAGAGCATATTAAGGGTTTCTATCACCTTTTTCCTGATCCCTTGGAGAAGTGCCAATTTAAGTGATCCAGGATCAAGAGTGCAATTGGTTATTTTATAGTTTAGGTGGAATATTTCTTCATAATCCTCCATGGATCCATAAGGTCCTAGAGTCATCCTAAATATTTCCTCTTTGGTTTCCTTAGACCTGCAATAGTCTCTATATTTTTTGCTAAAGGACTCTTGCATATGTGCCCAGGTAGTGATGATGTTCCTAGGCAAACCCATGAACTAGTGTAAGGCTGCATCCTTGAGGGTGGATGGGAATAGTTTTATATTTTAGTCATCTGATGCATAGTCATAGGTCCTATTGAATAGGAAACTCGAACATGAAGGTGTCAAGATCTTCAGAAGTAATTTCATGGAAATGTGGAAGGGTTGAGGGACTGATGTTCTTCATTCTAGTTTCCCTATCTGCTTCTCTAATGGGAAAGACTCCTTGGGTTCCAGTATCAGCCATGAATTGACTTAGTGAAGCAAGTTACTTAGGTGATGAAAGTTCCTCTTCTTCTCCAATAGGTTCTTCAAAGTTTTCAAGTGACTCACCTATGGTGTGTTCAACCCCACAGTCATTGAAGAAGAGTGAAGGGTGACTGTGTGGGGATGTGGGGGTTTTTGGTAAAAAAATTCCTTTTTTATCCCTACTCCTACAAGCCATGAAAGTCAAACTATTTTTGTATTTTTCAATATTTTGGAACTTAATTCAAAATAAAAGAAAAAAATAATGCTAAAGCAGAATTAAGGCATGTACTTATGCACCTTCCTCGACAATGACACATAAAAGTGGTGAGCCCTGGTATTGCACCAAGAGTGTTGAAACTCCCAGAGGCTATTCAACTTTACTTTATCAACCCAGGGTTCATACAAACTTGGAGGTGACAGTGTTATATAAAAAACAGATGAATTCTACTCATGCCATCATCTTCTCAGTTCTATGATGAGTTGCTACTGCTAGGGCTACTTCTAGGAAAGGAAGATTTTCACACTTCTGAATGAAATCTAATACTGAAAATAACCCATGACGTTTACTCTATAAAGAAGAACAGAAATTATTCTAGATCATAATGACTCATCTACCTATCTGCAAGAAAGGAAATCCACACTTAAGCTAATGCAAGAAATACCATTAAACTAAGTGGCATTCATGATTTAAATTATTGAATTGAACTTGTAGAAAGGGAAACTAATCTAGGCACACATGCTGAACCAAATGAATTATTGAACTCTATCTATATCATGCTTAACAATGCATCTGTCAATGACCTAACTATGCTTGTAAATAACTTTTTTTTGCAGCAAAAGAAGGAGGTGATGATGTGACCTAAGAGGGTATTGGAATCGAGGTTTCAGGGTTGAAGGTCTCTTGGAGGCTATGCCAAGTGTAAATTATGTGAAAGAGAGGTTTTGGGTTGAAAAAGTGACATATTGGCACTGCTACGGGATTTCCTATAGTGCTAGAGGATGTCCTGAAACTCTACAGGAAACAGGGCAAGGGTAGTTTGAGGCTAGAAATGGTGAGGAAAGGGGTAGGAGAGGTGGAATGAAGTTGGATCTAGGTGTATGGAAGGTATCCAACCCTTTTTCCAATCACAAAAATTCTCTCAAATCATGTCTTGCACTTCAAAGGTGGCTCTCAGTGTAGTGGTGTAGATTTCAAAAAACAGGGCAAAATGAAATTTGATTGGAAGTTGGCTGATGAGGGGTGGAAACTAAAGCTAATGGTGTTGGGGAAGTCCTCATATACTATTCTACTCAAACCTACAAGAAAACTACCTTTTCATGCATCAATCATTGACAAATATATCATGAAAATGGTGAAAAATATGAGTTGAATTTAAGAAAATGTACCTATGTACTTGAAACATCAAACTAACTCCGCGTCCGCAACATGTTCATGATAAACAAATCAACCTATCTAAATTTTCCAAAAAATCATAAACTGAAAGCAAGTTTGAGTCTGTGATGAAGATTTACCCTCCTCAAGATCCAATGAAAGAGGTGAGAGAGGGAGGCTTTAACACACTTTTTATTTTATTTTTATATGCTACTTCAACATGAACTAAAAGAGATAAACTACAACAATAATGAAATGTAAAGAAACTAACTACAACAACATGAAATATAAATAATCTAACTACAAAAATAGGAAATGTAAGGAAAATAACTACAACAACATGAAATTTAAACACAAATACATCAGAGAGAAAGAGGCCAATGGATTTATCCCTAACCCACAAGCTCAACTCCTTGAAACTAACTCAATGAAGCAGAAACTAAATCCTCATTTTATTTCATCACCAATATTTCTACATAGCATATGAAAGTCACACATTTCTATTACCAAACCTCAGAGTGCTCTATCTATCTCTAAAAATGGAATCCTAGTGAGCTCTTGCTATGCATTATTTATCCTAAAGGGTAGCTATCGAAAAGTAGGTGGTTTGTCTCCTTGGAACTCGAGAGAAGTGGAGCTTGGATCCCGTTGATCTTCCACTTGCCTGGATGTATTTGATTTAGAGTTGTTGGAGGATAATCTCAAGGATACCTTGGCTTCCTTTAGGAGTTAAGTAGGTGGTCAACCCTCTACATTCACTCTTTGTTGTCTAATATGAGCCTTGATTATGCAATCTTCAGCAAAAATGACATATTCTCTTGATTTTCTTGCATTTAAACCACATTAGGCCTTGGAAGTATGACACCCTTAATACACCATCTACACTAAGAAACATATGACCATAATGCAATTAAATGTGAGAAAGAGAGATTAATTAGGCTAAAAAGGTGACAATTAACCCCTTAAAATGTACCTAATGATGGTGCTCATCACCTCGACCTCATTGGGGACATGCAAAGAAAAATAGAGAAATAGAATACTGCTCTAATACCACTGATTCATAATTATGCAGGAACACAAAAAATTACAAAAATGAACATAAACATAGATATGTAGCAGAAATAAATTCTCATTTCATTAACATCAAAGAACTATAATATGCTTACATATAAAATAGAAATAACTAGCTCGGGAAATGGTAGTTTATCTCTAATATGATATGTGGCGGCTACATGCCTTTGATCTGTGTTATAATGAGGCTCAAGGGCCTTTTTATTATTTAACATCAAAGGGAAACCCTAAATAACCAAAAACCTGACCCTAGGAGATGGAACACTAATGGTTTGTGGGTGGCGTTGGGGTTATATAGCCAGCCAACTTCCCGAGGTCGTAACTTGGTCATATTATCTCTCTTTGGCACATAAGATACTTCGTTAGAAACATCTCTCTGAGTACTATAATATTTGCATGAGGCCCTTATTTATATATTTGGCCTTGCTATGGACCTTAAAAAAAACGTCATCTAGGGGGTCAAAATAGCTTTGGAATTCCAAGACCCGAAAACTGATAAAAGTAGTAAATTGTGTTATAAAAAGAAAAAAATTAAACCAAATTTAGGTCTAGAATAGGCAATTGGCCACCATCATCCACCTTGATCAATTTTTGAAGTGGCCAACAGTGCCATTTTGTAAGTGATGGAGCCAATATGTTGAATCACCTAATAAGGCCCCATAGAATTTTGGAGCTAATTTTTGGAATCCCTTATCTTTGAGAGAGTTCTACTTATAAGGTTGGAGTTGAAGAAACACTTGGTCACCCACTTGAAAACACCTTTCCGAGTGATGTTTTTCATTTGGTTTTTCACTCGATGGATATTATCCTTCAGAAGAGAAAGGGTGGTGGTTCAATTCTGAAGTAACTTATTAACTTCTTGCACTTTAGAAGATCCTGGAAGATAACAATTTGGTGAAGGTTGAATTTTTACACCACCTCATACAATGTCATCTTAGTTACTTCAAGATAATTAGTATTATACCACCATTTTGCTAAAGGTAACCACTACACCCATTGATGTTGTTCATCTGAAGCAAAGCACCACAGGTAGGTCTCTGAGCATTTGTTTACCACTTCAATTTGACCATCCATCTTTGGGTGATATGTTTCACTCATTTGTAGTTACGTACCATGGAGCTTAAACAACTCCTTCCAAAAATTGATAGTGAAGGTGGGATCGTGATCAGATGAAATCGAAGCAGGCATGCGATGTAGCTTAAAAAATTTATCCATGAAGACTTGAGCCACCAAAGCTAGAGTGAATAGGTGTGGTAAGACAAAAAAATGGGCATATATAGATAGTCGATCTACTACCACCATGATGAATGACTTGTTTCTTGATTTAGGAAGACCTATAATGAAGTCCATGGAGACATCCATCCATATAAAAGTAGGTAATAATGAGGATTGTAAGGTTCCTGGAGTCTTCACTATTTCCCCTTTGTTGCATTAGTAGACATCACATTTAGCTACAAAGGTAAGAATGTACTATTTCATCCCTTCCTAAAAGAAAGAGTGTCATGCACAAGAATAAGTCTTCTGAAAGCCCAAAATTCTCGTGATGGGTGAGGAGTTCAACTCTGATAGGATGCGTAGTTTGAGAGAGGAGTTAGGGGAGAGAACCACATGATCCTTATATCAAATAATATCTTCCTGCCAACTGTAAAATTTGGATTATATGGGAAACATATTGATGGGAAAATCACTCATTGTGTGCCTCCTCAATCCAAGGTCATATGGGAAAGGATAAGGATGATAGTGTGTCATCCTCCTCAAATTATCATGACAAGTCATCGACCATAAAATTGTCTCAACCATTCTTATATACTATCTCATATTTATAGCCCAACATTTTGGTAAGCCATTTATTTTGTTACGGAGAAGAAAAACACTTCTCTACAAAATACTTCAGACAATGATGGTCAGTTTGGATATGGAAACATCCTCCAAGAAAGTGTGGTCGCCAAGTGTCTACTACATGTACTATGGTCATTATTTATTTCTCATAAGTATATTAACCCAAATTTTGGGCACTTAATTGTTCCCTTTTGAAGACTATTGGTCGACCTCATTGATTTAACACTACTCCAATGTTGGTCCCTAAGGAATCAAATTCGATCACAAAGAGTTTTGTAAAATCTATGAGGGCCAAAACTGGAGTGGAACACATGGCCTTTTTGAGATCCAGGAAGGCCTATTAGTCTGTTTCTATCCAAAGGAATGATTTTTTCTTGAGAATATTTGTTAGGGGTGTTATCATTCCACTAGATCTCCAAGGCTGAGAAGAGACCAAGAAAGGTAACTATAGACCAAGCTCTCGCCAAGTAGCTAGCCCTACTAGGTAGGAGAGGGCACTCTCCAAGGGATCACAGCCAACAGGGCTACATCAAGTAGGTTTTATGCTAGGTATAGTAGCACAGTGGTTTTGATTGGTTGATTTATGTGCTGGATGAGTGAATTAGGTTAAGGAGGTAACTAGGTCAGGGAAAATAAGATCATAATTGCAGTCATCTAATGGGGAAAGGTAGGTAAGCACTCTAAAACTTTAGGGTTTTAGGGTGATATGGATCAAACTGATGAGGTGCTAAAAAGAGCATGACAGTGCATGAATTCCTTTTAAACAGAAGAACTGAAACAAATTATGGTGATTCTCCCAAAACAGAGCATAAGAGATGTATTATGCCTATCAAACTTGAGAAATCAACATATATTAGAGTTGGAATGAACATGAAGGGTAAAAAACATTCATACATATGAAACTGAAGAAGAAACTATGCGGAAGTACAATACCACATGAATCCAAAAAGAATAGCTGCAACTCATCCAATATATTCCTACCAAAATTTGAATACACTAGTGTCTTTAATCAATACAACATCATCCAACCTATGAAATGAGTCAAGAAATGAAATATATAGGCATGAAAAAACTTCTCCCAACCTCAGGGTTTGAATCCCTAAGTTTTGGAGTTGATCCACAAAAGTCTGAA
Source organism: Pinus albicaulis (assembly GCA_034641835.2). Classification (NCBI taxonomy): domain Eukaryota; kingdom Viridiplantae; phylum Streptophyta; class Pinopsida; order Pinales; family Pinaceae; genus Pinus; species Pinus albicaulis. The sequence continues at coordinate 695,872,180 of CM076575.1, forward strand.
CTGCATACCTAGAGTGTAGGGAGGTCAAACTGACTCATCCCTAACTTTAGTGAAACTGATTCATCAATCCTCTCAAAGAGTTTACCTAATGTATTTACCCCTAGGTAACTCAAAAAAATCATTATTACATCTACATCCATGAATAACATTGGTAAAAATATGATTTACCTATGGTGAAACTAAGAAAAGTGGAAACAATCAAGAAAAACAGAGAAAGGCCAAGAGCGCAGCACTAGTGTCAAGAGAACAGCGCCAACTTCAACTCAACTTTTTAAGGGGTTTCTGATGTCCAAATTGAGCTCATGATAGCTAATTGGAAATCCTGTCCTGTCTGGTTTCCAAAACTTCCCTTGGTTTCCAAAATGATAATATTTGACCCTCCAAAATTTCATTCTCCCAATACTGGTTAGGAGTGTTGCGTCAAGCTGAAAAAGAGGGCAAAAACATGATTTTTTGGGTGGTTTTTGACCTTTTCAACTGTCGGTTTGCCCAAAATTTCTTAGAAAAGTTCCTACCCTAACTGTATTTGGCATTATGAATCCAATGGTGCCTTCATTTTTGCAATTGGAGCCTCCTAGAAGAAGCGCAACTCTCCTAGCAGTGTAACTATGCAAAAACTGCCAAAAGTTGCAAAAAACCCAAAAAAATCAAAACTTGCTCAAAATTTCTCCAAAATTGTGTTGTGGAAGACTGATGAAGTGTGCTAAGAAATTATGTATTCCTTAGCAAGGATGTCAATATTGTCTCCTTTCTTTTTCTTGGCTATGGTTTTCTTATGTTTCCCCTGCAATTTCTTGAGTTTGATGCTACAAACCTTGTTTCTTGTGATGTAGCAGTTTCACAAGTTTCTAAGCATCTTGTTTTCCTTGTTTGCATTATGGAGGAGTTTCTCAAGATGTATTTTTACCCCATCAAGCCTTGTCTCTTTTTCATCTTTAACCTCCTTGGCAATCCTCTCCTCAAAACTGAGTTTTTCATCTTCAATATTTTGTTGTTTTAAAGCCCTCTTAAGACCCCTTGGTTTTGGTCTTTTTCTGTTGCTTTGGATGTCATCATGGTCGAGGTCATCAAGTGGCATCATGTCTTTACCTCTCTTTTTTTTATCAGTTCTAGTTCCATAAGAACTTGCTTATCCTTAAGCTGCTTATTCTCCTGCTCGAGAAATGAAATGACAAATTTAGCTCTATCCAAATTAGTTTGTAGCTCTCTAATATGGGCATCCTTCTCTTGGACATTCAAACTGGAGGATTCATTATCATCCTGTTGATCCAATTCAACTAGGTCAAAATATTTTTCTTCATAATGAGGGTCCTCATCCTCTTGCATGACTTCTTCATGAACCACTGCCTCTTCCTGCTTTTGCTTTCCCTTTTGTACCCCTTTGCTGATGAAGAAGGCTAGGTCCCTCCCACAACCTCTGGGGAAAACACGTGCCTATGCCCTATCTGATATGTTTTAGCCAACATGTCTATCTAAACCTCTTTGATCTTTGTAGGCTCTTTGACCACAACTCTGCTGGATGACCCAATATGACTCTGAAATACTAATGATGGTGATGGTATCGGTCTAGTAGGTTGAGTTGATGGTGGATTAGATGCAAAGGGTTGAGATGAAGGAGGGATGGTTTCAACATGCTAAGCTTGTGGAGCAATGAAAACATCATTGGAAATGAAGGTATCCCATGAAATTTTCAACTGATATAGATGATGGAGTACAATGATTTTGATCAAGGAGTGATGGAAGAGGTTGTTCATTTGTTGATAATATTCTCTCTTTTGTACTATGTAGGCCATTTTTTCTATTCTCTTGAACAAATAGTGTGGGATATTGAGAAACTTGACTCTTGTGAAGTGCATGAGAAGTTTAATATGGTAGGTATAAAGTCTAGAGAACCTTCCTTCACAACATAAGTACTTCATGATTATTTTCATCATGGGGGTATACCTATCAAGAAGGAAACTAAAATGGAAGACCCTCTTTCTCTCATTTATGTACCTTGGTTTGATGAATAGTTTATAATACTGGTCATCCAAGTCTTTGGCCTTAAACCACTTCTCACCCTGTTTGGTATCCCTATGGCAGCAGCAATGATATGTGTAGATATAGTGAAGGTCACACCTGCAAGGGTCACCTGATTATCTCTGAGGTTTGTGATGAAAACTTTGCTCACAACAGGGTGGTGTTGGACTCTTTGAATCATTTTGCAGAAATCAAGGCAACCAACATATTCAAAGCAATATACTATCATGGGAGAGGCCATTAGTTCTCTGGTGTTGGTGGGCTCAAGCCTCAGAAATTTTCCTCCTTTGTGTGGTCTCATTCTCTCTATGTCCTCATCTTCCTCCATGTAATCTTTGTCTTCCTCCTCCATAGTTTTTTTAGTTTTGAAACCCTAGGGTAGAGAAAGGGGAGTGGAAAATAGGTTTAGGGAGTGGGGATGGGAGTAGGAAAAAATGGGGGAATAGGGAAGGGGTTTAGTGAACTTAGGGGACTGATATAGAATTAAAATACTTAGGGAAATGGGATGAGGAAATTGATTACAGGTCTAGGGAAAGCTACCTAGAAAATGTGCAGTCTAGGAGCTAGGGTTTTTAGGAAATGCAATTTAGGGACAGGGAATTAGTGATTTAGGGATAGGATTAGGGTTTAATTTGATATGGGAAGGGAATTCAGGGTATAGGGAATAATTTAGGGTTGTAGGGATGAATTTTAGGGTTTCTTAGTTTAAACACTTGGAAAAATTGAATGAGAGATTTAACACTTTAAATATGCAAATGGAAAATGCTAGGAGCACACAAATGATATTTCTTACCTATATTGGAGGTGAAGAAACTCTTTGCTGGTGTTTTGGAGAAATTGGATGAAGTTTTGATGGTTGTGGATGAAACTGGCCAGGAGCGCAGCACCTCACTCCCAAGTGCGCAACACCCTTCTCCAGGAGCGCAGCGCTAGTTCTAGGAGCACAATGCCTAACCTCTAGGACCGCAATGCCACCCAAAACTTGAAATTTGACCTTGCAAACTAATTTTCCGAGCCAAGGGAGTGTGGGCTTGATGTTTGGGAGAGAAAATGAGTTCTTTATTTGTCTTTTGAAGGGATTTATACTTGATTATTTGAATGAATTTGCCTTTGGGACCCACTTTCTTTCTTCTCATTCACTTTAAACTCTGAATATTTACCTTTCACTTCTGTTTCTGATTTGGATATTGATCATTTGATGGATTGAGAACACTGAAACTTTGAAGCTTCTGAGCTTTCTTAGCACATGAAACCTTTGAGTTGACAACTATCTTGGAACCATGAACTTATTACAAATTGAGAAAACATAAAATTACATGATGAAATTAAAATTACATGATGGAATAAAAACTAAATATTACATTTCAAATTTACATAGTAAAGTGAATTTATTGATCACTCTTAGTCTTGCTAGTCTTTTATGCAATGGAAATGATGTTTTATTGGACCTTGAAAACCCTATGACCTAATGGACACACTGACTAAATGGACTTCATGATGATATAATTGAAAAGGTGATAAAGAATCATGAATAATGGACACTCAAAATGTGATAAAGTGATCCAACAAGTGATGAGATAACATTTTTTAAAAAGAGTGAGCTTTGATGAAAATCCACACCAAGTGACCAAATTTTTGCATGACCTAGTGGAATGATGAAAATTGCTAAGTGGGACACCTAAAATGACATGAAAGATTTAATTTTGATCACTAATGGAAGGATGAAAATACTGACACTAAAAAGGTGTTTGGCAATGCATCCATTTTTTTTGACAAATTTTTGATAGTATCATGTGAGGCCAAAAAATCCCTACAAACCTTTCAAGGTCCAAGGTTGTGGCTAATATTGTATTTCCTGAATCCTTTTTGGATCCAACCATACTCCTTGGTGGCTGAAAATGTGTCCCAAGTAATCCACCTCTTCCATTCCAAAAGAAAACTTGGATGATTTGACAAATAATGTAATATCCTTCAGAAGATACAATATCTTGTCAACATGTTGAAGATGTATTTCCCATGTTTTTTTGTAGATGAGTATATCATCAAAAAATATCAGTACAAACTTTCTTAGATATGGGTTGAGAAGGTGATTCATGATAATTTTAAAGGTGGAAAGGGAATTACAAAGGCCAAACGGCATAACCAAAAATTCATAGTAACTTTCATGGGTTTTGAAATTTGTCTTAGTAATATCTAGTACTTTTATTCTAATTTGGTGATAGCCCGAATGGAGATCTAGCATGGTAAAGAATTAAGATCCATGGAGGTCATGAAAGAGATCATTTACTAATGAAATGTGAAATTTATCCTTGATGGTGAGCTTGTTAGGGGACTTGAAGTAGGGACACATGCACCACTCCCCATAATTATTTAATACCATGACCATTGGGAACGAATAAGGGATGGTTTCGAGATGAATAATGCATGCCTCTAGTACCTCCCTAATAATATTTTTAATCTCATTATTTTGTGTAAATAGATACTGATAGGGTAGACATTTGGTGGCTTGCTACCAAGAATCAAAGAGATGCTATAATCATGCTCACCCTGAGAAGGGGGTAGCTCCTTAGGTTTTTCAAACACCTATTGGTTATGATTCAACACCTTTTGCAGATGTGGATGAATGTTTGGAGGACTTGAATAAATGGGTGATCAAGATCATGGGGGGAGGCCCCCAAGATCTAAAAAATTGAAATGGATCTGGCAAGATCTGTAATATTAGAACACGAGAAAAAGGAGAGAACAGACAGTAAATAATACCACAAAGAATTTTTTAATTAAAACAGAGAATAACTATAGAAGATACATTGTGGTGGAAAATCTTTCCTTTTACAAGATGCGACTTGTTACTTATAGCATTTTTTAGTTACAATACCACAGGTAAATTTCGTGGGTGTGTAAATACCATGGACGAATGAATATTATTGGTGAATAAATACCATGGGCATATGTCACTTACAATACCATGGTGGATAAATACCATGGGTGATGAATACCATCAGTGGATTTTGTTTACAACACTGTGGGTAAATTCCATTCGTAGATGAATACCATGGGTGGTTACATACAATGGGTGAAATAATACCATGGATAGATGTCACTTACAATACCATGGGTGGAAAAATAACATGGGTGGATGAATACCATGGGTGTAGGTGACTTTCCATTCAAATCATTCCTCCCTCCTTAACAATCAATGGTCCCCATTGCATAAATTTCCCTCCTGAGAAGCCTTTGTTGAATATGAAGAGACACTGAAGAGAAGGGTTTTGTGTGGTGTTAGGGTCCCGTGATTTGGAAAATTGGTAAGACCAAATGCACAGGGTAACATCAAACCAGTCTTTGGAGTCCTAGGACCTAGCCTTGCTGGACTTAGAGAGGGCTCTCTCTATTTTGTGCAAAGGAAGTGAACTTGTTTGCTTTTAGGGTTTGATTTTAGGCTAGTTGTTAAGTTTAGGGTTTGTTTGTTTGTTTTGGTTGGGTAGATGATCAAGTAGAATAGATGGAGTGAGGGAATCTTCAATTCATTGGGCTATGGAGTCAATAAAAAGTCATGGAGAGTTCAACAATGAATCAGGGTGCATCATAGGGAAAATCTAGCATGGTCAAATGGATTTTCAAGGTTTGTGTGAAATGAAATAAACATCAAGTTTGTGAACAAAGTAGGGCAAAGGGAAATTAAGAATCCTTTGTCAAATAATTAAACAAGAAGGGAATTCAACACTATTTCAGCATAAATAAGTAATCATAAGATAGGGAAAACCAATAAATCTTTGATTCAACTCAAGCAAATAATCATTTAAGACAAATAATCCAATGAAATATAGAAGGCGAGAAACTCATTTAACTTCTAGTGATTTCACCTTCAAGGTTAGAAAACATTTAAGATAAACATATAACTTTAATCAAAGAAGAGGGAACTCCTAAACATCATTGATCATATCCATAAAGATCTCCAAAACAACTATTCAAGCATGGAAAAAGGGTATGATCAAAACATAGCCTCTTTGGAAAAACCTAATTAGTGGTACTTCAAAGAAAGATCTCAAGAACAATTTTTTAGTGACATAAAACGAGCAGGGCTAACCATAAAACATATTTTATACCTACTGAATTGAAACATTCATGACATAAACAAGCTTGGGTGGGTCTAGAGAGAAACTAAGAATTCTATAAACTGACCTAGCAGAGGAAAACATAGAGGCAGTGAAGAACAAACAGAGTAAGGTGCCTTTGAAAAACATTTCTTAATTTAAAACCTTTGTCCTGCTGAAATATAGAAGGATGAAACAACATGATACATAAGAAAACATGAACTGAATAGAAGCACATCACCATTAACCAAGCTTAGGGATCCTGCAAGCAAGCCTTCTCCATCATCAATCAAAACAAGCCATTCACAAACTCCATAACACCAATTTCTTCTTCAATCTCCAAAAAACCATATATTGCTCTCAAGACTCATCAAATGCCAACCTTTTGCAATAAGGCCCTCATGCTCTATTTATCTATCAAAGGAGGGAAAAAACCTTAACTAGGGTTTGAAAATGTCAAAATCATTCGTAAATGTCATTTATGCCTAAGGGACCATGCAATGCCCAAGGCACAAAATATCTCATGAAATAAATGAAAAAATAACTCCTAGCACCTAAATTTGGAGTGATTTGCCTCAAAAAACACTAAAATATCATATTTCCATTAATGAGTGTCCTTTGTTGACTTTTTGGCCAAAAACACACAATGAGGTCTGAACGCATAGCGCCTGCACGGGAGAAACTGGGTCCACTTGCAGACAAGTTTTGATGACCTTCCCAATATCGGAATTGGCTCCGTGATGGTCCGTTGGAAATCCTGCTGAGTCTAATTTCCAAAAATGCCCTTATTTTTATGATTGGGCTCCATTTACCTATACAAAAATGAAATCTCCAAAAACTTCTGTAGGCACAGCGCCAGGCCTGAAAATGAGGCAAAAAGGTAAAAAATAGGGTGTTTTTTAGCCTTTTGAGGGGAAAAAATGCTCCAAATGCTCTGAAAGGTGGTGAGCATATTTTACTTGAGCTGAGGATTCAAAAAATGAAAATTATTCCTCCTGAGGATGCCTAAGGTGAAAGCATAGCGCCAAGGGTGTTATTCTTAGAGGCCTCCAAATTTGCAAAAAACCAAAACTTGTCAAAATTTTCCCAAAATTGGTGGATGTCTCCCTTATGGGCTTTGAGTGACCTGTAGATAATATTGAGCCAAGATTCCAAGGTTTTATTGGTCTTTTTCCTCTTTGAGTGCTTGTATTTTGGCATGGGCCTTTTTGAGTTTAGCCCTTACAACTTGGTTTCTCTAGGCATAATGCTTGGTCATCTTCCTTTGGAGATCAAGATCCTTATTGGATTTCTCCAATTTAGCCTCCAAGTGTGTGTTTTCTCTTTCCAGCCAAGGCTCCCAATCATGTTCTATCTCCATGGCAAGCAGCTCGCTTAGAGGGAGTTCCTCTGCCAAGGCTTATTCTTGTTTTCTTTTTTTTTCCAAGGCCTTCTTTAAACCCATGGTTCTTGGTCTCCTCCTAGACTGCCCTTCTTCATCTTCACTTTCCTCATAGGTGCCCATGAATTCCTTTAGCTTTACCTATTCCCTTTGAGCTTATTTCTGGGCTCTGATTGCTCTAGCCTCATAAATGGAAATTTGTGCCCCTAGCTACCTGTTCTCCATCTCAAGGGAATCATTCACACTCTTGGCCCTATCTAGATTTGCTTGGAGGTCTTCAATTAGGGAATTTTTTCTGGATGAGAAAGTTTGAGATCCTTTCTTAATTTTCATTGTCACTATCAATCTGAATGATTTCAAACTCTCTCTCAACTTCATGCTGATCTTATTCTTCTTCTTTTACCTTTTCTTTGCCTTTATCTAGTGGCTTAGTGGACTGGGAAGGCATGGCCCCTTGCCTTTTTGAGGCAGCAAACACATGCCTTTCCCCTCTTTGGTGTACCAATGAAAAAGGCTCAACTCTGCTCGTTTTGGTGTTTTTATCATGGCTATCATCATATTTTTCCATGTTTTCCTCTTCATGACCTAGACTGCTGCTTACCTCTTTACCTTCAGCGTCACTTTTGGCCTCTTCACTGATTTCTACACTTTCATTTTGTTCCTCATTGTAGTTGCTTGCCTCATCATTGTTGTGATCTTCATTTTCACTATCAGCCTCTTCATATTCTTCACTATTTTCATCTTCATTTTGGTTTCTCTCTTCATATTTTCCCTCATCTCTGTCATGACTATGAGCCTCACTGTTTTGACTATCATTAGGGCTCTTCATCTGACTGTTGTCCTTAGGATCATCCTCTGTTTCTTTGTCACTTGCTTCATCTTCGTCATTATCCACCTTCATGTATTTTTTTTCTTATTGGATTGACTCATCATCACCCTCATCTTCATTTTGGTATGATCCATTGTCACCCTCACCCTCATGGCCACTTGCTTATTCATTGCCGCTTCCTTCTTGATCTGATGCATTAGGAGAAAATGAGGAAGGGAGGTTTTCTTGAGGAGAGGATACTTGTGTAGATGACGAGGCATGATCAATAGGAGGTGATGGAGGAGAAGAGGGAGGAGGATGAGATGATGAGGGTAAATTTGGCTGATGATGGGGTTGTGGGTTTGTGAATATTTCATGAGCAATGAACACCTCCCAAGGTATGCCTTTTTTCTCCAACTGATGTAGCACCACCATCTTGATCAAGGAGTGGTGGAAAAAACTTTGGATTTTCTGGGAATAACTCCTCCTTTGAACAACAAAAGACATCTTTTCGATACTCCTATACAAGTAGCAGGGTAAATTAAGAATTTTAACCCAAGTAAAATTATAATATCCCTTTTTCAGGATTGCTCATAAATCATGCATGAAAAATGCATTTCCAGCAACATATGCAATAAAAAAGTGAAATGATCACTTGGATCCCGTATATACATCGATCTAGAATCTAAATACAAGAGGAGATCAGAAATAAATGAAACTAGGTGGGTTAAAAATATCTCCCACACTAGAGTAGCTGAAAATGACTTAAAACCCCAAACTGCATTTTACTGGAGTTGTTGCATCAATGGACTGCATATTATAAAGAGGTTTTTAACATAAAAATATGGGATAAAAATAGATCTACTCATATATTAATGAATAATTCTTAAATACAGAGATCTAGTCTCCTCATACAAAATACAAGAGAACCCGACAAGGGTTTCTTGTCAAATACTCTGCATACAAAATGGGAGATTCAATAATATACTGAATAACCACTGAAACACTGAAGAACAAGAGAATAGAAGGCTGGAAAGATATTCAAACTAATGTAGAACCCTCAAGGGCTTCCTCCCATGAAAGGATGAACCTCTCAATCACAAGGAAACATTGCAACGAAGCCACCAAACCATGCAATGATCACTGCCTCCAGAGTAATGCACTCCCTAGAAGAAAAAATGCTGGGAGGGTATGAGAAATGTGTGGTATGATATCAAAGATCTAAAAATAAGTCCTAGAGCTCTCCAAATAGATCTCTCAAGTGAAGGAAAGCTTCCTCCAATGAGAAACTATTTTAGAAGTCGGGATTCCAATCCCTTCCACTACTGCACCCAGTAACACTACACAATCTCTGGCAAAGTTGTGCTGATGAAGATGGCTAAAGCTTGGCCTGAAAACCTGATGTGTAATTATGAATACAAACTCTCCCAATGATCTCCTCAAAGGAAAGAGGTGGGATTCCCGCCCGGGAACACCCAGCGCTAAACAACACTTCAGCTTTGCTAAGCAGCAAAGCAGCACCAATTCTTGGCAGCCAAGAATAATAATATACAACATGATGAATAATGCTACCATCCTCTTCCTTAAATAAGATATGATTTTTCTTTCCCTTAGCCCCACTCACTTAGGTTACTTCTAGCCCAAGTTACATTTCCCTCCAAAATTGCGTTATCCATCCTAGGATTCCTCCTCCACTAAAACTGTGTTGTTGACTTAGTCAAAGAAGCTTCAATTTAACCCTGATCACACATGGAGGTGTCTTATTGAGCTAGAAAGAGTGTCTCCTTTCACACTAGGAGTTTTTTTATCCTCCTTAGGAGACTTATGGGCTTTTCTACCAATTTATTTACCGGCTACAGCTGCTGCTAACTCTAATGTTCGATTTAGCTTGGAAGCTAAAATTTTGGGAACATTGCAATCCTCCCCTCCAAAATATTTGCTTGCCCTCAAGAAAATGCATAAGGAGAGAAAAACATCTCCCATCCTCCTCATGTGGCCTCCCATCAATAGCCTCCATCACTGCATCAAGAGAATCTGCAAATATACTGTCATCCAATGCTCCCTCCCAAGTGTGAAAAACCAAAGTGTATACATCAATCAAAGGTGGAAAGTGTGAATGGAAACCTGTGAGTTGTTCATGGCCTCCACAAAGTAGGAGTGACGACCAGCATGGTGAATGAGTGCCTTCCTCACCCATGCTATCATCCAAATGAAGTGAGTCACCCTCCAACATGGTAACTCATGAAAAATATCCTCCACCTTGTGCTCCTGAAATAAAGGTGGGCTGAATGAATGTACATGATAGGCATGAGGGCCTATCCCACGCTATCCTCCTCTCCACTCATGATAAGTGTAGAGGGCATGCTGATCTTGGGCTAAAACATGATTGCCCTCCAATGGAAAGAAGAGGATTGATCCTCTAAGGACTCTTCCCCCAAAATCATGAGTCATGCCAACCCAAACCATTCCATTCACGATGAATGGCACATCATCACCATTTGGCCTCCAAATCAGAAAATTTCTGAAATTTATGTGCAATTTTGGATGGTACCAAAGGTTCTCCAAGTGGATATTATGCAGTCCCCCCAACTGCTGCTTGAGAATGTCATGTGGCAGGTGTTCCTGCAAAAAGTTACAAGTTGGATATGTATGTTCTCCCAACATGGGAAAGTAAGCATCAATGTCTATCAGCTGTACATAGATATAATAAAAATACACTTGCCCAAATTCATGTATAGATGGGCTACTATCATCATAAACATTGGCCCTAAAGTGACCATGAAACCCAAAAATAATCTTTCTCTTTTGAGGAGAAATGCACTGTGCAAACATGGTAAGAAAGTACAAATACTCAATAGAGTAATCAACAAGTACATAAATGCATTCTCTACCATACATAGTGAGTGGGATGAAAGTGAGATCCTCCAATAAGTCCTCCCATGAGAATCTACTCATAAAAATCTGCAAGAAGAAGGGATACTTCCTCCCCTTGGAATATCTCATCCATAAGAACATGCTCCTATGTGACAGTGCTGTAAGCCTTTGTAATAAGGCTCCATGACTTCTCCCTTTCACATTCCACATGCCAAATCTATCCACCATCATGCTGCTATATGAGAAGATAATCTTCCGACATGGAAGTCTCTCATGATCCTCCAACACTGAAGGTTAGCCTCCTTGCACCATGAATGTGCCTTCCTTCTCTTCATAAATCTCATAAAAAGTATGGGAATAATTTTTCCCATACTCTCCCAAGTGCAACCATAGCAACAAAAAATTTTGTTGTTTCCTCATCTCTCCCTCATACAATCTTCCTTTGAACAAAAACACATCAGCAATACGTGGAAGCAAGATACAATAAAAACAAGTTGCCAATTGACAACCAGAGAGTGAATCGTGGTCCCTCTCATAGAACTAGCGTAGTGCATCCTGTGCCCGCATCAAAATAAGAAATAATAAGTGCTTTTCCAGCCACTTTTTTACTGCCACAGTCATCTCATAAGATGAAAACATGAAGTTACAATATGGTGTCAATGGTGCACACCAAGAAACATGTGGCTTCCCCCACAACCCATCAAAATGATAACCAAGATCAATGCTACAAGTAGCTGCAAGTACATCATCATAAAATATGCAAGAAGAAGCAACTATTCTTGATACATCATGTTGCTCAAATAAGGAAAAGAAGTACAATACAAAATGTAAAATTATACCTTCTCCATCATGTACTTGAGGTCTTGAGCTGAAATGGCTCAACTGGAAATTCCCCCTTGCCCTCAATGAGTAGGAAGGTGGCTATGACATCCTCTCCATCACCATCTGGGCTATGCATCTCTCCATATGTTGATATATGTCATGTTGGATGCCCTCCCAAGTGATCTCCTCCATCAAATGGAAATATGCATCAAAGTGCATAGAAGAGAAGTCCTCATGTGCTGCATGTAGCAACTTCTCCTTGATACTAGAAGATCTAGTCAAGAATATCCTACCATAGAAATAGATGACCACATCATCAACCATGTATCTATCATCTCCATCCGGGTCATCAAAAATCATGCATGCACCAAGGTCCTTGGAGTACTCTACCAAAATTTGTGATCTCCAATAAGGATCAATCCTCCTCAAAGACAACATTGGTGATCTGGCATGTGAAGCTCTCCTCATGATGTTTCCTGCTACTTTGACATCCCTCATGCCAAAGTCTTCCTCCAAACTCTTAACCTCTCCAAAATTCAAGAGTGGTGAACCCAAAGAGAAGATATCTCTCATTAACTGTAGATCAGGTGGCCTCCCATGTGGAATTCCTCCATATAGTGAGACATCAATGTCAAGAGTAAACTGCTCATATGGTTGGGAAACCTTATCCTTGCTTTCACAATGCAATACAATCTGCCTCTTTCTTGCACTGGCTCTCTGAAATAGAGAAGGGTGTGTGCCTCTCATCAAATGATGTTGCTCTTCATCCCTACCTCCTCCATCTAGTTGCAATACTGCACAATCATGCTGCTCACTGATTGTGCTTGGACCTCCATGTATGAGATCCTGGGGAACTTCTTGCAAGGATACAAGAATCCCTCTCATTGGAGCATGTGCTCCTCTTCCCTCTGAATGAGGCACTGGATGTGCTCTAGATGTGACAGCATTGTTTCCCTCTTCTTCATCAATGTGTGTGAGCAACATCTCAACAATTGGATCCCTTTGTGAAAAGGTGATCCCCATGCCCTCTTGTTTAAGAATATGAACTGGAGGTTTTTCTTCTGGAAATGTGTAATGCAAGACATCAGCTCCTCCCATGGTTTTCTAAAATGTATTTTCCTCCATCACATGCAAGGGTTTTGTTTTCTCATATGCCTTAGGAAGTTTTTCACCAAACCTTCCCATCAATGTTTCTATGAATCTTGCATAAGAGAAAGTGTTGGCATTCTTTAAAGAACAAGATTAAAAAATCCACCATGCATGAGCCTTACCTCTAAAATGCAGCGCTGCAACTCTGATGGCTTCATCTTCATAAATATGGTGCAGCTGCAAAAAGGAATCTAGCTCCTTCACCCAAGCTCCAGCTGAACATGTAGGTGATCCGACAAAAGTAGATCGCAGAAATCTATCTGCATCTTGCTGCTTGCCCTTCTCCACCTAGATCTTTCAAAACTCCTGGAAATTAATATGATCTCTAAACCTCTCAGTTTGAGATTCATACTCTTGCAACAAATCACTAAGAGTTCTCCTCTTAGGCATTTCTCCTCCTCCCATCCATCTCAAGATAGCTCTGGGCATTTGACTGCGTTGTGCATCATGGAGTGCAGCTGCATGCTCACACTCACCATGTGAAAATCTAGATTCATCTCTATATTCAATCTCCTTTGGAGATCCCATCCCCAATCTCATCTTCTTCAACTCTTCTTGAAAGCTCTTCATAGATTTTGGAAGAAGATTTGTGAGCTTGTCTTCCTTTCTTCTGTTACATACTGAAGATTTCTGGCTCTTGTCCATCTCTCCTTCTTCTAATAGATGGATCTCACAGGCTGAGCCAGAGATCATGCTCTGATACCACTGTAATATCCCTTTTTCAGGATTGCTCATAAATCATGCATGAAAAATGCATTTCCAGCAACATATGCTATAAAACAGTGAAATTATCACTTGGATCCCATAGATACATCCATATATCATCTAAATACAAGAGGAGATCAAAAATAAATGAAACTAGGTGGGTTAAACACATCTCCCACACTAGAGTAGCTGAAAATGACTAAAAACCCCAAACTGCATTTTACCGGAGTTGCTGCGTCAATGGACTGCGCAGTATAAAGAGGGTTTTAATATAAAAATATGGGAGAAAAATATATATACTCATATATTAATGAATAATTGATAAATACAGAGATCTAGTCTCCTCATACAAAATACAAGAGAACCCGGCAAGGGTTTCTTATCAAATACTCTGCATACAAAATAGGAGATTCAGTAATTTAATAAATAACCACTGAAACACTGAAGCACAAGAGAATAGAAGGCTGGAAATATATCTTATCTGATTTATAACCCTCAAGGGCTTCCTCCCATGAAAGGATGAACCTCTCAATCACAAGGAAACACTGCAACGGAGCCACAAAAACTAGGCAATGATCACTGCCTCCAGAATAATGCACTCCCTAGAAGAAACAATGCTGGGAGGGTATGAGAAATGTGTGTTCTGATACCAAAGATCTGAAATAATTCCTGGAGCTCTCCAAACAGACATCTCAAGTGAAGGAAAGTTTCCTCCAATGAGAAACTAGCTCAGAAGCTGGGATTCCAATCCCTTCCACTGCTGCACCCATCAACACTACACAACTCAGCAAAGTTGTGCTGATGAAGATGGTTGAAGCTTGGCCTAAAAATATAATGTGGAATGATGAACACAAAATCTCCCAATGAGCTCCTCAAAGGAAAGAGGTAGGATTCCCGCCCGATAACACGCAGTGCTAAACAGCACTCCAGCTTTGCTAAGCAGCAATAATTCTTGGCAGCCAAGAATAATAATCTACAACATGATGAATAATTCTGCCATCCTCTTCCTTAAATAAGATATAACTTTTATACCCCTTGGCCCCACTCACTTAGGTTACTTCTAACCCAAGTTACATTTCCCTCCAAAATTGCATTATCCATCCTAGGATTCCTCCTCCACTAAAACTGCGTTGTTGACTTAGTCAAAGCAGCTTCAATTTAACCCTATTCACACATGGAGGTGTCTTATTGAGCTAGAAATAGTGTTTCCTTTCACACTTGGAGTGTTTTTATCCTTCTTAGGAGACTTATGGGCCTTTCTACCCATTTATTTACCTGCTATAGCTGCTGCTAACTCTAATGTTCCATTTAGCTTGGAAGCTAAAATTTTGGGAACATTATAAAAATGCATGAGTAATCTGATATGGTAGGAGTAGAGCCTAGAGTATCTCCCCTCACATGTAAAATATTTCATGATGACCCTCATTAAGGGTGCATACCTCTCCAGTAAGTGTGAGAAAGGGAAAATAGTTTTGTAGCCTTCTTTATACCTAGGCTTGAGAAATGGTTCATAGTAGCTCATGTCCAACTTTTTCCTTTTGAACCATTTTTCACCAACATTAGGTATACCTGTAGCACTAGAAATGACATCTGATGAGAGTTCAAAGGTCACCCCTGAAAATCTTGATTGTTTGTTATGTAGGTTGAGAATGAATAACCTTGTGAGCTGTGGGTGATTTTGTACTTGTTGGAACTTTTCACAAAACTGGAAACACCCTACATTTTGAAAGCATGTGAGAATCATGGGAGAGGTAGTAAGCTCCATAGTGTCTTGGGGTTCAAACCTATTAACCTTCCCACCCTTGTACTTTTTCCTCATATACACTTGACCTCCTTCACTGCTAACACTCTCTTCTTCTCCTGACATGGTGATTAGTGTTGTCTTTAAAAAACCCTAGGTCTTCTTGTGAAAATTGGTAGGAGTGAAATGAAATGATGGTGAATGGCAGTGATTGTAAGTGAGTGAGATGGATGTGTGGGTTTATGACTGATTCCCCTTTGAGATTTGATGAAGGGTTAACTTGAACTCACAGTAATTACCCTAATTGACACCTTTCTTGACTGATATTTTATTGCTTGGAGGTCAAAAGAGAGTGTTTGTCATGAGGACTTATGGTTTCTAGTCACTAGGGTTTAGTCAATTTCCTTAAGCATAAAATCATGGATTTCACTGGAGGAGAATGAAAATAATGCACCTACCAACTTTTAACTTCTCTGCAGGTCCTTGGATGCAGGTTGGAGGTGCTCCCTTGTATTTTTTTGGCAATTTGCAACTGGAAGAGGGTTTCTGGCCTAGGTGCAATGCCTGAACGTGTTGTTGGGTGTCGGGCCTCCTCGGCACAATGCCTGTACATATGCAGGCCTGCCAGGCTTCCTGAACACAGTGCCGATCATGTTCTAGACCTGTTGGGCTCTTTGAGCATAGCACTGAACATCCTTTGGCCCTGTCGGGCCCCCTGAGCGCAGAGCCGGGCACGTTCACTGTCTCTGCCATGCAATTTTGGGTGAACGGGTAGTGCCTTCCTGTACACGTAGCATGTTCCCTTGTACATGCAACGCAGTGTAAAATTACAATGCTAAATCTCCCCAATGCGCAGCGTCGGGTGTTATAAGTGTAGCGCCTACACGAACGCACAGCGCCAGACAACCTTACCCGAATTTTTACTGAAAATGCCCAAATTTATCTTGAATGCTCTAACTATTTTTGAAAATGAAAAATGAGATGGGAGGAGAGAAAAATGTACTTTATATCTTTTATGAAAATAAATTTAAATTAAAGAACCCACTTTGCTAATGTTTTTTGAGCTTTTCCATCTGACTAATAATCCCTTGACCTTTTTGTTGTGCAGGAGACTTGAAAAATTTTAAGTGGCTCTTGTTCTCTTGGTGGCAGCTTGCTGGAGAAATGAAATGGTCCTTCTTTAGTCTGAGGGTTTGTCTGACTCCTTTTGACATAGCAGAAAACCAAAAAATGCCTTTTCTGCTAATTCTGAAATCTAACACATCTTTTTAGCTTATTTAGTATGGTCAGCTTTTTAAAACATTTTGAGAGGCCTTTCCTTACCTTAGCACTATCAAAACCTTTCTTTGCTTGCATTGGTGAAGTTGTAATCATGTTTTACTCATTTTGACCTTTCTAAGTGTGGGTGACTTAAGAACATGGTTCTTTCCCTTTTTCAATGATCTTTGGGCATGATAAACTTACCTTTTACAATGACTATAATCATGTTTTCCATATCTCCTCTTTGGCCACTTCTGATTTGTTGTATGTGCCATGATATACTGATTTAGCCCTTTCTGATGTTCTTGGTTTTTTGACATATTTAGTCATACAGTAGCAACGTCATAATCAGCTTGGTTTTCCATCTTGGAGCTTAACCCTATGTTTTTATTCCTTTGATCATTAAGTGTAAATGAGTGAAAATGGGAGCTTGACCTTTCCTTTCACTGATACTCTTTTCATTTTCTTTCTTCTGAGGTAGTGAGGTACTTTAACTTGGAAGACTCTGGAAGCCACATACAACAGTCTCTTCAAACCTTCTTTCTGTTTTCATCATGGAGGGCCATCATCTTCATTTCATTTCTCTTGACTATAATTCCAAAACCCTAGGTTTCTGGGTTGTTTGAGAAGAACCATTAGTGTTGTATTCTAAGTTCTCTATAGCCCTTTCAAGTTCATTCATTTCTGTTCAGTCCACCTCACCTTTTTCCTTTTTTTATCTACGATTTCTAAAAATCTTCAATCTATTTTTGGTTTCATTGGTGTGCCTCCTTCATGTGATTTGTTGCATTGGCTCTTTTTTTGGCATACTGCTGGCCCAATCAGTCTTAGGAACCCCGATTTTTCTTGAACAGAGGCTACTTCCTCTTCCATTTTCTTGTGTATATCTCTAATGAGGATTAGGCCTCTTATCTTACCAATTTTCCTGCTGATAATCACCTTAACACTCCTGTAGAAATGTAAAAAATGAACAACTATCCTTTGCAGAATTTCAACTTGATAAGGAGGTCTTCCTTGGAGACTTTTCTTATTTATCTTGGGCAAACAGGTGCTTGCCTTATTTCACATTTGACTAAGCTTCTAGCACATGAAAAAAAATTATTTAGAACACCAAAGATAACCCTACAACCTATATAACCCTAATGACCTGGTGGAAAGGTCTTTTGACTGGTCCTTTGACTAAAAGTTTGGCTTGGGGTCTTCAAGTATGAAGAACAAAGTTTTTGACAAATTGATGTATTGAAGATCCAAAATCCAATGTACCTAATTTATCTAAAGAGCCTACAGAGATAGTTTTGAGACCATCAATGTTTGAGGCATCTTGTGAATATGAGAAGGAGTAGGTTGTTTGGTAATCTTAGAGGACAGGTGGAGGGGTGAGGCAATGGAAAAAAAGAGTACTGAGGTTATGGGTGGGAAAATAGAATAAATATGAGTGGCATGAGCCCATGAGGGGTCTTCTAGGAGTGGTGAGTTTACCATGACATGATAGAATAGTGAAATAGTGAAAAAATTATCTTAAGGATAATGAAGGCAGTGAGATTTCTAAAACTCACAATATCCATGAATCTTGTTTTTAGAAATCTAGGACAAGTATTTATTCATCTACAAAATGGAAAAAATTACTGATGACTAACATGTGGTTAACCCATAACTATGATGAACGAAGATCCAAGGATAAGGATACCCTATAATGCTTGTAACCAACTGTGATACTAACAGTGTGCGGCATAGCAAATGGACTTCGATGAATTGTGGATTTGTGGATGACCCATAACCATGATGACAAACGAAGATCCGAGGATAGAGATACCCTATAATGCTTGTGACCAACTAAGATGCTAATGGTCTGCAGCCTATAAAATGGACTTTGATCAAGTTTGGGTTTATGGATGACCCAAAACCATGAAAAAAAAAGATCCGAGAATAGAGATACCCTATAATTCTTGTGACCAACTGTGACACCAACAGTGTGCATCTTACGAAATGGACTTTGATGAGAAGGATTTTGTGCAGTTGACCCATAACCATGATGTTGAATGTCGATGAAGTATCAAGTGCCTACATAGCTTGGGACGGAAGGGCGCATATCCAAAGAACCTAAGCCAAATGTTGCTATGCTAAAAATGATGAATGTGAAGCAGGTGCCTACTAAAGCAGGGTGGGAGGGCCC
This sequence comes from Pinus albicaulis, assembly GCA_034641835.2. Classification (NCBI taxonomy): domain Eukaryota; kingdom Viridiplantae; phylum Streptophyta; class Pinopsida; order Pinales; family Pinaceae; genus Pinus; species Pinus albicaulis. Next base: position 695,891,206 of record CM076575.1, read on the forward strand.
GTCTCCAAAGGGAACCCGCTCTGAATGCTAGTCTAGATTTAAAATGGCCATATATGCGGTCAATATAACTCAGAATATTTCTTATAACCTATTTTTGCAAATATAATTATCATTCTGCGCCTTCCCATGTGTTTGAAATCGTTATCTAGAGATTTTGGAAACTCATATTCATGCTGCAATTGTCTCACCATCACAAAATTTCTGAAAAAAAGCGCTGATTTTAAATCAATGATAACTCCCTCATCCAGACTCCGATTTGGTCGATTTTTTTTTTACATTGGGTGATTTTTCAAGAGGACCTCGGATATATAACTATTTCTCTAAAATTTCACAATAAAAACTGCGAAAAATTACATAAGAGTTGTTGTCCATGAATTATCGTTAGAAAATTTTCTACAACATTGTTGATTTTGAATCAGCGATATCTCCCTCATACGGACTCCGATTCGACTGATTTTTTTTTGAAATTTTCTATTTTCTGCAAGGAATATAGGTCTGCTATTTTTTCTAAAAAATTTGCATCAATATTTACATATTTTTTCTACAAATTTGTTGCCCAAAAAATTCTTGCAAAAAAAATTTTAAAAAACAACAATTCTTTCTATTTTGTCCAAGAAAGTGCTTCGTGGAGGTTGTGAAACTTGCATGGAGTTTTCTAAATATGGATGCAAAATGTTGAAACTGAAATATGATTCTAACCCTTATTCCAATGGATTTATAATCTGAATCTGTTACCATTGATCTGGATCTTGGGGGGAGGCCCCCAAGATCTAAAAAATTGAAATGGATATGGCAAGATCTGCAAAATTAGAATGCGAGAAAAAGGTGAGAACATATAGTAAATAAAACCACAACGAAAATTTTATTAAAACAAAGAATAACTATAGAAGCTACATTTTCATGGAAAATATGTCCTTTTACAAGATGCGACTTGTTACTTATATCATTTTTTAGTTACAATACCACAGGTAAATTCCGTGGGTGGGTAAATACCATGGGTGAATTAATACTATGGGTGAATGAATACCATGAAAATATTCCACTTACAATACCATGGGTGATAAATATCATCGGTGGATTCCATTTACAATACCATGGTTAAATTCCATGTGTGGATGAATACCATGGATGGCTACATACCATGGGTGAAATACTACCATAGATAGATGTCACTTACAATACCATGGGTGGATAAATAATATGGGTGGATGAATACCATGGGTGTGGGCCACTTTCTATTCAGATCAATGGGCCTATATTGCATTGAATTGAGAAACTACCCCATGGTGTCCCTTGTTTAAAATTTTCTCTATTTTATTTGAACTTATGATAATAGGATCAAATGCTTGGATCCCTTAAGAGTGTATGAGTGTTTCCATTCTATTTGAAGCTTATATGTAGCTCCTAGAAGTCCATGGTAATGGGGCGTAATGTTTGAATCCATTATGTTCTAAAGACGATGTCACAACCTCCCATTTCAATTGCAAAAATGTGTTTTAATGTGATATTCCCCCATATGGGGATTTATGTTCTCACAAATCCCTTCACATTTCATGGTCCCCCCATCAACTCTAAGGACCTAAAAATTGGATACTACCCTCATGATATAATGCATGGCCTCAGTAACCCATTTATGGACCAAATTATGCATGCTTCCACTGTGAATAAACACCACCACTGGTTGATGCTTAATGAAGCATCTTTGATCCAGATTTATGCAGGAATGAACCAAAATACACATGTAACCATAAATACAAAGATGCAGCAGAAATAACACTTCATTTCATTAATATCAAAGAATTGAAACTTTCTTACAAACATAATGGAAATAAACTAGCTAGGGCACTGGTAGCTTATCTCTAAGAAGAGATGTGGCGGCTACAGGCCTCTGAACTGAGTTACAATGAGGCTCGAGGGCCTATTTATTATTTAGAAACAATGGAAAACCATAAACATCCAAAACCCTAACCCTAGGAGATGAAGGGCCAAAACTATGGGCCCCGTTTGGGTAAATTGGTGTTTCAACATCTCGGGGATGTAACTTTGGCATATGATCTCCATTTGACATGAACCATACCTCGTTAGAAATATCTATCCGAGGAATACCACTTTTTATGTGAGCCGATGTTGCTCCCATTTTTCCCAGAAAACATCGTTTAGGGCCTCAAAATGGCTCCAGAAGTTCAAGACTCGAAAAAATTGCTAAAAATAGTAAGTTGTACCGAAACTGAAAAACTGAAAGAGACAATGGTGAGGCCCCAAGTGGAATAGGCAAGTGGCCACCAATATCCACTCGTATCATTCCTCCCCCCTTAGGAAGAAATGGTCCCCATTGTGTTGAGTTCCTCCATGATATAAGGAAACTTCTACTGAACTTGGTCCCTAGTGAACCACTTGCCCTTGTGCAGGAGTTGGCCAACTTTGACAACCCAATACAGTTGGATCTTCTGTTGGCGAGTGTTCTTGATTTGCATGTCTATGATACAATCTGTGGTGGACTGTTCTATGCAGTCTGGGTTTAACTCTTTTGGTATGAGTTCTTCTGTAATGTCAGAGGTGTCCAGTAGAGGTGGGAAGTAGGGACGAAGGTGGTCTACATTGAATACTAGGTGTAGACCAAGGAATGATGGAATACTAAGCTTGAAGTAATTGTTCTCTACAACCTTGGTGATGGTGTACGACCCACATCAAAGTGGGAAAAGCTTGTGGTGGGGTCCAGTGAGGCCCTCCTTCTGCAAATGTAGCCACACTTTTTCGCCCACCTGGAAGTTGTGTGGCACCCGATGTTGATCATGTCGTTGCTTGTACTTAGCATTGAATTTGTCCAATATGTCATGAACCTGTTGGCAAATGTGTTGAATGCGCTCGATGAAGTTGTTCGCTTTGTCAGCTTCAGACTAGACATGAGCCTAATCCACCTGAGCAGCCACAAATGGCATGGCTACGTCAATGGGACATAGTGGTTGGAATCCCAAGCCCACCTGAAAGGGGATATGGCCGGTTGAGCTGTGGAGAGCCTGGTTATAACTGTGTTGTACATAGGGGAGGCTCTCATCCCATGTGCGTGGATGCTTTGAATTGTACATGTGCAGAATGTGTACAATCATCATGTTGACGACCTCTGTCTGGCCACCAGTTTGGGGATGGAAAACTGTGGACTTGGTGAGCTTGGTGTCCAACATTGACCAGAGGCTGGACCAAAATGTGCTGAGGAACTTGCTATTGCGATCTAATATGATAGACTATGGGATCCCAAAGTGCACCCACACTCGTTCAAAGAAGATTTTAGTGGTGGCTTCTGCTGTGATATTATTCTTGCAAGCCGCCATAATGGCCATCTTCGAGAATTTCTCAACGACCACGAAAACACAGTCGTTTCCATGCTTAGTAGAAGTAAGGCCTGACATGTAATCCATGGATATGGATTCCCAAGGTTGACTAGGGGTAGGTAGCGAAGTATAGAGGCCTTGCTTCTTGATGGTCGGTTTGGCAATGGCGCAAGCAGTGCAGGATTTGATATACTTCCTAACATCCTGTCGAAGGTTCAACCAATAGAAATAATTCTGCAATACTGCCACTATTTTCTCGACCCCAAAATTCCCAGCGACTCGACTGTAGTGAACTTCCCATATCATCTGGGCACGCTCAGTTGAAGGAACACAAAGGTGTCCCAGGTGACATAACAGTGCATCTTGGAGGTGAAAATTTGGAACTTGTGTACCCCCCAAGAGTGCCTTGTATGTGTGGCTGAATTCTGGATTGATCTTGTAGAGAAGTAGCCAATCAAAAGTCTCGTGCCCATAAGAGTTGAGAACGGTGGTTATGGCCACGATCGATGGTCGGATAAGGCAGTCTGCAACATTATTGGTGGTAACCTTCTTATACTTGATGTTCAAATGAAATTGTTGTAGATATGTGGACCACTACTAATGGCCATCTTTCTGCAACTTCCCTTGTGTCTATATGAACTGCAGGGGTTGGTGGTATGTGTGGATGATTGTTTCCTTCCCCAAAATATAATGCTTCCATTGTCAACAAGCCTGCACAATGGAATACATTTCTTTGTCATAAGTGGGATACTTGCGAACTGTGTCAGAAAATGTCTCACTGTGATATGCCACTGGGTGCCCCTGTTGAGTAAGAACTTCCCCAATAGCATAGTTAGAGGCATCTGTCTCGATCTCAAATGGTTGTTGCAAGTATGGTAATGTGAGTTGTTGGTCAGCTTAATTATCGGATTAAACCTCTCAATATTAATTATCAATCCAGGTGTCATAAACGCGAGTTGTACTGCGTATTGGCTCAGCTTAATAGTCAAAGTCTATGAGTTTCCTTATTAATGATGAACTAGGTGCTGAAATGAAACACGCATTTGCTAGCAAACAAAAAATATTGAAAAGGAAACCTACTTAACCAATTTCGTTCAGTGCAAACTCCATAATGCAATTAAACTACAAGGAAGTACAAAGCAATTCTAAATCATATGACATTGTCACAATTGAATTCTACTTTTTAAATATCCTTAACCTATTTGTTCCTTTCACTAAAAAAGATCACACATTATTCTAATGACAACCTCACACATTAAACTGGCTAGAAATACTCTTCATACTAAAAACAAACAAAGGAAAGTTCTAATTATTGGGTAGAAGAAAACTACTTCACTCTCATGTAAAATAACACCTTAAAATATCCAATTAAAAATCACATCTATGATAAACCTTCTATTTAATTATTTTAATCTAAGTGAAACAAATTATTCAAAAACAACCCACTCTTCAAAATCATGCAACTCATAACGAAAACTAAATCAAACTCATGCCATTCGATAATGAAAACTCAATCACTGCTACCTGCATAATTAAATCTGCACTCAAACTTATAATAAATGATTATACTATGAAAGCAATAATGTTTCTAATTAAAAATAAATCCAATGATTAAACGAAGTCTCGGGATATATAAACAAATCAAATGATGATTAAATCCTGCAAACATTCAAACAAATCAAATCAAAATCTACAAACATTCAAAAACATTATACTATGCAAGCTTGGAATTATTTTTCTAAAATGACCGTATTAACATACTGAAATCCAAAGCATCTAAAATTTTATTTTATTCCGTACTCAAATTATAAGTATTGAAATATGTTCTAATTATGTAAGGAGTAATAATTCTTCAATCCATTAATTGGCATGATGCTGCAATGAATGAGATGCTTTGGAGTTGAACCACACCTTCACACAGAACCTGAAATGCTAAAATCACACACAACTAATTTGCCTACGTTATGGATCAAGCTTAACTCCAGATGTGGTGGGCCCTCCCACACCTGGAGTAAGCCTACTACTGCTTAAAATATCAAATACTGAATTCGAAATTACTCATAGCACAACGCTACTACTCACAAATTAAAGGTGAATGTATACATTTAAAACATCCTTTGGAAATCGATTTATAAAAGTCACAGGCCAAAAGATTCTGGTTTTCACACAACAGTCCCTATCTCCATTACATTGCTCCTGCAAACTTTGACGCTAGATCCATATTTTAGGAATTTGACTTTACATTTGATAAATCCTTCTTACATATGAGAAATTTTGCCTTTTATTCCTATCGATCCCATCCTATCTGATTGATAGACTCACACCCTCTAATGGGTCGGCTACTCCTTAATTTAATGGGTCGACTCCCTTTGATCTAATGGGCCACCGAATGCCTCTCTAATCGATCAACTCCTCCCTATCACTCTATCTATATAATCCATCGACTCCAGTCGATTCTTATATATACATTCAAATTACCAAACTGGCCTTTTAATTTAGCCAATTAAAATATAGAAGAGTATTTTGTCGGAATAGGAATCAGTTTTACAACAGAATGTGAATTCAGGAGATCATTCCCCTTTTTGTGAGATTTTTTTGTTGCTAGAAGATGAAATCTTAGCATATCTATACATGGCATCTGAATAGTGTATGATATTGGTCATTGACTCTCCATCAAAATAATTGAAATTATAGAAAATTTGTCAGGAGAAACACAATCTGTTAAGATCTGCGCCCACATCATCGTGCTCCACGAAGCCTCCTGCATCACACGTCGAGCTGGTCACTTCAAACACTACAAGGAAAAGATCCTCTAGAAGAGGTTATAAAGGAGGTTTTTAGTGTTATAAAATTGGCCAAAATTTTCAAAAAAACATATGCTACCACATCCGTTTCTAGTAACAGAGGTTTTGGCGGAGCTTTTAACGAAAATTCAACACAACTAAAAAAAAAAGGGTGGCCAGAGGTTATTACGGATGTTTTTTCATCGATGCTCTTATCAAGTTTTAACGCATCGGTGTGTATCGGTAGACAACGCATTGGGGAAGTCAAAGGAGAATGCATCGGGCCATTAAGGAAAACAACAACACCAGGCCTGGTGTTGGTGATACAACGCACGAGGCCGTTCTAATTGGTCTTGGGATTTGAGCGGTGCCCATAGGTTGTATAAGCACACCGGTGCATGTATCTTTATGTGGCACCGATGCTCCATATCACAGAAAGGAACCGATATTTATAATTAGCATTGGTATTCGTGAGGTGCACATGGCATCTAAAAATGCACCAGTGCTTATAGATATATAAACGCCCCAGTGCGCAGTATCACACAAACGCACCAATATTTATAACTGGAATCAGCATTAGTGCGGTGCCCATAGAATCATAAACGCACTAGTACGTATGGACATGTAAATGCACCGATTTTCTTTTTTTTTTTAGAAACATCCACCTCTGATAGTCCAATTATTGTGATTGTTTTAAATTAATTATTCATCAAAAGTCGACACATCTTATAACAATATTCATATTAATTACATTTTTATTAATGCATTTGAATGTGTTGTTTGGATTAATTTGTTATATCATATCAGAATTATTGTGGTTTTTTTAAATTCATTATTCATCAAAAGTCAACACATATATATAATCTTATAACAATATTCATATGAATTAAATTTTATTAGTGCATTTGAGAACGACAATGGAGAACGCGATAGAATAAATTAAAACATATTTTATGATTATATATATATATATATATATATATGAACAAGACAATCTTTATCATACAAAATGGGACAATTATTCGTATCCCTTTGTCGTTCAATTGGGACACTATGTCCATTATATTAAACAAAATGTCTGATTTCACAGACATATTTCCAAAAATAAAACGCCTTACTTTGATATCAAAATTACATAGTGATCATCACTATTCGCTTGAACTGTTGTCACTGTTAGAGCTACTTCCATGACTTTGGTTATTTTCAAGAATGTTGTGTTCACAGCGTTGATTGTTTTCTTCTTCTTCACTTTCCAACTACAAACATAAAAATAAACTGAAATGAGTGTATATACATTGGTGAGAATAATGAAAAATTCAATATTAAATAATGTAAATCAATGTAAATCGAAAATAAAAATGACGTACCATAGCAACAATTGACTCATAAACTATACACATTCTTTCAAAACCATGTACCATGCCATCTTTCAAAATTTCATCTGTTGGCACAGTTCCATACTTTGTTTCCTACAAGTTTTATACCCCATAACAAATCATATATTTAATATAAAATATGTTTTTCTTCTATTAATTATAGACGAAGCTAATTAAAACAAGATCGATAGATGCTTACAAATTCCACAACTAAATTCTGATATGCCAACATATACTCACAACCCATATTTAACCCAATTTCAATCAATTTTTCTGATGGTTCTTCTTTGTATGTTAGCACCTATTTGAAGACATTCAATGATGATTTTTGTAAAACAACTTAAAAAATACAAAAATGAAATCTAATTAAGTTGTTATAAGGAAGTAACAATTATTCACAAACTTAGAGATCAACTATTTTCTTCCTTGTCGTCCTGTTTTATGTGCTAAATGGATTCCATTTTCTTTTCTTTTCTGCAAGAAAATTCTTGAAAAATAATATTTAATGCTAAATTGTTTATTTATTGTACCTAATGATTGAAAAATTCAATGATTACATATTACATTTGAAGCACGTTGTTGTATTCATTCCACTAGATCCTTCAAACTTTTGTAAAAGTTTTTCCCTCTTTCGTTAACTTCCAGCACCACTCCATATGAGCCAAGGAGCAATTCATTTTCATTTGCATGTTCTATTTTTTTTTCTTTTCTTAGAACAACATTCCTTTTCTGAGTTGCTGGTCCCTATAGAACATTAAACAGATGTGAATTAGTAGACTGTTTGACACATGTTATCGAATAATTTTAAGTATATTATTAATGATAATTAAAAAAAGAAACTCATATTGGATTGATAGTATTGTTTCATTCACCTCGTTCATCTTTTTGCAATTTTTTCATTAAAATTTTATGCTCTTCTGGTCGTAGATAAAAAATAATCATATTGAGCTTCATTATTTTGTGGCTCTGCATGATACACAGTAAATAGTACATATTAGTTAAAGTTACATATAGTTCAAAAATAATATTTTTTATAAAAAATTTACAAAGAACTTACCTTTTTTTCTTTTCTTGATGTGTTAATAGTATTTTTGTTACTTGATATCTTGTCGATCATTTCTTTATCAATCTGAAACCTGTAGCATATCATTCATTAATATATTTATAAATAAATTCTCAAATTTTCAGGTAGAAAATAAATCTCGAGACATCGGTGCACCTTTCATGAAATCCACACCGCCTCCGGTGCATGGATATATTAACAACACACCGCAAAATAGTATAATACATCTTACGGTGCATTCTGTATTATAAATGCATCGCAAAAAAAATTTAATAGACCTAACGGTGTGTGGGGTATTATAAACGCACCGCAAAAACAGTGTAATACACCGTATGGTGATTTCCTAGTTAAAGAGAGCATTGGTGCCCTATTTCAGATTTGGCGCACGGATTTTAAAAAATGTTTTCAATTTTTTACAACACAAAACTTGTGCAGTGTGCTGTAATAATACAGAGCACCGGTGTGGTGGCATACGCAGGGAACACTGATAAAGAAAATTCCATTTTTTCAAAAATTCATGCAATGGCCGAATGCATTGGGATCCGACTATGCAAGTTGTCCTGTGGGTTGGATGTCAATCTAAAATGAAAAACCCTAATTCTGAAATTATAGAAATAGGGAGAAGAAAGGGAAAAAACAAAAAAATGAAGGTTTCAAGGTAAAAATGGATAAAACTACAGGAAAAAATAAAAAACTGCAGAAAAAAGTAAAAAAAAGAATTAAATTTAATCACTAAATGTTTTGAAATTCTATGATAAAGGGCTTGAATCACCAGAGTTTTGGTTTCTGATTTTCTGAATACTTTTGTTCAAACGTATTTCGCCATCCACATTGCCCTCATGCTCTCTTGCTCCAAGACTATCTCTTGCAAAAATCTAACTGAAAATTTTTAGCAAAAATAGTGAAATAATGAAAGTGTTTAGTATTTAAAGAATTATTTTATCAAATTAGATTTTCGAAAATATTTTGTCGCTCATTTTTCAAATTGCCATTTTTTTTTAACTTGAACAAAATAGAGTTGCGTTTATTCATTTCCGATGCACGTAAATACGACGCACCAGTGCGTTGTATTAATAAGATGCACCGGGGCCTGTTAGGGTGATAAGCGCACCGGAATTTTTAAAGTTTTTTTTTTGTATGTAAGATCATAATAAAATAATGATAATTATAAAGTACATGAATTTATTTTCATTATTTTCTTATATATGTAAGATCATAATAAATTAATGATAATTATAAAGTACATTAATTTATTTTCATTATTTTCTAAACTTTATGTTACAAAAATTCGTATTATTCTAGATTTGTTATTTTACAACTATTTGCAAATTTACAAATTTAAATATTTTAATAAAATCATTTCACATTAATACAATTAAAATTTTCACATTAATAGAATTAAAATTTTACAAATTAATACAATTAAAATTACAATTACAATTTTATATTAATTTCACATACATGAATTACGATTAGAATTAGAATTAGAATTTTAATTTTACATACAATTACATTTACAATTTTACATATAATTACATTTACAATTACAATTACAATTTTACAAATATTTTATAGACAATTCAATTAAAATTACAGTGACAAATACAATTATATTTACAATTTTACATAGAATTACATTTACAATTACAATTACAATTTACAAATATTTTATCTACAATTCAATTAAAATTACAATTACAAATACAATTACAATTTGTGAAATTTACATACAGTTAGAATTACAATTACAATTTTACAATTTTTCATATATACAATTACAATCATTTCAGAATAAATTAAATATTACAATTACAATTAAAATTTTACATTAATAAATATTTTATATACAATTACACTTAAAATTTCAACTAGTACAAATACAAATACAAATTTACAATTTTACATAGAATTAAAATTTAAATTACAATTACATTCACGACATAATATTTAATAAATATCATGGTCATTTAATAATATTAAATTAATTAATAAACATCATCACGATCATGATAACCATTGTACAAACATCATATTCGACTAATAAACACATTCAATTAACATCAAATTAACATTATATTTTAACATCATCACAACACAAACATAAAATATACATCTCAATATAATGTCAAATAAATTATGCACCTATCACATATACACGTCTATCTGCAAGATAAACATTAAATGAACATATCTAACATGACTAACAATATGCACCACATCATGATGATCATCAACATGAAAATTAAGTACAACTACAACATGAATATAAAATACTGCATGGACTATAAATATATATATATATATATATATATATATAACTGAATAATGTTAAAAATATACAACTGTAATATAAATTTCATGGATCAGGCACTGGTGGTAGTATAACAACATCAATAACACTAGTACAAGTGGATGCGACCTGCTCAGTAAAGCTAGGTGTAGCCTCGACAGTCGACATGCCGCATCAGGCCATACATGTCATGTGGCATGCCTCTCCACATCCGTAACAGTCTATCATCGCCCTGTATCTCTCTATAATGAGCGGGCCTGATGCCCGCATCTGAAATCAATCCACAGAGTTGCCTGCCCAACTCCATCTGGTATCTGGTCTCAGGTCGACCATGCCTAGAAAAAGGCGGTACCGGTGCACCATGAGGCGCAGGATCAGCACGTCTCTTTGTTGCGCCACCGGCCTCATCCTCCGGCGCATCAGCCATCTCCTGATCGTAATCATCAGGATCAACACCTGGATCATGTGGTGGATCTGGCATCTCATCGCCATCAAAAGAGCCAATGTCTGCAAAATATATACAAGTACACAACAATAATTAGACAATTTCATTACACAATTTAATAAAAACAAGTTAAAGAAAATGTTAGAATAAATATAAATAAAATAGTAAGATTACCTCTATTATCTGGTGGCTCATAAGGAGTGAAGAGGATGTTGGGACACCCTCGCCAATCTAGTCCAGCATAAGGACATGGGACCATAATGAAGGGATTTAGCCCACCAACACTGGCTAGTAAGTCCAGCAAATCATGTGATATCCTCGCTGGAAACATAGTGTCTACCCTCTTGGGCATCCTCTGCCCCCACATGAGCATCTGGGCCTCGAACATCGGCCTACAAGGCTGTCAAACAAAACTAGGTCTCATCTCTGGAAACCTCTCAAAAAATAAACAAAATAGCTCTGAAGCAAAAGGGAAGTTGACCCTCCCTTGTGCATGAGCACGACATCTATCTAAGGTTGTACAAAACTGTCCCAAAAAAATGGCAGACCACCTGAAAAGTCGTGGCTGCTGTACTAAAGAATCAACATAATATAAAGCAAGAAACTAATGTGTTTCCCGTCACTGGTGTTGTGCGAAATGATCGAAGCGATAATAGAGAGGCACTACATGTCCTGTCTACCAAAAGCACCTATACGTAACTAACCTCTAGGTACCTGAAACTCTGAAGGAGACAGTACATGTGCTCCAATGTATCTCTGGGAGTAAACTAACTAACTCCCTGCTACACAACTAGCTGGCATGTCTGGGAATGAATGAAAATCCACCCCTCTCCTCGATAGTCCTATAATAAAATAAATGTCCTCCTCAGTGGGTGTGTACCACTGGTCAGGACCAACCTGAAAAGCCTGTCGGTGGGCATTCCACCTGCTGATAAGATGTCTCAAAAGCACACTATGGGCCTTTAGGCCAGAAATAGCCTCCTCATAGAACTTGAGGAGGCCTACTTGCATAAGGATCTCCTGGGTATCTGTAGTAATAGGGCGAGGGCATCCATCTCTCTCCCTCTCTCTCGCCTCCCATTGGCGAATCATGTCATATTGTTCTGCTTTTTGTTGCTACTGTTGCTCCTGTTCTCTTTGAATCATTGCCATATTAAATAATTTTTTTTTATTAAAACAAAAATGTATTTATAAATATACATATATAATTTTTTTGAAAAAAAAAAAGACATACAAGTCGGTGCACCATAAAAGAAGTCACGCACTAGTGCCGGTGCATCCTAATATTTTAGCACACCGTCCCTGGGGCCCCTAATGAAACAGACCGCACCGGATTCGGTGCAAATGTCTATTTTTCAAGCACCGTGGACTTCATATAATTCAAAATAGTGGTGCGCTGACTGAAATATATGCCCCGGCGCGTATAATCGTGTCAGCGCACCGAATTCATGACAATGACATAGCTCACGGTGCGGTCGTTTACCTAGCCGCACCTTTGACCCTCTCAAAATGAAAAATACAGTGCGCTGACATAAACTGGGGCGGAAAATGAAGTCAATGCACTGCACTGTGATTGTTGGGGACAATGGTGCGCCTAGATAAATGACTGCACCGCCTTTTTTCTTTTTTCTTTTTAGTTTAAAATTAGTCGAGGCGCCTTCTGGCACCGCCCTGGAAACGGTGTGGTTACCGTTAGCACCGGTAGCGGTGCTACCTATAAATTTTACAAGTAGCACCGCTATCTGGTGGGAGCCGAACAGCTCGAACACACTGCGTGACATTTTTTCTTTTTCTTTTTTAATGGTTATTTTTAAGTTTATTTCAATTTCTAATCCACTAAAAGGCTTAATTATAGAAAAACTAGAAAAATACATGTACATTTTGTTGTCGAGGAGGCATATTGGCTGTAAAATTTGGAAAATAAAATTTGCCCATTGTTTTTAAAAATGCAAGCTGAAGATTCGTGGTCAATGCAGAGTAGCAGTGCGTGCAATGGGTGCAATGAGAGCACCGATGTTAGGGCGGCTCAGAAATAAGGAAATAGCATTGGGGCTTGAGAGCTCTGAAGCACTGAGGAAAGTGAATAATGAAGTTTTTTGGCCGTAATTTTTTTTCTAATTAACCCTGTTTTGGTGCGTGGGGTTTTATAAGCACACCGGCGTGGTTCAATAAAACTGCATCGGGCAGTATCAATTTTGGCGCATTGTTTATAACACGCCGAGGCATTTCCCTAACCACACACCAGGATGTTTCAGTTTCGGCGCGAAAATTTGATGATGCACCGGGGTGGCGTAATGGTAAAGCATCGATGCTTAATAGTCGCGAAGCACCGGTTTTTTGGTCTTAATTTTTTCTTTTTATAATGCTATTCCAGTGTGTGTGGTTTCTAACGCACCGATGCTCTTAGAGAAGAACGCACAGGCTCGTTTCTATTTTGGCATGGTGTTTTATGATGCTCCAGAGCAGAAAAGTATTAACGCCCCAGTGCGTTACAGTAGTTGGATGCCCCGGCGGTGTGTACTTCGCGCATGTTGTACGGTGTGCCAATGTTCGGTGCGCACCGGTGTGTTCTATGGTATCGTGCACACCGGTAATTGATAGCTTAGGAGCACTTGAAAACTGAAAAAACCGGATTTTTTGTCGCAAATATTTTTTTTAATTTAACCCTTTACTGGTGCGTGTTTTTTATAAGCACACCATACTATTTGCTACAAATGCACCGATCGGTTTATGTTTTGGCACGTTTTTTATGACGCACTGGTGCAGTTTCTGTCTACCGCACCAGGTGGTTTTGGTGTTGGCGTTGTTTTTTATAATGCACTAACGCGGACGATTTGTGAGGCACCAGTGCTCTATTATATTATGACGCACCATGAGGGTGTGTAAGGAGTGCATGGTGTCCGGTGTGCCAATGATTTTTTCCACACCGGTGCTTTTGTTTTTTTACAGCACCGGAGCGAGTTTTAACGATAAGAGCACCGATAGGAAAACATCCACAAAACCCTCCGCTCTCCAACCTCCTCTAGTAACCTCCGCTAGAAACGGATGTATGGGGTATTTTTCTTTGTGGTTCCTCAAAAACATCCGCTAGAGGGTCTTTTCCTTGTAGTGAAATGGTATTCTGTCAATCCCCATTTTTTAATTGAACCCACATGATTATTACTTCCCTTCTCATTGATAGGCTCAATATTATTATGTGCTTGTGCCTTCAACCCAATTTGATATTTCATAACTACATTCAACCCGATCTCATCCTTACGCTCGTTCACAGCATCAGTCCTTGTTGTCTTATTCTCATTATCATCCATATTATCAATTTTGTTGAGCGCAGTCATTAGATCACTGTCAGATGTCAACTTTCTTCTGTTAATGTTTTGCTTTGCTTCGGGGGTCCACTTTGGTGGGAGATTAACATGGACTATCGTTAGCCTCAGCCTTTGCTGTGAATTTTCTCCAATAGTTTGTGTACCATTTGTTACAGACTTGGAAATTCCATTAAAAATGATATAAATAAAACATCTTTCTACCCATGAGACCGCTAGAATAATTACCATGATGTACTGTTCACAAATGCCAATCACTAAAAATTTGGTCAACCCCTCTACATGATTAAAAACACTCATTTAATGAAATTCGCTTTACAAGGAACATTTCTTTTGCCTCAAATGAAGCTATAAACATCCCAAGGTTGTAATAACTAATATTTTACTCCGACTTCCCAAACTGCTCTCAATTTATACCCTAGACCGTACAAGGGGATGGACCTTTTGGTGTATCAGCAAGTTACGCTTTTCCTTTGATACAATTCATCATATTCATAATTGTATTCACTATAATGTAATGTGAATAGGATAGACATATGTCAGACACAAGTTGCCACTAGGAGAAACCCTATCCAGAACCATACAATGGAATTCATACAATGTTAGGTGGATCTCCCATCCAATTACATACAACTCTAGGCCATCTGGTACGAATACAATCTACAAGTGGAGCATGTTGTGAAGCCTCATCTAGAAAAGCAAATCCACCATTCAAATATTCATGTCTCCCCTTCTTATTCGGAGAAAATTTAGAGCAAGTAGTCATCTCTGCAAGGAAATGTTGAGCACATATAATAGAGAACCCTTGGTTATATAGGAGAGTGTTCAACTCATCATTCTCGCGCATTGTTGGCTTCATATATATATAAAAATAAGATACTTGCCTTCAAAAACCATAGGCACTGGAAAATTCCTTATTAATACCTTTAAAATAGATCTCTGAAACACCATGATTCCCTATGTAAGAAAGTGTCAGTTCATCCTTGTTGCGCGCAATCCTTGGAGGACCAAGTCACTGCTTCGATACATGGAAAGACGAGATCCATTAAATGATCAAGCCTAGGTTTCCATTTCGTTTTTTAGTCTTGTCCCGAGATTCTAATTACAATATGTATCGGAAAACCAACTTCAATGATAAGGAACCTTGGAGGCGATAGGTTCAATCTCCAATATTGCAGAAATTTATATAGTCAACCACACTTATTTACTGCACCTACATCCTTATATCCTTAGCACGAAAAATATTCTTGCAGCCCAGAAGATATAATTTTCCATCAACAAGATGAAGGTTGGATGCATGACTTAACAGTACAAATGTGAACTCGCCTACCATCATGAAAACCTATAATTAATGATATTATTACACAAAAACTCTTATTCAATTTACTTAATAACAAGAATTGATAATTAATAACTATTGTATCTAAATTCCTCTATTTATCAACTTAATAATATAAAACAGATTAAAACACTAGGTACAATCATCTACTTATGCGATAAATATCGTGAAAATTTGGGCAAAAGTGCGGCTCAACATGAACACTGGGGCAGAACAGAGGTGATGTTTCAACTCTACGAATGCCTTCTGTTGAGGTTCTGACAAAAATAATTTTTCTTTTGCTCCTCCCTTGGTGACTTGACTCATGGGCCAAGTGATATGAGAGAATCACAACACGAACCTGCAGTAGAAATTAGCAAGACCCAGAAAGCTTCAAAGCTCTGTTAGAGTGGTTAGGGCTAGCCAATCTCGAATGACTTGGATCTTGGCTGGATCGACATGCACCCCCCTTTCATCAATAATGTATCCCAGATATTGAACCTGGGTCATGCCAAAAATGCACTTCTCAAATTGGCACAAAACTTGTGTTGTCGTAGTGTGTGGAGGACTTCTCGGATGTGGTGGAGGTGCTCTTCCCAAGTCTAGCTAAAGATCATAATGTCATCCAAGTAAACCACTACAAATGAGTTGATGAATGGATGCAATATATCATCCATCAAACTCATGAAGGTTGTGGGAGCATTCATCAACCCGAAAAGCATGACAAGCCATTCGAAAAGGCCCTCCTTGTCTTTGAAGGTAGTCTTCCACACTTCAAAGGGTTCGATCGGTACCTAGTGATACCCAGACTTCAAGTCGATCTTGCTGAATTATTTTTCCCCTTTGAGTTGGTCCAGAAGGTCATCAATCCGTGGGATCGGGTACCTATCCCGAATAGTGATCTTGTTCAACGCCCGATAGTCATTACAGAGTCTCCAAGTCCCATCCTTCTTATGTACCAATATGATTGGGCTACCATAGGGCGATGAACTTGGCCAGATGTGACCTTTCTGCAGCAGCTCCTGAATCTGCCTCTTGATTTCATTGTTCTCTAGAACAAAGCACCTATAGATCGGTCCATTGGGTAGCGGCGCACCTGGGGTTAGATCAATGGGGTGCTTGGCCTGACAGTGTAGAGGCACCCCTGCAAGTGAGGTGAATATGTCCCCGTACTCCTCCACAACCTTATCCATTTGTTGTTTTCATGTAGAGGAGCCATGTCTGGAGGTTGTGGCCACATTATTCTTCTTGGCCTGGGGGTGGATCATCAGGAAAGAAAATTTCCTAATTTGGGAAATGAGCTTACTACATTGTTTTGCAATAACTAAAGAGATAGTGGGAGGCGGTGGTACCTCTGGTATCTTGTACAACTTATTTCCAAAAGTAACAATAACAACACGAGGTCGAGACTCATACAAATCATGTCGCTTCCACAAGTATGGTTATCCTAATAATACATCAGAAACATCAATAGGAGCTATGTCACACAATACCTCATCCGTGAAGGGCTTGATGCTATAGGGAAGGTGGCACTGCTGGCTGGTGCGGAGATCCCGTTATTGGTGAAGCCACCCGATGGTGTATGGTTGTGGGTGCACTGTGGTCGGCAAGCCCAACTGCTTCACAACATCTAATGAAATGAGGTTCTTTTGGCTCCTGTTGTCGATAATGAACTGTAGCGGGGAACCCTTTACCCACATCTGGGAGTGGAAGAGACGCTCTTCCTCCTTTGGATCTTCCGGTTCCTCCTTTTGGATATTCACAGTGGAAACAGTGGCGTTGGGCTCCATATCAATAATTTGCTTCCCTTTGTCATTCCCCTTGTCAGGTTCTGATTCAAAGTCATAGCATGCATCTGATTCAGAAGCCCTCATCTCGGCCACCAGCAACTGCTTGGCCCGACAGTCACTTGTGTTGTGAGTGGACCTCTTATGGAACTCACACCACTTTCCTGTGTCCTTATTTGGCTTCACGGTGTTTTTATTTTCTTGTGGCATTGGCAAGTTGTCTTGGGCTGCCATGCCTTGGCTTTGTCCTTTGTTCTGCAGTTTGGGGGCACCTTCACCTTGCTTTTGATTCACAGATCCAAAGTATCGCTTCTTCTGTTTGAATTTCTGCTCAATCTTGGCAGCATACCAGTATGACATACCAAGCAAGGAGATGTCGAGGAACTCCATTTTCTCCTAAATGTATATGTGCAGACAACTGTGATACTTTAGCACCAAATGTTTCTCCGAATCTTTGATACCCAGCTTTGTGCGCAGGGTATGGAATAGGGGCTTTCTACAGGTGTATTCTAATGTGCTGCTACTCAAATGGGTACCAATAAGGGTTACAAGGGAGTCAACCATAAATCACCACCTCTTGTAGTTCTAGCATGTATGTTTCCCTAACCATAGGTTGATTCGCATACTAATAGATCTCTATGGTTTAAAGGCATCGTAACATGACTCTACCCTAAAACAAAATTTCTAAAATTGGCAGTGCAGCTAGCCCAGGAAAGTTCTCTAATACCACTTGTAGTATGCTTCACTTGTAGAAAAAATAGAAGTGCGAAATATGCCAGAAATACCACATTAAATAACAAAATGAGATCTTAATAATGGAAATATTTTATTAAGATCTAGAGAAATACTGTGCACTTCCCTCTTCAAGGGAGAAACCTCTAGTAGAGCATAGCTCAATTACATAACACAAGACAAGACTTCACTTACTCTCTTCGACAATATATAGTTTTATGAGACCAAAAACCCTAAGTACTTGTGGTCCCTTGTATAATGCAAGTTAACCAATTTATTTATTAGCTATGGTTCGTTATAACTAATTTTGAGCCCTTTTCTATGATGTGGGTCAACCACTTATAATGCTTACAAGATTTATTTATTAAACTATCTAATCATGACTCTTATGGCCCCCCTTGGGCTTATTAATTTAATAAATGGGTTAGGGTCAGACCCTAACATAGATATTGTTATGCAACCAACTCACAAAATATAAGAAAAGATAGATCAACGACTTATAAATCAACCTCTTCGAATGGGAAGCCTCCTTTACATTACATAAATGAACAATTCTTGGATATTCAAATGACAAAACTTCCTTTCTATATATAGGAGTAAAAGGGGTCACAATATAATCAGAGCCGACATATCCAGATTTATGCAGGAACGCAATAAAATACAGAAATAAACATAAACACAGAGATGCAGTAAGAATAACACTTCATTTCATTAATATCAAATACTGACAAATGCTTACGGACAAAATAACAAATAAAATAGCTTGGGCGATGGTATCTTATCTCTGAGAAGAGATGTGATGGCTACATTCCTCTAAACTATGTTACAATGAGGCTTAAGGGAATTTTTGTTATTGAACAATAAGAGAAAACCATAAACAACCAAAACCCTAACACAAGGAGATTTAACACCAAGAGTTTAAGGGCCCCGTTGGGAAACCAACTTCCTAGGGTCGTAACTTGGTCATATTATCTATGTTTGAAGCGTATGATACCTCATTGAAAAGATATCTCTGAGGATTACAACCACGCGTGCAATTTCCATGAAATCGCTGAAGGAATAATGCCCAAAAAATGTCGTTTGGGGCCTCAAAATGGCTTCAGAAGTTCAGGACCTTGAAAATTGATGAAACTTACTAGGTGGAATAGGAGGGTGGCCACCAATATCCACCTGGATCACAACATAAAAATAATAATTTAAGGGCACAACAAGAACAATAGTGGGCTTCTATGGGGCACAATAATAACAATATGGGGACTACATGCATACAACAATAACAATAAGGGGGCTACACTAACCATTTTGAATCACGGTTTCCGTTAGATAAAAACTCGCAGGTATTATTCAACGATCACATCGCCAGAGATAAGGATCCACAAGAGGCGGTTAGTCCATGTCACGAAACACATAGGGAGTGTTCGTTTATCCAATGTCCAACAATCTCCCCCCAACACGATCCATGTGTATATCAAACTTGTGGCCTATGCTCTGATACTACTTGTTGGGAATCACGATTTTCGTTAGACCAAAACCCCCAGTTATTAGTCAACAATCGCATCACTAGATATAAGGATCCACAAGAGGCAGTTAGTCCATGTCATGAAATGCACGGGGAGCGTTGGTTTATCCAATGTCCAACACTAACAATAACAATAAGGAGATACACTAGCATTATAGGGACCTAACATGCCCCTCTCCTTCAAAAAAGTGTTGTCCTCAATGCTTGAGTAGTTATGGATTCTTTTGTATAAAATTATCATCCTCCCATGAGGAATCTTCCGTGGCTAAGTTCTTCCACTTGGTGAGATACTTTGAAATTGATCGATTTCATAGCTGTCGAGTTCTTGTTTTCATGACTGGTTCATATTCCAATATGATTTTCCTTCCTCATCAAGTTCTGGAAATATTTTTTGAACCGGGATCTTGTCACCTATAACCCTCTTTAAGCATGAAACATGGAAAACTAGGTGCACTCAGAAAGATGTCAGAAGCTCCAATTTGTATGCCATAGTACCAATCTTTTTTAACACCTTGTATGAACCATAATACTTTGGTGATAATTATTATCCTTCTTAGATTGCTTGAGGGACATTTGTTTGTATGGTTGCAGTTGTAAAAGTACCCAGTCACCTACATTAGAACTTATTTCTCTGCGATGTTCATATGCTTGTTGTTTTATTTGATTATGCATCAAAGTGAGGTTATCCTTTAAAAGTTAAAGAAATTTTTGTTGATGCTCAATATGATATTCCACTGCTTGAACCTTAGAATTTTCTCTTAAATATGATGTGATGGATGATGGATGATATCCATAAATTTCCATAAATGGGGTCATTTTTGCTGCAATATGGAAGGAAGTGTTATACTATTATTCTGCCAAAGGTAGCCACTTGACCCATTGTGTCTGTTTATTAGATACAAAGCAACAAAGATATCCTTCCAAACATTTGTTAACTATCTCAATTTTCCCATCAGATTGAGTATGATAAGATGAGCTATGAGCTAATTGAGTACCCAGACAAGACAATAATTCTATCAAAAAAATTCCAATGAAAATGGGATCTCTGTTTCTTAAAAGCATCTTTGGGTTTCCATGTAGCTTTTGAATTGTTTCCATAAATGTAGTAGAAATTTTACTACCTTTAAATGGATGTGATAATGCAAAAAAGTGTGCATACTTGGTAATTCTATCAACTACCACCATGATGACACTCTTTCCTTCAGACTTGGGTAAACATGTGATAAACTCCATTGACAGAAACTCCCAACATTGACTTGGAAGGGATAAATGTTGTAACAAATTTGGGGTCTTAATTGTCTCAACTTTATTTTGTTGGCAAACCAAAAATTCCGCCACAAACTTTTGAATATCATATTTAAGTCCATCCCAAAAAAATTCCTTCTTAACCCTATGGTAAGTTTTTAAAAATATTGAGTGCCCTCCTAAGTGAGAGGCGTGCAATTCCAAAAGAATCTTTTGTTTGATTTGGGAATTCTTACAAATATATAAGCGATCGTTGTACCATAATGAATCATTTTTCCAGCTAAATGTATCAGATGTACTGGGATCTTGCTACAACTTTTGAATGAGTGCCCACACTTCTTTTTCATTCTTCCATTCATACCTTTCTTCATTTATCCAATCTAGTTGGATAATATAAATGGCACAAATAAATGCTTCCACATCCTCATCCTTTCTTGAGAGTGCATATGAAACAACATTTTTCTTCCCTTTGTTGTAGATGATTTCAAAGTCATAACCCAACATCTTTGTGACCCATTTTTGTTTCTCTTCTAAATATAATATTTGTTATAAAAAGTATTTAGGACTATCATGATCTATTTTTAGCTTGAAGTGTCTTCCCATTAGCTAAGGTCTCCATTTCTTAAGTTCATGTAGTATTGCCAAGATTTCCTTTGATTGGATGAATTTCAAAAGCAATGGGTATTCCTTCTTGAATTAAAACAACACCAATTCCATTTCTTGAGGCATCACATTCCACAATAAGAGTTTTTGTCAAGTCTGGTGTAGCTAATACTGGTGCTTGGCACATTGTCTCTTTAAGATGTTCAAAGGCCTTAATTTCTTCTGGATTCCAATAAAATGAATCTTTCTTCATTAATGTTGTTAGAGGTGTTTTTATTCTCCCATAATTCTTAACATACTTGCAATAATACCCTGTCAACCCAATAAATCCTTGCACATGCTTTATAGTTGTTTGGATTTTCCATTCCTTATTGGATTTATTTTTGTTAGGGTCTACCTTAACACCCTCATGAGATACAATATGACCCATATATTCCACCTCCTGCACTCCAAATAAAAATTTGTAGGTTTTTGCATATAATTGCTTCAACTACAATAGTTTGAGCACCTTGTCAACATGTTGAACATGATCCTTCCAAGACTTGTTGTAGATTAGTATATAATAAAAAAATACTAACACAAATTTTCTAAGGAAGGGTTTGAAAATGAAATTCATCAAGCCTTGAAATGTAGAAGGTGCATTGGTAAGGCCAAAAGGCATGACCATAACTTCATAATGACCCCCATGGGTTCTAAATGTTGTTTTTAGAATGTCTTTAGTCTTCATTCTTATTTGATGATATCATGAACAAAGATCCAACTTGGTGAAGTAAATTTCTCCATGTAATTCATCCAATAATTCATCAATAATAGGAATGGGAAATTTCTCTTTAATACTGAGCTTGTTGACCTCCCTATAATCCAGACACATGCACCATGATCCATCGTTCTTATGCACCAATACTACTGGAGCAGAGAAAGAACTTTGACTAGGTTGAATTATATCGACCTCTAGTATTTCTGCAACCATACATTCAATCTCACGGTTTTGGGCATAAGGATATCTGTAAGGCCTAATGTTTGGAGGAACACTTCATGGAATCAAATGAATAGAATGATCATGGTCATGAATATATGGGAGGCCTTTAGGAGTCTCAAACACGTTGGAATGATTTTCCAATTTTTTTTGGATATTTCAAGAAATAGATGAATTCGATGTTTGAACCTGTAGTGAGCATAATTGTGAAATTACGCCCCATTGTTATTTCTTCATAAGATTTTTCATGACATTAGAGATAATTATATTTCCTAGTTTCCTTGCGATACCCCATAATTCAACTTCCTTTCCTTCCCAAAAAATAATTCAAGAAAATTTCTTGAAAATTAAAAGCTATAGTCCCCAAAGATTGTAACCATTTGACTCCTAATACAACATCGACACAACCCATTAGAATAGAAAGAATTGTAATATTCAATATATATTCCCCCATGTTTAGCTTGATATTATGGCACTTTCCAGAGAAATTTATGGTTCTTCCATTTTCAACCATTACTTGACACTTTGGTGCTAGATATAGGAACAAATTCAATTCCTTGGATATATTAAAATGAATAAAATTATGTGTACTACCTGAATCAATCAGCACTATTACCTTTTTTTCTTGATATATCCTTCTATCTTGAGAGCCCGAGGAGTAGTAATTCCTACCAATGCATTACAATATATGGTTAGATTCATTTCTTCCTTCTCTGGGGTTAGAACCTGGTGTATATCCTCCTCTTTTTATGTTTCTTGTTCATTCTTCCTCCTCTTCACTATCTATGTAAAATCGTTTCTTCTCAGCACACCTATGGCCTTTAGTGTATTTTCTATCACAACTATAACAAATCCATTTTGCTAATTTTTCCTCCAATTGTTGTGGTGTAAACCTTGTCTGTTGTGGAAGGTTAGGAGCAACAACATTTCCATATTTATAGTTGTGATTGATAGACTTCCTTGTTGCCATAAGTTTTCTTTCAACTTTTCTTGCCACCCTAAATTCCTTCTCCAAAGAATCAGATTCCCAAAGGTGAACCTCATGTTGGATGTTATTCTTAAAATCCCTGTGAAGATATAAATCGTATACTCCTTTGGAATATCTTCTACCTTCATATTCAATTTTGGAAGTCCTCAGTGTGCTCTGCCATTGAACCCTTTTGTTTGAGATTTATCAATTGGCTAAAGAATGTGTTGCTCTTTATATCCTTATAATGTGTTGTAACTTCATCTCTAAAAATTGACCAAGTGAAAATTGGTTTACCGGAACAAAGCCATCAAGACCATACAAATTGATTTGGTTCTAAATATAAAGTTGTAATGCGTACTTTTCGTGAGTGTTGCACATCATGGAGATCAAAATATTGCTCCATCTGTAATATCCATGTTACCAAATCATTGCCATAAAACTTCGTTACATCGATCTTTGGAATGTGGTGGTTCTTAAACCCAACATTGGATTTTCTAAAATCACAATTCATATTCCTTTTTTGCTAATCATGATTTTCATGGATTACCTTGCCACCACCGAGAAACCTTTCTTGCAACAAATTTTTCAAACCTTCCTTCAAACCTTCCATGTCTGCTTTCAAACTATCCATATTAGATTTTATGACATCCATATTAGATTCCATGTGTGATTTTAAACCATCCATTTCCACTTTAAATTCATCCTTAAAATCTTCCATTTTTGCTTCTATTCCATTTTGTTTTACTCTTTGCGAGAGCGAAATTTGTTGCACTTGGTCTCGTAATTATGATCTATCAGGTTGCAATTCTTCCTCTTCATGTGTCATAATAGAGCTTTCTGAGGGTTGAATGGGTGTGGAATTATTTTTAGGAGGCATTTTAGAACCCAATGCTGATATCTATGCTTCAATATGCCCTTGGAATCACTTCAAACCAAATTTTCAAACAAAAGTTATGCAATTTTAAAAAAATATACACATTTTTCTTACTTTTGAGGAGCTTCATATTGAACCTGATGTATCTATGTGATTTCAGACCCCGAGATTTTAAATTTGGTCCTATAGTAGCCCTATGAGTCTTATTTCCAATGCGATAGGTCAGACCTAATTTATATTCTTCAAGATAAATTTATGCCTGATCTCCCACGATGACTGATTATATAATGGTTCAACAGAGAAAATTGTACGAAGTTCCACGTGTTACTATTTCGCCCTTTGGCCCTGAAATTGTTACACAAAAAACTACAGTCCATGCACTTTCTGCCACTTTTTACATAATTCAAATCCAATGCCTGAAATGAACGTTATGATGATTTTCACCAGGTCACTTGTTTGAGAATTAATTTTGGAGCCTGCAAAAACCCTAACTTCCCCGGATCATATCTCCAAAAATATAGCGAACCAATATCTGAAATTTTTACATGAAGTTCACCAAGATTTCATCTCTACGTGGTAAAAAATTCAGCTTCTAAAGCCTCGTTAAAAAAAATTATAGAAAAATTCCAAGATGACTTATTTGAAGAAGCGAAACCCTAGAAGCCCAAGCTCTTATACCAAATGTTATGCAACTAGCTCAAAAAATATAAGAAATAATATATCAACGACTTAGAAATCAGCCTCTTTGAGGGGGGGACCTCCTTTACATTACATAAATAAACAATTCTTGGATGATTCAAATGAAAAAACCTTATTTCTATATATAGGAGTCTAAGGGATCACAATATAATCAGAGTGGACATAACAATAATAAAGTAAGGGCACAACAATAACAATAGTAGGCTTCTATGGGGCATAATAATAATAATAATATGTAGACTACATGGGTACAACCATAACAATAAGGGGATACATTAGTCTTATAGGGACCTAACATAACCCATTCATTTTGTAACAAAATTTAAAATTACCATGGAAACTTTGCAAAATCCTACAACTTAAACATATAAACATAGTTTTGTTGTGTTTTAACTCTCATATATATATATATATATTAGATTTCATAATTTACATATTACATTACACAACGATCACTATTATACTAACCCTATAATTAATATATATAAACTCAATTAATTTTTAAATAATATATTTTTATCAAAAAAATATGAAAACTAAAATGATAATGTTTAGTGATCTCGTTTCATCGAATCCACAATAAATAAATCTTAAAGGTAAAACCCACTTGAAAGGTCACACCAATACATAAAGTAATCTTTGTTTTTAAAAAAATCACATGACCCTTATCAAAAGAGGTTGTGTGATACAAGAGGATCAAATGGAGTGATAGATACTATGTTGAATGGTTACAAGGAATATTAAAAGCATACTTTTGAATAATGAGAAGAGTGACACCAACCTTTCAAAGAATTATGTATCTATGAAAGCAACACTACGTTTAAACATTTAAAGTGTTTTAGTAGTACCCTGTAATGTTGTGTTCTCATTTTCATGGACAAACGATATATCCTCGAGTAACTTTTGAGATTTTTGGTCGTATTCAATAGCGAAAGTTATTCATGATTAAAGGCCTACACAAAATGTTTCTCGAATGAACTACAATAATGTACACAACGTTCTAATAATTATATTTAAAAAATATTGATATTACACTGTGAAATATTTAATGTATCATATTTTAATACTTACTATATATTAAATAGATTAGTTTTTATAAATAAATAATTAATAATATAATATGATTTCAAACTTTTACAGAAAATATTAACATAAGAATTTTTCATTTAATAACTTGATTCAAAGAATATTTAATATTTTTGATTCAAAGACTCTTCCTCCTTTGTCAATGAATTGAAAGACATTAAGTTGGATCTCGAGGATAGGTTTGTGAGTTTTGATGTTGTCTCATTATACACTTGCATTTCCATTAAGGAAGCCATCAATGTCATTTCTCGGGTCACTGATCCTGATATTGCTCATCTTGTTGAGATTTGTCTATCTTCAACCTTCTTTTGTTTTGAAGGTGTTTTCTATGAGCAGACTTGTGGGGTGGCCATGGGTTCCCCTCTCTCCCCTGTAGTGGCTAATATTTTCATGGAAGACTTCAAATCTAAGGCCCTTTCCTCATCCCTTTTTCAACCTAGGGTTTGGAAAAGGTTTGTTGATGACACATGTGTGGTGTGGCCCCATGGAAAAGAGAAACTGGACCTTTTCTTCCAACATCTTAATGATCAATCTGACTTCATTAAGTTCACCAAGGAATTCGAAGTGGATGGTAGTCTGCCCTTCCTTGATGTACTTCTTTTGAGGAATGACGATGTTTCCTTCTCTTATCAAGTCTTTAGAAAGAAGACTCATACTGAGCAGTATTTGCATGCTAATTCTCATCATTTCCCAACTCAGAAGTTTGGGGTTCTCAGCACCATAGTTACCAGAGCCCTTAGAATTTCAGACGAGCACCACTTTGATGGTGAAAAATCTCATCTCTTTAATGTTTTCAGTAAGAACGGTTATAGCAAGGCTCATTGTATTAGAGCTTTTCAAAAAGCTGAAAAAGCCCCTAATGTTAAGAAAGATCCTTGTGACCAGTTATCTGGAGTTCACCTTCCGTTTATTTAAGGTACTACCGATAAAATCGCTAGGATCTTGAAGAAACATAATGTTTCCTCAACCTTCAAGCCCCTTCGTACCATTCGGAGTTTGCTTAGATTGGTTAAGGACCCGGTTTGCCTTAAGGATAGTAAGGGTGTTTACTTGATTCTGTGTTCTTGTGGTACACCTTACATTAGGGAAACTGGTTGATCCATTAATCAAAGAATTTAGGAACATATCGCTGACCTCAGACATTGTAGATCTCGGTCCTCTGCCTTGGAAGAGCATGCCGAAAAGACAAATCATCATATATGTATTGAGAATGCTGAGGTTATTGCGAGGATTGACCATTTCCACCACTGCAAGTTGAGGGAAGCCTTGGAAATTGAAAAGAGGCCAGTCAACCTTAACAGGGATGTTGGGTGGAGTGTCAGTAGATGCTGGATTCCCGCCCTTCACTCCTCGTTGCCCCCTTTTTTCTTTTTTCCTCCTTTTGTGCTCCCTCTCGTTCCCATTTTCTTTCTCTTTATCTGTACCTTCTGGTTTATTTTTATGATTTTTAAGACGTTTCATTTTATTTTATTTTATTTTTTAATTTTTTTTAGAGCTATGAAGTAAATGATATAAAAATTTATTTATTTATATTTTTTATTTTTTATATTCATTTTTACTATTTTTTATAAAGGGTAAGGGAAGGATCAGTAATAGGTCTTCTTCTAATGGGGAGATTCGGGAGGTTCCGTATTCACCATCCGCATTACCAAATAATTCACTTTATTGAAACCATGAGCGTTAGTAATTAACTATCTATTTATTTATTTATTTTATTTTATTTATTTAATTTTATTATTTTTATTTAATTTTATTATTTTTAAAAATTTAAAAAATTTATTTTTAATTTGTATTTGTATTTTTATTTGTATTTTTATTAATGTTTATTTAATTATTTATTTTTATTTGATTTTTTAAATTTTTTATTTATTTATTTATTTATTTTTATTTTATTTTATTTTTTCAAAGTAATAAAAAATATATATAAGAAAATTTCTTTTTAACATTATATCTATTAGAAAAATTTAATATTAAATGAGATTTAAATTAAAACTTCAATATTAAATTTTATTTAAATTAAATATAATAAAATTTAATTTATTTTGATGAAATTTAATTTAATTTATTATTTTAGTCATACTAGCCGTTATGTTACAATGGCTAGTTGGAGCTTTCCTTGTCTATTTAATTAGGTTCTTGATCAGATTTCTCATCTTGTCCTGATGATGAACCACACTGGCTGGTACGAAACGCGTGGACAAAAATTTCTTTCATGTGATTTTCACCAAAAATTTCTTATAAACATTTCATGGATCACAGAAGAAAAATTCCTAATTATTTAAATTTATATATATTTTTAATGAATTATAATTATTAGTTAAAAACACATAATTAATTATAATGATATGGATAAGTAGGTAAACTTCCTCAAATAGTAAATTAACATAAGTGATATCAATTTGAATTATATAACGTTTGTTATATATATATATATATATATATATATATATATATATATATATATGGATATATTTTTTGGTAATAACCATATAATAATTTGGTCAATCGTGAAGATAAATCACATTAGTTGGTTCAAAAGGCCACCAAATTACTATATAATTATTCCCAAAAAATATCTTTAAACAAAATATGAATTACAAAAATCATATTTTAAATATATTACATTCTAAAAATATTTTCAAATATCAAACAAAATTTTCTACCCAAAATATTCATCACCATATTTTTTATCATTATGTACTTAAATAATTAAATGTTCATTGCCATGTATTTGAATTCATGAACTTTGTTTAATTTTTTTTTAAATTTTTAAATAGAAATTTTTTTTATATTAAATTTTTTTAATTTTAAAATCTAAATTTTCAAAAAAGTGAAAAATATATAATTTTAATTATTTAAATGTTTTTAAATATTCAAAATAAATTAGGAGTATTTATTTATTTTAAATAATATAACGGTGATGGGTGTATTGCTAAGTCATTTTGTGATGTAAAGGTTAAAGATTTTTTTTAGCAAAAATCTAACCATGTTAAGAGTTGATGTAGCCCAAGCAAATATGATCCTGAGTGATTTTGATGATTTAAATACCTCTGAGTAATAGTTTCTCAAATCATAAATCAAATCTGATATAATTTCTAGAGAAATCAAACAATTTAACAAACTAAACAAAATAATATATTTAATTTATATTAATAAAATTTATAATCTTCATGACTTATATATTTAATTATTTAATATATATAATAATGATTATTAATGTCCACTAAAACCAATATGATCTATGAGATCTAAAAAAATCTAATTATCACTTCAAAATCTTATTCTTTATTTTATTGAAAACATAATTCAAAATCAAATCAATATCCCAAATTTATAAATATCCTAATTCGATTTATTTAAAATCTACGCATCAAACTAATCCCAAATCACCATCATACTAAAAAAATCATCTTACAAATAAAAATCTTACAAGTATATGAATCAGAGTAATTCCAAATAATCATCATAAAAGAAAAATCTAGACACTTAAGATATTTTAATATTGAGTCCCTTATTATTATTATTATATATATATATAATTTAAATTTATTTAAATTAAATAATTATTTTAAAATAAAAATAAAAATAAAAATAATAAAATTATTTAAATAATATTATCGTAATTAAAGTCAAATATTTAATTAGTTATATTTATTAAGAGAAGGAAATTATCTTTTCACCCTGTCATAACATATAAAATATGTTAATATCATAATTTCAATTGTTTTAATAATTAGTTGTCAACAATGTTTACATTTTTAAAAAATATCAATTGAAACCATTTTTAAGCTATATTAAATCAAAAGAGTTATTTCCAAATATGTAATTGTGGTTGATTTAGTTTTACTTATGAAAGAAAGTTATAGATATATTGATTGAGTTGTTTATAACTTTTTATTGATTAATTCTTATTATATTATTTATTTATTTTATATATTTAGAGAATGTAGACTTAAATTTTTGTCCAAAAAAATATTGATGGTCATGTTATTTATATTCAATTTCATAATAACATCATTGTATTTTTATTTGTAATAGATGTTCAATACAATTGTGCTACTATAATTAGGTTGAGAGGTAAATACGATGGATGGATGCCACTTTTCATGCAGATCAATTCTCTCTCCTTGCATGAAGTTCTCTCTTAAAAATCTCTTGTTGAATATGAGTCATTTGTGGATGACCCATAACCTAGAAATTTTTTGTTGAATATGAGTCATTTATGGATGACCCATAACCATGATGACAAATGTGAGAGGATAGAGGTACTTTGTAATAGTGTACGACCTAGAAAATGGACTTAGATGGAAGGGTTTTGTGCAATTTACCCATAATCATGGGTTTGTGGGTGACCCATAACCATGATTAATGAAGGTTCGAGGATAAAGATACACTATAATGTTTGTGGTCAACTATGATACCGAAAATGTATTCCTTAACAAATGAACTTCAATGACAAGGGTTTTGTGTGGTTGACCCATAACCTTGGGTTTGTGGGTGACCCATAACCATGATGAATGAGGGTCTGG
This sequence comes from Pinus albicaulis, assembly GCA_034641835.2. Classification (NCBI taxonomy): domain Eukaryota; kingdom Viridiplantae; phylum Streptophyta; class Pinopsida; order Pinales; family Pinaceae; genus Pinus; species Pinus albicaulis. Next base: position 695,922,153 of record CM076575.1, read on the forward strand.
AGATAGAGATGCCTTGTAATGCTTCTGAGCCAATTGTGAGATTGATAGTGCATGGCCTAGCAAATGGACCTAGAGATAATTTGCTTGTGAATCTTTGAGTAGAAATCTAATATCTTATCATGGTAAATTCTTTCTATCCAATAAGATGTGGTAAAGGCTTACATTTCAACATCTTTTATTTGGACCATATTTCCTTTAATAGCTTGATCATCACAACTTAAAAATGTTATAAAATAATGTTCCTAACTTGACCCACCACACCTTGATTCCCATATATTTGAGATTGGGAATTATCCTTGAAATCAGGATTGTCAATCATTAGAGCCTTCCATTTACCCTTCTAGTTAGGATTCTTCGTATTCTTAGGCTTCGAGGGTCCTTTATACTCTGGATTTGCAATAGTGGCAGCTGCCTACTCACCATGCTCCTCGTCAATCCTATCCTCTATCGCTTTCATGGGAGCCTCGATCAACGAAGCACACTTGGTCGAAACTTGTAACCAAACTCCTCTCTAACAATAATGCTCCCTCTTTTTCTCGGCAAATTTTTTTGCTAGGAACAACTTGCCACACAGGACAGCTTCCAAGTTAATCGGATTCACTAACACAGCTGGCCTCGGCTTCTCTGGCATGTTCTTGACTGCATGACCCTTGAGGTTTCGTAGATCGCCTAACCACTGTCCGCAATCTGTTCCTCTGATCGCTTCACCGTTATGTGACTTTTCTAGCGGGCATGTGTAGATGAGGAGGGTGTATCAAAGGAAAAATAATGAGATTCTTGGAATAATGGGCCACCAGAATTTCTTGTGATGAGCAGATTGTTTCTTGTTTGATATGATTCTTGGAATTTCTTGATAATGTTGCGTTGCTTAATCCCCTGGACGCCATGGTTGTTGAATTTAGTGGTTTTTTTTCACAAGGGCTCTGGGATTCTTTGAATCTGGGCCGATCTTGTTAGTTGGCTCTCAACAGTAGTAGCAATGGGTTGACTTGAGAAGGGAGGATCAACGTGAGAATCAGCAGCAGGAGTGATCGTGTGTCACGGAAAATCTCAGGAGGAGTTAGTTATGTTGCAGATGTGTCAAACTAGTCGACCGTGGTAATACTACAACCTACAGTAATGCTATTATTAGCAAATGAGAAAAACAAATATAGAGACAACCAAAGTGTACCAAATACTACAACCTACGGTAATGTTATTATTAGCAAATGGAAAAACAAAAAACATGTGCATTTTCATAACATGGACAATAAAAAAAATTGGGGGAATGAAGATTTTCCCATCACATAAAGTAGTTACAAAAGTGGTATCTTGAAGGTCATTTGTCCCAAGCTCCTCCATCTCACACCAATACTAAGTAGTTACAAAAGTGGTATCTTCTTAAGGTCATTTGTCCCAAGCTCCACCCTCTCACACCAATACTCACACTTAGGCTCACTATATGTGTTATCTCATCCCATGGTAGAGCAAAGTGTGTAGTTTGGTAGCATACACTTATGTTTGTTATTCTTCTTCCTTTGTTTTATGGAGAACTTTGATTTTATATATGAGTTAACAAAGCGATTAAATGAATCTATACATCTTTTTTATTATTAGGTTTGACTAAGCCCTTTCATCGTCATCTTGCGTTTTGATCATGTACATGTTGTTTATCAATCCTACCCACTTCAATGTTCTATGCTTGAGTTTCCAAAGTGTTAAACTCTCTTGCTAGTCCATTTATGACATTGTAACTCTTTTTTCTAGTGTCTTAGGGGTGTCGAAGGGGTAAACTTTATTTTTTCTAAGGTTTCCTTGAAGCTACTACATTCCAAGATTTTTTTATGTTGCTTCCCTAGTAGACTTATGGGATTGTTAGTTTGAGCTATAACGGATGCCCCCCAAAGTATGATGTTAGAAGAGAAACAAGTGGTTGAAATACATTACATCAATATAATGAGTTTGGGAGATGGAGGGAGACAAAGACACATAACCTTTAAGGATCTAAAAAAATCACAATCAGATACATATGATATACATCCCAAAGGTAAGAATACCCATGCTTAGTGTCAAAGGAATAGAGCATGGTTGCCAAAACTATACACTAAAAACCCATGTCAACGAATTCTCATTATAATCATGAAATAGTTACAATGTGGATCACTTTCATAGCATGTATCAGAAGGACTGTAGGCACCAATGAGAGAGTGTGCCAAATGTGGTCCTCAAATTATATAATGCATTCTCCATAACAACTTCAGTGAGGAAACATGCATAAGTGAGTCAACCCCAATACACAAGGCCTTTGACCTATCCCAATGGTACTACATGCAAGTGAATGAGATGATGTTAAATGATGGTAGAATTAGTCAACATGGGCTAATGAGGTGAACCCACTATTAGTCATGAATAACCCTACCAATGGGGACTGCAAGCTTCAAGGTAGTAGCATGTGTCTAGATCTACATCCTATATAATGAGTTGATATTGATGGGAAAAGATCCATCAAAGGAGAGCCTTGATGCATCCTCCATTATTTGATATGTAACTAACACCAATATGAGGTTGATGAAGATATCTAATGAATTCTTATGTACAACTGACATAGGGATGACCAGCAAAATTGGTCAAATGAAATTGTAGTTGGCTACCTCTAGTTGAGGCTTTCCTTGAACATGTGATGATACACAAAAAATGTGAAGTTGGAATCTTGGAATAATGAAAACCATTTAGACATAGTGGTGACATAATAGGCATCACCACAACTTGTGGGACTTGAAGGGTAACAAATTGGGTGAGGTACTAACTTGATAAAGGAGTGACTTGAATCATGCTAATGGTTTGGGTTAGAAGCTATGCTAAGAAAAACTACAATAGAATGACAAACAAATGCTATGTTCATAGGCGACTCATATCCGTTGTTGTGGAATGAAGATGAATAATACTTTCCCACTCCCCATTTTGTATGGATCATCCCCTTCAAAATTTTATGAATATGAAAGAGAAGATAAGTAAGCTCAAAAATTTATTTTTTAATAAGCTTTAATGAAATCGAAGTGTTAAAAGAGTATGCTTGGATCTATGTCTTTTTGTGAGGGTTTTTAACAAGTTTGAAAAAAAGGTAAAAGTTTAATCATGTCCTTCTCATGGTATAACAGATGTGAGAATTGAAAAGAGATGTCTCACTAGCATTAATATTGACTAATGAATAGGAAATGATGGAAAGAACTTAGCATTTTCATAGTTCAGTGAGCTTGAAAATAAGAGAAAAAGAGGCTCGAGATTTTCTTTGTTTAATGAGCGTGAAAAGATCACCAAAATGAAATTTTTCCAGTTATATGAGTGATATGATGGCATGAAAATAGTTTTGAGGCTAAAGAAATTCACGAAAGCAAATTAATAACACAGAGATGAAGTGTTGGGAAATGGAAATCCACCCATCATTGTAGTCTCTCTAGAAGGTAGAAATTGGCTGCAAGAGGGAGGCAATGTTGATGCAAAGGTAAGTGGTAAAACATGAGTCTAAAGGCAACAATTAAGATGAAGGAAAGAGATCATAGTAGAAGGTGGCCATAGATTGTTACTTATAGACATAGATGACCAAAAATCAACATGAAAAATGACTAGGAACCCCCTCCATGGGATAAATGTGGCCATCAATAATAAGAAGGGAGATGAATGAGGCTCAACTTTGATGTCATAGTAGCCTCTAAAGAGGGTTCCAAGGCTTACAAATGAACACAACATGCATACAAAAATGGAAATCATGTGTTATTCTAGGGTAACCATGAAGGGTAGGCTCTACTGTGGAAATCAAAATTTGCAAAGAAGCATGGAAAATGTCACAAACTATCAAGGTGGGATCTAAGGCATAGTAAAATAGTGAAAATAAGGTTGAAAATGCATGGGAAAGATGAACTGGATCAATCCCTATGTTGGTGCTAAATTCGATTCTTTTTGAATTTAGAGCTACCTCTAGTGTTTTTGTCTCACATTATCCTTTATCCTATTTGACATGTTATCCCTAGTCATACAAAAATTGCATCACTAAAATAAATTAAAACTTCAATCTTAAAAAAATAACATTAATGATATTTTGTGACATTATTTAGATAACATCACATATCCATAAGGGTGTGTGTCCTATTATTTTTATTTTTTCAATATTATTTATCACACTTAAATAACACTAACTAAAATGTCATAATAATATGCACCACTAAAACATCACTAATAATTATAATTGTGATTAAACATGATTAACAACTAGTTGTCTACAAAAAGGAGAGTAATGTCCACAAAAAAGAGAAAATTAAATAATCACAGCTTCTTGTAATAATCTTTCTTAGGAAAGTTGACTTCATTATATACATATGAGTTTGTAATTCATGAAACATATTTTACAAAGGTAAACAAGTAAAATGTGAGAATAAATATTTGAATTTACCACTGAAACTTAAGAATTAAAAACCTTCATTCCTCATAAATAATTTTTTCAATTTTCAATATGAGTTATTCATATGCATCATATAACACATTTTATAAAATATTGTTTATTGGAGGTGTGTAAGACCCTATTCCAAAGGGTACGAAAATAGTATTTCCAAGTTTGGCTAAAGTAATTAATTTGGCAAACATTTTATTAAAATGCAATAATGTGTTATTCCAAATGGTACCAAAATAATATTTCCAAATTTGACTAAAGTAATTAATTTTGCAAACATTTTATTAAAATGCAATAATATGTTATTAGGAGAACTCTGTGTCATAATTATAACAAAGTAAAAGAAAAAGAAAATATTTTGAAAATCATTTCGAGTGGAGTATAACCGGCCTAGACTCATCTTAACTCCGGATCTATCAAGCACCAAGAGGGATCAAATATTTCGAGGTGCAAACCTCTTTTTTGAGTGCAAAACTTGAGGAAAGGTTTGCACCTCGAGAGATTTGATCCCTCTCAGTGCTTGATAGATCCAGATTTAAGATGGATCTAGGCTGGTTTCAGTCATGTGCAGCCAAGGAAATATGTAGATACATATAATATTAATATAACGGTTTTAAATATGCTAAATACGTCTGAGATTTATTGAGACGTTTGCTTAACTACCTCAGTTTGTTGAGATGATAAATATTGCAAAATAAATTTAATGATGAAAAATTATGAAATAAAAATCTTTAATGCAAAGTGACAATCTAATAAAATTGAATGATAGAAAATGTGAATAATAAGAATAAAGTCAATTACAAATAGTCTTCATTGTGATCAACCTCAAGCTCTTTTCTCGTACTATTCTTATTGTCACCCTTGTTAGTTTTGTCATCTTTTCATATCGACTATATAAAAAGGAAAGCCGGAGCCATAAACCATTTAAATATTTAGCTCGAGTTGTTGTAGTAAACATCATACTTTGTCTCTCTTTCTCTCTAATATTAATAGGTTTAATTACTATAACATAAAAATTAATGTACATTGTTAATAATTTTTTATGCTTACATTGAAATCAATGCACACTATTAATCCAATGAATTTAAAATTAATGTATCATCATACATCCAATTATATCAAATGATAAATCAACATATACACTGAAATCAATGTGTCTAATGCAAGAAATCAAATAATATTAGAAAACAACATCTACACTTAAATCAATGCATCTAATGCAAGTAATCAAATAGGATTAGAAATCAACATCTACACTCAAATCAATGTATCTAGTGCAAGTAGGAATATATGATTAAAAACCAACATCTACACTCAAATCAATGCATCTAGTGCAAGAAATCAGATAGGATTATAATAATCATCTACATTGAAATCGATGCATTTAGCTCAAGCAATCAAATATGATTAGAAATCATCTACATTGAAGTCAATGCATCTAGTGAAAGCAATCAAATATAATTAGAATTCAACATCTACATTGAAATTAATGCATCTATTGCTAGAAATCAAATAGGATTAGAAATCACCATCTACACCGAAATCAATGCATTTAGTGCAAGCAATCAAATAGAATTAGAAATCATTTACATTAAAATCAATGCATCTAGTGCAAATAATCAAATATCATTATAAATCAACATCTACACTAAAATCAATGCATCTAGTGCAAGCAATCAAATAGGATTAGGAATCACCATCTACATTGAAATCAATGCATCCAGTGTAAGAAATATTCTTCCCTCTCCCCCCTCCATCTTTATCATTATCTCCCTCCATATCTCCTTTGTCTCTTTATCACACCGACTGAAACACACATAGTCTCTCACTCCATATATATCAATCTCTATGTCCCTCCCTCCTTGTGTCCATATATCTTTTTTTTATCTTCACCATCCATCTATATCTCTATCTCCCCATGTCTCTCTATATCAACCCCAAAACATACACTCTCTTTCTCCAATCTATCTATCTATTAGTCCCCCCCCCGCTCTCCCTCTCCCTCTCCCTCACACTATCCTCCCCCCATCTCTCTCCATATTTCTTATCACTCCCTCTCTCTCTCTCTATCCAAATTTCACTCTCTATGTATTTATTCTTACCTCCCTCTCTCTCCCCCTACATCTCCCTCTCTCTTTCCCTACCTCTCTTCACTCTCTCTCTTCCTTTCTCTCCCACCTCTCTCTCTCTCTCTATCTTCACCTTTCAAATTTGTTATTGTATGCATCTATCTCTCCTTCTCTCCCCCCTTCAATCCATATCTCATTGTTTTTCTCTTCATCTCACCCCCAAACATACACACTCTCTCTCTATCTCTCCCTTGTCACTCCCTCTCTCTCTCAACTACTCACTCTTTATGTCTTTCTTCTTCCATCCCTCTCTCCCCATCCAACTCCTTCTCTCTATCCCTCCCTCTCCACCACTCCAACTCAATCTCTATATCCCTCCCTCTATCCTCCTATCTCCCTCCCTCTCTCCTCTTCTCTTTCAAGTCCCCTCTCTTTTCCTTCCTCTCTCCTCCCCCACCATACTGTCTCTCTCTCTCTCCTCTATAATCCTCTCTCTTCCCCCATCACTCTCTTCCTCTATCTCAATTCCACTCTCTCCCTTTATCTCCCACCTCCCTATATGTTCCCCCCCCACCGATCTCTCTCTCTCTCTCTCTCTCTCTCTCTCTTCCATTCAATCCTCTCTCTCTCTCTCTCTTTGCCCTCCAATCCTCTCTCTTCCCACATAACTCTATCTCTCTTTCTAACAATGTTACTATATCCCTCCCCTTTCTCCTTCTCTCTCCTTCTCTCCCCCCTTGTCTCCATCACTCCTTCTATGACTCTTTATCTCACCCTTAAACATGCACTCTCTCTCCATCTTTCTCTTGTCACTCCCTCTCTCTCCACTTATCACTCTATATGCCTTTCTTCTTCCCTCCCACTCTCCCCCTCCAACTCCATCTCTCTATCCCTCCCTCTCTCCTCATCCTCTCATCCTTCCTCTCTCTCTCTTTCTCTCCTACCTCCCTCTCCCTTCCCCCCTCTCTCTCTCTCTCTCTCTCTCTCTCTCTCTCTCTCTCTACATTCCAATCCTCTCTCTTTCTCCCTCCCTCACTCCTTCTCTCTCTCCCACCTCCATCTTTATGTCTCCCTCTCCCTCTGTTACCCTTCTCTACCTCTCTCTATCCTCTCCTTCTCTCTCTCTTCATTCCTCATCTCCCATCTCCTTCTGTTTATCTCCATCTCTCCATTGCCACTCCCCTTATTTCTCCACCTCTATGGTATGTCTTTCTTCTTCCCTCCCATATATATCTAGAGTTAATATATATAACATGATATATTAATATATATTATAATATAACAAATTTAATATTGTATTTATCCAAAGTTATTAAATTTAATAATATTAATATTATAATATATTAATATGAAAATTATATTTAAAAATAATAATATATATATATTTTTTTTTGTAAGTTTGGTAGTGCCTTTCATTTTTCTCTTTTTTCACTTTTTTACTCCATTTTTCATAACATGTCTAGATACATCACCCCCATCGGGGAAGGGAATTGAACCTGTGATGAGTGCTATAACAGCCCGCCTCATCACCGTTTAACCAAGAATATTAAAAATTTAATATTAATTTTAGGGTTAATAATGTTTTTTTTTTTGCATGGTATTAATAATAATTTGGTCCATGGTACTTGGCGTACAGACTTCTTATATAATTAGATGTTAATTTCTAATCCTATTTCATATATTTTTACTTATTTACCATACCTCTTTATACTTTTTTGTATTTATTTATTTACTATACCTCTTTTATAAATATGGTATTTTGCCCATGGTATTTGTCCCATGGTATTTGTCCCATAGGCTTCACCTAAATAAAACCTCTTTTTTGAGATTTTGTAAATATAGAGGTTTATAGAGTAAATATATATAAAAAAGGTTTTATTTATTTACCCTACCTCTAGTTTATTTATATTTTTATTTATTTATCATACCTCCAAAGTAAGTATAAAAAGAGGTTTTATTTATTTACCATACCTCTAGTTTATTTATATTCTTATTTATTTACCATATCTTTTTTTTAGTGTTCGTAAACCTCTTCATATTTTAGTAAATTTATTTTTTAATGAATTTGTAATTGTTTATTTATATGGTTTTTTAAGTTATTGTTTAAGCCGACATTATTTAGATTTTATTTTTTTAATTTTTTTTTAATTTTGACTTCTGACATACTTACACATTGGGGTCATACTGGACTGTAGAATGCGCTTCATCCATTAATATTAATAAGATAATTCTCATGCATTGATTTTGGATCCTAAAATCTTTCTTTACCCAATCTAATTATAAATAAACCCATTATTAATAAGTTTATTTAAGCTTGGGTGAGAATTCATTTTTAAGTTTTAGAAATTAATGAAATGAAATGTACCCATGTAAATATGTATTCTAGATTTTAGAGTTAGGCTATAAATTGAAAATTATTACCATAAAATTAAAAAGATAAAATTACAGATATTAGAGTTAAGTTATAAATTGAAAATTATTACCTATAAAATTAAAAAGATAAAATTACTTTACAAGGTATAAGGCAGAGAAGTAATGCAGGTTTAATTATTAAAACCCATAAAAATTCACGTGAGGACTTTATAACACATATGAACCAATATGAAGAGTGTATAGTCATTTATTGAAATCTTTATAACATTCTATAAGTCAAACATATCAAAATCAAGATCAATATTAAAATATCTTATCAAACCATATTCCATAGGTCATATTTCATTAAACATAGGTTCACATTTAAATATTTTATTTAACAGAATATGACATTGAACTAATTCTTGAGGCCCACTGACCTAACAACATTCATGTGAAAGTTGGAGGAGGAGGTTTATACACCCTCCAACTCTCCACCTGATATGAAACGAGTCGTTCACTAAAATTAACATCAACGGTCAAAAAAGGTCATTAAACCACCCGATATAAGAGGAGGAACTTTGAGGTTTTAGAATCTTCCACACCCAAAATTTATTCAACTTCACGAAAACGTTTATTTGAACTTCGTTAATGTTCTGGTTGAAAATTTATTTCAAATTATATTTCCCTGCATAAATTCATATACCTGAAATGTATTTTAGCATTTAGGGTTTTCATTACCGGTTGGAGAAGATTTACCAATATTTACTATGAGGGATCGAATCAAAAGAGTGATCCTTTAAATTTGCATAAAATAGAATTAACAAGCATTTTGTTATATTTTAAAGGGATTAAGAAGGGTTTATTGGGGAGGTGAAATCAAAGAAAAAAATTTAAATTTTCATGATTTTTCCTTAAATTTAAATTTAAGGTTCTTTACTCATGATTTTTCCTCAACTAAGGTAAAATAAAAGAAAACAATTTAAATCAAGAACATAAGGTATGTAAATGGTATTTACCCATGATTTTTTTTCAGTCATTTTAGAATCGAATTTAGGAAATCAGGTAAAGAAAATGTGGTAGTTATGAATTTTATTCATATGCTTTATTATGTTTTATTAAAGAATAACTTTTATGATGTCATTGCCACCACTACTAGCATTCTTGGTCCAAATAAAGAGCTCCCACATGCAGTTTTGTTTCATCATCCCATACATTGTTGATTTGAAAATATTGTTCCATTTGTGCCACCCACACTATCGGGCTAGAACCAAAAAATTTGTGCATGTCAATCTTGGGTGTCTTATTGCAAGAATATTGGTGCACCCCATGTAAATGATGATACCCCTCATATGGATGGTGGCTATATTCTCCTTCCAAGATGGCATCGACATGGTTCCCCTCCCTCATGTGGTCTTTAGCCTTGAGGATGTGTTGTATGGATCCCAGGGCCTTTGTAATTTCCTCTTCTACTTTGGTGGTGATGCTTTCTTTTAGGTCTTCCACATTTTTCTAGAGGCTTTCCAGAGCTTGAGCCCTCATAGCTACCATATAGTGACCCGAGTCAGAATTTCGGGTTACTTAAAATTTGTATGCTTTTAATGGGTACAAGACAAGGAGTCTCTTAATTTAGGTCACTTGGAGGCACTTTAGAACACATTGGGACCACAGGAAAAAAAAAATGCTTACTAGTGAATGGTATCTTTACGATCAGATCCTCTTGTTGAATCTTGTGCACTAGGTCTCTTGCAAACAAAATTTTGTGACCACCAATTTTTTTTATTTTACTACGATAGGAGTACTACGATATAATGAATCAATGATGCAGTGACTGAAATCCCAAAATATCAATTCTACAATATGCAGGAATTTACTAGTCCCAACTAATCAATATAATAATATTGCGGTGGCAGAAACCCCAACTGTTGAATACTACAAAATGTGTAGGAATTTGGGTGTCCCAACTGATCAAGGTTTTGATAGAAGAAACCCCAACCTATGGATACCACAAAATGTGACAACCAATTAGCAAGAAGTGAGGGAATTATGGCAATAAATAAGTGTCAGGAGTTACAGATCGTGATATACACAAGGGGTCCAATAATAGTACTTAGTCGAATATTTTAGTGTTAACTAAGGAGGATCGACCATGCCCTTAGACGTACTACCTGAATACCCTAGGTATGTGTGCATAATTTCCTAGAGTGTTGTTCTCGGTGTACTGTAGAAGCAATATGGTCGACAAATTATCTAAGGTTGGTTTCAAGGTAACCTTGGGAGGATTTCGATATACAGAGGTATGTGGAAGTGTAGTCTCTGTACAAGTGTTGTCTAATGTGATGCTACTCGAAGGGGTACCAATAAGGGTTACAAGGGAGTCTAACATACATCACCACCTTTTGTAGTTATAGCGTCTATGCTTCCCTAACCACAGGTTGATTCGATACTAATAGATCTCTATAGTTTAAAGACGTCGTAACATGTCTCTACCCTAAAACAAAATTGCTAAAATTGGCAGTGCAACTATCCCAGGAAAGTTCTCTGATACCACTTGTAGTATGCTTCACCCGTATAAAAAAATAGAAGTGTGAAATATGCTAGAAATACCACAAAATAACACAATGAGATGTTAATAATGGAAATATTTTATTAAGATCTAGAGAAATATTGTGCACTTTCCTCTTCGAGGGAGCAACCTCTAATAGAGCATAGCTCAATTACACAACACAAGACAAGACTTCATTTACTCTCTTCGAAAATATATAGTTTCATGAGACCAAAAACCCTAACTACTCATGGTCTCTTGCATAATGCAGGTTAACCAATTTATTTATTAGCTACAATTCGTTATAACTAATTTTGGTCCCTTTTTTATAATGTGGGTTAACCACTTATAATTCTTACAGGATTTATTTATTAAACTATCTAATCATGACACTTATGGCCCCCCTTGGGCTTATTAAATTAATAAATGGGTTAGGGTCGGACACTAACATAGATATTGTTATGAAACCAACTCACAAAATATAAGAAAAGATAGATCAACGACTTATAAAACAGCCTCTTCGAATGGGAAACCTCCTTTACATTACATAAATGAACAATTCTTTGATATTCAAATGAATTTTGAAGATTACAACAAGAAACAATGAAGGAGGCATCCTGAAACATCATTCCTGATCCTAGTTGGAAAATAATCACCTAAACTAGGTGGGGCCCACACAGGCTATTTTTAGGTGTATGTCTATTTTTAGACATGGTGAGCATATTCTATATGTAGCGGGAGGCTATTTGTAGATGGTTGGTCAAATGTGAAAAATAGATGAAATTCTATTTTTAGACATATTGGGCAGAATCTATTTTTAGATTGCTAGTCTAAAAATAGATATGTCGAATATTATTAGCTCTTTTCTGCTGTTGGAATTTAAACATTATCTTATTCTCTTGAAGCACTTGATTAAGTGCACATAGCTGTTGGCGAGAGAAGAATTTATGCTATTCGAGGTTTACTAGGCTTGCATGGAGACTTGATTTAGAACTGTTAGAACTCATGTGACAGAGTTTGGTAGAGTTGTAGAAGTAGTTGGTGGAGTTGTGTTCAGTTTAACTCAGTTAGACACAGTTGAGCTAGTTGTATCTAGTCTAACTGATTGATACACTAGTGAGAGTGGTGTGAATTAATTAATAATTAATTCACTAATTATTAACTGATTAATCAACTGAAGAATACATCAATTAACTACAGTGCATGGACAGTTTCAATGGAGACTAGTGGAGAGGTAGGTGAAAGAGCAAGTGTGACTATCACTTGTGACTATAGTGTTGCATGATTTTGCACCACACATTGATGGATATGCCAATGAGGATTGCGTGGTCAATATAGGATGGATTCGAGTTCATCCAGAGCCATTCTTCAACAGGGATTGTGCAGTAGAGGCAGGCTAAAGGCTGGCAAAGATCGGTGCATGGATTTGCAAGATCGGGCCTAATTAGTGTGTAGCGATTGGATTGTACTGAGAGCTTGTGATAATATTTTTATGAGGATTGTTACATGATCTCTATGACATATATTATATACAGATATTTGGGGTTTTTAGCTTCAGTATTTCCCGTGAAAACAACTTTGTTAATGTGTGTGAATTTTTATGGTTTCATGTGTGCATTGTAATCTTGTTTATTTCTGCATGTGATGATCAATGGTGGAATAGATTCTGTATTGTGCATGAATTTAAAATAATGTCTGATCAGGAGAATCTTGGACATATGCATGCGTAGTGCATATAATTTCTACATGGTATCAGAGCTTTGATCATTGGAGCAATTGCAATTATTGAAACAGTTGAGTTTTGTGTTGGTGGAATTCGAATTTGCTGCAGTGTTTTCTTGGTGCCGAAGTTGAGATGTATTTCAACGGATTGCGATTGGAGTATGCCCTTGAGGGAAGATCGAATTATATTGCATGGAAGGACAGGATGGAGGCGGTGCTGGAGGATAATGGGTTGAAGGAGTTCATAGATGCTGATATTCCTAAACCAGGTTCTAGCGATGCAGCCGCACTTGACGCATGGCAAAAGAAGGTAGCAAGGTGTCGAAGGATTCTGTTGGAAGGTGTGAAGGATCATATTGTGTCTAGCCTTCACGGTAAATCCACTCCATTCTTGATGTGGAAGGTTGTGACATAATTGTTCCAAAGCAGAAGTGACCAGAGGAAGTTGGCGCTTAAAGAAAAGCTCAGGAAAATAAAAATGGAGAAGAATGACATTATTCCGGTATACTTGACAAAGTTTTTCCACTGTAGGGATGAGCTTGGGAGTGTAGGAGTTAGTGTGTATGAAGAATACTTGGTGAGCTTGGCTCTCCTTGGGATTCCTAAGAGTTGGCATAGCTACGAGGACTCTGTCAATGGTCGGGAGAAACTGCCAAGATGGGAGCAACTTTGGTCGGATCTTGTGCAGGAGGAGATAAGGTGGAGTACCAAGGATGGCTTTTCATCAAAGAATGATGATGAAGAGGATTGCGCTTTGGCTGCCAAAGCAAGGAAAGGGAAGGGGAAGAAAAATCCTTCTCAATCAGGTGCGGATGGCAAAGAGCCTGACTTGTCCAAAGTGAAGTATTTTCGCTGTCACGAACATGGGCATTTCACCACGCATTGTCCACAGAAGAAGAAGAACAAGCAGGCTGCTGGAGCTGCAGCTGGTGAGGCTCTTGCCTCACAATTTGAGCTGGACTTCTCATTGATCGCATGCATGGTGTCTAGTGCATTGGGATTGGGGTGGTACTTTGATAGTGGCGCTTCCTTTCACATGACAGGAGATGTGAACCTTTTCAGTGACTTGGTGGAGAAAGATCTCCAGTTGCATGTTGAGTTGGGCGAAAATGGACGATACAATGCAACCGGCATTGGTACCATTACCTTTCAGAGGGAGTCAGGTAAACTCATTCTTTTACAAGATGTACTGCATGTTCCAGGTTTAAAGAAGAATTTAATCTCAGTCGCAATGTTAGAGGATAAAGGGTATGATGTTGTCTTTAGTGAAGGAAAATTTTTCCTTCGGTACAAAGAAACAGGAAAAGTCAAGAAGGTTGGGATTCGAGCCAAGAATCTCTACAGACTTGAAGTAGATGGGATTTCTACGGAGCTTCCGACTGTTGGGAAGTGTGAGAAAGACATGCAATTGAAGCTTGAGAGGGAGCTGGATTTGCATGCAGGTAAGAGTGAACCTCGAGATGTGGAGCAGCCACAAGATGAGGATCATGGAGTGGAAGAAATCACTCATGCAGGGAAATTTCGTGCTAGATGGGCAGAGGGAGTGCATGCAGTTATACCACTAGGTGAGAGGTGGGGCGACACACTTGAGTAATCCCAAGAGGAGATTTATGGGTAGGATTCATTGAGATGGTGTGGATATCATGAATTGAACCTGGCTACGAGGTGCCCACAGAGCAACAGTAGCATGATCAGTTGGATTGATGTAGGCAGATCAAAGTGACAGTGTCAGATACTGGAGTGCGGTTCAGAGTTGACAGCAAGTGTAGAGTGCATGGGTGCAGATTTCAACAACGCAGTGGTTCTTGAAGACATGTGCAGTAGCTAAGCAGAAGTCGAAGAATTTGATGATATATGCATTATATTGATTGAGTTGTTTGGAGGCTATTTAGTTTCAGAAGTGTCGCATTAGAGTTGCAGAGCAGATGCATGGAGTTGCAGGGCGCTTGCAAAGGTTGCAGGGTGAATGCATGGAGTTGCATGTCACATGCAAAGATAGTCCTTTCTTGTTGAGAGGGAGTGTTGAAGATTTCAACAAGAAATAGTGAAGGAGGCATCCTGAAACATCAGTCATGATCCTAGTTGGAAAATAATTACCTAAACTAGGTGGGGCCCACACTGGCTATTTTTACGTGTATGTCTATTTTTAGACATGGTGAGCATATGCTATATGTAGCAGGAGGCTATTTGTGGATGGTTGGTCAAATGTGAAAAATATATGAAATTCTACTTTTAGAATATTGGGCGAAGTCTATTTATAGAGCGTTGATCTAAAAATAGATGCATGTCGAATATTATTAGCTCTTAATAATATTTGGACTCTAAAAATTATCTTATTCTCTTGGAGCACTCCAGCTAAGTGCACAGATGTGGCACAGCAGCTGACAGAAGGAATTATGCTATTCCTAAGGGTTTACTGGAGCTATTTCATGGAGACTTAAGTTAGAACTCATGTGACAGAGTTTGGTGGAGTTGTAGAAGTAGTTGGTGGAGTTGTGTTCAGTTTAACTCAGTTAGACACAGTTGAGCTAGTTGTATCTAGTCTAACTGATTGATACACTAGTGTGAGTGGTGTGAATTAATTAATAATTAATTCACTAAATATTAACTCATTAATCGACTAAATATTACATCGATTAACTCTGATTACATAGACGGTTCCAGTGGAGACAGCATTAGCAGAGGTAGGTAAAACAAATGTGACTATAGGTTACATGCAATTATAGTGTTATGATTTTCCACATTGATGGAGATGCCAATGAAAGTTGCGTGGTCAATATAGGATGGATTGAGTTCATCCAGAGCCATTCTTCAGCAAGGATTGCACAGTAGAGGCAGGCTAGCAGGTGGCAAAGATCGGTGCATGGATTTGCAAGATCGGGCCTGATTAGTGTGTAGCGATTGGATTGTACTGAGAGCTTGTGATAAGATTTGTATGAGGATTTTTACATGATCTCTATGACATATATTATATACAGATAGTTGGGGTTTTTAGCTTTAGGCTTTCCCGTGAAAACAATTGTGTTAATGTGTGTGAATTTTTATGGTTTCATTTGTGCATTGTAATCTTGTTTATTTCTGCATGTGATGATCAATGGTGGAATAGATTCTGTATTGTACATGAAGTTAAAACAGTGTGTGATCAGGAGAATCTTGGACATATGCATGCATAGTGCATATAATTTCTACAATGACAAAACTTCCTTTCTATATATAGGAGTCTAAGGGGTCACAATATAATCAGAGCCGACATGATCCAGATTTATGTAGGAACGCAATAAAATACAGAAATAAACATAAACATGGATATGCAGCAAGAGTAACACTTCATTTCATTAATATCAAATATTGACAAATGCTTACAAACATAATAACAAATAAACTAGCTTGGGTGATGGTAGCTTATCTCTGAGAAGAGATGTGGTTGCTACATTTCTCTGAACTGTGTTACAATGAGGCTCAAGGGTCTTTTTATTATTGAACAATAAGAGAAAACCCTAGACAACCAAATCCCTAACTCAAGGAGATGTAACACCAACGGTTTATGGGCCCCGTTGGGGTTAGTTGGGCAACCAACTTCCCAGGGTCGTAACTTGGTCATATTATCTCTGTTTGACATGTATGATACCTCGTTGAAAATATATCTTCGAGGATTACAACCACTCATGCAATTTCCATGAAATCGTCGAAGGAATCATGCCCAAAAAACATTGTTTGGTTCATCAAAATGGCTCTGAAAGTTCAAGACCTGAAAAACTGCTAAAAATAGTAAATAAGAAAACTGATGAAACTAACTAGGTGGAATAGGCGGGTGGCCACCAATATCCACCTAAATCATGGCATAATAATAATAATGTAAGGGCACAACAATAACAATAGTGGGCTTCTATGGGGCACAATAATAACAATATGGGGACTATATGCATACAACAATAACAATAAGGGGGTTACACTAACTGTTTGGAAGCACGATTGGCATTAGACCAAAACTCGCAGGTATTAGTCAATGATCACATCACCAGAGATAAGGATCCACAAGAGGTAGTTAGTCCATGTCACGAAACACACGGGGAGCGTTGGTTTATCCAATATTCAAAAATCTCCTCCCAATGCGAGCTGAGTGTGTATTGAACTTGTCACTTATGCTTTAATACCACTTTTTGGGAATAATTATTTCCATTCGACCAAAACCCACAAGTATTAGTCAACGATCACATCGCCAGATATAAGGATCCATGACAGGCGGTTAGTCCATGTCATGAAACACACGGGGAGCGTTGGTTTATCCAATGTTCAACACTAACAATAACAACAAGGGGATACACTAGTCTTATAGGGACCTAACATGCCCCTCTCCTTAAAAAAAGTGTTGTCCTCAACGCTTGAGTAGTTATGGATGCTTCTATATAAAATTATCATCCTCCCATGAGGAACCTTCCGTGGGTAAGTTTTTCCACTTGGTGAGATACTCTGAAATTGATCGATTTCGTAGCTATTGAGTTCTTGTTTTCATGACTGCTTCAGGTTCCAATATGAATTTTTCCTTCCTCGTCGAGTTCTGGAAATATTGTTTGAACTGGGAGCTTTTCACCTATAACCTTCTTTAAGCATGAAACATGGAAAACTAGGTGCGCTCAGGAAGATGCCAGAAGCTCCAATATGTATGTCATAGTACCAATCTTTTTTAACACCCTATATCAACCATAAAACTTTGGTGATAATTTATTATCCTTCTTAGCTTGCTTGAGCGACATTTATTTGTATGGTTGTAGCTGTAGAAAAACCCTGTCGCCTACATCAAAACTTATTTCGCTGGGATGTTCATATGCTTGTTGTTTCATTCAATTATGCGCCAAAGTGAGGTTATCCTTTAAGAGTTAAAGAAATTTTTGTTGATGCTTGATGTGATATTCCACTGCTTGAACCTTAGAATTTTCTCCTAAATATGATGTGATGGACAATGAATGATATCCATAAAGTGCCATAAATGGGATCATTTTTGCTGTAGTATGGAAGTAAGTGTTATACCACTATTTCGCGAAAGGTAACCACTTGACCCAATGTGTCTGTTTATCAAATAAAAAGAAACAAAGATATCCTTCCAAACATTTTTTTACTATCTCATTTCTCCCATCAGATTGAGTATGATAAGATGAGCAATGAGCTAATTGAGTACCCAGACAAGAAAATAATTTTTTCCAAAAAATTCTAGTGAAAATGGGATCTTTGTTGCTTAAAATAATCTTTGGGTTTCCATGCAGCTTATGAATTGTTTCCATAAATGTAGTAGCAATTGTACTTCCTTTAAATGGATGTTATAATGCACAAAAGTGTGCATACTTGGTAAGTCTATCAACTACCACCATGATGACACTCATTCCTTCAGACTTGGGTAAACATGTGATAAAATGCATTGACACATCCCCCCAACATTGACTTGGAATGGATAAATGTTGCGACAAACTCGGGGTCTTAATTGTCTCAAATTTATTTTTTTGGCAAACCAAACATTCTGCCACAAACTTTTGAATATCATATTTAAGTCCATCCCAAAAAATTCCTTCTTAACCCTGTGGTAAGTTTTTGAAAATCCTGAGTGCCCTCCTAAGGGAGAGGCTTGAAATTCCAAAAGAATATTTTATTTGAGTTGGGAATTCTTACAAAGATATAAGCGATCTTTGTACCATAATGAATCATTTTTCCAGCTAAATGTATCAGATGTACTGGGATCTTGCTGCAAATTTTGAATGAGTTACCACACTTCTTTGTCATTCTTCCATTCATCCCTTACTTCGTTTATCCAATCTAGTTGGATAATAGAAATGGCACAAAGAAATGCTTCCACATCCTCATCCTTTCTTGAGAGTGCATATGCAACAACTTTTTTCTTCCTTTTTTTGTAGATGATTTCAATATCATAACCCAACATATTTGTGACCCATTTTTGTTTCACTTCTAAAGATAATCTGTGTTCTAAAAATTATTTAATACTATCATGATCTATTTTTACCTTTAAGTGTCTTCCCATTAGCTAAGGCCTCTATTTCTTAAGTTCATGTAGTATTTCCAACATTTCCTTCTGATAAATAGGTTTTTGTAAATACTTTCCTTTGATTGGACGACTTTAAAAAGAAATGGGTCTTCCTTCTTGCATTAAAACAAAACCAATTCCATTTCCCGAGGCATCACATTCCATAATAAAAGTTTTTGTGTAGTCTGGTGTAGCTAAGACCGGTGCTTGGCACATTGCCTCTTTAAGATGTTCAAAGGCCTTAATTGCTTCTGGTTTCCAAGAAATGAATCTTTCTTCAGTAATGTTGTTAGAGGTGTTGTTATTCTCCCATAATTCTTAGAAAACTTGCAATAATACCATGTCAACCCAAGCAATCCTTGCAGATGCTTTATGGTTGTTGGTAATTTTCCATTCCTTAATGGATTTAAGTTTGTTGGGGTCTACCTTAACACCCTCATGAGATACAATATGACCCAGATATTCCACCTCCTATACTCCAAAGAAACATTTTGAGGTTTTTGCATGTAATTGCTTCAACTCAAATAGTTTGAGCACCCTGTCAACATGTTGATCATGATCCTTCTAAGACTTGTTGTAGATTAATATATAATCAAAAAATACTAACACAAATTTTCTAAGGAGGGGTTTGAAAATGAAATTCATCAAGCCTTGAAATGTAGAAGGTGCATTAGTAAGGCCAAAAGGCATGACTATAAATTCATAATGACCAGGGAAAATTTTAGGGGCTAATATTCGTAGATGGGCTAATTATCCATGTTTTTTCTTAAAAAAAATCGCCAATTTCGATTTTTCCTAAAGTTGATTCGCCCAAATTTTATAAGAAAAAATGATGTTACCTTAAAAATCGCCAAAATTTTATAGAGACTATATAAAATCATTAGAATTTTTAATAGGTTTACAAAAATATCACCAAGAATTTTATAGTTTGCATATTATGGATTAGTAATATTTGCCAAGGTTTCTCATATTTAAGATAAATTTCTATCCTTAAAATTTTCCCTGATAATGACCCTCATGATTTCTAAATGTTGTTTCTGGAATTTCTTCAGTCTTCATTCTTATTTGATGATATCCAGAACGAAGATCCAACTTGGCGAAGTAAATTGCTCCATGTAATTCATCCAATAATTCATCAATAATAGGAATGAGAAATTTATCTTTAATAATGATTTTGTTGACCTCCCTATAATCTGGACACATGCGCCTGATCCATCCTTCTTATGTACCAATATTACTGGAACAGAGAAAGAACTTTGACTAGGTTGAATTATATCGGCCTCTAGTATTTCTGTAACCATACATTCAATCTCATGGTTTTGGGCATAAGGATATCTGTAAGGCCTAATGTTTGGAGGAACAATTCATGGAATCAAATGAATAGAATAAGCATGATCATGAATAGGTGGGAGGCCTTTAGGAGTCTTAAACACATTGGAATAATTCTCCAAGATTTTTTGGATATTTCAAGAAATAGATGATTTCGATGTTTGAACCTACAGTGAGCATAATTGTGAAATTACGCCTTGTTTTTATTTCTTCATAAGATTTGTCCTGACATTAAAGATGATTATCTTTCCTAGTTTCCTTGCGATACCCCGTAATTCAACTTCCTTTCCTTCCCAAAAAAATTCAAGAAAAGTTCTTGAAAAATAAAAGCTATAGTCCCCAAATATTGTAACCATTCGACTCCTAGTACAACATCAACACCACCCATTAGAATAGAAATAATTGGTCTATTCAATACATATTCCCCCATGTTTAGCTTAATATTATGGTACTTTCCAGAGAAATTTATAGTTCCTCCATTTGCAACCATCACTTGATACTCTGGTGCTGGATATAGGAATCAATTCAATTACTTGGATATATTAAAACGAATAAAATTATGTGTACTAACCAAATCAATCAACACTATTACCTTTTTTTTCTTGATATATCCTTCTATCTTGAGAGTCTAGGGAGTAGTAATTCCTGCCAATGCATTACAATATATGGTTGGATTCATTTTTTCCTTCTCTGGGGTTAGTTCCTGGTGTACATCCTCCTCTTTTGATGTTTCTCGTTCATTCTTCCTCCTCTTCATAATCTATGTAAAATCATTTCTTCTTGGCGCACTCATGGACTTTAGTGTATTTTCTATCACAAATATAACAAAGCCATTTTGCTATTTTTTCCTCCAATTGTTGTGGTGTCAACCTTGTAGGTTGTGAAAGGTTGGGAGCAATAAAATTTACATCTTTATAGTTGTGATTGGTAGACTTCCTTGTTGCCGTAATTTGTCTTTCAACTTCTCTTGCCACCCTGAATTCCTTCTCCAATGAATCAGGTTCCCAAAGACGAACCTCATGTTATATGTTATCCTTTAAAGCCCCTATGAAGAAATAAATCCTATACTCATCTAAGATATCTTCTACGGTCCTGATATTCAATTTTTGGAAGTCCTCAATGTGCTCTGCCATTGAACCCCTTTGTTTTAGATTTATCAATTGGCTAAAGAAGGTGTTTCTCTTTGTATCCTCATAATGTGTTGTCACATCATCTCTAAAAATTGACCAAGTGAAAAGTGGTTTATGAGAACAAATCCATCGATACCATACAAACTGATTTGGTTCTAAATATAAAGTTGCAATGCGTACCTTTTGTGAGTGTTGCACATCATGGAGATCAAAATATTGCTCCATTTGTAATATCCATGTTATCGGATCCTTGCCATAAAACTTCCTCATATCGATCTTTGGAATGTGGTGGTTCTTAAACCCAACATTAGATTTTCTAAAATCACAATTCATATTCCTTTTGTCCTCATCATGATTTTCATGGATTACCTTGTCACCACCGGGAAGCCTTTCTTGCAACAACTTTTTCAAACCTTCCTTCAAACCTTTCATGTTTGCTTTAAAACCATCCATCTTAGATTTCATGACATCCATATTAGACTGCATGTATGATTTTAAACCATCCATTTCCACTTTTAATCCATCCTTAAAATCTTCCATTTTTTCTTCTATTTCATTTTGTTTTACTCTTTGCGAGAGTGAAATTTGTTGCACTTAGTCTTGTAATTTTGATATATCAGGTTGCAATTATTCCTCTTCATGTGCCATAGTAGATATTTTTGAGGGCTTAATGGGTGTGAAATTCTTTTTAGGAGGCATTTTAGAACCCAATACTTATATCTATGCTTCAATATGCCCTTGGAATCACTTCAAACCATTTTTTCAAACAAAAGCTATGCAATTTTAAAAAAATACACACTTTTTTCTTACTTTTGAGAAACTTCATATTGAACCTGATATATCTCTATGTTTTCAAATCCCCAAGACTTTAACTTTGGTCTTGTGGTATCCCTATGAGTCTTCTTTCCAATGCCACGTGTCAAAACTAATTTAGATTCTTCAAAATAAAGTTATTTCTGATCTCCCACGATGGCTGATTATAGAATGGTTCAATAGAGAAAATTGTATAGAGTTCCACGTGTCACTATTTCGCCCTTCGGCCCTAAAATTGTTACACAAAAAACTACAGTCTGTGAAATTTCTGCCACTTTTTACAGAATTCAAATCCAATGTCTGAAATGAACGTGATGATGATTTTCGTGAGGTCACTTGTTTGAAAATTAATTTTGGAGCCTGTAAAAACCCTAACTTCCCCATATCATATCTTCGAAAATATAGTGAACCAAGATCTGAAATTTTTACATGAAGTTCACCAAGATTTCGTCTCTACGTGGTAAGAAATTAAGCTTCTGAAGCCTCGTTAAAAAAATTATAGCAAAAATTCCAAGATGACTTGTTTGAAGAAGCGAAACCCTAGAATTCCAAGCTCTGATACCAAATGTTATGCAACCAGCTCAAAAAATAGAAGAAAGGATATATCAATGACTTAGAAATCAACCTTTTTGAGGGGGGAACCTCCTTTACATTACATAAATAAACAATTATTGGATGATTCAAATGACAAAACCTTATTTCTATATATAGGAGTCTAAGGTGTCACAATATAATCAAAGTAGACATAACAGTAATAATGTAAAGGCACAACAAAAACAATAGTGGGCTTCTATGGGGCACAATAATAACAATATGCAGACTACATGGGTACAACAATAACAATAAGAGAATACACTAGTCTTATAGGGACCTAACAAAACCCATTCATTTTGTAACAAAATTTAAAATTACCATGAAAATTTTGCAAAATCCTACAACTTAAACATTTAAACATAATTTTATTGTGTTTTAACTCAAATTATATACATATAACCATATCGTTTTGAATCTTGGATTTCATAATTTACATACTACATAATATGCTAAGATGCTAACGATCACTATTATGCTAACCCTATAATTATTATATATATAAAATCAATTAATTTTTAAATAATATATTTTTATCAATAATAAAAAAAATATAAAAAACTAAATGTAATTTTGTTTATATAAATTCAAAAAGAAAAAATATGAAAGCTAAAATGGTAATGTTTAGTGATCTCATTTCATCGAATCCACAATAAATAAATCTTAAAGGTAAAACCCACTTGAAAGGTCACACCAATACATAAAGTAACCTTTGTTTTTAAAAAATCACATGACTCTTATCAAAAGAGGTTGTGTGATACAAGAGGATCAAATGGAGTGATACTTACTATGTTGAATGGTTACTATGTTGTAGTGTTTTAGTAGTACCCTGTAATGTTGTGTTCTCATTTTCATGGACAAACAATATATCCTCGAGTAACTTTTGAGATTTTTGGTCGTATTCAATAGCGAAAGTTATTCATGATTAAAGGCCTACACAAAATGTTTCTCGAAAGTTATTCATGATTAAAGGCCTACACAACGTTTTAATAATTATATTTAAAAAATATTGATATTACACTTTGAAATATTTAATGTATCATATTTCAATACTTACTATATATTAAATAGATTAATTTTGTAAATAAATAATTAATAATATAATATGATTTCAAACTTTTACAGAAAATATTAACATAAGAATTTTTCATTTAATAACTTGATTCAAAGAATATAAAATATTTTTGATAAAATAGTATATTTATTATTTTAAATATTTTAATGAAAAATCAATATGAATCTAACTCGATTGATTATTTTCAATAACAATATTTAAATTTATATATATTTTTAATGAATTATAATTATTAGTTAAAAACAAATGATTAATTATAATGATGCGAACAAGTGGGTAAACTTCTTCGAATAGTAAATCAACATAAGTAACAACATTTATTCTATCGATTGGTTAAAAGTTAATGATTGGATATCAATTTGAATTATATAATGTTTGTTTTATATATATAGATATATATAGATATCTTTCGGTGCTAATCATATAATAATTTGATCGATCGTGAAAATAAATCACATTAGTTGGTTCAAAACGCATCAACCAAGTTACTATATAATTATTACCAAAAAAGATCTTTTTAGAAAATATAAATTACAAAAACCATATTTCAAATATCTTACCTTCTAAAAATATTTTCAAACATCAAACAAAATTTTCTACCCAAAATATTCATCACCATATTTTTATCATTATGTACTTAAATTGCTTCACAAACCAAACAAAATTTGTGTACTTATATCTAAATATTCATTGCCATAGGCTTAAATTGCTTCTAGAACCCTTTCTCATATCAACCAAATTTTTGTTCTTATAATTAAATGTTCATCGCCATGTATTTGAATTCATGGACTTTGTTTACTTTTTTTTTAATTTTTAAATATAAATTTATTTTATATAATTTTTTTTTTAATTTTAAAATCTACATTTTCAAAAAAATGAAAAATATATAATTTAATTATTTAAATGTTTTTAAATATTTAAAATAAATTAGGAGTATTTATTTATTTTAAATAATATAACAGTGATGGGTGTATTGTTAAGTCATTTGTGATGTAAAGGTTAAAGATTCGATTCTTTTTTAGCAAAAATCTAACCATGTTAAAGGTTCATGTAGCCCAAAGCAAATATGATCCAGAGTGATTCTGATGATTTAGATACCTCTGAGTCGTAGTTTCTCAAATCATAAATCAAATCTGATATAATCTCTAGAGAAATCAAAAAAATTTAACAAACTAAACAAAATAATATATTTAATATTATATTAATAAAAATAATAATCTTCATGACTTATATATTTAAATATTTAATATATATAATAATGATTATTAACGTCCATTAAAACTAATATGATCTATCAGATCTAAAATCTAATTGTCACTTCAAAATGTTATTCTTTATTTTCATGAAAACATAATTCAAAATCAAATGAATATCCTAATTCAATCAGTTTAAAATGTATGCATCAAACTAATTCCAAATCACCATCATACTAAGAAAATCTTACAAGTATATGAATCAGAGTAATTCCAATGAAAGCAAAATCTTCGCCCTTTGTTTATTGTGCATTTAAGATATTTTAATATCGAGTCCCTTATTATTTATTGACTTCATATATATCTGATTTAATAAAATTATATTTTATAATTTAAATTTATTTAAATCAAATCAATTATTTTAAAATAAAAATAAAAATAACAAAATTATTTAAATAATATTATCCTAATTAAAATCAAATATTTAATTAGTTGTATTTATTAAGATAAGAAAACTATTTTTCACTGGCATAACATATAAAATATGTTAATATCATAATTTCAATAGTTTTAATAATTAATTGTCAACAATGTTTATATTTTTAAAAAATATCAATTGAAACCATTCTTAGGCTACATTAAATCAAAAGACTTATTTCCAAATATGTAATTGTGGTTGATTTAGTTTTACTTATGAATGAAAGTTATAGATACCTTGATCGAGTTGTTTATAACTTGATGTTCTCTTTATTGATTAATTCTTATTATCTTATTTATTTATTTTATATATTTAGAGAATGTAGACTTAAATTTTTGTCCAAAAAAATGTTGATGGTCATATTATTTATACTCAATTTCATAATAACATCATTGTATTCTTATTTGTAATATATGTTCAATACAATTGTGCTACTATAATTAGGTTGAGAGGTAAATATCATGGATGGATGCCACTCTTCATTCGGATCAATTCTCCCTCCTTGCGTGAAGTTCCCTCTTAAAAATCTCTTGTTGAATATGAGTCATTTGTGGATGACCCATAACCTAAAAATCTCTTGTTGAATATGAGTGATTTATGGATGACCCATAACCATGATGACGAATGTGAGAGGATAGAGGTATTTTGTAATATTTCTGAGCCAACGGTGATACTGATAGTTTACAACCTAGAAAATGGACTTAGATGGAAGGGTTTTGTGCAGTTTGCCCATAATCATGGGTTTGTGGGTGACCCATAACCATGATTAATGAAGGTTCAAGGATAAATATACCCTATAATGTTTGTGGTCAACTATGATATTGAAAATGTATTCCTTAACAAATGAACTTCAATGACAAGGGTTTTGTGTGGTTGACCCATAACCTTGGGTTTGTGGGTGACCCATAACCATGATTAATGAGGGTCTGAGGATAGAGATGCCTTGTAATTCTTCTGATCCAATTGTGAGATTGATAGTGCATGTAATGTCCCATAATAATTATAAAATAATAAATAATATAATATAATATAATAAATACGTAAATAAATAAATAGTCAAGAGAATAATAAATAAATAATAAATAAAACATTAAACAATAACTGGAGTTCTAAATAAAATAGTAAATAATAAACTGGATTCCTAAAACAATAAACAATAAGTAAAGTTAAAGAAAGAACTAATTAACAAAAGTAAATAAATTAAAAAAGTGTTAAACTAAGAAACTAATAGAAAGAAAGTTAAACTAAGAGAACACTAAATTGAGTAAAGCTAACAAAAAGTAAGAGAACGCTAAATTAAGTAAAACTTAAGCTGCGTGTTGACACAGTGAATGTGTGCATCTGGTTCCCATTCCATTGTTTGGTCTATTTAATAGACATTGAGTAATATTCAAAGGATTCATTATTTCATCTATTCTCTGGAGAGAAAGGTATTGGGAGGCAAAGGATACCCTGGCAGTAGTACGTTGATTGAGGGCTCGGGGGTGGCCAGCTGTGGAAGGATTACATCCAGCTGAGCCTACGGTTGGGTGGAGAGTTGTCCCCTAAACCTTGTTGCGGCCAACATGATTCAAATAGCGTGCAACTTTGGAGTCTCAAGTAAGGAATATCGTCATTACAGGTAAGTCGTCTCGCTCATGTTTCTGAAAATTCTAGGATGATTAGTTAAACAGTTTTTGGGTGATTATTCATTGTTGATGTGATATAATTAATTGCATGTTAAATTGGGGTTGTTACATATGGTATCAAAGCGGGTCTCTACTTTAGGGACCTCTAGGTAAATGTTAAAACTTGATTTTGATTGTGATAATGAGCAAAGGGCTAGTGTTTGGGTAGTGTAGTGATTATAAAATTTAATATAATAATTTTATTTATTGTTAAAGATAAATTTGATGGCCTAGAAAATGGACCTAGAGATTATTTTCTTGTAAATCTTTCGAGTAGAAATCTAATATCTTATCATGGTAAATTCTTCCTATCCAATGAGATGTGGTAAAGGCTTCCATTTCAACATCTTTTGTTTGGACCATATTTCCTTTAATTACTTGATCATCACAAATTAAAATGTTATAAAATAATGTTCCTGTTAGTCATCAGTAATTTTTTCCTTTTCATAGATGACTAAATGCTTATCCTAGATTTCTAGAAACAAAATTCATGAATATTGTGAGTTCTAGAAATCTCACTACCTTCATCATTCTTAAGATAATTTTTTCACTATTTCACTACTCTAACAAGTCATGGTCAGCCTATCACTCGCAGAAGACCCATCATGGGCTTATCCCACTCATTTTCACTATGTTTTGCCACCCTTGACCTTAGCACTCTACTTTGGCTTGCCTAACCCTTCCACTTCCACCTCAGATTGCCAAGTGGCCTAACCTTTTCCCCTATTCACCAAGTGCCTCAAGCATTGGTGGTCTCAAGATACCCTTATAGGCTCTTTAAATAAATAAAAATCAGTAGTTTTGGGTTTTCAATGCATGAGGTTTGTTAAAAGCTTTGTTTTACACTTGAAAATCTCAAAGTCAAGTTTTCAGCCAAAGGCCAACCCAAAAAGCCTCCCATTAGGTCAGTTAGGGTTTCATAAGTTGTAGGTTTGTTTTGGTCTTCTGAATCACTGCTTTACATGTGATAAGAAGATGAAATCAAATGAAAAGTAGGGTCAGCACATGATTGTCCAAAAGGTATCAAAAATCCTTCAAGGAAGGCCTCCTTGGTAAAAGCACAACTTCTGCAAAACGACAGCTGTCGATCTTAAAACATTTCTGGAGGAATGATTAAGATGGATATCAATAGAAAAAGAGGTAAGGTAAGAGGCTAAATCATCACTAAGGACAACCACAAGAAAGGAGAGGCAACAGGCCTATGTTCAAAGAAAATTAGGGTTTTGAGGACTGTTTAGCTAAACAATGCTGCCAAGCAAGGAGCCAATGTAAAGGCCACAAGGAAAGAAGGCACAACAACAAAACCAAGCACACATTTGATATTTTTAGAAATTATAAATGAAAAAAGGAGAAAGATGAGGTGAACTGAACAAAAATGAATGAACTTGAAAGGGCTATAGAGAACTTAGAATACAACACTAATTGTTTGTCTCTAATAGCCCTAAAACCTAAAATTTGGAAGGATAGACAAAGAAGGTGAAATGAAGACTGTGGATCTGCATGATGACAGTAGGTAGAAGTTTGAAGAATGATATCAGAAGGTGAACTCCATGGTTTGTGAAGGAAATAATGCTTCATTGCATCAAAGGGAGAGAAATACAAAAGAGTATCAGTGTGAGGAAAATCTAGCTTTCAAGTGTAGTCAAATGCCCTCAAAGTGATCAAAGGAATGAAAGCATAAGGTTAAGTATAAAAATGAGAAATAAAGCTGAGCATGAGTTTATTGTTGAGTAAATAAAGTGTCAAAACCCAAAGAATGACTAAGGAGACCAAAAAAATGTGTCATAGGCACCTACAGAAATCAGAAGTGGCCAAGGGAGGACATAGCATGGTGTTATTTTCCAATCTTTGTCAAAATGAACATGTCACTCCCAAAATCAGCAAGAAGGTAAAAAGACATGTTTCAGGTCACTTGCACTCAAGAATGCCAAAAAAGATAAAAAAAAAAGTGGTTTCAGTTTATCAGTGAAAGAAGAAAAGGTTTAGCAATGCCAACACTCCCAAATTTAGAGGAACCTCTTCATCTCTTTAGCACACCCTCACCAACGGAAGAAAAGTTACTTTGACAAGTTCAAAATCACCTGCAAAAGGCTAAAGGGATATCCGTGAAAATTGTAAAGTGACAAAAAAAACATAGCAAAGTGGGTCTTATAAGTTTGATTTATTTATCAAAAGGTATAAAAGGCCTTCTTAGTATTTTTCCATCTAAATTTTCCATTACAAGAGAAGAGAAGGTTTTCAAAATAAAAAACAGAGTTTTTAGTCGATTTCCGGGTAAGGGTTACTGGCACTGTGCTTACAAGGCCTGGCGCTGCACTTACAAGGCCTGACGTTGCGCTAATCCGGTTTTTCTCCTTTCAAATTTACTCTGCGCTGCGCTAATATGAGGTGGCACTGTGAAAATCAGTGGCGCTACACAAAGATCCGACTGACACGCCTAGGACCCAACTGGCAAGCCTGCACGCGCCCAAAACTGCACTAATCCATGGGCACGACTGTCGGCGCTGCGCTCACAGGCCGACCCAACAGTTCGGGCAAGGCACTGCGCTAATGCAGAAAGCCCCTCAAACAAAGGAAAATTTTGCCCAAAGGCTTAAATACTCCTCCAATTTTCCTCCAAAGGCTTGCAAAGAAGCTAAACCTGGTAGGTACCCTTTTCCTCCTCCTCTCAAATATTTTTTCATCTTGATAGCTATGGAGTAATTAAACCCTAGGAGTGCAAACCCTAGGTCTCAAATGAATATTACACCTTTGTTTTTGGCCTCCTTAAACAAGTTAAGTGTCATTTGAGGGAGAGTAAGCTAGTGTGGTTACAATTAATTTTCAAGAGAAGCCCCCTTAAGCTCCAAGGCAAGCAGTCATAAAACCTAGCCTCCATATCACTAATTTGTTAAGGCTGCCATCACCACCTTCTTCATTTTGCTCCTCCAAAACCTAGTTTGTCCATAAACATCTCCCATCACCATGTCAAGGGCAGAAGACAGTAGCAGCAGTGACAGGGGTTAAGGGCCTATGAGACCAAACCACAAGGGAGGAAAAGTGAATAGAGTTGAACCCCAGAGCATAGTGGCTATCACCTCATATCCCATGATCCTCTCATGTTTCCAAAATATGGGATGTTTTCAATTTTGTGAGAAGGTCAAACTAGTACAACACCACCCAAAGCTTACAAGGTTGTTTGTCCTCAACCTCTGTTGGGGCCCTTGTTTTGAAATTAAACAGCTTTTGAGTTGCAGATAGTACGTGGCAGGACGCAACCACGGTAGGCAGAGAGATTTCAAGGTTGCAAAGGAGTAAAGGATAGGTGGCATGGCTATTGCAGGAGCAAGCACAGGTGGCGGAAGAGCGTGGTAGGAAACAAGCAGTAGAACTCCCGACTAACAAAAAAAATAGAAGACAGCCGAGTGAAGAGAAAGGAAGAACTGTCAGTCGCACTGGTAGCAGAACAAATAGGCACCTGGCCAGCGAAAAGAGGAGGTTGGCTCAGAAAGGATCAGGAAACAAGATCCGTAGGAGAGATTTGTTTGTGTTGTTATGTTCTCTATCATTCTGTATCTCTATGTTTCTCTCTGTCCAATAGGACCACCTTGTATTATGTTTTGTTCGAGCTCATGCTAAGGAGCCTTGTAATAGCTTGTCACTAATAGTTGATTTATAATATAAACAGAGGTTGTTGTTCTGGGTATATGTTGTGGTCTGCAATGAATGGTTTCACTAGTAATTTTAAATTTTATTTATTATAAGTCTGAATGCTCTCCTGAGAGATATATTTCATGGAACGTTGCATTTGTTTAGACCTTTGTCATAGTTCTGATTTCTTCATACCAATGTCATTATGTTGATATCGATCTATTCCCTATCTTAGTAAAGTCGCAGCACGCCTCGGGTGAGACTCTCGGCTCCTCAGAGCAGGGTGAAAATGCCGGCGTGGTGCTATACTACAGCGGAAAACCTTGTTGGCCCTTAACCTGAACCCCGGTCTTATCTGCGAGACCTGTTTTCTCGCCAACAAATGGTTCCGTTGCCGGGACCTGAAATTTCATTTGGGAGCTAGATCATGGTATCTCAGATCTTCGAAAGAGAAATATGAAGTTGGTGGGATAACCACCTAAATCAGTTCATCACTCAGCAAGCCGAGCTAAGACGACAAAAGGAGAAAACGATCAAAATTTTGGTTCTATTTTCCGATTCTGCCAGTGATACCTATGAAATATTTTGGGGAAAGTTCCCAAAAGAACTCTATAACTGGTTGCAGAGGCTTCAGACCAAGGCCACCAAATAAAAGTCGTGGAAAATAAATCGCAAGTGGGTGCATGGAGATATAGTGGCCCTTCATTAGTTGAACACTGATTTGACCCGAGCTATAGATTTTTGGGTGGAATCTACCTTGGACGGATACAAAGTGGAGTTTGTAGCGGAGTGATACCAGTATTTATCGAGAGCAGAAGATACATTGAGATCTGGGTTAAGGGGGAAACTTCTCAAGGAGATCCCATTGTGGATTAAAGCCTTGATGGTAGACGAAGGACTAATAGGGTTCCAAAAAGCAGAGATGGAAGCGTAAACCTCCTATGCCGGGGGAAGAGACTAAGGGAGAGATGCTACAAGAACAGTAAAAAGGGGGAGTAGGGGTATGGATGTCGAGACCTCTAATAGGCTAAGGGAGTGACGTGCACATCGGAGGGCACAAATCACTGAGAAGTGGTGAGAAAGGGTGATAAAGGAGTTAAAAAGACAGGGAAGTATTCAGAAGGGTAAGGAGGAGGCGCCTTAGGTGACGAAGGAAATGGAAAGTCAGGTGGGTCCCCAAGATATGGGAGGGGCCATTAAAGAAGTTCGGCAGGTGTATAGGAGCCGATCCCATATGGAGAAAGGAAAGAAGTCTGACGGAGAAGGTACAGATGCACGCCCGGAGGAGCTGTCCGATGTGGAGATGCACGTTACAATGGAGCAAATATTCGAAGAAAGGTTGGCATTCATATCTCAAGGTATTCCTATTCCCCAAAGTTCAAGTAGCTCTAGTCCCAACCTTCCCCTGGTGCTTTATCAACCCCTAGGTGAAATTTTTGTTAAGTTGCGTGAATTAGGCAAGTTGCATAGTATTCAGTCCTTAGCAACAATACACGCTAGTAGTAGTATCACTAGTAGTACCATTTCACAACCAGGAACCAACGGTTTCATTTTATTAACACCTACACAAGGGAATATGGTGGGATCATTTACTCGATACCCAGAGTTCTCTGGGAGAGGTAATGACGATGTAGAACAACACTGGTACCTCTGCGAGGCTATATGGAAGGCAAGGTAGACACCATATGCGGGGAATTTAATATAATTTCAAACCACTCTCAGGGAGAGAGCGCTATGATGGTTTATAAAATGGTTTGAAGGCTGTCAGAATCCAGTAATAGCAGATGTGAAGAGATACTTTATTAAAGAATTCAAATTACTCCAAACAGACCAGCAGGGTCTGTCAGAAATGTGGGAAATCAAGGAGCGGGAAGGAGAAATTCCTTGGGATCTGATGCAGAGATTCAAAGGCGCGATTAGAAAACTTAGCTACCCAATCGATCCAAACCATCATAGGGATTGGTTCATCAAAGCTCTGCTTCCCTTCATGAGAACTCCATTAACTTAGCAGAAAATTGAGACATTGCAGGACGCGCTGGAGCAAGCAATGAAGATAGAAGCCATGGCAGGTTATCCGCAAGAGTTTAAGGGAGGAGCATTAGCTCAGGACCCCTCTATAATGGGCCTGCAGCATTAAATAGCAATTTTGACAGAAAAACTCAAAGAAATTAAACCAATGCGGCCGACAAGATCGAATGTATGGTGCACACATTGTCTCATGGAAGGACATGTGGTAACTGAATGTCCTCGGTTACGGGGGCAGAACGTGGGGACATCGGATACAGGGACACAAGGGGCTCCACCAATAGGGGGAGTTGCGCAAATAAACACCCAAAGAATATATCCACCACAACAGCAATACACATGGTTCCCCGCACAACAAAGTCCAACCACCACTGAGTATTGTGAAATATGCAAGAATATGGGCCATCCACCTCACCTGTGTCTGATCTTACAGAAATATTCCAACGTTCCAAATAACACATACTATGAGTTTTGTGCCTCAACAACACACAACACATAGCAGTGTAGAGCTCTGGATGCTCTTGCGGTACGACCTTCATACAGAGTGAACGAAGCTCCCCGGGGAAGAGAAGGAGGCATGAGAGGAGCTCGGGCAGGGGGTAGAGGTCCAGTAAGATGTTAAAACTGCAACTAGGAAGGACATGTAGCTAGAGAATGTACACTCCCTAGAAGACCCTGGTGTTCCTAGTTTGTAATGTTCCCACTTAGCCTTAGCTAAGAGGAACATTCAATTTTGTTTTAATTTCTGTTTCATGAATAAATGAATAAAGGAGGACATGTAAAACTCCTAAAAATTCTGAATAAATCAATTCCTATGTGAACAAAGACAAATCAGGGCCATGTAAATAATCACTTGCAGGTGTGAAAGAGGTTTGAGCTAAAGACTGGGTCAACCTTGACCAAATCAATAGCGTTGCCTAGGTTCATTGCATCTCCAAAAGGGACAACACAGTTCTAGAAGGAACCTCTCATGTGAAAAGGGCTAACTCATCAACATGGTTTAGGGTTTGCAAAAGCTTTCTCATCTTATAAAAGGAAAGGGAGGGCAGCAAGAGAAGGTTGTTGATTGATTATATTTCTGAGTATTTGTTTGCTTAGACAAATACCATTCTCTGTTGTTTAGTGGAGGATTGTATTTGGAATTCCTATGTAGGGATTTCACCTCTTCCTTTGAGGATTCAAGGAGGAAAGTTTTCTGAATTGAACCACTATAAAGCTTGAGGCCAAGCTCCATCTTACACTACATCGCTGCTCATCTTGAGGGTTGAGTTTTCTTGTGAGCTGCAGCAAGTGGGAGTCTAGATCTGCAGAGATCTAGTGTATTTCTGGAGTCTCTCTCTCATGGAGTGAGTTCTTTAACCTCTTGAAAGAGTGTCTCTTCTTTTTGTACTTCAAATCTGCAATTCTACAGTAGTTTTCTAAGTCATTTGAGCTATGTCGCTGTTCCCATGAGTAGACTGCGTTATTTCAGTATGAGGGTTTTCATGGTGTCTTGCTCATAGTTTAGATTAGAGATCTCTTGTGCTGGGCTTTGCCTTCCACTTGGTGATCCATGGATTAGCTTGCTGATCTATGTTCTGTTCAAATATGATCCTTTTTAATGAGATGTTATATTCAAAAATTTACTACAGTAGTTTCCAGATCTGCAACTTGTTTCTCAGACCTACTCTTATTTATGCATGCTTTTGTCAAAATTCCAAGTGGACCTTGAAGAGAAAACTGTATAGTTTCCATATCTGATATAGATCTGATGTTTTATCCATAGATCTTTCCTATATCTAATTTGTAACTTCCAACTATTGAAGCTCCTAAAAAATAACGTTGTGAGGCATTTCTGCAAATATACATGTGTTCCTGCTCTCTTTTCTGAAGATTCATTGTTGTATTAACTCATGCATTCTACTGTATAATGAAATGAATTTATCATAATGTTGATTTACTACTGTATGACTGAAATATAAGTCTTCTTTCTGACCTCCTCTGAACATCTACTAAAATTGTGCAATTCCTGAAGCAGTGCTTGCATTTGGCTGCAGCCTTCCTCTTTGGGTGATTTTTAGCTAGTCAAGTTTTTGGGAGATCTGTTTAATGAGTCTAAACTGATTTATTTTTTATGAAAATCCATATATTAATCTCACACAGCATAAATAAGGGGAACCAAGTCCTTATCTACGTTTTTTTTTCACAGTTTTACTTATACAGTGTTTCTGTTGAGTACCTTGTTGAAATTCCTGAAAAAGGAGTATTACAGTGGTATCGGAGCTCCACTCTTTGCATAGCCTATGCTTGCCTTGGAGCAACAGTCATGATGCATTATGAAGAAGATGATCCTCCCACTGAGAGGGAGAGGAGGTACCAAAATAGAAGTCATAGAAAGTATGACTACACCATTGATGATCTTGACAAGGGTCAAGACAAGGGGAAAGCCCTTGAATATGTGAATGATAAGGATAAGGAAGCAGAGGAGTTTGCAAAAAATATCTTGGAGGCTATGCAAGATCTGTCCAAGGAGATAAAAGAGATGAGGGTGGATAGAATGAGGGAATCCCTTGGGAGATTCCATCAAGGAGAAAGTTTTTACATGTCTCATTTTGGGATTGGTCAACCTGTGAGCTGGCCACAAGATCCACAGGCCTCACAATGCTCTACTATGCCTACCTTCTTGGCTGTAGAGAATGAAGGACTGCAAGAGCCAACCTCTCAGGAAGGTTACTTTATAGAATATGACTCACAAAGTTAGAGGTTAAAGGATAACTTGAGCTTCCAAGACTTTTCCCATCTCAAGGACCGGAGGAGACCATGGCAGTAGTACAGAGATGGTGGCTTCTTCCATGGGAGACACCATACTATGGGCAGGTTATTTTTTCCCAAGTTCAATGGAACATCCTCTTGTTCTGCCAAAGCATGGGTGGAAAAGTTGGACATCTATTTCCAGTTGAATAAAGTGCCCGAAGTAGAAGCCATCAAGATTGTTGCGCTGCATTTTGAGGGTGAAGCCCACAACTGGTGGTTAGATGGAATATCCACATTAGGACACATCAATGTGTCTACCTATGCTGAGTTCACTAGAATACTAGTGGAGAGATTTGGTTGGAAAGATCCTGAGGCACCTTTTATAAGCCTGGCAAAGCTGAAGCAGACAGGAGATGCTGAGGCCTATATCTCTGAATTACTGAGATTGTTAGTAATGGTCCCTGATCTATCGGTAGCAAGGAGGGTCTACATGTTCATTGATGGCCTGGAGGAACCTTTGCATGGGTTGGTTAAGTCTACCAAGCCCATCACTTTGCATGATGCCATCGAGAGAGCTAGAGATCTCCAAGATACCTTGCCAAGGGCAAGGGCAACTTTCCAAAGCAAAGACCCTCACTCTTCTAAGTGGAAAGAAGGGAAAGCTGCTCCACCCAAGGAGAGCTCACTGAAGAAGCCTCTTGACATTGATCTCCAGAGGGAGTTGAGGAAAAAGAGACTGTGTTTCACTTTCCAAGAGCCTTGGGTATCGGGACATAGATGTGCTGCTGGAAGGGCACACTATATAGAAGTCTTCTCATATTTTGAGGAGGAGGATGGGAATGATGGATCTAGGAGGGGTCACAGCGCTGGTGATGATGAGGAGGAAGATCAATCACCATCCAGAGGTGAAGAGGGAGCCTTTGCTCCAACAAGTGGGACTCTTGCTTCTTTGAGAGGGGTGCCCAAATACTTGACCCTAAGAGTACAAGGTTCAGTCATGAACTAGAGAGTGTCTATTTTTATTGACAGTGGGGAAACCCACAACTTCATTGATGCTCACCTTGTCCAGAGGAGAGGGCTCCCCACTGATACTTTTGATGGGTTATCTGTTTTGGTCTCAGGAGATAGAACTATGCAGTGCATGCAATATGTTCCATCACTTTCTGTCACTATGGGGTCCTACACTTTGGTGGATCACTTCTTTGTAGTTGACATACCAGACACCAATATCATCTTGGGTGTCCAATGGTTGATTACCTTGGGGAAGGTCACCGCTGATTGGAAGGCCTTGCAGATGGAGTGGGTGGACTTGAAGAGTGGGAAACCACAAATCATTCAAGGCATGCACACTTATCCTTCACCTAATATTTCCACACAAACAATAGAGATGGATTTGCGCAGTGGGAGCAAGGACCACACAGTTCCTTCTCTCATGTTTATAAGGAGGATGCAAGAGACATTCTTACCTCATGGAAAGCCACATGGAATGTCATTAGACTCTGATCTTGTGGGGAAAGCTTCACAAAGTGCTGCTCCAAAAATATATCAAGCAAGGATTGGAGAGAAAGCTACAACGCTGTGGGAGGAAGGAAAGGGGAGGATCAGCCTTCCCACAAACCATTTTGGCATGTGTAATGTCAAAGAAGAAATCAACAACAAGGCAAGCACCACCATAGATGTATCAGCAGCACTGTCATTTTTGAGCTGTGTGGATCCATATTGGAGATCTCAACTCCTTGTGGAGTACTCCAAATATCTACACACCTGGATGATATTAGATGGCATGAAGCAAGGAGGAGGCTATTTGGTCCATGAAGGGGTCATCTATCATCTTGGTAAAGTATTCTTGTCTCAAGCCTCCAATCTTAAGCAAGAGATACTACAAAGAGCACAAAAAGAGTTCCTTTCCAGCTATATGCAATCAGCCAAGATCTACACCCTAATCATGAGGAGTTTTGATTGGGAGGGTATGAAGGAGGAACTACATCAGCACTATGATTGGGAGGAACTATATCAACACTTACAAGAGTGAAATGGTTATGAGGAGATGGGGCAGCCAAAGGGTTCTATGCATGAGTTATTTCAACCATCTCGTCCTTCTCTTAGAAGAAGAGATATACCCATGCCCAACTCTATGTGTGTGGGAGACTTGAATGGTAAATAATCTGATCTTATGGAGCATGTTTATTTTTCTGATTTGACATATTCTCTTACCATATGTATGTAGGCCATGGCTCCTAAAAGGAATGATATTACATTCAGATCTCATGGCATTGATGAGGCCAATAAAAATTCTAAATCTGGCCACTCCCTTGAGGTGCAAAGGGACATTCTCTATCATGATGGGTGCTTCCCAAAGGCACCTAACTTGGGTATCACTTTTAGCCATGTCAAAGTGACCCATGTAGCAAATATGTGGTGGGAGTACCACTTACCACACTCAGATCTTCTTAAGACAAGGAGTGCACTGCGTTGGTACCTTATGTGGGATTGTAACCCACCTCCTCAAGTGCAAGTTTCAGTTTGCATATATGTGATTTTGCTTCCATACATAGATGATATATTGGTATTGTTTATGGGTTTGTATGGGAAAAAAGTGGGCAGTGTATATTTACCACATGGGATGGAACTTCATCTTGTGCTTCATGATACATGTTTTAGATGTGACATTGCTTCACCCATGTTTATTTTTGTTGATTTTTATGCTCCTGAAGGGATAGACTATGCCCCTATCATGTTAGCATTGGAGGAGAAATTTTTGATGTATTGGCTTGATGAGCACTTGGTCCATGATGAAAACTTGATCCTTGATGGTGCCATCTATGGAGAAGGAGAATAACTACAGCTCTTACCCTATCAGTTTCTTGAGGACAAGCAACATTTTGGAGGGGAGGACTGTAATGTTCCCACTTAGCCTTAGCTAAGAGGAACATTCAATTTTGTTTTAATTTCGTTTTCATGAATAAATGAATAAAGGAGGACATGTAAAACTCCTGTAAAACTCCTAAAAAGTCTGAATAAATCAATTCCCATGTGAACAAAGAGAAATCAGGTCCATGTAAATAATCACTTGCAGGAATAAATCAATGCCCATGTGAACAAAGACAAATTAGGGCCATGTAAATAATCACTTGCAGGTGTGAAAGAGGTTTGAGCTAAAGACTGGGTCAACCTTGACCAAATCAACAATGCTATCTAGGTTCATTGCATCTCCAAAAGGGACAACGCAATTCTAGAAGGAAGCCTCTCATGTGAAAAGGGCTAACTCATCAATATGGTTTAGGGTTTGCAAAAGCTTTCTCATATTATAAAAGGAAAGGGAGGGCAGCAAGAGAAGTTTGTTGATTGATCATATTTATGAGTATTTGTCTTCTTCGACAAACACCATTCTCTGTTGTTTAGTGGAGGATTGTATCTGGAATTACTATGCAGGGATTTCACCTCTTCCTTTGAGGATTCAAGGAGGAAGGTTTTCTGAATTGACCCACTATCAGGCTTGAGGCCAAGCTCCATCTTACACTACAACGCTGCTCATCTTGAGGGTTGAGTTGTCTTGTGAGCTGCAACAAGTGGGAGTCTAGATCTGCAGAGATCTAGTGTATTTATGGAGTCTCTCTCTCATGGAGTGTGTTCTTTAACCTCCTGAAAGAGTGTCTCTTCTTTTTGTACTTCAGATCTGCAATTCTATAGTATTTTTCTCTGTCATTTGAGCTACAGCACTGTTCCCATGAGTAGACTGCATTATTTCTGTATGAGGGTTTTCATGGTGTCTTGCTCATAGTTTAGATCATAGATCTCTTGTGTTGGGCTTTGCCTTCCATTTGGTGATCCATGGATTAGCTTGCTGATCTATGTTCTGTTCAGATCTAATTCTTTGTAATGAGATGTTATATTCAGAAATTTACTACAGCAGTTTCCAGATCTACAACTTGTTTCTCAGATCTACTCTTATTTATGCATACTTTTGTCAAAATTCCAAGTGGATCTTGAAGAGAAAACTTTATAGTTTCCAGATCTGATATAGATATGATGTTTTATCCACAGATCTGTCCTATATCTGAGTTGTAACTTCTAGCTACTGAAGCTCCTAAAAAATAACGCTGTTGAAGCATTTCTGCAAATATACATGTGTTCCTGCTCTCTTTTCTGAAGATTTATTGCTGTATTGGCTCATGCATTCTACTGTATAATGAAAGGAATTTATCATAATTCTGATTTTCTGCTACATGACTGAAATATAAGTCTCCTTGCTGACCTCCTCTAAACATCTGCTAAAACTATGCAATTCCTGAAGCAGTGCTTGCATTTGGTTGCAGCCTTCCTCTTTGGGTGCTTTTTAGCTAGTCAAGTTTTTGGGAGATCTGGTTAATGAGTCTAAACTGATTTTTTTTTTTATGAAACTCCATATATAAGCCTCACACAACATAAATAAGGGGAAAAAAGTCTTGATCTGTGTTATTTTTGCACAATTTTACTTATATAGTGTTTCTATTGAGTACCTTGTTGAAATTCCTGAAAAAGGAATATTACACAGTGTCGGGTTAACACTCACGCAACAGAATATTGTCCTGAGCTCATCAAAATATGGGAGGAAAGAGCTAGATAGAGGGGGGGAAATCTAGTAAATGCAGAACCCAGGTTGTGGGAGACTCTGAAAATGCATAACGTGCCCATAGTAACACGAGGAGGCAAAAGAACGAGGGAATATGCACATAGAAGGGACCCGATAAATCTGGTTAAGCCAGCATCCCCAAAAATGCTGGTCAAACCAGAACGACAGAAACAATTTTTTTAGGAAGCAACAGAAACCTTTGCCCAACTGGGGGGAAACAAAGGTATTGAGGTACAGCAACCCAAGGGGGACAACGAAACCCAAGGTAATTCGTAAGCTTTGATCCAGGAGTGGTTCCATCTATTCCTAAAAATTGTTAACAATACACCAATGCTAGAACAGCTAAAGAAGAACCTGGAAGGGGTGTTGCAGAGGAGCACAGGAGCAAGAGAATCACCGGACGCAAACCAGAAGTATGTAAAAAGAGTAAAGAGAAATAAAATAAGGAAGGGGAAATAATTCCGAGTGAACACACAAGTTGCGGGTTTCCAGATTAAAGACACCATGCTTGATTTGGGATCCGATGTCAATATTTTGCCAAGGAAAACTTGGGAAGCATTAGGGAGGCCAAGATTGAAATATTCACCAATCCAACTTTGGATGGTGAACCAGTACTGCATTGTGCCCATCGGTAGACTAGAGGAAGTTGAAGTTGACATTTCAGGGGTAAAAAAATATACAGACTTTGAAGTCATTGACATCATGGGGGATAAATATCCTTACCCTGCTTTTTTAGGAATTTATTGGGCCTTTGAAAATTATGCAATCATAGACCTAAAAAAAAAAAAATGATCTTCGAGGATGGGGAGATCAGAGTCACTCAGCCACTCGACCCGTACCAAGGACCAAGATATACAGAGACTGTGGATAACAAAGAGGATGCTGAACTTTTGGATCATCTCTATCAAATGACCGCAGGAAGAAGAGAATATTACATTAACCCAACAACAGAAGGCTCTGTAAGCTGGAGAAGCATCCAAAGCTCAGAGTTGGGCTCAGAAATAGCTTGGGATGATTGGCAGCAAGGAGGGTATGAAACTAATGCCCGGAGGTGTACCAACATTGGACGAATCAATTGGATCAGGACCGAAACATTTTCATAACAAAAATATAATATAAGGTACCAAAAGGCCACAGAGTATTGTTGATGGACATGGAATTACAGTCCACATCCGCAAGATGGTGGAGGAATCATCGCAACTCACTGACACAATGGGACAAAGTTGCGGTAGCATTAAAAGCAAGATTTAAGGAAGAGGAAGGACCTCGGAGTAGGGAGAAATACCAAGGGGACTCAGACCCTAGAAACCATCTGAAGAAATGTTAGGAACAATGGAGAAACGAGGGATATCTAGAAGAACTATGGGTACACCAGTTTATCCACTCTCTAGACTTGATTCCACAGGC
This sequence comes from Pinus albicaulis, assembly GCA_034641835.2. Classification (NCBI taxonomy): domain Eukaryota; kingdom Viridiplantae; phylum Streptophyta; class Pinopsida; order Pinales; family Pinaceae; genus Pinus; species Pinus albicaulis. The sequence continues at coordinate 695,963,978 of CM076575.1, forward strand.
CTGGTACCTGACGGAAGAGAAGAAAAGAGGGACCAGAAAATGGCAAGAAGTTGCGAAAAAATTCACGCAGTGTTTCTTTTTTGAAGGAAGAACAGAACGGGTTACACAAGCGTTGCCGGATATCAAGAAGGTACTGTTCTTCCCGGATATTCAAAAGGAGGATGAGCAGTCGCTTCAGTACCAAGGTGTCAGACAAAAGGTGGCATGTCAAAAGATAAATAGTGAGATGGATGATGACAATCTGGAGGATCTCAGGCACTTGTATTTTTAAGAACAGAGGGGGAGAGAAATATCCAAGAAGAACCAACGATAGAAGGAATCCTTTTGCTACCATTAAGAACCAAGAAATTAAATATTGGGATAGAAGATAAACCTAAACTAGCGACGATTGGAGACTATTGGGATGAACAAACAACTAAAGAAATAGTCAGTCTGCTGAAGGAATATGAGGACTTGTTCCCTTCATCAGTAGTGGATTTAAAGGGCATAAAAGGGGATATGGGGGAGATGCGGATAATATTGAAACCTGACGCAAGGCTAGTGAAACATAGACCATATCGTCTGAATCCAAGGGTGAAGGAAAAGATTAAGGCAGAAATCGACAAGATGTTGAAAGCAGGATTGATATTCTCAGTCGAGGAAGCAGAATGGGTAAGTCCTATAGTTATACAGAACAAGAAAGAAAAGTCTGAGATACGAGTCTATGTAGATTACAGAAGCTTAAACAATGCTTGTATCCATGACCCATTTCCCACTCCGTTTAGCGACGAAGTCCTAGACATTGTTGCGAGGAATGAGGCATATTCATTCACTGATGGATTCTCAGGATACCATCAGGTAAGGATAGCAGAAGAGGATAATAAAAAGAAAACATTCACCACCGAATGGGGCTCTTTCGCATACAATGTGATGCCATTCAGATTGAAAAATGCACCAGCAGTATTCTCTCGCATCGTGATAGCTGCTTTCTGGGAATACATCCACAAGTTCTTAGAGGTCTACACAGATGACTGGACCATCTATAGCATACTAAAGGATCATGCGATGTTTTTAAAGCTAATTTTCGATAGATGTCGACAACTGCAGATCTCATTGAACCTGAAAAAGTGTATATTTGCAGTACCATTTGGAACTCTGCTAGGGCACGTGGTATGTACCCAAGGAATTTGCGTAGATCTGGCCAAAGTAGCGGTGATAATCAACATGGAGGCACCAGAAATAGTAAAACAACTGAGATCACTATTGGGCCACACAGGTTACTACCGGTGATTTATCTGCAACTACGAGAAGATAACAGCCCCGATAGAGAAGCTGTTGAGGAAATATGAAGAGTTCCAGTGGAAGGACAGTTTTAGGACAGCCTTGGATACCCTAAAAGAAAGAATAGCGAGTGCACCAACACTATTCCACCCAGACCGGAACAAACAATTTCATGTACACATCGATGCTTCCAGCATCGCACTCGGATAGGTCTTGGCCCAACCAAGAGACACTTCAGTTGATCACCCGGTATATTTTTCCAGTCGCAATTTGTCCACAGCAGAACGAAACTAGACCACAACACAACGGGAGGCATTGGCAATGGTGTACTCTCTTAAAAAGTTTCGCCACTACCTGTAGGGAGGTACATTCAAATTTTTCACAGACCACTTAGCGTTGAAGTATTTAGTAAACAAACTGGTATTAGAAGGGAGAATCTGCAGATGGCTCCTACTCTTTCAGGAGTTCACCTTTGAAATGATCGCAAAGCTCGGAAGAATGAACGTAGGGCCTGATCACCTATCCTGACTAGAGAATGGAGAAAATGGAGGATCTCTAGATGATCAGTTACCGGATGTTGATATTTTTAGAGTAGAATCCATCCAGGACTACTTGAACGAGATAGAAGCCTACCTCACGATAGGGCAGTGTCCGCAAGAATATTCTTCAATACAGAAAAAGACACCTGGTGTTTCGGGCGCAGAGTATCAACTAATAGCAGGACATTTATACAAGATTGGGCTGGACCAAATTCTTTGAAGATGTGTCCTGGACCACGAAAGGGAAAATGTACTATGGGAATGCCACAATGGTGTTGCGGGAGGACACATGGGAGCTAAACTGACGACACGAAAAGTACTACAAGCAAGCTTATGGTGGCCTACGCTATACATGGACAACAAAGTATTTGTTAAGAAATGTGACGTTTTTTAGTGGACGGGATGACCATCCCACAGAGATGAGCTTCCGCTTCATCCGATAAAAGTATTGCAGCCATTCGAAAAGTGGGCAGTCGATTTTGTAGGACCAATTACAGCAGCTACAAGATGCTCAAAGTCAAGGTACATAATAACAATGACAGACTACCTAACGAGGTGGGCAGAAGCAACGCCAGTGAGAAATTGCACAACAGAGACTGCTGCCAGATTCATATTTGAAAATATAATCAACCGATTTTGGTGTCCAAAAATCCTGACCAGCGACTAGGGTACCCACTTCATCAATGACACCATTAAATCCCTGCTGGAAAGCTTCATGATACAACACCATAAAAGCAATTCATATCATCCGCAAGCCAATGATACGGTGGAAGCATTCAACAAATACTGGAGAAGGTCCTGACGAAGATATGCAATGCGTAGCGAGAGGACTGGGATGAATGGATACCAGCAACGCTGTGGGCATACCGAAAAATAGTAAAACAACTGAACAACCAAGCGCCATTCTAGCTAGTATATGGGAGAGAAGCAGTAGTCGTAGCAGAATTCATCGTACCAAGCCTTCTAATCGCAACATCACTCTATTTATCTGAAGAAGAATCGCTAAAGGAGCGATTGCAGGAGTTGCAAGAACTTGAAGAAGGACGATTTCTGGCTGAATTTCACCTGGCAGTACAAAAGAAGAGACAGAAAGCTTGGCACGACCATCACATTAAGCACAAGACTTTTCAAGTTGGTGACAAAGTTCTACTCTATGACAGCAAATACCAGAAATTCCCAGGAAAGCTGCAGATGCATTGGCTAGGGCCATTTCATGTGATATAAATCAAGGATTCAGGAGTAGTTTGGTTAGCACAACTGAATGACCAAGTCCTACAAGGATGGGTGAACGACGCACGCCTAAAGCCCTACCAAGAGTAAGTCATTTATTTCAAATTCCAATAACTCTTGCACCCTAGACGAGTTAGTAGGGTATAATAGAATCAATAACTCTCTCACACTCGAGATGAGCTAGGTAGGATTTCACTGTATCAAAACTAAAAATAATACTAAATAAAAATAGTTGAGTTGCGGAGACCGCAATGCAACTAATTGTGGTCGGGGAGGGGTATTGTCCAACGTGTCATCCATGTTAGATAGAAAAGCGTGCCCAACATCAGCCCATCATCATTACGTGTAGTACCAGTGTCAGTCTGTAGGATTACCAAGATTTGGAAATAATTGCCATAATTAGCATCACCCATACCGTAATAAATTTTCCATAATTAGACATAACCACCAGCCGTCGCGTCTGCCCAATTCCCAAAACCACAGTCAACAATGTCAGAACCCACCTCAACTGGTAACTAATCGCACGATTGTAGCCGTGGAGGAAGCCGAGGGAAATTAATTAGTTATGGGGTCTCATCAACCTCACCCATGTCGATTACGTACATAACCCGCATGCAGAGAAGTGTGAGAATTCTAGAAAAATTTGAGTTAGAATCAGAAACATCCAAAAGAACAAGAGAAGCCGAACCAGAAGAAGACCAGAGAAGGCACACAGGAGAAGGAATTCAAGAGAAAAGAGAGAAAATTTTTCTACAGGTATACCAGCGAAGAGCCAGAATGACCAGAGTAAGTCCAACGGTTGTGGAGCTAGAAATTGACAGAAGAATTCAAAAGATGGAGTCCCTTGTGGGAAAATACGATAGTGCAACACTGATCGATACAGACCTTACAGCCTCTTTTGAATTTCCAGCACTGAAAAGGCAAGTGTATATAGAGAATTATGCAACAGCAGTAGGACAGCCAGTGACAAGAGTGCTGCCAGAGTTCAGGGGCATCCAACAGTCTACGATACTGAACCTGAGGAATCTTCCAGTGTTCGGGATTACAGGCACTGCGATGCAGTGCACGAGGTTTTTGTTGAGCAGGGTCTAGAACGGTTCACTATGGCTGGGGAAGGAAATCCCAATTCATGTAGAGGACATCCATAGATTAACGGGACTGTCACAGGAGGGGAGGGACGTATCAATGGAATTCCAAACCGTATCCAAAAGAGCAAAGAAATCTAGGGACATGAACTACTATGTTAAGTATGGCACCAGGAGAGGGGGAAAAGGAGCAAAGATTGACTTGATAAACAAACCAGAGGTGAAGTTCGCCTGCTACTTGATTTCTAGCAAGAAAATGGGGCACTATACCAAAGGGGAATGCACGCTGGATACAATTTCAGTTGCGGAGCATTGTGTCCAGGGGACAAGGCTAAATTGGTGCTCTTTCTTGCTGAAGGAATAGTTCAAATCTTGCGAGGACAATTACAGGAGGGCGACCAAGATTATTTATGGATATTTGATCATGGATCTAGCCATGTGGAAATGGAACTTCCCAAGAATCCAGATACCATTCGAGATAACAGAAGGCCAACCATAGGAAATGAAGTTCGTGCCTTGGAAAGTGTCCGGGGATCCTAGAACAAAAGAAGTGAATGCAGAAGCTTTCAGAGTCTGGTATGGCTAGATAGTTGACGTCGTGATGAGTCAAAAAATAATTTCAAGAAGTCTGTTAGATGGATATGGCGAGCAGATATGGTTTGAGATCACCCACAACCAAAATTTTCTCAGGCCGACCTATGTACCAGAATCAACCTTCAAGATGAGGCCCTTAAAATTCTAGATTGACGAAGCAACCTTTCACACAGAGGTCTGTTCATGGATAGGAGTGGCAATGGAAGTCAGGGATGGAGTCTACACATATATCTTCGATGGAATGCTTCCAAACCCACTGCAGGGAGAAACTTCAGAAGAGACAGAGGCCAGGATGTCAAAGCTGCAGCTATTCTCGATCATTGAACAACTAAACAACAAGGTACAAAGTTTTAATAGAGTAGTTCAAGTGCTAACTAGCGATACCACTGCATTTCTGACATTTTCAGAGTTTCAGGCATCCCATTCCAATCCATCTCCCAGCACGACCTCCATATTCGCACCAATACCCAATGTTTTGTTTAGTTCACCACCCCAGTGACTACAGTGCTAGTCAGGAAGAATAAAGCTGCGAAACCAGCAGCGGCACCATAAGCAAAAAGGGCCAAGGTCACAATATCTAGCCCAGTGGTTGATCTCACAGGGGAGGATCCACCCCGAAAATTAAGTATAGGAGTATCGATAAAAGAAGAGCCAGTAGTCGAGCCCCAACAAACCGAGGGGCTACCACCCCACAACCCCATCTACCCCATCGATTTCCTAAAAATTCGCATATCGCCACCTCGCAGCCACCAACTACCACTCGCCACCTCATCCATTTTCTGGGAACCCCACAATTCCACACCCTCCACTTCATCAGCCACAGTGTCAGACCTAATAGTCAGGAGAAGAACTAATGGGGACCACGGAATAGAAGTTAACTTGGGTACAACATAGGTACCTCTAGTTTACCAAACCCTGGTCCAGCAAATTACATTTACTGAGCTTATTAATCAGATAGAGCAATCCATGGAAGAAACGGATGGGTCGCTCCCCGAGAAGACTCCACTCCGGCCAGCTGACCTAACAGGTTAAGACGTGCAACCCAATCTACATATCGCTGACTCCAGTAATTGGCTGCCGCACCAGACACCGCCATAGTCACCACAAGACCAATTAGCAAAATATGTCGCCAGCGGACAGCCACTTCGTGCACGGTTGCCAGATCAGGGTACCTCTGGTGCAGAGAGCATGGAAACATGGGGGACAACCCAACTGTACCGCTTTCTTCAAAGAGCAGCAATACAAGCTGAGAGACTTCATTCAGAGTTCCATCAAATATGCGAGCAGCAACAACTACAGATCAACACGCTTACTAAAGAGCGTGAAAATCTGAAGACAGAAAAGGGGTAGTTACAATAACAACTGGAGACGGTAACAAGAGTATTCTTGGATGTTTGGCCCACAGTAAAGGCCAACAACAAAAAAATACCAGAAGGGATACAGGAGACCGATATAGTCGGGCGGGCGGTCCACGTCAGGGTGGCATATTCAAATCTCCATCAGGAAAACGAGGAACTCAAGGTAGCATTGGCAGCCCGACCATCGTTACCTGACCCAACGATTGTGTACTCAGCAAAGATATCAGAGAGATAGAGCCAAGTCATGAAGATGCAAGAAGTTCTGAGTACTGCAGCAAGAGAGGAATATGACCTACTGAAGGGTCTACAAGAATGATCGACAACACTTACTCTGAAGTTACAACTGGTCTCACTACAGCTACTGCAAATATCAAGAGAGATCCATGAGGCCACAGACCCGACTGGAATTGACCAAATATATGCACAAGTGGATGTTTTGGAAGTCCAAATACAAAAGATAGAAGAAAACTCAATGGCAGCCTAGCAAGCCCTCCGAGAGCTCCAACAGCCAGTGAAAATCAGTGCCCAGATAGTGAAACAATTGGCCTCTGAGGCTAATACTCAAATCAACATCGTGTTTGGTGACTTTCCACCTAATGCAAGAGAAGAAGTTGTTGCGAAAGTCACAGCCAAAATTGATGCGCTAATGCAAGGATGGAAACATGCCATGACAACCTTTCAGGAAATCAAGGTATCAGCTCTAACAAAGGTCCCAGAGTTGGGGCCCTTGTTTGGGCAGCTGAGAGAAAGGAGGCAGGAAGAGCAGGACATAGGGCCGAGTGGACCCACGGAAGTGGAAATAGTGCAGAACGATTGACTCGGGGCGAGTCAATAGGATGTGGTCGGGGCCTGTTGGGGCCCTTGTTTTGAAATTAGACAGCTTTTGAGTTGCAGATAGTACATGGCAGGACGCAACCATGGTAGGCAGAGAGATGTCAAGGTTGCGAAGGAGTAAAGGACAGGTGGCACATTTGTTGCGAGAGCAAGAACAGGTGGTGGAAGAGCGTGGCAGGAAACAAGTAGTAGAACTCCCAACTAACAGAAAGAAACAAAAGACAACTGAGCGAAGAGAAAGGAAGAATTGTCAGTCGCGCTGGAAACAAAACAAATAGGCAGCCGGCCAGCGGAAAGAGGAGGTTGGCTCAGATGGGATCAGGAAATAGGAGTCGTAGGAGAGATCTGTTCTTGTTGTTCTATTCTCTATCATTCTGTATTTCTATGTTTCTCTCTGTCCAATAGGACCACCTTGTATTATGTTCTGTTCGAGCTCATGCTACGGCGCCTTGTAATATCTTGTCGCTGATATTTGATTTATAATATAACCAGAGTTTTTTGTTCTGGGTATATGTTGTGGTATGGAATGAATGGTTTCACTAGTAATTTTAAATTTTATTTATTATAAGTTTGAATGCTCTCCCGAGAGATATATTTCATGAAACATTGCATTTGTTTAGACCTTTGTCATAGTTCTGATTTCTTCATAGAAATTTCGTTATGTTGATACCGATCTATTCCCTATCTTAGTAAGGTCACGACATGCCTCGGGTGAGACTCTTGGCTCCTTGAAGCAGGGTGAAAATTCCGGCGTGGTGCTAGACTACAGCGGAAAGCCTTGTTGGCCCTTAACCTTAACCCGGGTCTTATCTGCAAGAACTATTTTCTCGCCAACAACCTCCACAACAAACAGGTGAATCTGGCAGGGGTGGATTTTGAACTATCAGCAAATACCATCTCTGATGGTACATGTATCCCTGCTGTTGGTTAAAAATGGTTTAAGAAGGCCAAATTGGACAAGGATTATTATGAGCCATTTATCAAGACTAGGTATAGACAAGGCTGCAAGTCTGTTTTTCCCTTCTCACACCTCAAACAGATATTTTCACCCTTGATGAAAGTTATCATGAAGTACTTCACCTGTGATGGGAGGTACTCCAGGCTTTATTACTATCATCTTAGACTCCTCATGCATTTCACAAGGGTTAATATGCTCAACTTGCCCTGCTACCTCTATAGAAGTATGGACAAAATGTCTTTTGTTGTGTGGAGAAGGAGTCCTTCCCAACAAATGCAAAGTGTATTTCACCATTCCTTGATCAATATGGTGGTATTACATCAATTGGAACAACAGGGTATACCTTGGGAGGTATTCATAGCACATGAAGTCTTCACAAGCCCAAATCCTCCTCATCAACTAAAATTGCCCTCCTCATCTACACAAGTGCCCTCACCTCAAGGAAACCTCCCTTCTTCCCCTTCTCTTGATACATCAAATGAAGAGGATGAGAGTGGCAATAATGAACAAAGTAATGATAGTGAGGGTACTGACGATGAACCCAATGAGGAGGAGGATGATGATGGGATAAATCAAGAAGATGAACATGGTGCTGACAATGAGGCAGAGATAGAAATTGATGAGGAAGAGGGAGAAGGGAATGATGAACGTGAAGGAGGGGAAGAAACAGAGAATGAAGAGAATGACAATGAGAAAAATAGTGACAATATGCAAGAGGATGGTGAGGAAGATGAAGAGCTAGATAGTCAAAATGAAATGAGCATTGATGGAGGGGATATCAGCAATGAAACATATGATACAGAGGTAGATAATAAAGAGGAAAATGATGAGGCATAGACAGAGGATGAAGAGGATGAAAATGATAAAGGTAAATATAGTGAGGAAGATGCAGAAATTGAAGGCAGCACTGACCAAAATGAAGCCAGCCTTAGTGATGAGAAGGACAACAAAGAAGGAAATATTCATGACAATCATTATAGTTGTCATGACTGTCATGACAACAATCATCCCCTCAGTGATTATGACAATGATGACAGTGAAGAAAACGAAGATGAAGGTAATCTTAGTCATGATGACAGTGACAAAGGGGAAGAGGCTCATAGTCTAAATGCTGACCACAACCATGGCAAAGAGACGAAAAAAATCACCATCACACCTCTTGCATGCACATACCAAAGAGGACCAAGGCTAGTGTTTTCTACCTCCAAGAGGCAAGGGACCATGCCAAATTCTTCAGCTCAAAATCCTGACAAGGGCAAACAAAAGATGGATAAAGGTGATAAAGGTAAGAAAAGTAGGCAAACTAAACAAAAGCCCCAATTCATTGACCTAGACAGTGATAATGAAGATGAGGAGATGGCCACTAGAATACTGCTCCAAAGAAAAGATGCACAAATTAGGGATATGGAGAGAGACTTTGAGATGGATCAGTGTATCATTCAGTATTATAAGAATGAACACAAGTATTTTAAGAGGATAAAAAGGGGCCTTTCTCTCCATAAAAAGATGACCAAGAATTACGGAATGAAAAACAAACTTGCTTGTGCCAAACTGAAGAAGGCCCTCATTGAAATCCAAACCCTAAAGGAAGAAAAATATCATGAAAACCTTGGATTTTTGGCATAATCTTCTCAATAGGTCTCCAAAACCCCTTGAAGGAGACCTCCACAAATTTTGAGGGAATTTGGATAATTTTTTGTTTTTTGTGATTTTGAAGGCCTATTAGCACAACGCCACTGGCACTACACTTTTCCCTGGAGCATCCTCAAAGGGAAAATTCTGCATTTTTGGATTTCTTATCACTAGTACACTATGCTCACAAAATTTCAGAGCAATTGGAGCAGTTTTGACCCCTCAAAAGGTCAAAAAACACCTAAATTTTCACCATTCTGCCTCCTTTTCAGGCCTGGCGCTGGGCACATAGTAGTATTGGGATTTTGAAATTTTGGACAATTTACAGGGGTTGGATCAGAAAAAAAAAGATTATTTTTGGAATTAGACTCATCAGGCTTTCCAACGGGCCATCACGGATAAAAATCCGACATCAAGAAGGTCTCCAGAACTTGGTTGCAAAAGGACCTATTTTCTGCCTAAGGTGGCGCTGCGCAAATGGACATCACTATGTGTTTTGGACCAAAAGTCAACAAAACACACTCATTTATTGAAAAATCATATTTTAGTGTTCTTTGAGGAAAATAACTCTAGAATTAGGTGTTAGAAGTTATTTTGGCATTTATTTCATGGGATATTTTGTGCCTTGGGCCTTGCATTGTCTCTTGGGCATTTATGACATTTATGAGTGATTTTGACATTTTCCAACCCTATCTGGGGTTTTTTCCCTCCTTTTCTGAGTTAAATAGAGCATGAGGGCTTTCATTGTAAATGTTGGAATTTGATGAGTTTTTAGAGCAATACATGATTTTCTTGAGCTTGAAGATGAAATTGGTCTTGTGGATGTTTCTGAATGCCTTGTTTTGATTGATGATGAAGGAGGATAGCTTGCAGGATCCCTGAGCTTGGTTATTGGTGAAGTGTTTCTCTCTTATGTTATTGTTTTCTCATTTTTTCATTATGTTTCATCCCTCTATGCTGCAGTAGGACAAAAGAGTATAGGTTAAGAAATGTTCTTTGAGGGACCTTAGTCCTTCCTGTTTCTATTGTCTTTGTGTTTTCCTCTGCTAGGTTTGTTTAAGGAATTCTTAGCTTCTCCTTAGACCTCCTTATGATTGTTTATTCCATGAATGGTTCAATATAGTAGTTTCAAGTATGTTTCATGGTTAGCCCTGCCTATTTGATTCTATTTAAACTCTTTTTTGGAATCTCTCTTTGAAATATTACTTGTTAGGTTTTAGCCAAAGAGGTCGTGTTTTGATCATGCCCTTTGTCCATGCTTGAGAAGTTTCCTTAAATTTCTTTGTAGCTTGATCATTGATGTTTAGGCGTTCCCTCTTCATTGGTTAAAGTTATTTGTTATCTTGAATGTTTTCTAAATCTTTAAGGTGAAATCACTAAAAGTTATATTAGTTTCTTGCTTTCTATGGTTCACTAAATTGTTCATTTTGAATGTTTGTTTGCTTAAGTATAATCAGAAAGCTATTATTTTGCCATGTCTTATGATTATGTCCTTATGTTGATCAATGTTTGAGATCATCTTGTTTAAAAGGTATTTGTTTAAGGATTCTTCACTGCCCTTAGACACCTACTTTGTTCACCAAATTATTGTTCATTCCACTTCACACACACCTTAAGGATCCATTTGACCAAGCTATATTTTCCCTGTTATGAATCTTGTTTCATTGTTGAGATATCCATGACTTTCATTGACTCCATTTCCCAATGATTTGAAGACATCTCACTCCACCTATTCTACTTGATCATCTTACCCATCCAAAACAAACAAAAAACCCTACACTTAATAACTAGCCTGAAATCAAACCCTAGAAGCAAAAAGTTCACATCCTTTGCATACAATAGAGAGAGCCCTCTCTGAGTCCAGGAAGGTAAGGCCCTAGAACTCCAAAGACTGGTTTCATGTTACCCTGTGCATTTGGTCTACCAATCTGCTAAATCACGGGACCCTAACAGTTCCTAACTTGACCCACCATAACCCACCATACCTTGATTCCTAGATATTTGAGATTGGGAAAAACAAAGAGCTCTCAATTATCCTTGAAATCAGGATTGTTAATCATTAGAGCCTTCCATTTACCCTTCTAGTTAGGATTCTTCATATTCTTAGGCTTCGAGGGTCCTTTATACTCTGGATTTGCAATAGTGGAAACTGTCCACTCACCATGCTCCTCGTCAATCCTGTCCTCTATCACTTTCATGAGAGCCTCCATCAATGAAGCCACATTTGGTTGAAACTTGTAACCAAACTCCTCTCTAACAATAATGCTCCCTCTTTTTCTCAGCAATTTTTTTTGCTAGCAACAACTTGCCACATAAGACAACTTCCAAGTTAATCAGATTCAGGCCCTGAAAACGCATTGTCTGAGCCACTTATTCATGAATAGAGTCAGCCTCGGCTTCTCTTGCATGTTCTCGACTGCATGACCCTTTGAGGTTTCGTAGATCGCCCGACCACTGTCCGTAATCTGTTCCTCTGATCTCTTTAGCGTTATGTAACTTTTCTGGCGGGCATGTGTAGATGAGGAGGGTGTATCAAAGAAAAAATAATGAGATTGTTGGAATAATGGGCCACCTGAATTTATTGTGATGAGCATATTTTTTCTTGGTTGACAATATTCTTGGAATTTCTTGATTATGTTGCATTGATTAATCGCCTGGACACCATCCCTGTTGAGTTTAGTGGTTTTTTTTTTCAAAGGGATCTAGGATTCTTTGAATTTGGGCCGATCTTGTTAGCTAGCTCTCAACAGTAGTAGCAATGGGTTGACTTGAGAAGAGAGGAGCAACATGAGAATCAGTCGCAGGAAAGGTTGTGTGTCACGGAAAATCTCAGGAGGAGTTTGTTATGTTGCATATGTGTCAAACTAGTCGACCGTGGTAATACTACAACCTACAATCATGCTATTATTAGAAAATGAAAAAAACAAATACAGAGACAACCAAAGTGTACCATATAATACAACCTATAGTAATGTTATTATTAGAAAATGAAAAAACACAAAACATGTGCTGTTAGGTCCCTATATTACTAGTATAGTATCTTATTGTTGTTAGTGTAACCCCCTTATTGTTATTATTGTACCCTTGTAACCCCCATATTGTTATTATTGTGCCCTTAAATTATTATTGTTAGGTCAGCTAGGATTACATTGTGGCCCCATAGGATTGCATTGTGGCCCCATGGACTCCTATATATAGAAAGGAGGTTTTGTAATTTGTATCATCCAAGAATTGTTCATTCATGTAATGTATTGGAGGTTTCCCCATCGAAGTGGCTTATTTCTAAGGCATTAACATCTCTTTTCTTCTCTTTTTGGAGTTGGTTTCACAACATTTGGTATCAGAGCTTTGAGATTCTAGGGTTTCGCTGCTCCAAACAGGTCATCGTGGAATTTTCGATATAACTTGTTTTCTACAAAGGTTAAGAATCTAAAATTTTTAGAGTGCGAAGCCAAAATCCTGAGGAACATCATCGCAAAATTTCAGAGCTTGGTTCGCAATATTTTCTGAGATATGATATGTGCAAGTTAGGTCATTTTGCAGGCTCCTGAATTTAACCTAAACATGTCAACGTGGTATTTTCGTAATAATTTTTTTTCTACGAAGGTTCAGAAGCTGAAATTTTAAGAGTGCGAAGCCAAAATCCTGAGGAACATCTTCGCAAAATTTCAGATATTGGTTCGCAATATTTTCAGAGATATGATCTATGGAAGTTAGGGCTTTTTGAGGCTCCTGAATTTCATCTCAAAGAGGTGATCGTGGGAAAATATTCATATCTCTCTCTCTGAGCATCGGATTGGAATGCTATAAAAAGTGGTCAAAATTAAACGAACTGTAGGTTTTTGTCTATCAATTTCAGAGCCAAAGGAGGAAAAAAGTGACACGTGACAAGTCATACAAGTTTGCTCTCCTGAACCACTCCAAAATTGGGTCATTGTGGGAGACTGGACATAACTTTTCCTCGAGGAATCCAAATCAATTCAAGCCTATGGAATTTGAAAGAAGCTTTAGAGGGCTACTACAGGGCTGAATTTTAGATATTGAGGATCCAAAATTATAGAGATAATTTAATTTCAATATCAAGCTCCTCAAAAGCAAGTAAAAGGTGTGTTTTTTTTTTCCAAACTGCATAAGTCTTGTTTGAAGAATCAAGTTGAATTGATTCCAAGGGCATATTGTAGAATAGATATCAGTATTGGATTCTAAAATGGCCCCTAAAAAGAATTCAACACCCATTAAGCCTTTAGAAATCTCTACTATGACTCATGAAGATGAAGAATGGCAACATGACATATCAAAATTACAAGAGAAAGTGCAACAAATTTCGCTCTCGCAAAGAGCAACAAAAAATGACATGGAAGTTTTGAAGAAAGGCGTGGAAACTAAGATGGATGGTTTGAAGAAAGGCGTGGAATCTAAGATGTATGGTTTGAAGAATGGCATGGAAGCTGGCATGGAATCTAAGATGGATGACATGGAAGCTAAGATAGAAAACATGAAGAATGGTCTAAAAACAGACATGGAAGGTTTGACAAAGTTGATACAAGAAATGTTTCCTAATGGTGAAAATATAGTAGAGGAAACTCATGATGAGAAAAAAATAAATATTAATCGTGACTTCATAAAATATGATGTTGGCGACAAGAAACACCATATTCCAAAAATAGATATGAGGAAGTTTGATGGAAAGGATCCTGTAACATGGATACTACAGATGGAGCAATATTTTGATCTCCATAATGTGCAAAACACACAAAAGGTACGCATTGCAACTTTACATTTAGAACAAAATTCATTTGTATGGTATCGATGGCTTTGCTCCCGTAAAAAAAATTTCACTTGGTCAATTTTTACGGAGGAAATGATAGCACATTATGAGGATACAAAGAGCAACACCTTCTTTAGCCAATTGATAAATCTAAAACAAAAGGGTTTAATGGGGGATCACATTGAGGACTTCCAAAAATTGAATATAAGGGTAACTGATATTCCAGAGGGACACAGGATTGATCTCTTCATAGGTACTTTAAAGGATAACATCCAACATGAATTTCGCATTTTGAAACCTGATTCATTTGAGAAGGCATTCAGGTTGGCAAGAAAAACTGAATGTAAAATTATGGCGACAAGGAAGCCTACCACTCACTTCTATAAAGAGGGAAGTGTTGCTACTCCTAGATTTCCACAACCTACAAGTTGACACCACAAAAATTGGAAGAAAAAAGAGCAAAAGGGCTTTGCTACAGTTGTGATAAAAAATACACTAAAGGTCATAAGTGTGCTGAGAAGAAATTATTTTACATAGATTGTGAAGAGGAAGAAGAAAATGAACAAGAATAGGATATACACCAGGAACCAACCCAAGAAGAGGAAGAAATGAGTCCGACCATATCGTGTAATGCATTGGTAGGAATTACCACTCCTCAAACTCTCAAGATAGAAGGACATATCAAGAAGAAAAAGGTAATAGTGTTGATTGATTTAGGTAGTACCCATAATTTTATTCATTGTAAGGTAGCTAAGGAATTGAATTTTTTCCTATACCCAGCACGAGAATGTCAAGTGATGGTTGCAAATGGAGGAACTATAAATTTCTCTAGAAAATGCCATAATATCAAGCTAACCATGGGGGAATATGTATTGAATATTCCAATGCTTTCCATTCCTATGGGAGGTGCTGATGTTGTACTAGGAGTACAATGGCTACAATATTTGGGGACGGTAGCTTTTAATTTTCAAGAACTTTTCTTGAATTTTTTTTCAGAAGGAAAGGAAGTCGAATTACCGGGTATTGCAGGAAAGCCGGGAAAGATAATAATCTCTAATTTCATGAAAAAGCTTCTAAAGAAAGAAAAACGAGGCATAATTGCACAATTATGCTCACTAGAAGTTCCAACATCAAAATCATCTATTTCTGCAGATCTCCAAAAAGTCTTGGACAATCATTCCAAGGTTTTTGAAACTCCAAAAGGACTTCCACCTATTCGTGATCATGATCATGCTATTCATTTGATTCCAGGAAGTGTTCCTCCAAACATCATGCCTTATAGATATACTTATGTCCAAAAGAGCGAAATTGAATGTATGATTGCAGAAATGTTAGAGGCGGGTATAATTCAACCTAGTTAAAGTTCTTTCTCTGCTCTTGTAGTATTGGTACACAAGAAGGATGGATCATGGAACATGTGTCAGAATTATAGGGAGCTCAATAATCTCACCATTAAAGATAAATTTCCCATTCCTGTGATTGATGAATTATTGGATGAATTACATGGAGAAATTTATTTTACCAAGTTGGATCCTCATTCAGGATATCATCAAATTAGAATGAAGACTGAAGACATTCCAAAAACAACATTTCAAACTCATGAGGGTCATTATGAATTTTTGGTCATGCCTTTTGGCCTTACCAATGCACCTTCTACATTTCAAGGGTTGATGAATTCCATTTTCAACCCCTTCCTTAGAAAATTTGTGCTAGTATTTTTTGATGATATACTAATCTACAACAGGTCTTGGAAGGATCATGTTGAACATGTTGACATGGTGCTCAAACTATTGCAGGAGAAACAATTATATGCAAAAAAATCCAAATGTTTCTTTGGAGTACAAGAGGTGGAATATTTGGGTCATATTATATCTCACAAGGGTGTTAAAGTAGACCCTAACAAAATTAAAGCCATTAAGGAATGGAAAGTCCCCACTACCATAAAGAAGTTTCGAGGATTTCTCAGGTTAACAGGGTATTATCGCAAGTTTGTTAAGAATTATGGGAGAATAGCGGCACCTCTAACAACATTATTGAAGAAAGATGCATTTTCATGGACTCCTGAAGCAACTAAGGCCTTTGAACATCTTAAAGAGGCAATGTGCCTAGCACCGGTCTTAGCTACGCCGGACTTCACAAAAACCTTTATTGTGGAATGTGATGCCTCAGGAAATGGAATTGGTGCAGTTTTAATGCAGGAAGGAAGACCCATTTCTTTTGAAAGTCGTCCAATCAAAGGAAAGTATTTACAAAAACCTATTTATGAAAAGGAAATGTTAGCAATACTGCATGCACTAAAGAAATGGCGAACTTACCTAATGGGAAGACACTTCAAGGTAAAAACTGATCATTATAGTCTTAAACACTTTTTGGAACAAAGACTATCTTCAGAAGAGCAGCAAAAATGGGTCACAAAGATGTTGGGTTATGACTTTGAAATAATCTACAAAAAGGGGAAGCTTAATGTTGTTGCAGATGCACTCTCAAGAAAGAATGAAGAGGTGGAAGCATTGCTTTGTGCCATTTCTATTATCCAACCAGATTGGATAACCGAAGCACGAGATGAATGGAAGAAGGACAAAGATGTATGGACACTCATTCAAAAGTTGCAGCAAGATCCTAGTACATCTGATACATTTAGTTGGAAAAATGATTCCTTATGGTACAAAGATCGCTTATATCTTTGTACGAATTCCCAACTAAAACAAAAGATTCTTCTGGAATTGCACACTTCTCCTTTAGGAGGACACTCGGGATTTTTAAAAACTTACCACAGGGTGAAGAAAGAATTTTTTTGGGATGGCCTTAAATCTGATATTCAAAAGTTTGTGGCGAAATTTTTGGTTTTCCAGCAGAATAAAGTGGAAACAATTAAGACCCCGGGACTTCTACAACCTTTATCCATTCCAAGTCAACGTTGGGAGGAGATTTCAATGGATTTTATCACGGGTTTACCTAAGTCTGAAGGAAAGAGTGTCATCATGGTGGTAGTTGATAGACTTACCAAGTATGCACACTTTTGTGCATTATCTCATCCATTTAAAGCAAGTACAGTTGCTACTACATTTATGGACACGATTCAAAAGCTACATGGAAACCCAAGGGTTATTGTGAGCGACAGAGATCCCATTTTTACTGGAAATTTTTGGATGGAGTTATTTTCTTGTTTGGGTACTCAATTAGCTCATAGCTCATCTTATCATCCTCAATCTGATGGTCAAACCGAGATAGTAAATAAATGTTTGGAAGGATATCTTCATTGTTTTGTATCTGATAAACAAACACAATGGGTCAAGTGGTTACCTCTCGCTGAATGGTGGTATAACACTTCCTTCCATACTGCAGCAAAAATGACCCCATTTATGGCACTTTATGGATATCATCCACCATCCATCACATCATCTTCAAGAGAAAATTCAAAGGTTCAAGCAGTGGAAGATCACATCGAGCATCAACAAGAAGTTCTCCAACTCTTAAAGGATAACCTGAATTTGGCACAAAATCGAATGAAACAATAGGCAGATCAACATCGTAGCGAGAGAAGTTTTGATGTAGGAGATTGGGTATTTTTACGGCTACAACCATACAAACAAATGTCCCTCAAGCAAGCAAAGAAGGATAATAAATTATCGCCAAAGTACTATGGTCCTTACAAGGTGTTGGAAAAGATTGGTACTATGGCATACAAATTGGAGCTTCGTGCTTCTTCGCGAGTACATCCAGTTTTCCATGTTTCATGCTTAAAGAAGGTTATAGGTGAAAATATTCCGGTTCAAACAATATTGCCAGAACTTGATGAGGAAGGAAAAATCATATTGGAACCTGAAGCAGTCATGGAAACAAGAACTCGACAACTACGGAATCGATCAATTTCAGAGTATCTCATCAAGTGGAAGAACTTACCCACTGAAGATTCTACATGGGAGGATGAGAATTTTATACAGAAGCACCCAGAGCTACTCAAGCATTGAGAACAACACTTTTTTGAAGGAGAGGGGCATGTTAGGTCCCTATATTACTAGTATAGTCCCTTATTGTTGTTAGTGTAACCCCCTTATTGTTATTATTGTACCCTTGTAACCCCCATATTGTTATTATTGTGCCCTTAAATTATTGTTGTTAGGTCGGCTAGGATTACATTGTGGCCCCATGGACTCCTATATATAGAAAGGAGGTTTTTTAATTTGTATCATCCAAGAATTTTTCATTCATGTAATGTATTGGAGGTTTCCCCCTCGAAGTGGCTATTTCTAAGGCGTTGATATCTCTTTTCTTGTCTTTTTGGAGCTGGTTTCACAACATGTGCATTTTCATAACATGGAAAATAAATAAAAAATGGGGGGAAATCCCATTACATAAAGTAGTTACAAAATTTGTCTCTTTAAGTTCATTTCTCCCCCGCTGCTCCCTCTCGCTAATACTCACAGTTAAGCTTAGACTTACTATATGTGTTGTCTCATCACAAGGTAGAAAAAAGTGCGTAGTTTGGTAGCATATACCAAGGTTAGCTATTCTTCTTCCTTTGCCTCATGGAGAGCTTTTATTTTATAGATGAGTTAACAAACTGATTAAATTAATCTATACATCTTTTTTATTAGGTTTGATTCAGCCCTTTCATCCTCATTCTGAGTTTCGATCACTTTTTGACATTGCACATGTTGTTTATCAATCCTACCCACTTCAATGTTCTATGCTTGAGTTTTCAAAGGGTTAAACTCTTCTTGCTAGTCCATCTATGGAATTGTAACTCTTTTTTCTAGTGTCTTAGGGGTGTTGAAGGGGTAAAATTTATTTTTTATAAGGTTTCCTTGAAGCTACTACATTCCAAGTTTCTTTTTATGTTGCTTCTCTAGTATACTTAGGGGATTGTTAGTTTGAGCTATAACAGATGCCCCCAAAATATTAGGTTAGAAGATAAACAAGTGGTTGAAATACATTACATCAATATAATGAGTTTGGGAGATGGAGGGAAACAAAGACACATAACCTTTAAAGATCTAAAAAAATTACAATAAGATACATATGATATACATCCTGGAGGTAGGAATACCCATGCTTAGTGTCAAAGGAATAGAGCATGGTTGCCAAAACTATACACTAAAAACCCATGTCACAAATTTCTCATTATACTCATGAAATAGTTACAATGTGGATCACTTTAATATCATGTATCACAAGGACTCCAAGCACCAATGGGAGAGTGTGCCAAATGTGGTCCTCAAATTAGATAATGCATTCTCCATAACAACCTCAATGAGGAAACCTGCATAAGTAAGCCAACCCCAATACCTAAGGTATTCGACGTATCCCAATGGTACAACCCTACCACATGAAAGTGAATGAGATAATGTGAAATGATCGTAGAATTAGTCAACATTCGCTAATGAGGTGAACCCACTATTAGTCATGAAGAACAACATGCATACAAAAATTGAAATCATGTGTTATTCGAGGGTAACCATGAAGGGTAGGCTTTACTGTGTAAATCAGAATCTGTAAAAAAGCATGGAAAGTGTCACAAAATGACAAGGTGGGATCTAAGGCATAGTGAAATAGTGAAAATAAAGTTGAAAATGCATGGGAAAAATGATATGGGTGAATCCCTATGTTGGTGCTAAATTCGATTCTTTTTTAATTTAGGGCTACCTCTAGGGTTTTTGTCTCACATTATCCTTTACCCTATTTGACATGTTATCCCTACTCACACAAAAATCGCATCAGTAAATAAATTAACACTTCAATTTTAAAAAAATAACATTAATGATATTTTGTGATGTTATTTAGATAACATCACATATCCATAAGAGTGTGTGTGCTATTATTTTTATTTTTTCAATGTTATTTATCACACTTAAAAAACACTAACTAAAATTTCATAATAATATGCACCACTAAAACATCATTAATAACTATAATTGTGATTAAACATGATTAACAACTAGTTGTCTACAAAAAGGGGAGTAATGTCCACAATAGGGGGAAATTAAATAATCACAAGATATAAATAAAGTGCTTTTTCTAATAACCTTTTAGGAGAGTAGACTTCAATATATATATATATATATGCATTTGTAATTCATGAAACATATTTTACAAAGGTAAACAAGTAAATGTTGTTAGAAAATTAAATATTACAGAGCAATGCAACACATAAAATATGCAGAAAATACAAGCACACAAAACACATAAAACCAAAGAGACACAGATATACGTGGTTCACCCAGTTTGGGCTACGTCCACCCGAACAGCTAGTCCTTCCTTTCTATTATCCAGCAAAATGAAGAGACAAAACCTACATTAGATCTGCTGTAATATTCTACTTTTTTCTCTCTCTTGATTTAGCCTCTCTGTTTCTATGTCTGAGAATACACATGCAATACACGAACACCCAATACAATACCCTCATAAAAACGAGGGGTTGCCTTCTAGGGCAAGAAACCCTAATCTAAACATAACTTCTACCGTCAGATCATTTGCCTATGAACGGCCCAGATTGACTAGAAATTACTATACTTTTACTAGGCAATTTTACACTTGTTTTTAGCTTCGGGGGGGCTGCCCCCGAAAGCCCCCGCCTGGGGGGGCTCCGAAAGTTGCTGTACCCCCCATGGACCCCCATGGCAACAATTAATTTACGAGGGCGGTGTTGCCGCCCCTTTTAAGGTACAGGGGTCCAATGTTGTGATACAAAGTAAACAAGATAATCAGGCTCCACACCCAACAATCTCCCACTTGGAGACTGATTGTAGCAACTCCATCGCTACTTCATTTGCTGGACAATGACTCCTCTTTGGACATGGTTGTTCCTCATCTTCATCGTCATCCTTGAAGACCAATTGAAACTAAGCATGTTCTCAGTTTCTCCCTGGTTACAACTTTTGTTAGCATATCTGCAGGATTCTGGCTAGTGTGTATCTTTTCCAGCTTCAACTCTCCATCTTCCAATACTGACCATATGAAATGGTACTTGAGATGTATGTGTTTATTCCTGGAATGAAATGATGAGTTCTTTGCAAGATTAATGGCACTTTGGCTATCACTGTATAACGTGCCTATATCATGCTTCTTACCCAATTCACCCATAAGCCTTTGTAACCAAATCATTTCTTTACTAGCCTCTATAACATCAACATATTCTGCTTCTATTGTTGAAAGTGCAACAACACTTTGGATTTTTGAAACCTAACTGACAGCTGTTCTTCCTACAATAAATACATATCTTGTAGTGCTCCTCATGGTATCTCTGTCACCTGCCATATCTGCATCAACATATCCCTGTAGAGCAATGTTTGAACCACCAAAGATAATGCTTGATTTGTGGCACCTCTCAAATATCTGAGAATCCATTTTACTGCCATCCAATGTTCTTTTCCTGGATTGTTAATGTACCTGGTTACAACTCCCACTGCATGTGCAATATTAGGCCTTGTGCAGACCATTGCATACATTAAGCTTCCAACTGTTGATGCATATGGAACTTTAGACATATAATCCATGTCTTCTTGGGTCTTTGGGTACATCTCCTTACTAAGTTTGAAATGGCTAGCAAAAGGTGTACTAACTGCTTTTGCATTTTGAATATTAAATATTTTCAACACCTTCTCTATGTACTCATTCTGAGACAGTGTTAATTTTCGATTTTTCCTATATTTGGTTATTCTCATACTAAGGATCTGTTTTGCAGCTCCCAAATCCTTCATTGAAAATGAACTTGCCAATTTTTGTTTGAGCACATTTATTTCTTGCATGTTAGACCATGCAACAAGCATGTAATCTACATACAATAAAAATATAATATAGCTGCCATCATTTTGCCTTTTTAGATAAACATAATGATCATAGTGACATCTAGTATAACCTTGTTCAGACATAAACTTGTCAAATTTTAGATACCACTGCCTTGGAGCCTGTTTTAATCCATACAAGCTCTTCTTTAACCTGCACACCAATTTTTCTTTCCCTTTTACCTCATATCCTTTTGGTTGTTGCATGTATTTCTTTTCCTCCAAATCTCCATGGAGAAATGTTGTCTTTACATCTAACTGTTCAAGATGTAAATCTTCCGCTGCTACAAGACTTAAGATAGTTATGATTGAAGTCATCTTAACAACAGGAGAAAATATTTCATCAAAATCAATACCTTTCTTCTGTGCAAACCCCTTCACCACAAGTCTATCTTTGTACCTCTATTTTCCTCCATCTTCTTCCTTCAGCCTGTAAACCCATTTATTCTGCAATTTAGTTTTACCTACAGGCAACCTGACTAAGTCCCAAGTCTGGTTATGCATTAAGGAGTCCATCTCTTCTTCCATGGATAACTCCCACTTCTTCCTACTTTCAACCTGCATTGCTTCTTCATAACATTCGGGTTCAGCAGAATCAGTCAACAATAAATAATATAATGAAGGAGAGTATCGTTCAGGGGGTCTCCTTATCCTGGTAGATCTTCTAACACCACTTTCAGGTGTTTGAGGTGCCTGTTGCTGTTGTGGTGGTTGCTGCTACTGTGGTTGTTGATTATTATTATTTTCAGGCACCTTTACTTTTTCAGTTATCTCATCAAGAACCGTGTATTCCTTGCTTTCTTTTTCCTGTTTCTTTTCCTGCAGCTGATTCTTATACAAGACATTTTCATTGAATATTACGTCTCTGCTCCTAATGATTTTGTGATTTTCATAATAATATAAGCGATAACCAAAATCATTAGCACCATATCCAATAAAGGTACATTTCTTTGATTTTGCCTCAAGCTTTGTTCTATTTTCTTTATTAATATGGACAAAGGCCTCACAACCAAAAGGCTTTAAAAAAGAGTAGT
This sequence comes from Pinus albicaulis, assembly GCA_034641835.2. Classification (NCBI taxonomy): domain Eukaryota; kingdom Viridiplantae; phylum Streptophyta; class Pinopsida; order Pinales; family Pinaceae; genus Pinus; species Pinus albicaulis. The sequence continues at coordinate 695,987,054 of CM076575.1, forward strand.
TTACCTTTTTTCCTGTCCATGCTTCCTCTGGAATACCACCATCCAAGGAACTTGAAGGCCCTCTGTTTATTATATAAACAACAATATCTACAGCATCTGCCCAAAATTGTAAAGGCAATCCTGCATGCAATCTCATGCACCTTGCACGCTCCATGATTGTTCTGTTCATCCTTTATGACACACCATTTTCTTGTGGTGTTCTTGGAACTATCTTCTCTCTACGAATTCCATGCTCTGAACAGTACCTATCAAACTCTTTGCTGCAATATTCACCTCCATTTTCTGATCTGAGACACTTCAACTTCTTTCCTGTCTCAATCTCAACCAAAGCTTTCCATTTCTTGAAAGTATCAAATACATCAGATTTATTTTGAATACAATAAATCTAGGTTTTTCTAGTTGCATCATCAATAAAAGTAACATAATAACGAGAGCCACCGAGAGATGATACCTGAGCAGGTCCCCATACATCTGTATGCACAAGCTCCAATTTTTCTCTCTTATTTTCTTTCCCAACTCTGAGAAATCTGACTCTCTTCTGTTTTCCATAAATGCAATTCTCACAGAAATCCAAATCAACATTCTTCAAACCTGGCAACAAATTTATTGAGTGAAGAATCTTCATCCCCTTCTCACTCATGTGTCTGAGCCTATGATGCCATAATTCTACATCTTCTCCTTTGGAAGTTAAAGCATTAACAGAGTTAGAAATACCATTGCATAAATACAATGTGCCAACCTTTTCACCTTTTGCTATTACCAGGGCTCCTTTGGTGACCTTCCAAGCTTTATATGTGAAAGTTGTCACACAACCTTCACCGCCTAACTGCCCTGTTGAAATCATATTTTTCTTTAGATCTGGAACATGCCTTACCTCCTTTAATAGCCATTGGTTTCCATTCTGTTGTTTTACAAGAACCTTACCCATTCCAACAATTTTACAGGGTTTATCATCACCCAAATGGACTTGTCCAAAATCTCCTTGAACATAGTCATGAAAATATTTCTTATCAGGTGTGGCATGGAATGAAGCCTCTGAATCTACAACCCAAGAATCAGTAACATTTTCGAAAGAAAGAATCAAAGCATCTTGTAACACATCACCTGTCACATTTGCTTCATGATTGTTTTCTTGCTGTGTGTCTCCTTCTTTTCCCTTCCGAGATCTACAGTCTTTCTTTAGGTGTCCTTTCTTTTCGCAATTCCAGCACACTATCCCCGATCTGGACTTGGATCTGCCTTTCCTTGATTTACTGCGATATCCCGAGCTCTTTCCTCTTTCCATTCTTCTTCCCCTAGACTCTGCACTCAAAGCATTACCCGATGTCTCACCGGAGCTTTTCCGTCGCATTTCCTCGCTAAGGATAGCACCGAAAACATCATCAAACTTTAAAGTGCTAGATCCAGAGACAGAGTTACTAATGGCCATTACTAAACCATTCCAACTCTCTGGCAATGAGCACAAGAATAACAGAGCTCTAACTTCATCATCAAAGTTTACCCCTACAGAACTTAACTGACTGGTAACTGTATTAAAATCATTTAAATGGTTTGCAACAGATCCACCTTCCGACATCTTCATATTAAATAGTCGTTTCATAAGAAATACCTTGTTTGAGGCCGAGGGTTTTTCATATAGTTTCGCCAACGTCTACATCAAACCCTCTATTATTGTTTCCTTCGAAATATTGAAGGTGACTGACGCCGCAAGGCACAACCGTACTGTTCTGAGTGCCTTTCTATCGAGAATGTTCCATTCCATGTCTATCATGGCTGCCGGCTTCTTTGTTTTTCCGCTCAATGGTAGGTACAGATCTTTCTGATACAGATAATCTTCCATCTGCATCTTCCACAGCGGGAAGTTTTGACCATTAAATTTCTCGACCCTAAACTTACCATCTTCTGCCATTTCCCCCACTCGAACCAAGAACCCTTCTTTCCTGCAAGTTTATCAGCCAAATATACCTTCGGCTCTGATACCACTTGTTAGAAAATTAAATATTATAGAGCAATGCAACAAATAAAATATGCGGAAAATACAAGCACACAAAACACATAAAACCAGAGAGACACAGATATACATGGTTCACCCAGTTTGGGCTACGTCCACCTGAACAACTAGTCCTTCCTTTCTATTATCCAGCAAAATGAAGAGACAAAACCTACAGAAGATCCGTTGTAATATTCTCTGTTCTCTCTCACAGTCTCCCTCTTTGTTTCTCGCTCCTAGAATACAGATACAATACACAGTCACAATACAATACCCTCACAAAAAGCGAGGGGTTGCCTTCTAGGGCAAAAAACCCTAAACTAAACACAACTTCTACCGTCAGATCATTTGCCTAATGAACGGCCCAGATTGACTAGAAATTACTATACTTTTACAAGGCAAATTTACATTTGTTTTTAGCTTCGGGGGCACTACCCCTGAAACCCCTCGCTAGGGGGGGGGCTCCATAAAGTCGCTGCCGCCCCCCCTTGGACCCCCCACAGCAGTGATTAATTTACGGGCGGCGTTGCCGCCCCATTTAAGGTACAGAGGTCCAATGCTGTGATACAAAGTAAACAAGATAATCAAGCTCCACACCCAACAAATGTGAGAGTAAATATTTAAATTTACTGGTGAAACTTAAGAATTAAAAAATTTCATTCTTCATTAAAAAAAAATTATTTATTTTTCAATATGAGATATTCATATGCATCATATAAAACATTTTATAAAGTATTATTTATTGGAAGTGTGTAATACCCTATTCCAAAGGGTATAAAAATAATATTTCCAAGTTTGACTAGATAATTAATTTGGAAAACATTTTATTAAAATGAAATAATGGAAAAAGAAAGTATTTCTTAAAATAATTTCTAGTGGAATATAACTACCCTTCATCCATTAATATACCTTCCTTAAAATAATTTTTAGTAGAGTATAACTACCCTTCATCCATTGATATTAATTCTCATGCATTGATTTTGGACCTTAAAATCCTTCTTCTCTTGACCTAATTACAAATAAACCCATTATTAATAAGTCCCATTATTAATAAGTTTATTTAAGCTCTGGTGAAAATTCATTTTTAAGTTTTAGAAATTTAAAAAATTAAACTTACCCATGTAAATATATATTCTATATTTTAGGGTTAGGTTATAAATGGAAAGTTCTTATCGTGATTACTAGTGATAAAATTAAAAATATCATATTACTTTACAAGGTATAAGGCATAGAAGTAATGAAGATTTAATTATTAAAACCCATAAATATTCTGGTGAGAATTCATTTTTAAGTTTTTGAAATTAAGGAAATGAAACTTACCCATGTAAATATGTATTCTAGATTTTAGAGTTCTAAGTTATAAATTGAAAGTTCTTACCATGATTACTAGTGATAAAATTAAAAAGATCATATTATAAGGCATATAAATAATAAAGATTTAATTATTAAAACCCATAAATATTCATGTGATGAATTTACAACACATATGAACCAATATGAAGAGTGTATAGTCATTTATTGAAATCTTTATAACATTCTATATGTGAAACATATAGAAATCAGGATCTACATTAAAATACCTTATCAAACCATATTTCATTAAACATAGACTTAGGTCTAAATATTTTATTTAACAGAATATGACATTGAACTAATGCTTGAGGCCCACTGACCTAACAACACTCATTTGAATGTCGTCGGGTTGGAGGAGGAGGTTTATACAACCTCCAACTCTCCATCCAATATGAAACGAGAGTTGTTCACTAAAAATAACATCGACGGTTGGGATGCATTGGGTAAAAAAAACTCATTAAACCACCTCCAATAACCCACCATATATAAGAGGAGGAACGTTGATTTAAAGTAGCATCAATATCTAGACTCATCGAGCATGCACCTACATGCATCTTGGTTGGATGCTATGTCACAAGGTTCATCGAAATTTAACCTTGATGTTTGAATTTTGGCGAACTTTAAAAAAATGTTGTGGTTTGACGAACCTCATCGAACCTCATATTCATTGACCAAATGCATAGATTAAAACTCATAACTTCATGTCACAACTCAAGCTTGTTATTTATCCTTGCAATTTCCATGTCCATGATAGCATTTTTTATATTTACAGATGTTGATTTCTTACTATTTTATCCTATAATTTATTATATATATAGACGAACCTAATGGCGAACTTCATCAAAAAATTCAAACTCAAATCAAACCTAATCATTGTCGAAGCCAAACCATGTAATATTGGTTGGAAATTTTAGAGCCTTCCACACCCAAAATTTATTCAACTTCTCGAAAAATTTTATTTGAACTTCGTTAATGTTCTAGTTGAAAATTCATTTCAAATTATATTTACCTACATAAATTCATATACCTGAAATGTGTTCTAGCATTTAGGGTTTTCATTACAGGTTGGAGAAGATTTACCAATATTTACTATGAGGGATCGAATCAAAAGAATGATCATTTAAATTTTCATAAAATAGAATTTAGGTTTTTTTTATATTTTGAAGGGATTAACAAGGGTTTATTGTGGAGGTGAAATAAAAGAAAAAAATTTAAATCAAGAACATAAGGTATGTAAATGGCATTTACCAATGATTTTTCCTCAACTAAGGTGAAATAACAGAAAACAATTTAAATCAAGAACATAAGATATGTAAATGGCATTTACCCATGATTTTTCCTCAACCATTCTAGAAGTGAATTTAGGAAATGAGGTAAAGAAAATGTGTTAGTTATGAATTTTATTCATATGCTTTATTACATTTTCTTAAAGGAATAACTCTTATTTGTGTCATGCATGATATTAATAATAGTATATTGGTAAATTAAGTTGATAGGGATTAATATAAAGAAGAATCCATGTGATAATGGGTCAAAATAAATTTTGAAGTCACAATTTTATTTTCTATCAATTAGGAATCATATTATTTTCAGTTATGGGACATTTATTCAAACAAATATTAAAATTATGTATAAAAGCCCTCATTTCTCATTTGGTAGCATGTTGGGGATTTAGAAAGAGAAGAGAGACTTGTGTATTAATGGACTGCTTGCACTTGCTGCACAAAACAAATCAAGACACTTTCATTACTTTATTTTATGCACATATGAATATAACATTATTAATGTTTTCTTTCTATTTATTTTCCATATAAGAATATTCTAATAAATATTGTGATTTAAATTACTAACTTTTAATTTTTGCAACTCGAATAAAATTTCACTTTGGATAGCTCAGATGGTTAATATTATAATTGCATTAGATTCCTACTTTCGAGAGGACCAAAATCGACCTATAGATTGTCCCAATCGGTTAAGCAGAAGTTAATTCATGACTTATTTTATTTATTAATGAAATGGAAGGGGTTAGCCTCAACTCATGTGGATTTGGTTAAAGCCCCAAGTGGTCTCTCACAAAATCTATAAATAGAAGAAAACTCAAGATCGTTCTGAGACATTCACTCATGAGATTTTCTTCTTGCACTTTTTGTTGTGGATTTTCTTTTCTATTTTGGCTCACACAGGTTCGACAGGAGAAGCTCGTGCAGGGTTCGATATCACAGGTGAGAGGCTCGCTCTAACCTAGGTATTCTGAGCCAAGGTCGTGAGCACATTACTGTATTTTTTGGGCCAGGGCTGCAGGCACAGTACTGGAGTTTTCAGGACAAGGTCGCGAGTTGAGAGTGTCACAATAGTGGCTAAGATGCTATAGACATGGGTTGACAGTGTTAAGGTCGTGGCTAGGGTTTCTAGGATAGATCGGGCTTATCAGGGCCAAGGTCGTGGGCACAAAGTGTTTAGGTCATGGCCAGGGAAGCTTTAGCCACAGACTGAGCTTTTTGAGGTCGCGACTAAGGGATTTCCAGGGAAAATCTCAGTTGTGTCACATTCAGTTGCTTGAGAAGTGCCTTCATACATCTGTCGCTCAGCCAAAATTGCTTCATATCAATCTTTGAAAACATCCTAGATTAATATCTAGGACTTGGCAGTTGATATGAATTATTTTTAGTGATCTATTGGATTCGTGCTCTTCATGTTGTAGATCCGCAGATCTGTATATCTAATCTATTTTTTTCCACTACGTATATGTATTGGGCTCATTGAACTCTTTTCTAAAAACATTTTATGATGATCTATTGAAGAAGAAGATTTGGAAGGGTTTCCCCCATAGTGGGGTTTTTCCCTGGTCTTGTACGAATTTGTTGTCTCTTATGGTTGTGCTATTGTCTTCTTTGTCTCTGCATGCATTTTTCTATCTTCAGTTATATTTTATAATTATTTACATTGCTTATAATTGGATGCATTGTTTATGAAGAAGTAATTTGGGCTAAAGTAATTGACACAACATAGAACAATCTAAAAATTAACATGGTATAAAATCTAAGGTGAAGGACAAGCCCAAGAGAAGACAAGCAGTGAAGCCCTCATTATCAGAAAGAAGATCTACAAGTCAAAGTCAAGATGTCTTCCTCTACCTTCAAGGAGCATGATAAATTGGGTGATGCATCAAACTTTGCTACATGGAAATTAAGAATGGAAATCATAGCCAACAACAATGATGTTATGTTTCAAGGAAGGATGCTTGAGCCTCCAGAAAATGCCTCCCCTTCTATCAAGAACAAATACATTCCAAAGCAAAGACAATTATAGTTGATGGTTTACAAGATCATTTACTTGCATATGTTGGGAATTTAAGAGATTCTAAAGACATGTATGACAATATAGTGGGCATGTATGAAGTCAACAACCTAAATGAGATTATCACCTTGAAATATCAACTCAAGGAAATGAAGATGAACAAAGGTGAAATTATTTAGTCTTACATTATGAGGATCTCTTGTCTTAGAGATCAATTGAAAAGGGTTGGAGAGAATGTGCCTGACTGAGAGTTGGTTGTCATCACTCTTAGAGGCCTCCCTTCTATTTTGGAAACATTCATTACTACAATTAGCAACAACAATATTCTCCCGACATTTGATGAATTTATCAAAAAAATTACTCAAGAATAATCAAGAATAATAGCAAGAGGAAGGATTCAAAAACATGAAGAGGGAGAGCTTATTGTGTATATCACCCATAACAAAAGGAAGAGATAAAATTAGGCCCTTTAACTGCCACAAGAAAGGTCATTATGCACGTGAGTGTCTCAAGAAGAGAAAGATGCCATGGTACAACACTCGAAGCAACAACAATGATAAGAGAAGAAGAGACAATCAAAGGAATAACTGTGACAAAAGATATGAAAGGAGAAGAGATTCTTCAAGTGACAATGAAGAAGAAAATCCTCCTCAAAGGAAGTCAAGGGCTCCTAGGTATGAAAGTAATATTGTGAATAAATCTGAATATATTATCATTTTTTCACTTACTAGCTCTTCTCCATCGGATTCGTGGGATAGTGGGTTGGTTGAAAGTGGGGCCACTCATCCCTTGTCTGGATACAAAGAAATCCTCTCTAATTTAGTAGAGAGGGATAATAAACTGAGATTCATTCTTGGAGATAACTCCACTCATACCGTAAAAGGATTTGAATTTTTTAAGTTTCATTTGAATTCTGGGGAATGAGTATTGCTGCATGATGTTATGTATGTGCTAGGTCTAATAAAGAATTTGATTTCTATATCTGTGTTAGTAGATAAAGGGATGAGGGTTTCCTTCATCAATATAAAGGTCTTATCTTGGCCTACTAATTCAAAAATGAAATATGCATTCACATTAGGTCTGAGATCATCAGGACTCTACAAAATCACAGGAAGGCCACTTCTAGCATTGGTTCATAATACCAATCATCTAAGTGAATTGTGTCACTGTAGGATAGCTCATCTACACTATGATTTTATTCTAAAGTTGAAGAGACTGGTCTCATGTATTCTCGATGTTCAAGCTCATCATGATGGATTTGGTCCAGGTTGTGTGAGTGGAAATAAAATAAGGGGACCATTCCCCTCTAGTAAGAAAAAAACAACTGACACCCTCCATATCATACATTCAAAACTATATGTGGTTTGATGCCTATGCATTCTATTGGTGGTCATATCTACTCCATCACCTTCATTTACGATTTCTCAAGAAAGTCATGGTTGTACTTCCTCAAGCACAAGGATAAAGCCTTTGAAAAATTCTAGGAATTGGTTAAAAATAAATCAGGGAAAAGAATCAAAGTTTTTAGGTCCAGTAATGGAGGAGAATACATATAAAAATAATTCATAACATTCTGTAATAAAGAAGGCATCAAGAAGGAAACTATTGTTCCTTATACACCTGAATAGAATGGCTCAACTGAAAGGAAGAACTGGTCAATATTGGAAGCTACTCGTGCCATGCTTCATGATCAAAAGGTACCAAAATTTTTGTGGGCTGAAGCCACACATGCTATTGTATATGTTCAAAACCAAGTACCTCGTCAAGCATTGAAAAACAAAACACTTGAGGAAATATTCTCACGTAAAAAAATCGGCATCAGTCATCTTCGTATATTTGGATGTCCCATATTATTTCATGCGCCGAAATACAAAATAAACAAGATGAAAGATATAGGAAGAAAAGGTATGTTTATGGGTTACTGCGAAAACTATAATTCATACATAATATATATTCCTGGTCAAAGGAAGGTTTAAATTAGCAAGGACGTAAATTTTGATGAAAATGCACCACTTTGTAAAGCAAGAGACCTTCCTCCACCTCCCAACGAATATGATGATGACAGTGATATTCTAGATGTTCCTTTGATGCCCGAGTAAGATAATATTGATTTTTCCATGGAACCTATGGATCCCTTAGATCCACCTCCCAGTGATCCTCCTTCAAAGAAAAGACCACTTTGCCTTCGCAACACTCTACAGGAAAATGAATAAGTGTTCCCATTAGAAAATCCTTCATATAAAGGAAGGAACCATGCAGGTATCAAGGATATGTAGTTTCTATGAGCACCTTGATTCAAGCTGAACCATCTTCATTCGAAGAAGTAGTCAAAGAAAATTTTTGGAAGGATGTTATGGCCAAGGAATACGAGTCTATTGTGAAAAATGATTTTTGGGATGTTGTGCCGAGACTACATGGGAAGTTTGTTGTGACTTATAAGTGGTTATTCAAGATCAAGAATGGTATATTTTATCCTTGATAACAACTAGGTTGGTCTTAGGTAAGCTAGATTAGGACATTAGGGTGAAAAAAAGGTCATGAAGTTCATTAATTTTTGAAAAATGTACATATCTTGGGGTCTTAAAGGTCATCATTAAGGTGATAGGTGTCAATGTCAAATAAAAATTGTAGAAATTATACAAACATGTGTATATCAGTGGATTCAATCCGCTCTAACAATGTACTAAAGCTAGATATTTAATCCTTCTACAAATCAATTACTGAAATTAAACACAATCGCCAATCACATGAAGCAAAGAAAGAATCAAATCAAACCATAACACAGATAATTTCTCGAGGAAAGCTTGTTGCTAAAAACCCCTCTATCATATATTGTATATTCCAAAAGGAATCATGAAGAAATTACAATGCACTATTCTCACAAGAGTCTCCTGGAATCTGCCTATCTTCTCACACTGATCAATTCTGGACATTGCCCCACCTCACACCTGGAGGTATAGTTTCATGCACTCCCTCTGCCCATATGGCTCGAAATTTCTCTGCTTGATTGGTTTATGCCACTCCATGATCCTCTGCATGTGGTTTCTCCACATCTTGAGGTTCATTCTTTGGAACCAAGAGTTCCTCATCTGCATGCAATTCAAGCTCCCTCTCAAGGGACAATTGCATGGATTTCTCACACTTCCCCATGGTACATCCCTTGCATGTGTCTATCTATGCAAGAGTATCTTTTGGAAGCACTGTATAATTCTACTTCATGACCTTCAAATCTCCGTGGTGTAGATGGCCCAATCTCATGTGCCATAACTCACCCTCATCCTGTCTCACCATTGTTTCTTCCTTACCCATCAATGTTGTGCAAGCATCTACATCAACTTTATAGAGATTCTTCACATGAATCCCAATATTCTTGGCTTGTCCTGTTTCTTTGTGTTGGAGGAAAGCTTTTCCTTCATTGAAAACAAAATCATAGCCTCTGTCCTCCAACATTGCGACTGAAACTAAATTTTTCTTCAAGCTCGGTACATGCGTTAAATATTTTAAGAAGAATGGTTTACCTCACTGTCATTGGAAAGTAATTGTACCAATCCTGGTAATGCTATACCTTCCGTCATCACCCATTTAAATATGCATCTATAGGTCCTTCTCCTCCAAGCTACTAAAAATTTCTTTGTCTCCCATCATGTGGAAAGATGCACCACTATCCAAGTACCACCTCGATCCCATTGCACTTAACACCATGCATGCGATCAACGAGAAGTCCAACTCCAATTGCGAAGCCTCACCAGCTGCAGATCCTGAAGCCTTCTTGTTCTTCTTCATTTGTGGACAATTAGTGGCATAATGTCCATGCTCTTGACAGTGAAAACACTTCACTCTGGACATGTCGCGCTCCTTGCCTTCTTCTCTGGTCTCATATTTGGAATAGGATTTCATTCCTTTCCCCTTCTTCACCTTACTAGCAAAGGAAAAATTTTCTTCATCATCTTCCTTAGATGAAGATCCATCCTTGGTATTCCGCCTAAATTATTCTTGCACCAAATCCGACCAAAGTCGTTCCCAACCTGGCAGCTTCTCCCTCCCATTGACAAAGTCCAAATAACTATGTCAACTCTCAGGAAGGCCTAGAAGAGCTAGGCTCACCAAGTCATCATCCACGATATTAATGCCAACACTCCCAAGCTCATATCGACATTGTAAAAACTTTGTGAAATATTTCGGCATAGTGTTGCTTTTCTCCATTTTGATTTTCCTGAGATTTTCCTTCAGCGCCAATTTTCTATGATCACTGTTGCTCTGAAATAGATCTGTCAAATCTTTCCACATTGTATATGGTGTCACTTTGCCATGGATACTTGAGACAATGTGGTCTCATACTCCCTCCAATAAGATCATCCTCGCCTTTGCAACCTTCTTTTTCCAAGCATCAAGATTTGCAGCATTTTCTACAACGGGTTTGGGAACATCATTGTCAATGAATTATTTCAACCCATTTTCGTCCATCCTGTCTTTCCACGCAATATAGTTAGAGCTTTCCTTGAGTGTATTCTCCAATCTCAAGCCATTTAAAGTAATTTCAATCTTGAATCGCATGTCGCACCAAGAATACATTTTGCAAATTCGAATTCTTTTCAGTCACAAACTCAACTTCTCCTCCACTATAGTGATTTATTGTGCTCTGATACCATGTATAAATTATACAAACATGTGTATATCAAATGGATTCAATCAGATATAACAATGTACTAAAGCTATATATTGAATCCTTCTACAAATCAATTGCGGAAAAATCGCCAATCACATGAAGCAAAGAAAGAATCAAATCAAACCACAACACAAATAATTTCCTGAGGAAATATTGATGCTCAAAACCCCTCTATCATATATTTTATATTACATAAGTAATCATGGAATAATTACAATGCACTCTTCTCACAAGAGTCTCTTGCAATCTGCCTATCATCTCACATTGATCCAGAGAAAATTGGGCCAACACTTAGCCAATTCTCAGCCTATCTTCAGCCTGCCTTTCTCACACAATTCTTGATGAATGAAATCCCTATTATTTAAGAATTTCAGCCTTCCTCAACTGCACAGAGTATCATGGGAATCCTCTGGTGTTTTAATTGCATCTGGGTAGCTTTCTAATATCACAACTGATAGTTAACTTCCCTTTAACCTTTGTCTCAACTAGGTCTCCACTCGAACTGACATGCATGCAACTATTAATAGTAAATCATCAGTTGCATGGCAGATCACTGATTGTGAATTATATAAGATTTAATTCACTTGATCTCTCACTAATGCAAAAAACAATTACAACTAGTTCAACTGACTTTAACTCACCTAACTAAGTTAACTGATTACTCATGCACTAAAATAATGCACTTAACTACAACTTGAACTCTAAAACACAGATAATCACTTTGCATGCCTCACCAACCACCCTCAACTCGAAATTCATGAGCTAACTGAGTTTATCACACTCAGTTAATTGTTACAAGTGATAATGAGATAAGGTTACATTTTCTTGTCCAATTTAATTAAGGGATAATTAAATTTGGCACACATCCAATTTATTAAATAAATTTAATTTCACACTAATGTTTCGCTAGGACCCATCACTACACGACTTGTGGTCCCACACTAGTGTAGGTGCTGTCATGTTGTTTCTGGATACCAATTTCACTGTTTCTTGTTGTAAAATTCAACAAAAATCCCAAAACTATCTCGTGCATAAGTGAAATTGGACATTTCATGTAAATTTGGCACTTCTACATAAGTTCATAGTGAAATTAGTGTAAAACAGTCAGAATTCACTACGAACTTGCCTAAAAACTTTGTTTTTATAGTGAGCTGAAGTTTTGGTATTTTTGAAGCATTTAATGTATTTTAGAGAGAAAATGAGTCATCAAAAGAGTTGATAAGTGTCCTTGGGACACCTATTTATGAAGATCACTTAGCAAAAGGATGACATGGTTTCCAGCACACCATTTTTTCCACCTCACCAATACACAGCTCATCTTCAAATTCAAAATATAAGGACCTAAAATATAGCATGATATTTTTCCACTTGATCATTGTTGTTGACACCTTCGTATGTCATTTTGGTTCAATGGAGATGGTGCAAGAAGAATTGAAGAAAAAAGGGTTTGAAGATGATTGTAGTGGATGACCCTGTTGCCCCTTGAAAGATGGTAAGACACAAATTTTTACCAATTTTGTCTTAGGATACTCTATTAAATTAGTTACAGAGTTGCAAGCATGTTTTTTGGAGATAAAGAGTAAAAAATTCAAAAACTGAAAAAGTTAGGCAAGTTCGTAGCGAGCTCCGGGCTTGAAGCTAAGTTTTCACTACGAACTCGCTGTAGAATGTGTTTACCTTATTTTACCTAAGGAATACCCTCCAACAGTCAGAAAGGTCAAAGGTTATGAAAAAAGTTAGATTTTGGAGTTCGCTACGGAATGAGCGCTATGGAATTTCTCGTACATGAATGTTTTAGTAGTCAACAACAAGTTCATTTTTTGACCAAATGAATTTTTTTTTTGGAAATATGAAGGAGATTTTGCTTCAGCAAAAGCCAATATACAAAAACCTCTCTCAATTTTTGCAAATCCATCTCGGTTTGGAAATTATACACTCATCTTTGAGGCCTATTTTTTAGAATTTTCACTAACAAGATTTATGTAAAATTGTAAAATTCGACTTGGAAGAGGTCCAACTCAGCATCCACATGGCATAATGACATATCAACATTCCAGTACATTGAGAAAAATTTTTGGTTGCATTTGATAAGGGCTATTAAATGGATTTGTTGAACTATTTAATGAAAGGAGAGTCCTTTTTGTATTCAAACTCTGCCAAACAGAAAATATCCCTAGGAAGTCTCCAAGTGATGTAATCCTATTTGAAATAGGTCTCTAAGTTAGGAATTCGAAGCTAGCAATGTGGAAAACCATTTGTATGAGTCCTCAATCTACAAATGAGAGGAGTTTTAGAGTTGGAAGTGGTTGATGGATGATAACTATGCTACCATGTAATTTTATTTCACACAGCTAATACACAGTTGCAAAAGACTTTGTTCAGACCTGAGATTCTGATTGGGCTCTTATGTGTTTATCTCCTTAATATTTTCAATGTTAATTCATCATAATCATACATAATTACTTGGAATTTATAAATCTTATGCTCCAAATTCCTTTATGTATTAGGTTTGTTATCAGAATTATTTTTGCAAGAGCTCATGTGCCTCAGCTTCCATGAATGATATTTGTTTGTAATTGAGTTTTCATGCTGACTTCATGCCCAATGGTATCCCTCACTCATCTTCCACCTGCAAAAAATCATCTAAATGACATCGAAGAGTTACCCTGCATATTTTTTTTAAGCTTTGCTCATTGAATATCATATATTTTCTTGAAAGAGCCCTCTCTAGTTGGAAGGGATAACTTCCAACCCAAGTGGTTTGAAATAGTTAAATCAGATTGACTGTTGACTAGCCCAGTTAGTCCCAATTTGGTGATAACAATATCAATGGCAGCATTGATAAATACAAAGTGAGGTTTGTAGCTCGAGGTTTCTGTTAGAAAGAGGGAGAATATTATGATGATATATTTTCTCCTGTGGCTCGATACACCACTATCCATTCGATAGTTTCCCTTGCTACTAGTGAAGGTTGGAACCTTTATCAGATAGATGTAAATATTGCTTTCCTTCATGGCATGTTATAGGAATAAGTGTATGTTGAAAAACCATAGGGATTTGAAATTGAATATCACAAAATGCATGTTTTCATGTTGAAGAAAGAATTGTATGGTTTGAAGTAAGCTCCCTAAGCTTGGTATGCATGCATTCACAACTATCTAATGAAATTGGGTTTCAAGAGAAGCAATGTTGATCCCAACCTCTGTTTTAAGGTTGTCCAAGGTATGCCATTTATTGCGGTTCTATATGTTCATGATCTATTCTTAATAGGAAGTGAAACTATGATGATCGAATGTAAGAGGAAGTTAGCCTTTGAATTCGAGATGAAAGAACTTGGTCTTATGTACTAATTTTTGGGCCTTGAAGTGTGGAAAAGGCCTGGCAAGATCTTTCTCTTGTAGGGAAAGTATGTAGTAAATTTTTTGGAATGGTTTTTCATAACTGAGTGCAAATCCATGACTACTACAATGGAGATGAATTTTAAGAAGTTATGTTGAAAAGCAGCTAGACTTGATATGGAAAATCCATCAGATTACAGAGAACTAATTGGTCATGAACACCCATCCAAATATATGTTATGCAGTTAACACATTGAGTCAATTCATTAATGAGCCTCTTCATGCACATTGGATTGCGGCCAAACATGTATTGAGATACTTACATGGATCGATCACACTTGGTCTGATATATTTTGCTAGAAATATTCAATTTCATGGACACATTGATGTTGACTAGGTAGTTAATATCTCTAAATGAAAGGGTACATATGGATGTTGTTTCAATCTTGGTTATGCCATGATATCCTAGATGAGCAGGAAGAAAAATTTGGTAGCATTAAGCACCAGAGAAGTGGAATACATTGACGCTAGCACGACTAGTTGTGAATATTTGTGCTTAAGGAAGCTCTTTAGTGAGTTGTTTAGTCAAGTCTTAGATACCACAGTGATATACTGTGACAACAAGAGTGAGATCTGTTTGGCAGAGAATCTTTTAGTTCATGACAAGTCCGAGAATATCCATATTCGATATCACTTTATTCATGACGTGGTGTAGAGAGGAGCTACTAGACTCCACCACATATCAACTGACGAGTAGATAACAGATATTCTCACCAAGGTACTTTCGAAAGGAAAGTTATTGGTCTTTAGAGAAAATCTTGGAATGATGGATTTAACCCCTCTAGATATGGGGCAACACTGATCAAGGACATTGAGCAAGCTATTCCTACATTTCTTGAGATCACGGGGTGAGTAATTGAGATAAAGGGCTCATGGGGTTGAGGGATCTCTGGACAATAAGGCACTTTCCTATATGTTACCCAGGGTTGAGATGTTTCTCCCCTATCTTTATAGGTTCGAAGATGTTTCTCCCATATCTATTTTATGCAGAGTATACCCCATTTGGCATCATACCCTCAAGAAAGGCTTGATGGGAATACTGCTTCTATTTTGGCCAATGAGTTGAGAGTGTACTCAGGGTGTACAACCTAAGTCAATTATGAATCAGGTGTTCTAACACATGACTCATGAGAGTTATTGATGGGAAGATTGGTAGGAAATGAGATTGCGTTGAAATTTTCTCCCATTTTTGTGATTCCAAGTTGAGAATGGGCTCGCCGATGAGATTCCAGCATCAAAGATGTACTCCCTTATATGATGAATTGCCTTGTTGCTCAAATTGGGTGTAAGCTATTTATCCCCGATTATTATTCTTATAGATACAAGAAAGTTTAAGTAGATGGAGTTGAGTCGTGATGAAACCATAGTGTGAAGATCTACATGCATAGATAACCAAGTGGAAGTCTTCCTAGTTGAGACGAGGTGTTAATTTTTGGAACTAGAATCCAATTCCACTTTAGACAGATCAGATGGTTGATTATAATTTCATTAGATTCCTCTTTTTGAGAGGACCAAAATCAACCTATAGATCTCCCCAATCGGTTAAGCAGAAGTTATTTTATGAATTATTTTATTTATTAATGAAATGGAATGGGTTGGCCTCAACTCATGTGGATTTGATCAAAGCCCCAAGAAGTCCCTCACAAAAGCTATAAATAGAAGTGACATCAAGATCATTCTTGGACATTTGCTCATGATATTTTCTTCCTGCACTTTTCCTATGAATCTTCTTTTCTGTTTTAGCTCACACAGGTTTGATGGGAAAATCTCACGCAGGATTTGGGATCACAGGCGAGTGCCTCACTCTGATTGGGTCTTCTGAGCCAGGGCCGCGGGTACAATACTGCAGTTTCCGGGCCAAGGCCGTGGGCTGAGAGTGTCAAGGTAGGGGATAAGTTGCTATAGCCAGGGGTTGATAGTGTTAAGGTCACGACTAGGGTTTATGGGCTAGATTGGGCTGATCAGGACCAGAGTCGTGGACACATAGTGTCTAGGTCACGACCAAGGAAGATTTAGCCACAGGCTGAGCATGTTGAGGTCATAGCTAATGGATTTTCAGGGAAGATCTTAGTTGGGTCTGATTCGGTTTCTTACAGAGCTCCTTCATACATCTGTCACTCTGTCACAGTTGCTTCATATCAGTCTTTGACAACATCCTAAATTCAAATCTAGGACTTTGCAGTTGATATCACTTGGTTTTAGCGATCTATTGGATTTATGATCTTGATGTTGTAGATCCGCAAATCTGTAGGTGTGATCTATTTGTTTCCGCTGCATATATGTATTGGGTTCATTGTACTCTTTGTTGAAATTTTTTTATGATGATATATTGAAGAAGAATATTTGTAAGGGTTTCCCCCATAGTGGGGGTTTTCCCTAGTCTTGGACCAATCTCCTGTTTCTTATGGTTGTGCTATTGTATTCTTTGTCATTGCATGCATTATTTTATATTCAGTTACAGTTTATGATTATTTATACTACTTATAATTGAATGCATTGTTGATGAAGAAGTAATTTGGGCTAAAGTAATTGACAGAACATAAAACAATATGAAAAATTAACACTAACTTGATTGATTATTGAGATAAATTTTCATTATTTAATCTTACCTCTTCTTAGATATAAATATTATAAAGGGTAGGTGGATTAAAATATTTACATGCTTTGTTATTTATTGAATTTCTAAATTACAAACGTTGTTGTTATGTTACAATAATTCATGTAAATATTATTTACATCAATCATATGCTCTTTTTGTTCCCTTTTTCATTAATTTTTTCTATTTATTTTGTATGCTTACATCTTATATCTATTCTAAGGGTAGTATTTGACCTGATCAACATTGTTCTGTGTTGAAAAATGCAACAATAAGATCCTGATTTTATTTTCCCTTGAATTAAATTAGGAGAAAATTGTAATTCCACATCACAAGGAGTTAACTAAGTTTGTTTGACTTAGTTGGCTCAGTTAATTCAAGTTGAGTTACTAACTTGAGTCATGTAGAGTGTTTCCTACTTTTTAGGAGCCTAGGCTGAGTTTAATTTGAGTTGTAATAATTTAATTCAGTTAAACTAAGTTAAAGTTAGTTAAACTAGTTCCAACTATTGGAGGAACTAGTGGGAAGTCAAGTAGTGTGGTGCATACTCAATGATCAACAGGTTAATTGATAAATCAGCCATAATTAACTCATGCATGTGTGATTTATGATTTACCCAGTTGAGATTGGAGTTCAAGGGCGATGTAATATCGGTTGTATTATTATCCGATTTGTATAGTTGGTGTATGTAGTCAAAGAAGGACCTATAGGGATTGTGCAGTTCAGGATGGGGATTTCCCTAATTAATAGGGGGGTAATTCCAAAGGAAACAACACAAGGAAATAGGAGTTTGGAAGGCAGTAAAATTGGCTAAGTATTGGCTAGAGTCAACTTGTGAAATAGTGAGACTAATCATACTTGTGTAGAGATTGTTCAGGCTTCAACAAGAATTGTATCTCTTCTTTATTTTATAATTAATGTAATACAAATAGGAAGGGATTTTAAGAAGTGGCCTTCCCCTAGATATATTGTCATGTTATGTGTGCTAAATGATTCATGTCGCATGTTTTTGATATTTCTTCTCAATCGTTAATTTCTTTCCATGGATGAGTAAAGTAGATTCAAGTCTATTGTTTTCGAAAATTACATTAGAAGAATAAATCTGAAATTAAAATTTTACATGGTATTGGAGCTAGAATCACAGTAGAGAATTTGAATTTGAATTTATCTTTGTAGAAGGAACTATTTTTGTAGATCTACTCTTCAGAGCTGGCAGCAGGATCAAGATGGTGTTCTATGGTCTAAGGCTTGAGTATTCCCTTGAGGGTAGCTCAAATTACATTGCTTGGAAGGACCAAATGAAAGCAGTCATGGAAGACCACAGGCTGAAGGAATTCATTGATAATGATGTCCCAAAAACAACACCAAATGATGCCCAGGATTTAGCAGATTGTAAGAGGAGTGTCGCAAAGGAAAGGAGAATCATATTAGAGGGAGTACCAGATCATATTGCGTCTAATATCCACAGGAAGGAAAATATATATGAAATGTGGTAGACATTGACAGAAATTTTCTTGAACAGTAGTGACCACAGGAATTTGGCACTAAAATATAAGCTTCAGAATATCAAAATGCGTAAGGGAGACATAATACCACAATACCTCGGCAGGTTCACACAATGTTGTGATGAACTTGGGAGTGTTGGTGTTATGGTTGCAGAAGATTATCTGGTAAGCATAACACTTATAGGCCTTCCCAAGAGTTGGCACAACTACCAGGATTCGGTAAATGGGAGGGAGAAGCTACCAAAATAGGAAATATTATGGTCATATTTGGTACAAGAAGAACACCAGAGACGGGACCTCATCCAAGGTTGAAGATGAGGAGAATTATGTCTCATGTTATCACAAAAAAATGATCACTTACCCATTTCAACCTAAGTGGATCGAAATACACCATGTAAGACCAATTTTACCATAGTAAAATTGCTTTCACTACAACAAATAATTTTATAAAATATATTTTATTAAATGATTTCTAATTAAAAAACGAAACCTCATGAGGAATAATTAAATAAATTATTATTTGTTTGATTTTCCTCTAGGAATAATTAATTAAATCATTATTTATTTAATATTCCTTGTCACATTTGACCCAATCATGAGAAATAGTTAAATAAATCATTGTTTATTTGATTTTTCTCAAGGAAAAATTAATTAAATCATTATTTAGTTAATATTCCTTGTCAAAATTGACTAAATCACTCAGGAATGTTTAAATAAATAATTATTTTATTATTATTCCTTAACGACATCCTTGAAATAATAAATAAATAATTTGTTTATTTATTATTTCTAAATAAGGGTATTTAACCAAATTTAAATATATTTTTCCTCCAAAAATATAATAAAATATTCCAAGAGGTTAGATCTAGATTATGGTTAATAATGTTTTATTATTTCCCATTTTCGATAATAACCAAATATTTTGTTATAAATAAGAGGGTTCTCCATCCATTTCTCATCATTATCATTGTCATCATCATTATTATCTTATTTTTTCAATTTGGCTCCCATCTGAGTTCAACACGTATTTTTTGGGTTTCACACATCAAAAAGAGAGAAAGATCCAGAAAATTGAAGCATAGAGGACGGCCAAAGGACCCATCCCATTTGAGGGGGACTTATAACCATCATATGGTTCTCCTTCACCAGGTGTAACACAGTAATCATAATATCATTCACTCTTTTAAATTTCTTTTTCCATGGTATGGGGTTTTACATTAGTTAACATTTTTGTTGTTTAATATATTTTGCTGCACAAATCTATTATTTTGCAAGTTTCTTCTAACTTTCTGTTGTAGAGATGAAGAATTAGATATCCATATCTATTTTTAGGGCCATCATTAACTCGTGACTTAAGTATATCCTTTTTGGTATACCTTCCAAAATATTTTGTGCTAACAAATGATGACTCAACTAGGTTTATAATTACACATTGCCGTCAACAAATGGAGACTCCACTGTTGTAATTCAGATTCCTTGGTGACGAACAAATTCAACAATCAGGGTTTTTTTTTTTTTCAGCTTTACTTTTGTCTCTTGATGTCTATTTCCATCTTTTATGCTCTTATTTAGTTAAAATTCCAAGTTCTGATAATTTTCTGGTGTTTTTCGCAGGTCACAGGAACGAGCCACATAGGAAACGATAAATTTGTCTTAGACCTGACACCCAAGAATCAAGGAAGGAAAATAAAAATTTTCAGCCCCAAACATGTGTTTTTAGCTCCAGATCGCAATTTTTGGCCCAAAACTACGTTATCCTCATGTTTCAAGTCAAAACCTATAATGTAATTTTTTTTTTTCAGGATTTGTTCTAAAATTTTTAAGGTTTGTCGAGAGCACAGTTTTGGGTTTTTTAAAATTTTTTTCAACCTGTCTTAGGCCCAAATATGCTTAGTTTATCTCTTTGAAGTAGAAAAAAACCCCTTATGGTTTCAATACACTTCCACCTTTTTAGGAGGAGTTTAGCTGAGTAGATAGTCTGAGATTTTCAGTACTTTCAACCATTGTTTCAGGTTCTGATCCATTATTTTTGCAGACCTTTAAGATAGGTTGTTTTAGCATCCAAAACTCCCTCTTGAGTTTTTTTTTTCCTTCCCACTTAGGGTCCCATTGTTTTCCCTAGGTTCTAAAGTTTCTGTCCTATCTTTTGCAGCATTTTCCCCTTTGGTTTCTTGCTATTTTCTGCATCATTTTTAGCAGTATAGAGTAATTTGATCCCAATCCCATAGACATCAGATCTTGTGACAATTTTAGCATGTTTTGAGTTGCTTTCTTTCCTCTCCTGGTTTTGTTTTTTGAGAGCCTTGTTTGGGTGGGGTTTATGCTGGATTTACTATTTATTTTATTGTCATTATTTCAATTTCATTTATACAATTTTCAGCATTTTATTTCAGCAACACTTTGGAATCATCATAAAACATGCTTAATTAACTCATCCACAATACAAACATATTTTCACACACTCACACCTAAATCGAGTGATATCTTGGTTCAATACGCCAAGCCAAGACTTCAACACACCACTTAATAAATCTAACTCACATATATTAAGCCCACTTGGGCTTCAGGGCCAAACAATCTTTTTAGTTGGGTGTAGGATTAGTGGGATAGGCTTCCAATAACACCCATCAATATCATACATTAAGACATAGAAATTTGAGTTAATAGGGATCTTAAAATCCTTCACCATCCGGTGGTCAAAGCTGGAGTGCGTCAAAAACCCATTTCAGAGTGGGTTAGGCTAGGACTTCGTGCGAGTGGTTCTCCTCGGGGCTACCCAACCCGTGGTATGGAATTCCATGCGTTGTATGATTTACAAAGAAGCTCAAGACTCGACCACCCTCATGGGATGAAGGTAACCTTAATGGCCAATATTAGGAAAAATCCTTATAGGACTATATGTGGGAAGTATTTAGTTCTCTACCCTAGCTTTCCGTGTGAAAGGACATCTAAAACAATAGATTCTAGAATTGTTTAACGATTTAGATTACCTTTAGGCTAGAGGTCATTTTTATTTTGATAGCATGTGATTGAATGCATTAGTGTAGATCATAGAATAGTTAGTTTAAACTTGGAACCACTACACTAGGTGTTTTCTTGTTGTTTGTTACTTTTTTCTTTCGATCATCCTTTAATATTTATTTTCATTTTTGTCTTGACATGATTGAGAAGGAATTTTTCACAGAGAATCTGAGGTCTCCATCCTCAGTTTTCGTTAGCACATATTTCTCCAGCCCATCAAGTTTGAAATAATCGTCCCAGTCCTCCATCGAGTCTCTCTTATGACTCTGATTCTTTTGATTCATTGAGTTCTTCCTATGATTCGACATCCTCTCATCTTCATATCACCACCATGTATAGCACCAATGTAGGTGCGGGACCCCAAGGTGGTATCTCGGGTCCCAACCCAGGCACTGCTACTAGCAGAACCGCTACAGCTGTGGTCGATGCCACTCCATTGCTCCCCTTTATGGTTGGTCTAAGCACCAATATTTTAAACAGTTAATAAGTGATCCCATTCACCATGATGGTGGTTGGCCACCTATGCCAACCAAACTTCCTTATGAAATTCCTAAGTTTGATGGAAACTCTGGAGAATACCCCACCAATCACGTTCGCTCATTTCACATGTGGTGTTCATCAAAATCCATCACCGATGACTCCATACGTATTTGTTTATTCAAGTGAAAGCTCAGTGGAGATGTTGCAAAGTGGTATATTGACTAGCCCTACGCCTCTCATTCAACTTTTGCGACTCTTGCTAAAGAATTTATGACATATTTCCAGCTACCCCTATATTATGATACCAGTACCGAATTGTTGAACGCATTCCATGAAACTTCTGCCACCCACCTTTATGACCATGTACAATAATGGCGTATAAGAGGTAACATGTGTAGAGATTTTGCATTAGATGACCATGTATATATGTATTGGTTTCTTAGAACACTCTTAGACCCCATAGAAATATATGTCGCATCTCACTTTCCTCAGACCGAGGAAGAATATCTCCAGATAGCTTTAAAATATGACTTGATTTACGCCCAATCAGGTTATGGTTATACCGTTTTACCAAACCCTCCTAGAGCTGGTGGGGCCACTGCACTAAGGGAATCTCATACTGTAGATGGTATTGTTGGATCCATTTCATACCCATGTCCATATGCTCCTCCTCATACGAGTTATGGTCACCCACATGGGGGGACCAATTCCTTCAACACTTCTCCCCCTCCTCCAGGAAACTTGTATCCTGGTCAAAGAACATCTTATGAATTTTCTCAACCACATCAACAGATGCCAGGGCCAGTTGTTGATCAACATGTTTACCAGAATATTTCCCCATATCCTTATTATCCTTATGCACCTTCAAGTGCTCCAGCCCATCCGGCATCAACGTCTCTACCTCCCATGCCTTCTCAACCTTTTCCACAACAACCACCTCTTCCTCAAGGTCAAGTGTATGCTCAGAAGAGCGCGAATAATCCCTCCAATTCAAAGAAAAATAATAAAGGTAAATGCAACCAAAACCAAAAATCGCATGGTAACTAGGCTTGCTAATGTACTCAACCGAATGCACCCTAGGGGACTAGCAAAATACCACAACCCAACAACGGGGCGATTAACCCAAGAAGAATAAGGCTATTAATACGAATAAGCCATGTGCATGTTGTGGTGTATATGGCCATTATACATATGATTTCCCCCTTTTACCCCAGATGTGTCAAATGTGGGATGCCCAAGTAGCCTCTAGAGGACATCAACCCATGGTGTTGCTTCGTAAGACCACTACTCCACCTCAATTGGATGTGCTCACTAATTCTTTCCCTTAGCAAGGATACCTCGCTTCCCAACCTCCACAAGTTAAGACTTCCCCTCAACCTCAGCATTCTATTCACCCTGATTACCATATTCTCATGATGAACTCTGACGAGGTAAATCTCATTGAAGTCAACCTATAGACCTAGTCACGCCAGTATGACAAGCAACCTGCTACGTCTGTAACTGAATCCCAAACCAAAGTGTCCACTGAGTCTATTACAAAACCAAATGGTCCCGTAGAGATCCCTCAACCTAAGGCAAAGGTCATTTCAAATATCCCTAAATGGCCATTACGCCGCAATGCTGCTTCAGCCAAAGTCACCCACACATACAGTATAGTATATGACTTGGCGCAGTCTCATGCTGCCATGTCAATGCTGGAAGTTCTCCAGATGCGCCCATCCTAATGGAAAGCTATACTATCTATTTTGAGGGTTGTGAACCCTTTATATGACGTATTTGATGTTGAAAAGTCAAAAAATCCCCCTCTCCCCTCATCAGTTTCTTGCCAAATACCAGTCACCATTCAAAACGCCATTGTTCATCAGTGCATCATAGACGAAGGTGCATCCACATGTGTGATGTCCACTAGTGTTTGGAAGAATTTTTTTTCATTTTATCTGTCCCCATCCACCATCACTTTACGCACTTGGGATGGTCACCCTTCGCAGACCATTGGCATCTATCACAATTGTCCTAGCATAATTGCGGGCAAGACTGTTTGTATTGACATAAAAGTCATCGACGCTCCCTTGGATTACAATATTATTTTGGGTTGTAGTTACACCTATGCGATGTCAGCTGTCACATATTTAGCTCACCATAATATATTGTTTCCCCATAATGGAAATATCGACGTCATTAATCATTTGACATATTACAATCTGAAGTCTCAGACATTAGCCCAGTCTACCATCTTGTCGACGATGAAAAATAAATATCTTTCGCCTCTCATTAATGTCTCTCCATGAGGCTATAAAGTTTCCAAATTTCTTGGTGCATACTATGGTCCAACTCCTACCCCTTCTTAGCCCAACTCTTCTAGTGTGTGCATGTTACAAGCATCATGAGCTTCTCACAAGTGGCTCAGTATGCCTATCTAGTAGCCAACGCCTTCGCAACCTATTGTTTTGCACTCGACCCAGGCATCAAGATCAAATCCTCAAGGAACTTCTCCTTCTGTTGGTGTCTCTCCTCATCCTTTTCAACCAGGAATAGCTCCCCCAGGCCTCAACCATCCGGGAGCGATTCCGGTGGGCCATTATAGTACAGGCCAGATACCATTTTTAGCTCCCCCATCTGGAGTCTTGTTTTTTCCTTTCATGGCTATGTTGAGTTTACAAAATATGACCCTAGGGATCCTTGTTTGGTACATCGATACCCCAATAAACACTCCACCAGATAAACTCAAACTATATACTACTTTGACCCCGGTCCAACTAGTCACTATGACCCCTTCCTTTGCTTTAGTTCCATAGCAATCCCCATAGGAACCCACTCCTATTGTGAAAGCATTTATTGAGGGGGGAAAGCCAAAAAGAAGGAACCTAAGGACAATACCCACCAAAAAAATCTAGCTCCACCTAAGCGTCCAAACCCTACTCCACCATGTGCTTTATGTGATGTTGTTGGGCATGCCACCAATAATTGTCTTGAACTCCCTCATCTCAAACCTGTGGTCGATGATACATTTTCTGACTCTAATATCTTGGAGGTCCATGTTACCTTACCCAATTCTGCCATGAAAAATAAGTCGTTACGCACAAACCACCCATGCACTTTGTGCGATAACTATGGCCACTATTCTCACCATTTTTCTTGTCTGGAAGACTTTCGTGATACCCTTAAGGTGCTTCGTTAAATATAGGCCTCTTGTAGTGGATCATCTACTCCTCTACTTGAAAATTTTGGCTCCACCATTACTCCAGAACTAGAGGACTCTAACGAACCCATTGTGATATCCATGATATCCTCGAAGGAAGACCCCTCTAGGGTTTCCCATAATGTTTTTGAAAAACCTCCCTCGTCGAACACCCTGGTATCAACATCGGTAGATGTTATATATACTAGCTCTTCATATACCACTAGCGACGATGTGTATGTGAACCATATCTCTCATTATGATGTGTCAGGTAGCTCTGTCGCATCAAGTGGTCTCCCTTCCTCTAGTTCTCCCATATTCCACTCAGATGAAGGCATCATGGAAGCCATGAACACCCCTAATTTTCCTTTGGATGATATGAAATATCATGTGTACGTCCTTCCACAACAAAATCATTCCCAATATGTTGTGGAGTCTAAAGACTTGATTCATGGGGAAGTCTATTGGTTTAGAAATCCAATTCCCATGCTAGATGATTTCAAAGAAGGAAACATGGCCAATATCTCTCCTACCATTAATATTAACATTTCTGATAAACCACGGGTCAAGGAAAACATTACCTTAGGGGCACATTGATCCCCAAAAGAAATTTATACTTATAGCAATTATTTCAAAGAATTACATGATGTTTTTGCCTAGTCTTATTCTGAAATGCCCAGAATTGATCCCGCCATTATTGAAAACCATATCGACACATGGCCCGATGCCATTCTTGTCCGTCAAAAGCTGAGACCCATCAATCCTTCCAAAAATGAGGCTATCAAAGCCGAAATCGATAAGCTCAAGTATGTTGGCTTTATCTATCCCATTGAATACACCACATGGGTGTCAAATCTTGTTCCTGTTCTTAAGAAACAAGGCACCATTCGTGGCTACACTTATTTTCCTGACCTGAACAAAGCTTGTCCCAAAGAAAACTTCCCCACACCATTTATTTACCAAATATTTGATGAGTGTGTAGGGCATGAGGTTCCCTCCTTCATGGATGGATTATTTAGAAACAAACAAATAACTATCTTCCGTGTTGATCAACTTAAAACCGGAGTCATTATTCCGTGGGGAAAATTTTCCTATAGGGTCATTCCTTTCAGTTTAAATAATTCTGGAGCCACTTTTCAACAGGCCATGTATTATTTCTTCCATGACTTGGCTCATATTATCCTTTCTTACCTTGAAGACCTCAATTTTTGTTATAGGCTTCGACTGCAACACATTCATGATTTTCATACCATTTTCCTCTGACGTCACAAGTATAATATCTGCCTTAACCCGTTTTAATGTGTATTTTGCGTTCCTACTAGACATATCTTGGGCTTCATAGTATCTAGAGATGGTATAAATCTTGATCCTCTCAAATTTCAAGCCATTCTTGAACCTCCCCCCCTTCCCCCCCCACGCCTTGCGCCAGTTACAAAGCCTTCAAGGAAAAGAAAATTTCCTTCATCGGTTTGTACCTAACTATGCCACTGCTGCACATGGGTTTCTTATACTCCTTAAATCTAGCATTCCATTTTTTTGGGACGATTATGCTCAACATTCTTTCGATGACCTGAAATGTGCTCTCACTTCAACTCCCTTGATTAGTCCACCTAACTTTCATAAGGACTTCATCTTGTATTTCTAAGCTTCCTCCCATTTGGTCATTGGGGTGCTCATTTGTGAAGATGCGGCTGGAATTGAGCATGTCATCTATTATGTCAGTGAGAACCTCATTGGCCCCCCTGTGTCCTATTCTCACGAAGAAAATTTGGCACTGGTCATCATGTTTTTGGTTCAAAAACTTCGTCATTATATCCTTACTTGTCTCACCAAGGTGATGACCAATTCCAACCCAATGGCTTTCTTGTTAAGTCGATGGATCATTAATGGGAAATATGCTCATTGGATTGTTATCCTATAACAATTCAATCTTGAATTCATCACACTAGAGAGTAATAAAGGTTTGGCCCTTGCCGAACTTATTTCTGAATTACCAACCAGTGCGTGTGATCCGCTGGTTAATGATGATTTACCTGTTGAACATTTGTTTTCCATTACTTCAGATGATCCTTGGTATGGAAACATCCTTACATATTTGCAAACCTACAAGTTTTCCCCCCATCTCAACCATGATGATATACAATGTATACGTCACCAATCCCCTTGCTACCTTCTCAGCGATGATTATATCTATCGTCGCGGTGTTGATATTGTCCTTCGTCGTTGTCTCACTCATGATGAAGCTGAGAAAGTTCTTAATGCTTGACATAGGATGCTTGTGGTGGACACCTATCTGGTATTGATACTACCCAGAAAATAATGCACACTAGTTATTATTTGCCTTCTCTCTTCAGTTATTGCATTGAGGGAGTTAAACATTGTCCCAGTTGCCAACTTTTTGCCACAAAGGCAAGAGCTCCACCTACTCCCCTCCATATTGTTATATCAGTAGGTCCTTTCTATAAATGGGCTATTGAATTTATGGATTTTTGACCCCCATATTCTAATAACCATAATTATATTATCGTGGTCGTCAACTATTTCACCAAATGGGTTGAGCCTATGCCAATATTCAATAACATTGCGACTACCATGGCCCTGTTTTTATTTAACCATGTTATCGCTCGATTCAGGGTTCCAAAAATATTGGTCTCTAACCATGGCCGACATTTTGAAGATGAGATATGGCATGAGCTAGCCTCTTTGATGGGCTTTGAGCACCAATATTCATTGTCTTACTATCCCCAAGGTAATGGACAAGTTGAAGTGATCAATAAAATCCTTAAAACCATGCTTTAGTAGACGGTGAATAAGCACAAAACCAACTGACACATTATGATATTCCCATATTTGTGGGCCTATAGAACCTGAGTTAAAACCACCACCGGCTTTACTCCTTTCCACCTTGTTTTTGGAGAGGAGGTCATCCTTCTGATCGAGTATGAAATCTCCTCCCTTCAACTTGTTGTCGAAATCGTCCTAGACACGCAACCTTTAGAACAATGACTTATCATGCTTGAGCATGCCAATGAAGATCACTGTGCTGCATTGTAAACCATCGAAGCAGCCAAAAAGGGCAACAAAGCCCAGTATGAATGCAAATTCCACCCTCATACCTTTCACGAAGGTGACCTTGTCCTTGTGTATGACCAAGCTCATGATGTCCTAAGGGCACGGGAAGTGTGAACAATTATATCTAGGACCTTACATCATTCATAAGGATTTGGGAAAGGGGGCATATATTTTAGAGGATTTTGAAGACCAACTCCTTCCCAACCCTTGCAATGCACTTTAACTAAAGAGATTCTATTCATAGAATTTCCCATTGAAGTGAATGTATTTGTTTCTTTTATATTTTTAGGTATATTTTATTCATTGTCATCTCATTTGTTGTCTTTTTTCACCTTTTAGATGGATCCATCACCCACACCATATTTCATTCATGTCGATGGTGCAAGTCACTTCTCCAGGAATCTAGCTTGGGCAGCTTGGGCCATTTTTACCCCTTTGCATTCTTCAGTTCACTCCAACGGTGTATGCATTGCACCTGCCACCAATAACCAAGCCGAATATGATGTAGTGATAGTTTTGTTAGTATATGCCCTTGATCATCGCATCCTCCACCTTCATGTTTGTTTAGATTCCTTTCTATGTTTCATGCAATTGTATGGCGTTTATTGTGTGCATAATCAAGTCCTATTTAGAAAATATCTATGAGTTAAGATTTTGTCGCATGAATTTGAATCCATTACATTCAGTCATGTTCCTAGAGCACAAAATTACTATGTACATACCATTGCAAATAAAATTCTATATTTTCATTTATCACATGCATATAACAGTAGACAACCATAATACCAACAATGGTGAACCAAAATTATCACATAAAAAGATGCATATCCATATTATGTATCGTCGCATAAAAAAAAAAAGTGTTTTGATTCCACTACTCTAAATACATCCAACATGGCCATAGCATGTTACATTACCAAAAAGGGGGGCCCACATGTCCCTATCCCTAATCACTATCTGGAGCCTCCTGAGCTAATGGTTCCACACTACTAGCCCATAGGTCTTGAAGTGCCTAACCAACCATAGCTATGCATCGCGTGGTGCCTCACCATTATGAGGGAAGACTAGTACACTCATATGTATATCGATCCTATAATTCATGCCAATCATGCTCGGTCACCCCGGTCAGTATTTCATT
The DNA here is from genome assembly GCA_034641835.2 of Pinus albicaulis. Taxonomy (NCBI): domain Eukaryota; kingdom Viridiplantae; phylum Streptophyta; class Pinopsida; order Pinales; family Pinaceae; genus Pinus; species Pinus albicaulis. The sequence continues at coordinate 696,016,748 of CM076575.1, forward strand.
GAACCTATGGTGGAGGTCCTCCAAAATAGCCTTGTAGTCTAGTCTCTGGTGTGATGTCAATCCACCATGATCTACAGCCCCAGGCGTTGCAGCTCGTCCTGCGTTTCCTATTGATTTTAGCAGTGATGTACCTGCATACCATATGTTATGAATAAATACCACATACATATTATACAAACTTTAAATGAAACCAAAATAGAAATTTTCACTTACCATCTGGACCCCATTCTCATTCCGACAGAAGTGGCAAGTCAGGATCACCCTTAAATTTAATACCATTGTATGGATAGTAATCTATGTAGAGCGGCATCTAATCCCAATGAGAGAAAAGCTTCGGTCGGAACACTCGTTCGACTCCACCTCCTCCACTTCATCATAGTATCTTCCCCTAGTGATGCATCCTTGGCTCTTGTGGGCCCCCATCTCATATCTGCACGTGTGGACGGATGGTCGGAATCTTCTCAAAGGAGCATAAAATTGTCCCATATGAAAAACTTTCATTGACCCGCTGCCTGCATAGTGACAAATTTCATTTGAATGACAACATCATCATCTAATCCCAGCCATAATAGGTCCCTATCAAAATACTCTCAACCAACATCATCTTCCCTCCAGTAAGATGATGGAAATCCTGAGTGTAATATTCCAAAAATTTAGCCTTCATCTAAATGGAATATTATAGTTTGTTTTATTACTAGGTAGGTGAATAAGTGGGTGGGGAGGATCATAAAACCCCTTTAGAAGGAATAATAACACTCCTAATGTGAAAGGAGGAAGAATGAGCATCTGGATTAATCACCTTTGGGTGTGAACAGGGATTGGATCATGCTGATTCAGTCAACTTTGACCAAATCAATAACGTTGTCATGGAGGAGTGGCTTTTATGATAAGACAACACATTTTTAGTGGAGGACAACTTGCATGAGCTTGATGGAAAGTATGGATGGGACCCAATGTGAGTAGGCTCTCATGTTATATATGGAGGGGAAGGCAACCATTGTTATTCATTTTTTTAGATTATCATTTGATATTGGTCTGCTTAGACTTTGCTTCCTCTTGCTGTTTAGCAGGGTTGCAGTGTTGTTTCACACAAGGGTGTTCTTGATCGGGAATCCCTACCTCATACTCAAGGAAGGAGAGGTTCTTTGAGCTGAATTTCCTCATTTTGGCTATTACACAATAATTTGTCACCGTCCCTGCAATTCCCTGTCCCGCACATTGGAGGGCTTATTCCATGACCTGTGAGCAGTGACATGACCTGAAACCACTTTCATGGCATCCCCCTTGGAAAGGACAATCATTTCCCTTAAGACAATTTCTTGTGAAAAGCCCTAAAAATAGCCTTTTTAGCCTTGGCGTGACTAGCCATTTCAGCCCTCGTGCCAATGGGGGAAATCCACCAAAGAGGGCGCGCCAACTGGCGCTCTGTCCCAGTGTATTGCGCCGGGATTAATAAGGAGTGTTTTTTAAAAATAAATGGCGGAAGTTTGATTCCAACCAACTTCTAAACTGGTCTCTAAATTGAGTTTGGAAGTTTGGCTCTGGATCTCCATGTAGGGGAAGTGGTTTTCCACCTATCATGGAAGCTTCCTTGAGGATAGGGCCAATCCCACCATTGTAGAGATCCCAACTCCCCTTCCACCATCTATATAAGCTTGTCATTTTCCCTTTGCAAGCTAGCCTGAATAGAGTTGAATCAATTGTAAGGAGATTATTGTGAGACAACCGAAGAAAGAGAGACTTGTCCTTGTCCCAACGAGCTTTACTGAGGCGTACTCCTCTGTCAACCTGGCGAAAGAAGGTCCAGCGTCAGAGCTCAGGTTGTATCTTTCTTTGTTCTGATTAATAATAAACGACTTTGATTATGGTTCCACTCAGATTTTCATGTTTTATGTTATGAGTTGTATCTTCTCTGACTGATACATAATTGCATGTATTAGGTTTTACGTTTGTTTGTTTGTTGTTCTTCTTGTACGTGGAGGTGTTCGATCGCATTGAGTGGGAGAATTGTGATCTACCAAAGCAAGGGATGGAAGCACCATATTCTTTGCAAACGACAACAGCGTAGGACTTAAGGTAGGCCTCTTGTCGCATCTTGGTCTTTTGCAATTAGGAACTTGCATCTTAGCGTGACTCGGTTGTTGCTAGACCCGAACTAGGCTAGTAGGGATTGCCTCTGTCCGCAGAGGGGATTTACCTCTCCAACAAACTGGTGACTCCACTGGGGATATATTGATTGGAGTTTGTCTTGTCTTTTTGGTTGATTTTGGTCTTTGCCTCCCTGATCAACTCTTGTGGTTCGCTCTTTTTCAGTGTTAAACTTTTGTTTAGCCTCACTATCCCTGATCTGCTTCTTGATTTCTCTTTTTCATCTTTTCCATTAGTAAACTTGACTGGCGTGGTATTTGACCTAACAGTCATGCCAGTTGGCACATGTTTCCAGTTTATCACCCGCGCCAATCCTATTCTGGCGCTAGTTGCAGCTTGACATTCGCGCCAATTCTGTAAGGTGCTAGGGTTTGCTTCTTTTTGAGCTTTTTGAGCTTGGTCTATGGTTTTGGTGTCACTTTTCCGACTGCCTGAGTGTTCTGAAGCCTTGTTTGACTGACTGTGACCTTCATCCTTTGGTTTTTTCCCCTCTTCTATCGATTTTACATTCTAGCCCTAGGGCATCTAGGTACTATAGTGTGTCGAGCCTCTCGTGGGTGTTTTTGGTCCTCATTTGATCAGTCATTTTCATTATTTCTTCTTTACATTATTTTGGTGATTGTCCACTGTTTTATTGTGTTATTTGAGTTATTGGCTTCTTCTTCATTTGAATTCTACTTTGTCTCGTTTTGAGCTTAGATTACATGGTTCATTCGAGTCTTTGGGATTTCTTTTGATTTGAGGGACTTCTTTGTCAATTTGAGGTCTGATTGCATGTTTGGCATTGAGTGAAATTTCTTGTCTTTGCTCTTTTGCTATCACTTCTCAAATTTATCTTTTCATTAGTTTTCATTTTGTTTAGTGCACTTTTCTCTTAAACATTGAAAATACAAAAAAATCTCTTTTGCTCCTGATTAGTTAATGTAAATTGAATCTTTTCTGTGTTATTAGTGATTTGTAACTTTGAAAGAAAATCTTTTAGTTTCCGTTAGCGTGCATTAGAGACACTAGTGGTTGTTTTGTGATCATTTTGTTATTGTGTGAAAGCTCTCAACCTTCTCGTAGTTAGCTATTCATCGAACTAAATGATACATTGTGGCATGTAGTGTGCATTTAGGAGATTTTGAGACATAACAATCAGTAGGGCCTGGAAATTGAAACATAATTGAAGATAAACATTAAAATTTATTCGATTTACCTTAAGGCAACGTTGAAACATTAACAAAATATTTAGAGGTCTAGGCTAGTGACGTGTTCCGGCGTCATTAAACCTAGTAGTTGTCGTTCGCCTCTTGGCCTTAGACAGCACTAGTACGGACTTGTGCTCCCCGTACCGTCGCGTATATAAAGGGAGACCCCACTAGGTTGCTATCCTTTATCTGTAGGAAGCCGAGTCTGCCACCTTATACCCATGATACATCGGACACAACATTCGGGGAAATTTCCTGTACATACGTCAATTCCTTGGTTGATTTATCTTTCATTTTGAAACCAAGGTGTATATTGCAGTTCACAGATATCTGGTACACCCTTTGCCTAGATTACCAGAGTAGTCATTTCTATCTTTTCTGACTCTTTAAATTCGAAAGGATCATCAAGCGCTTGTCCTTTCACGCTTGTTTCAAAACTAAAAGAGATAGAGTCACCTTTCATATGTTTCTCGACTCTTAAAACATGAAACGATGAAGTTTTTAAGTTTCAATGTGGTAAAATAAATCACCTGCGATCACACCCCCTGTTAGAATTTTCTTGTTGGTCGTTTGATTGTGTGCCTTGATTTTTTAGCCCGTGTATTGTGTTTGATCTCTTCCTTGTTTCGTTACTGTCACAGTGGCAGAACCCTCAGTTTCGTCTACTGGTAGTCCGTATACAGATAATTCATCAGAGGTCTCTCAATCCTCTAGTGAACCTCAGCAGCCCATTGTCTCCGAGTTTCCCGATGGGGGACTGGTTCTATCTAAGCTTCCCTTTGGAGGACCAGCTGAGTTCAATTGGCCCTTATCTGATGCCTGGTCTGGATTTGGAGTAGGGGAACTTTCCCCCCTCTTACATCGGGTTCGCCTTTTCTAGCTGCTGTTATTCCTCCTAGTCCTCGCCGTCTGTTACAAGATCTAGCGGCAGGTTCAGATATGGGCTCATCCAGCCATTATCCTAGTGAGGAAATCCCCACATCTGGTGAAGATTACCAGTTGTTCCCAGAAGACAACCCCGAATTATCTGTGATGTCTTCGCCAGGTCCTTCACTTCCAGCAGTGTATAGTTCTTTAAGTCAGATTATGACCGCTGTCACCTATATGGGGATATCAACTCCTTCTACGAGGCCGGTTATTCCTTCATTGGGGATGTCTCCAAGGACACCCATCACATCATCCCCTCAGGTCACTTCAGTACCTGTCAGGCCCACTGTCTGTGTGGCCGCATCTACACCCACTATTACCACTCAGTCCGTAAGGACTGCGTTGCTTCTCGAAGACGTCTATATAGCATCTGCTATGCTAGAGAACATTTCTCCTGCAAAGTATCGATTGTCCCTACAAAAATTGAACCCCGAGGTCGGTCCATCCTCCCAAGATCCCAACCGTCTGTATTTTTTTCATTATGCACAGGATGGTACACCCGTTTACATTTTTCCATATCAATACGATGAGCAAGGAAACCCTTTATGTTTACCCGCTCTAGAGGCTTATCTTCATGGTCAATGTTTTCTGTCTAACCCGAATGGGAAACCTTTCAACCCGCAAGGACAACCCTTTCAGGGCCAACCTTCGGGCCAGTCTGGTTATCTTTATGACCCGCAAGGACAGCCCTTACAAGGCCAACCTTTGGGCTAGCAAGGGTTGTTATATGGTCCACAAGAACAGTCCTACAACCCTTTAGGTCAACCTATGCAGCCTCACCCTATGGTCCAACCAGGGAAACCTCAAGGACCCACAGGTCAACCGGGGTACCAGCCAGGGCCGTTGTACGGTCCTGGGGGGAAAGTCCAACCTTCTCAACCTATGATGAAACCTCTGAAACCTCAGTATCCCATTGGTCTGAATGTTGCACAGCCAGGATCATCTTATGGTCCTGTTCCAGGTCAAACCGGTTATCAGGCACAACCTGGCCCCATCCCATCACCAGGCCAACCGGCCCATCTAGCACAGCCTGGTGTTCCACATCAGCCAGGTCAACCTGTACAACCTGTGCAACCTGTTCACCCAGGTCAACTTGTTCAACCAGGGTAGCCTATTCAGCTAGGTCAACCTATCCATCCAGGCCAGCCTGCACATCCTGTCAACCCTGCTCAACAGCCGATTTATTCGATGCCGCAACCGAATCATCCGGTGCGCCCTACTTATCAAGCTCAGTAGGGCCCCACCTATCAGCAGCCCGCTCAACCCCAAGGCGGTTACTATCCTCAAGGTCAATCTCGACTGGCTTATAATCTGCCCCAAGGTTCTAATTATTACCCTCAACAACTCGGCTATACCTATACTGCTCAAACAGGGCCGACATATAATTAGGGTCCATACTCTGGTTATAAACCCCCGTACACTGGTTACCAGCAACCGTATCAGACTGTTTATATGCCCTATACCCCCTATGGTCAGAATACCTCGGGACAGAACTCATGGGGGCAAGGGTACGCTCAACCAGCGTGGAGTACAAGTACAGGTCCTTATCGAGGGCCTGATATGCCTTTCAATCTGCAGTTGCCATTCTTGGCTACCTTGGAATTACTAGACGTCTCTAAATTAACCAATGATCCGATTCTTCACAATCCTTATTGGCCTCCGGTTTCGACCAAGGTACCCGGTGACTGTCCTAAGTTTGAGGGTAAAGATGGAGAAGACCCCCAAGCTCATGTAATGACCTATCATCTGTGGTGTTCATCCAATTCTTGGGTAGATGATTCAATTCTTTTACATCTCTTCCAGCACACTCTTACTGGTGCTGCCGCTAAGTGGTATATAGAATTACCCCGTGGCATCTTTCAAGACTTCAATACGTTAGCTATGGCTTTTCTAACTCACTTCCAGTTACCGGTTCGTTACGAAGCCGAGATGCATCTCCTGACTTCTTTGAAGCAGGATAAAGCCACCCACATATCCGATCATATTCATGAGTGGCGACGTCGTCATAGACTGATCAAGTTTGATATACCTGATCAGCTACTAACTCATTGGTTCACCACCTCCTTCGTTAGAAAAATCGCTCAAGATATTGCTATGGGGGCATGTGTGACTGAAGAACAAGCCATCGCGCATGCCCAGTACCTTGATCTGGTGTACTCTCAGTCTGGCATGCTTTATGATATTTTGATTGATGCTCTACGGCCGGGAACCTCTAAAGCACCACCTACCCCAGCGGTGGATGGTGTTATTGGTTCCGTGTCTCAAAATTATCGAAAATCCTCAAATGGGAAGAAGAAGTCCAATTCTTCCAATAATTATGCTCTTCCCGCCCCTCCAGATTCTGGCAAGACTATGGAGGTCAACGCCGTTCAGGCTAATCCTACAGAAAAAGCCTCCAAAGGAAAGAAGAAGGGAAAAGGAAAATCCAAACCCGACGCCCCAAAACCAGAGTCCTCTAAACCGCATACTGATGACGGTTCCCAACGTAAACTGAAGTATCCCTGCCTTATCTGTGAAGGAGACCATTATAATAAAGATTTTCCTCGACGATCTGAAGTTAGTCAACTTATGAAAGGCTCCAAAGGGACTCTGGCAGTTCTCAAAGAACCGTTCCCGTCTCAGCAAACCCATATGGTTGAGCAGCCTTCACCATCTATACCATTTGGGTCCTAGGTCTTTATGATGAATGGTGCTGCACCTATCTTGATTGCTATGCATTCGAAGGATTATGACGGATCATGCCAGGAAGCTGGGAAGGAAGTCGTGGATGGCCCACCTCCCCTACCTATCTCCGGTCCTTTGGAAATTGAGAAGCCCAGCGCTGAACCTATTGTGAGGCCACCTTCTAAAGGTGTTCTGTGAAGATCTTCCTACAATCCAAATTCCTGTGCCGCTCAGCACTACAATATTTTTGAGGATTTGGCATAGGCACCTTCTTCCATGTCTGCATTGGAAGTGCTTCAAAGTTTCCCATCGCAACGGAAAGTTCTGTTGTCCGCAATCGGTGGAATTGATCCCGCCGATTCTAATCTTCTCACCTTCGACCTAAAAAAATTTGTCCCCCGACTTCCACATCAAATCTCTCTTGTTATTCAAGTCAGGATCAACGACCTCAACATTCATAGAGCCATCGTGGACGAAGGTGCTTCCACCTATGTTATGTCATCCGCCTGCTGGAAGGCCATTGGCTCTCTAGCTCTTACATCGTCCCCCAATGCCTTAGAAGCATTTGATGGTCGAGAATCAAAAGCCCTGGGTGTTCTAGAGAGTTTTCCGATCACGTTACAGGGGAAGACAGTCAACGTAGAAGTAGAAGTGGTTGATGTCAAGCTTAACTACAATCTTCTTCTCGGCCGCAGTTGGACTCATGCCATGCTATGCGTGCCGTCCACCCTCTTCCGGCTTCTGAAGTTCCCTCATGAGGGAAAAATATTTACTGTGGATCAGTTGTCTTTCTTCATGTCATCCTCTGAGAACAACGTTCCTTACATGGATCAGATCCCCAATCCCCCTGACAGTTTAGGACCCGGTCTCTTCAAGGACCCTGTCCTCATCGGTATTTTTCCTACGCCACCACCACACACCGTTCAAGTTAATATGGTCTCTAGGTCCGACGACCCTTGCATCATCCCTTCGCCTGAACAGGTGACCTCTTTCAGAGAATCGATGTCGTTAACTCCTGTTGAGATCAATTATTGTGAAATCGTTGCTGCATCTGATCCTCCTCCCAAACATGCCCCTTTGAGCATGGCTCTGGACATATATTATCAATCCCCTTGGCTCGGTGATGCAGATTCGCATGAACTTTTAAGAGAAATTTTCCCTTCCGATGAAGCTATTATTGAAACCATGTCTCTTGAAAATCTGCCTTGGAGCGATGGACATCATCGTTCCTCGTTCATGCCTGGCCTGGGGGCAATGTCTGATTGTCTAGAGCACTTTGCATCTCCGGTTCCCACTCCACCTCTTCAAACACCGATATTGACTCATGAGGTCCTTATGGAGGGAAACCTGAGTAACATCACTCAAACCATGCCGATCGACATCTCCGTCAAACCAGGGGTAGTCGAGAATATTCATGTGGGAGTGACTTGTTCTCCTGAAGAGATACAAGTTTATACTGATATTTTTTGCGAATTCAGAGATGTTTTCACGTGGTCCTATGAAGAGATGCCTGGGACTGATCCCAGCATAGTCGTGCATGAGATTCCTACCTATCCAGGTGCGAAACCCGCGTGTCAACGCCTACGCCCAGTGCATCGCCAAAAAGTTGCAGCTGTAAATGCAGAAGTTGAAAAAATTCTTAATGCGGGCTTTATCTATCCTATTCCCCTCATAAAATGGGTTTCAAATATTGTCCCTGTAGATAAGAAATAGGGCACTATACGCGTCTGTGTTGATTACCGAGACATCAATCGGGCTTGTCCTAAGGACAATTACCCCACTCCTTTTATAGATCAAATTATTGATGAATGCGCAGGGAGTGAGATTTATTCCCTTATGGACGACTTCTCTAGGTACAATCAAATTAATATTTTACTCACTGATCAACACAAGACTGCCTTTATCTGTCCGTGGGGTACCTTCGCTTATAAAAAGCTCCCGTTTGATTTAAAAAACACTGGGGCCACCTTCCAGCGTGCTATGTCTTATGCTTTCCACGACATACGCCATATTGTTCAGCCATATCTGGATGATTTTCTGGCCCATTCAGCTCAGTGTGAGGACCAACCCGAACACCTCCGCCGAATATTCCTCTGCTGCAAACACTACAATATTAGGCTCAATCCTCATAAGTGCGTCTTCTGCATGGATTCTGGCCGTATTTTAGGATTCATCGTCTCTAAAGACGGGATTCTCCTTGACCCCCTCAAGGTTGAGGCCATCATTAACCTCCCATCCCCTTCCTCGTTACATCAACTGCAGAGTCTGCAGGGGAAAGATAACTTCCTACGGCGCTTCATTCCAAATTATGCGGAAGTGGCCAAGGGATTTACACGTATTTTGAAACAGGACGTTCCCTTCCATTGGGACAAGATTTCTCAGTAATATTTTGATAAGCTTAAGACTTTACTCGTCAACGCTCCGCTCATACGTCCTCCCGACTATCATTGCGATTTCACCCTTTATTTGGCCGCTGCGTTTATCACGATTGCTATGGTTTTAGTATAGGATGACAATGATGGAAATGAACACGTAGTTTATTATCTATATTGGAACCTTCTCGACACGGAAACACACTATGCTTATGTCAAGAAGTTGGCCCTCACCACGGTTCAGGCCGTCCATCGATTCTGCCACTACATCCTGTTGCGTACTATAACTGTGATTTCTGACTGCAACCCCATGACGTATATCTTGTCTCGAAAATTGCTGGGGGACAAGTACTCCAAGTGGATTTTAATCCTTCAGGATTTTGATTTAGAGTTCACCACTGCTAAGTCGACGAAATCATTGGTTTTCGCTGATCTGATTTGCTCTCTCCCGACAGACTCCGTTCCATCGAAATCCGAGGATCATATCTCGGATGACACACTCTTTCTTATCAGCACTCGTGACCCATGGTACGGTTACATTATCGTGTGCCTTCAAACATCCACGTTCCGGTCTGAATTGACGAAGGATGCTCGATGTCGGATTCAACATCAATCTCAACCATACCGCATTGTAGGAGATACCCTGTACCGTGTCAGAGTTGATTCCGTGCTCTACCAGTGCTTGACCCTGGAAGAGGTTGAAAGAGTCTTGAATGACTATCACAGTGGCACCTATGGTGATCACATGTCCGGATATGCCACCGCCTAGAAGATCCTACGTGCAGGTTACTTCTGGCCATCTATATTCAAAGACTGTATTGTTGCAGTTCGAAAATGTCATGCGTGCCAGGTCTTTCAGCGCAAGATGCGCGCGCCACCCCTACCCTTGCATCTTGTCATTACCATAGGCCCTTTCACAAAATGGGGTGTAGATTTTATGACATGTAACCCTCACTAGGCCAGGGGGCATGCTTATATAATCGTCGCCGTAGACTACTTTACTAAGTGGGCCGAAGCGATGCCTACATTAGTTGTCGACGATAAGACAACTACCCAATTTCTTTTCAACCATGTTATTACGCATTTTGGAGTCCCTCAAGCCATTATTACTGATCATGGCACCCATTTTTGAGATTACATGATGGCTGAGCTGACGTCAAAGTTGGGCTTATGCCATGATAGCTCAACGCCATACTACCCCTAGGCGAATGGCTAGGTTGAGGTTGTGAAGAAGGTTTTGGTCACAATGCTTCAACGAACGATTGGTATCCACAAATCCAACTGGCATCTCCAATTTTTCTCAACTCTCTGGGCTTATTGAACGTCTGTAAAGAGCACAACCGGATTCACACCCTTTCAATTGGTGTATGGTTTGGAAGTGACTCTCCCGGTTGAATGCGAAATTCCTTCCCTAAAGTTGGTTGTGAAACTATTTCCTGACACTTCTCTGGAGGAAGAACGTCTCTTGTATTTGGAATGACTGGATGAAACCCGCCGCTTAGTTGCCCTAGTTATTAAGGCACAGAAAAAGCGGGTCAAAGCCCACTTATATCAATCAGTTTCTCCACGTTCTTTCATTGAAGGGGACCTTGTCCTCCTATATGACCAAGCACATGATAAACTTGGAGCAGGAAAATTCCAGCCCATGTGGCATGGGCCCTATATTGTTAAATGAGTATTAAAAAATTGGGCCTATGAGCTTATCGACTACGAAGGAGTTCCCCTGGCGCAACTAGGAATGGCCTGTACCTCAAAAAGTACTATGCTTGACTTATTCTTGTGTGGTGTGTGTGTACATAAGTGAGTGTTTTCATTTTTGTGCATGTGTGGTGTGGTGTGCTTTGTAAGTGTTTTTCTGCTGATTGGGTCTTCCTGATTGTGTAGATGTCTATTGCTCATTTTTTCGGTTTCGCGGATGGTGCCTCTCGCAGTACCAGGAATCTGTCCTCGGCAGCCTGGGTAATCTACAATCCTGCTGGTGAGTTGGTTAATTTGCAAGGTGTTTGTCTAGGGCCTACCACAAATAATGTCGCGGAGTAAAGTGCTGTTTTAGAATTATTAAACGAGGTTGTTAACCTCGGTATTCATGCATTACTTGTGTATCTGGACTCACAGCTTGTAGTATTACAACTTAGCGGTCATTATTCAGTTAGAAACCCATCCATTTTACATCTGTATCTACGTATTCATTTACTGGAAATAAATTTTTATTACATTACATATCAACATATACCCAGACACATGAATGCGTTAACAGATGCAATAGCTAATTTGGTTTTAGATAGACATTTGCGCAAATTATAAAAAACATCATCACATGTAAAAATATCCATCCAGAAATAGATATATATATGTCGAATAGTTTGCAGTTTGTGTACATCACATAAAATAAAAAAATATACATGTCTATCTAATAATAGCTGGAGACAACATGTCTCTCAAAAATATGCATATGAAAGCCCTAGATAGCTAATCAGCATGGTGCTCGTGGTAACATGTCACCTCGCACACCAATCGCCTCAGCAGTCGATGGAGGCGACTAGGCACCCCCACAGTGTGTCGCTGGTAAGCCAACAGGGCATCTGCCAGCCATGCATAGTCTGGGATTCCCTGGGTGATGCCCTCTAAGTTCTGGATCAGCTCACTCCCTTCACCGCCCTCAGCCTAAGGGTCATATGCGAGAGGGGTCCTCCATGCAATGGGCGACATGCCTGCGGGCCTCTCTGGGCCAACATCTACATACACATAGAAATGTTGTTAGAATAGGCATGTATCACAAAAAAATCATCAATACATAAAAAATCAAAAAGAGTCATACCCAGCTCCTCATCCTAATCCTCCCCCTCTGGAAGTGGGAGATCGGGGTCTCCCGTGAAGTTGGTTCCTGCATAGGGACAATCCTGAACCACAATCAGCTGACGTCGTAACCATACAAAAAACTCAGGCCTCCAGGACATTTTCCGGCCCCCTCCTGACCTGGGCATAAGTGCTGCCCATCGAGCCATTCTTGGCTCCCTCAATTTTGGCTCAGCGACTATCGCCCCTTGGCCCTGGAAAATTGGTAATCGTTCCAGAATGAACGACGCCAAAATGGAACCATACCCAAACTGTTTCAGTTTGGCCTTCTTGCACTTTGTTAGCTGCTGTTTGATGTTTGTTGTCACGGCAGTGGCCCAATCAAAAAGTGTAGGATTCATGCATTCGGAAGCTAGTAGGATTTGTGCTTCGGTTGCCTCATGCAGGGCCTGTGATCCTGCAGCTCGTGTAATGGTGTGAAGCACCACCCAGAGTGCTAGAGCGCGGACAGTGTGGATGTCTACTTTCCCACTGCCCGATCATGTTTGTGCCCCTGGGCAAACTCTCACCATTACCATATCCATTTTCTCCCCAGAAGGTCTACTGCCTGTCATGATTGGCACTGGGCCTCTGCGCGACAGTCCGGTTATGAAATAAACATCAGAGACTTCAAGTGCTAGTACTTGGTCTCGGAGTTTGAACAATTCTTCATTCTCATCCCATATGCTAACCAAATACTGCAATAGCTCAGGTTGAGCTCTTAAATATGGTGTGAGGAAAAATTTCTTGAGACCACAGTCTCGGAGGGCGTTCATGCAAGCATCATTTTCCATGGCCATTTCATCCTCTTTCCCATGTTCTCTCTCCTTACATTCAATCACCATTGTGGCTGGATATCTGCACCAACATGGTAAAAAATACCTTATTAGATCTCTGCAACACTTAAAAATTCATTTGAGTGGCTCACATTTTGGTTAATTAATGCGGAAAATTTAGTTGCGCCATTGGCGCGACCCCTTTGCAAAAGGAGTCTATTGGCACAGGTCTGTGCTCGATACCCATGCCAATTGGCTGAGCCCTAAATTTGCAAAAGGTTTCCCTAGAGGTCAAATACACAATGGAAATTTACAAAAAATGAATCAAAACAAAGCTAAGGAGAGCACCTCTTACCTGGAATGAAAAATAACCTGAATGATGTACCGGATTGGTCACAATCGCCGCCGCAAGTTTGCACAACAAAAGCTCACTGTTGCTCTCCAAATGAGGTAAAAAGTAAAAGTAAATATGTTTTTACCATTTGTGGAATATTTATAACTTTTGAAGTCAAAATTAGGTTTTGAAAGTCATTTTTCTCAATATTTTAATATATTTTGTCGAAAAATGGATTTTACACTTGCTTTTATGTGCAGCAACAGGTTTTTACGCAGCTTGGTCGGTGATACGAGTTGTATTTTATACTTTTTTGGACTTCGTAAAAACACGAAAAAGTCACTTTGGAGTCATATTTTAGCCCTTTTCTGACTCTCTAAACAGGAAAAGATTTCCGGGTCCCTTGTCATTTCGATCTCGTTAAAGTGGCTGCAAAACGACATCTACCCATTATACGTTTACCCCTTTCTCGGACTGGGATAGATTATTTACGAAAAAGGAGTACCCTAGCCTTTCGCGACTAGGAGGTTTTCTCAGACATAGTTTCTACCTTTTCGGATCTGAGGAAATATTTATGAAAAGGGACTGCTGGAGTTTACTTTTCTGCTGTCTTTTCAACCTCTCTAAATATGAAAAGACGTCGAGTTCTTCCTTTGTCGGACTCGTTAAACCCTGATGACATCAGAATAAGTCGTAATGACGATATTCGAGTTTCTCCTTCCTAGGGCTCGTTAAATGTACTAGGATGGATTCGTCCGAAGGATGAACTTATATTACAATAATATGCTATCCCCTTCAAGCTTGTCTTCAAAAATAATTGGGGTACTCGCCAGAAATGGTGGGGAAAAATGGAACCAGTATCGTCGTCATGTCAACAGTATGTCACTCTTGAACATGGCACTTGTCCACATTCGTGTCGGGTTGGGGACATCTCATCTCACTCTCTGTTTACCTCCATGGGTTTGGGTATCCCTTTTGATCTCTCATCTTCTCTTTGCCTCGTCATCATGACCTCTGATCTTTTGATGTCAAATACTGCCAAATCCACTGTCGTGTCGCCGATATGTTCAAGAGAAGTTGACCTCTGCAAGTTTCAACCTTCCTCTGATTCTCATCTGATCCTGATTCACAAACATTATTTTCCTCTGTCTCACATCGATGATGTGGGAAACACTATGGTCCAGCTTCGATCAAGGTCACTTCCTATCGACTTCAGCTCATTATCCAGGAAACTGATCTAGAGACTCCCTTCCGATACCTTGGAGCCTGCATGCCTCAATGGTAGGTTCTTCGCATTTCGACGCAAGGTTTTCATCATTAACCTTTGATCGAATGATTCCACGGGTGTTTGACGCCAGCTCACTGATTCACATGCCGTGGATTGTACCTATAGTACCTTGAGGGCCATTGTCATTATTTGTGGTTCCTCTCATGTCTGTTAACAGCTTTCATCATTGGCTGGTAATTAGATGATGTTCTTGCATGTTCAAATTTAGCTCACTTACTCACATGCTTTAACTTGTACTCTGTTCGGATCTAGATGGGGCACAAGACCCTGGATTTTGTCTGTTAGAATCCAGGCTGCGATTTTGTGGATTATTATGATTGGTTACATGACTCATTCACTGGATGGCTGCGTCCATGCCTTGGATCTTGATTATTGTATACTTTGTTATGGATGGCTGTGTCCATACCACATATATATCATGTATTTGAGATATCAGTTTTACTTGTCTATGCAGGTTTTTCGATGGCAGTGTTTTCAGTTGGGCGCATTCTCGTAAAGCATTTCACCCCTCTCTCTCTCTCGAGCCTCATGCTTTAGGGGGCATCTATTACACATTAATTTGTCACTGTCCATGAAATTCCCCATCCTGCACATTGGAGGGCTTATTCCGTGACCTGTGAGCAGTGACATGACCTGAAACCACTTTTGATGGCATCCCCCTTGGCAAGGAAAATCATTCCCCTAAAGACAATTTCTTGTGAAAAGCCCTAAAAATAACCTTTTTAGCCTTGGCGCGACTAGCCAGTTCAGCCCTCATGCCAATGGGGGAAATCCACCAAAGAGGGCGCGCCAACTAGCGCTCTGTCCCAGTGTATCACCTGTGCCAGGCTTAATAAGGAGTGTTTTTTAAAAATAAATGGCGGAATTTTTATTCCAACCAACTTCTGAACTGGTCTCTAAATTGAGTTGGGAATTTTGGCTCTGGATCTCCATGTAGGGGAAGTGGTTTTCCACCTATCATGGAAGCTTCCTTGAGAATTGGGCCAATCCACCATTGTAGGGATCCCAACTCCCCTTCCACCATCTATATAAGCTTGTCATTTTCCCTTTGCAAGCTATCCTGAATAGAGCTGAATCAATTGTAAGGATATTATCTTCAGACAACCGAAGAGAGAGAGACTTGTCCTTGTCCCGACAAGCTTTACTGAGACGTACTCCTCTGTCGACCCGCCGAAGGAAGGTCCAGCATTAGAGCTCAGGTTGTATCTTTCTTTTTTCTGATTAATAATAAACGACTTCGATTATGGTTCCACTCAAATGTTCATGTTTTATGTTATGAGTTGTATCTTCTCTGACTGATACATAATTGCACGTATTAGGTTTTACGTTTGTTTGTTTGTTGTTCTTATTGTACGTGGAGGTGTTCGATTGCATTGAGCAGAAGAATTGTGATCTGCCAAAGCAAGGGATGGAAATTCCATCTTCTCTGCAAACGACAACAGCGTAGGACTTAAGGTAGGCCTCTTGTCATATCTTGGTCTTTTGCAATTAGGAACTTGAATCTTAGCATGACTCGATTGTTGCTAGACCAGATTTGGGCTAGTAGGGATCGCCTCTGTCCACGAAGGGGATTTACCTCTCCAACACTAGAATATTGGCCAAGCTACCTCCTTTATCTACAACACAATTTCTGTTTAGAGCTGGGTTGTGTTGCAGGGTGCAGCAAAGGAGGACCACATAGAGCTACTACTGGGCTTGTTTTTCAGTGGGGAGCTAGCCTATCCATTTTAGGATCAGAAAGGAGAGCTCCTGGGAATATTTTCACATCTTTGGCATTATTCCAACCATCTTCCATCCCTCACAGCGTAGTCACAATTCTGAACTGCGTTATTTTTGGAGGCAATTGCACTGGAGGTTTCAGTGCTTGATTTGGAGGAGAGAGATCTCCAATTTTTGAGCTTCTTTTCTAGTGAGGGGATCAACCCTTCACCTATTGAGTTGATTGGGTGTTGTTGCAGCTGATAGATCATTTCTTCAGCTCCATATCAGCAGTCATTTCTAGGGAGTGCATAAGTCAGGTAGCAGAAATGCAATGGGTAACTCAAAAAAGGCCGAAAATCCAAACCTAGAATCTGGCCAAACTATTTCTGGGTTTTTCTGGGTTTTCTTAGTAGAATCCATGGTTAAAAGCACGAATAATTATGAGCACTCTAATAGTCTTCCACACATGGTTTTTATTCATAATAACAGTAGTTTCCAACAGCAACAGTAGTGGCATCACATATTTCCAGTGCTTGGTTTCTTTGGTGAATTTCCGCCATGTTGTGGCTTGAGTGCATTCCTTTTGGAGCACTATGTAATTTCATTTGATTTTGATGTATAATGATATGGCTCAGCTGTTTTCTGCCCATATTTATGATTTTTTTATGTATTCCGGCATTTTTCCAGTTCTACATGTTTAATTCTCATTTTACCGTAGTTGGAATTGTGCATATGTTCTATATTCCTGTCTTTCCCATTTGGGAATATTACAGTGGTATCGGAGCAACTATATTGGCTCAGCCTATGCATTCAAGACACTATGCCATTTGAAGGAGAAGCTTCTTCTCACAAAGAAGAGAAGTTGCATAGAAGAAACAAAAGCAAGACTCCATTATTTGGAGAAATAAAGGAAGAGAGGATCTCCCATCTTATTTTCCAAACTATGAAAATTATCACAGAAGATCTCAAGGAGATTAAAGGGGAGAAGTGTAGAAAATTTCCAAGAGGGATTGAAAGTAGAGAAAGCCCTAGATATTTACATGATGGGTGTGAGCATTCAACCACACATGTAGATCCAGAGCACATTTTATTGCTCACATTCAATGCAAGAAGGATGGAGGAAGAATATGCACCAAGGGAGGAGACCTTGAGTAACTATATTCAGGAGTATGAGTCTCAATCATGGAGATTCAAAGAGCACTTGGACTTCCAAGGGTTTTTCCAAATCAAGGAAGATAGAAGGTCCAAAAATCATAATAGAAGCAAGAGAGGTAGAATATTTCTATCCAACTTTGATGGATCAGCAAATTGCACAACCAAAGCTTGGGTGAAGGAGCTATATTCCTATTTCCAGCTACACCAAGTTTCAGAAAAGGAGGCCATCAGAGTAGCAGCGCTGCACCTCAAGGTATGGCCCATGATTGGTGGTTTTGTAGTTCTGCTTCATTTAAACATGCAAATGTAAACACTTATGTTGGGTTCACTAAGAAATTAGTGAGAAGATTTAATATTAAACATTGTAAAACAACATTTGTTGAACCCAAAAAATCAAAACCTTTGCATGAGTTGGAGAGATTTATTCTCCCCACTCCACTCCTTATTTCTGTTGAAGCGGATAAAAACATGCATGGTGCCTTTCCAATGGCAAGATCCCCACTTCTTGAAGAGCCCTCTTCTGTAGAAGAAGACATAGACTTTCCTCCTTCAAGGGAAGACCAAGATCAGGGGTCTCTCATTGATGATGAGGAATTCTCAAATACTGATGAAGAGGATGAGCAGAGAAGAGCTAACAACACTGTAACTTTGGGAGAAGATCCATAAACACATGGAGGTGGAAATAGAGCCATTGCTTCCATTAGAGGAGCCCTTGTGTCTTTGCAAGGAGTTCCAAATGATTCAACATGTGGGAACCAAAACACAATTCAGGAGCAACATGCATCATTTTTTGTGGATTGTGAGGTGGAAGGGGAATAAAGGAAGGATCAACATCAAGGGATGATGAGCATTCACCCTTATCTATTTCGGGAGGTTTCTGCACAAAATAAGGAGACTGTATTGCGCAGTGAAGAGAGGGAAAAATAAGTCCACTCATATATACAGTCCACTTCATATTTTGATGTCTCACTACATGGGGGCATTCCACCTGGGAGGCCACCAGATCTAGACTTGGTGGGAGACATTTTTCCAATTGGTTCACCACTCTTAGATTTCGGAGGGGTGAAGACCTTGGAGGAGTTTGGTATAGTGCAGAGAGTTTGGGATGGACTCAAGGAGGAGAGATACATTCTCCCATTTTCAGCATCACCCACTCTCACTACATATACTACACTGACAGAAGTTACTGCAGTGATGGAGGATGGCACCTTCATGGTGCAAGGGAGCTACTCCATGGATTTGGAGAAACATAGGGTACTTCCCTTGAGGAAGGAATCCTCCATACATGGGAGTAGATGGAGGCCACTCATTCTTGCATTGGTTAATATTAGGAGGTTCTTTTTGGATGGTAGCTTCTCATGGGAGGCCAACTTCCAAAAGTCACCACTTCTGTTTGAGCATGAGTAGCTGCATGATGGGCATGTCAGCATTTTGGAGGATGGATTTGGCATGAGGGATGTCAAAGGAGAAGACAACAACATGTGGGGAGCTTCACATTTCAGATCTTCAGCGTTGTCTCTTAGGAGGATTGATCCATATTGGAGATATCAACTCTTGGTAGAGTACTCCAAGGATCTTGGTGCTTGTGTTAGCTCCCCGTAATTTGCTAGATTGATTGAGATACAAAGGTACAGGGTAACATCGAAGTAAGCTTTGGAATCCTAGGACCTAGCCTTCTTAGATTCGGAGAGGGATCTCTCTAGTAGGTGCAAAGATGTGAACTTTTTTGTTGATTAGGGTTGATTTTGGGATAGATGTTAAGTGCAGGGTATATTGATTGTTTTTGGTTGGGTGTGAAGCTCAGATAGATTTTAGATAGGAAACATGGAATATTGTCAATTCATTGGGCAATGGAGTCTAACAAGGTCCAGATAAGTTCATAAATGGAGTGAAGAGTATTTGCAGGGAAATTTTACTTGGTTGGTGGATCTTTTAAGGTTTGTGAAGGATTATGAGATGGACATTAAGTTTTAAGAACAAAGCTAATAAAGGCAGGAAATTGAATCCTTATGTGCTTTGTGAACTGAAAGAGTTATAATATTGTAAGTGTAGCAAGAGAATAAAAAGAATAAGCAAAGCCTAATCCATTTGATTTCAAACTGAAAATAGATAATCAACTAAGACAACAATCAGATAAAACATAGAAAGGAAAAAACTTGTCTAATATTTCAAATATTTTATCATCAAGAGAAGAAAAAAATTTAATATGCACGAATAACTATACCCATAGAAAGAGAGAAAACCCTAACATCCACAGTTATATCTATGAAGGTTCCTTGAAACAAATTCAGCTAAGTGAAGTCAAAGAGCATGGTTAAGACAGACTTCTTTGACAAAACCTAGGCAAAGCTGCTTCAAAAGATGATTCCAAGAACAAAGTATTTCAGTGGAAACAATATGCAGGGCTAACCTTAAATCATAATTTATACTAACTGATCTAAATCATTTAAGAAATGGGCAAACTAAGAACTTCTTAGAGAGTAAGAAATGAATTCCCTAACATATCTCAGTAGAAGAAAACATTAAGGAAGTGAAGGAAACAAACTGATCTAAGGTGCCATTAGCAAGCATATCTTAGTCTAAATTTTTTGTCCTACTGCAGCATAGCAATATGGAAAACATAATGGAAAACTAGAAAACATAAAAAGATAAAATTCACCATCAACCAGGCCTATGGATCCTGCAAACAATCCTTCTCCATCCACAAGAAAATCAGATCAAGCATGAGCTCTAAGACATCAATTTCTCATCAAAGGCTTCAAAGGGCTATGTATTACTCCAGCATAAGTCATCAAAATACAAAAAAACATACAAGAGCTTCATGCTCTATTTATGGAGCAAATGCGGAGGTGGAAACCCTAAGAGGCTTCCAGAAACCCTAATTCAGCCATAAATGTCATAAATGTGCTTAATGACCATGCAAGGCCCAAAACACATAAGAGATAAGGAAATAAATGAAACACACCAAAACATAACTCCCTAATCAAATCAGGAGTTTCTTATCCAAGAAAATATTAAAAAAATAATTTTCCATTAATTTGTGTCTTTTGTTGACTTTTTGGCAAAAAGTTGTCTCTGTGCGTAGCTCCATATCAGCAAAATTTGGGGTCTGTTGCAGCTGAGGTTTGGACCCCTTCCCGACATCGGATTAGGGCCCGTGATGGCTAGTTGGAAAGCTTGGAGAATATGATTTCCATAAATACTTGATTTTTGCTGAATGGATTCCATTTACCTTCTAAAAAATCAAATCTTCCATGACTGCTCAACGCGGAGCGCTAGGCCTGAAAAGGAGGCATAAAGGTCATTTTTGAGGTGTTTTTTGACCTTTTGAGGGGGAAAAGTGCTCCAAATGATCTGAAATTTTTTGTGGATACTTATGGAGACATGAAAAACCCAAAAATATAAACTTTAGCAGCTGAGGATTCCCCAAAAAAAAGTGTAGCGCCTAGGGTGATGCGCTTATAGGGGCCCAAATTTGGAAAAAACAAAAAGTGTCCTGATTTTCTTCAAAATTGGTGGGTAGGCCCCTCAAGGGGTTTTAGGCACCTGTAGAGAAGGATCAGCCAATATCCCGAGGCTGTCATGAAATTTGGGCCTCTTTAGCTCTTCTAGCTCTAGGAGGGCTTGCCTCAATTTAGCATTGGCAATCATGCTCTTCCTTGCATAATGTTTGACCATTTTCTTCTGCAAGGCAAGGCCCCTCTTGACCTCTTTGAAATGTTTGTGATCCTGTTTGTAATAGTATATGACCCTTTGTGCTCTTTAAAAATCCTTTTCCCATTCTCGAAGCTGGGCATATTTTTCTAGGAGGAGTAATTTTGTGTTTATCCCTTGGTCTTCATTGTCACTGTCTAGATCAAAAAAGAGAGGGCCTTTAGAAACATTTTTAATCCTTTTAATCCTCCTAAATAGTGCCTTTGGCTCAAAACTCTTCATTTTTTCTTTGCCTTTCTATAATGTTTTGATATTTTGTGAGGAGGTGGCCCTTTGCCTCTTAGAGGCAGCAAACACACTCCTTTTCCCTCTATGATAAGTGCATGAGAGAGGGGAAATCATGGGAGTCTCAAAGGAAATGTTGACATCAGTTTGTCCTTCACTATGCTTTGATTTTTCTATGTCTTATATGGACTGAACTTTGTCAAGACAATCATGACAGCTGTCATGACTATCATGACTCTTTCTTGGACTGTTTTGGGCACTTAGATAGTTGCCTTCCTCATCTGGCTGTTCTTATTCTTCACTATTTTCCTCTTCTTCCTCATTGTAATCTTCCTCTTCATCATCATGTTCACTGTCCTCTTGATCATCTTGCTGCCCTTGGCCATTGCTGCTTTCTTCTTGGCCACTTTCCTCTTCCTCATTTTCTTCTTTACTGTCCTCTCCTTCAACCTCTTCATTGTCCTCTCCTTCATCATTATTATCTGTCTCATCTTCTTCCTCACTATTACCTCATATTTTCCCTTCACTAGGGCTACTGTCAGCCTCTTCACTTGGTAAATCAGGGGAGGAAGTAATAGGTGAAATTATTTGTGGAGAAGGCATGTGGAGAGATGATGGATGTGTGGAGGTGGATGGTTGTGAAGTGGAAGGCAAGCTCTGCTGGATGAAGGCCCAGGGGTTTGAAAACATATCATGTGAGATGAAGGTCTCCCAAGATATACCTTGTTTCTCTAGTTGGTATAGGACAATCATCTTGATCACGGAGTGATGAAAGAGGCTAGGCATTTGGTGGTCATAGCTTTTCCTCTTGACAGTAGAGGCCATTTTATCAATACTCCGGAAAATGTAATAAGGTAGGTTCATCATTTTGACTTTGGCGAAATGCATCAGCAATCTGAAATGATATGAATAGATCCAGGAATACCTTTCCTCACATGTGAAGAAACTGATAATCTGCCTCATTAATGCTACATACCTTTCCAGCAGATAAGAAAAAGGAAAAATAGCCTTGCAATTTTGCTGATAGGTGGGTTTCAAATAAGGTCCATAATAACTCAAATCTAATTTCTTTTGTTTGAACCAAAGCTCACCAACATCTGGTATACCGGTTGCTTTGGAAATGATTTCAGATGAAAGCTCAAATTGGACCCCTGCTAGATTAACTTGGTGGTTTTGTAGGCTACAAGCAAACAACCTGGTTAAGTCTGGATGGTTTTCAACTTGCTTGAACTTCTCACAAAAATGGTAGCATCCTACATCCTGGAAGTATGAGAGGATCACAGGAGAGGAAGTAATTTGAGTGGTGTATAGGGGCTCAAACCTTTTAGATCTTCCTCCATGATGTTTTGGATTGGTGGGAGTATGACTCTCATCACCACTAGTGTGACTATCACTTTCTGACATGATGGCTGATCCAAACAGCAGAAGGAACCTTGAGTTTTCTTTAGGGTATTTGGAGAAAAATAAGTGGTGGTGTAGGTCAAACTTTTGCAAAGAGGGAAGCTAGGGTGAGGACAGCTTTAAAAGCTTGGACTTGGTGGAAGAGGTCAGGTTTATGCAACTCAGTCTTATCTTTCTATGAAAACCAATATTTCTTATAACCCTAGTTCAAAGACAATGAAAATTTGTTTGTGCATAATCTAGGGTTTTGGTTAATCTCTAATCACGGATGACCTCTTTGATAATAAATATTTTGGAGAAGGAAAGAAAGGTTGACTAACATTGTTTCAATTTGTAGATGGTTTATGGAGGAAAAAAACCTATTTTGAAATCTTTGGCACAATGTTTTGAAGCGCTGCCAGGGGCGCAGAGCTTTCGCGTAGTGCCGGGCTGGTCGGGCCATCTGGGCGTAGTGGTGGGCATAAAAATAGGCTCCGGTGGTCGCTCCTGTGCCTCTGCGCAGCGCCAACCCAAGCGCGTAGTGCCACCCTATGAGCACGTAGCGCAATGTAATTTTACACTGCCTGTCTCACCTCTGCGCATAGCACCGGAGTCCAGGGGCGTAGCGTTGTGCTCAGCGCGTAGCGCCGTTCAAATTTTTAAAGTTTGCCCGAAAACTCAAGAACTTTCCTCTCAACGGCTTCTCCTCAGTAAAGTGAAAATGATGCATGGGGAAGGTTCACTTGGCCTTTATACTTTGTTTTGAAATTTTTAAAAAATCCCAAACCCACTTTTGTAAGGTTGAGGTTTCTTATCTTTTAATATGTAATTCTGTTGTGAATACCCTTTTCAAATATTTCTTGGAAAACATGTTTATTCCTGCCTTTACCAATCTTTTAGGGAGAAATATTTTTTGGCATGGAGGCCCTTTGTTGGGAACCTATCATTGAGATGCATAAATTGAGGTCACATTTTCCATTTCTTTGAAAATCACTCATAATCTGACCTTTTACCTTAAAAACTCTGTTTTTCTATCCTTTGGCAAAAAATGGTCTTCTTTGACCTGATACTCTTTGTCTTTCTTCTCCTAGTGTAGGTGAAGTAGTGCTATTTTGAAAAAAAAACCTTTAGGAGGAGGCTTCTGCTCTTGTCATCAATGTTTTGTTAATCCACCAAAGAAAACTTTGATACTCTTTTACCTATATGCTTGTTGTTTTTGTCTTGTTTGGGTCTTCTTCTTGGTGATGATTATGCCCTATTACTTTGCCTCCTCTGGTTGCTGAAGTTCATCTTGGCTAAAAAAAAACAATATGTGAACAAGGGTAGTTGTCCCTTGCAATGTTTGTACTCTGAGCCAAGGGGGGCCCCTTTGAGTGCAATCCTCTTTATGTAGGAAGGCATAACTTGTTAGGCACCAAATCCATCCTATAACTTAGTGAAACCTTTGGTGACCTAATGGGGACCTTTGGATTTGGATTTTGGATAGTCTTTTAGACTTTAGGGATTACCAAGTGTAAGATAGGACCTGTGATAAGCTTAGTGTGTTTTAAGACCTAGGATCTAGCATTTTGATTATCTAGAGGGTTTGTAGAGACAATCAGTGTCTGGGAATATTATGGAAGAGTCATCAAGATTATTGGATTAGTAGGTTTGATCAGTAGTAGGGAATCTTGTAGATGAGAAAAATAGAGGATTTGGGTCAAAAGGAAATATATGGTGAAAAATGAGTGACAGTTGGGGTAAAATAATATGGCTTGAACCCAGGATGCGTCTTCCAGGAGTGGTGGGCTAGTGATGGCTAGATAGGATGATGGAAAAATAGGAAAAAATTATCCTAAGGGTAATGAAGGCTGTGAGATTTCTATAACTCACAATGCTCATGAACTTTGTTTCTAGAAATCCGGAAACAATGCTTAGTCATCTTGAGGTATGAAAATTAGGGATGACTAACAGTGGCTCCACTTGGGGAGGGAAACTCCCTTTCAGGAGGTGTCCAGAACTTTCATATCTCTTGGTTTATGAAGATGAGTGCCTCATCCATTGGGCATATTTTTACCTCTTTCCCTTGCTGATTCTTGCTTGAAGCTGTGATCTTAGTAATATGAAAAAACATTATAAACATCAACATCATCTCTACCTACCCAACCTACTTGCCTAACATTTTTTCTTCCTTGGGTGTATTTGAACTGGCAAACCCTTGACATTATTTTTTGAAAACAAAAAACAAACTATCTAATTGTACCCTTATCTCTCCCAAGAGTTCAGATTAGGCTAATGAACTCTTTTATTCTCTACCTAGTGTACTTATTTGTCAAGATTAAGTTGTTTGAAAAACTTCATTCTCTAAGTTATAAACATGAAATTGAAAGCATGGTTCAAATCAGGATTTGGAAATTTGACTTACCATGAGTTGTGGCATGAGAACAAGCTGCACATAAACATTATTTTGCATGAAGTAAAACAAAAAGATAAGGGCTATGATATATCATTTGTTATGCATCCTCATCTTCCTCTTTGGTTCTGTTTTGAGCATGCGGAACCAGTATCTTTTCATTCCTAATCTATTTTCTTTTTATATGTCAAGTTTACATGATTTTGACAAGTTTTTCTTTCACTAACCTATCAACAACTAAATTGAAAACATGTACAGCCATGATTAGACTAGATGATTGAGCAAGACTTGTTTTTCAAAGACTAGTAGTGGCATTTAGACTTGCACGCTTTCAGCAACGTCATTTTTTGGTATGGGGTTGTACCTATCTCTTAATTCTTGCCCTCTTTTCCTCTTTTCTATTTTTTAGGTTTTTTGTCTTTATATCCTTTCATCAAACAATGGTATGTACAAGGAATGAGAATTTTTTCAACTAAGGTTCTTGACAAAAGTAATTTTTAAGCATCCTCCCATTTACAGGACCTCCAAACATTCCAGTTCCATCAAGTTCCTTCAGAAAGAAAGCATTGTTGCCTATCACCGAATAAATGATATAGGGACCTTTCCAAAGATTTTCAAACTTACCATGTTTTCCTTAGTCATCCCTTCTTGAATCCCATTTCAGAACCTTGTCTCCAATCTTGAAATCATTTGCTTTGGTTCTTCTATAAAATATTTTCTTGATTTTGTCCTGGATAGCTTGGGTACTTTTGTAAACTTCTTCTCTTGATTTCTGCAAATGAATGGTTTGGTTCAGCCTCCTCTACATGTCATTTTCTTCTGATTGAACCTCTTGAAGAAGCTTCATGACTGGGACTCCTAAATAGGTTGGAAATACTTCATCCATGCCATACACTAGTTGATAGGGAGACATACCAATAGATTTCTTGGTGGTTAGTCTATCAGCCCATAGTGCATGCAATAGTTTTCTATGCCATGCTTTTTTATTTTGTTCTAAGAGCTTCTTAATGATGTTTACCAAGCTCTTGTTGGAGGACTCAGCTAGTCCATTCCCTTGTGGGTAATAAGGAGTGGAGTGACCGAGGGTGATGTGGTATTTGTAGCAAAAGTCCACCATTTTCATAGCTGTAAAGGAAGCAGCGTTATCGGTGATGAACTTCTTAGGACAAAAAAACCTGGATAGGATGTTGGTTTCAAGGAATTTGATGATAACTAAATCAATGGCGTTTATAGAAGCGATGGCTTCTATCCACTTGGTGAAATAGTCGGTGGAAGTGAGGATACACTTATGTTGGGAAGATGAAGTTGGATGGATCTCTCCTATGAAGTCCAAACCCCACTGCTGAAAAGGGGCTTCAACACTGATGGGGTGCAAGGGTAAAGATAGGAGTTTTCTTTTGCCATCAAATATTTGGCATTTATGGCCAGTTGTGACTAGTTTGTGAGTATCGAAAAATAAGGTGGGCTAATAGTAGCCAGCTCTAAGGATCTTGCTGGCTGTGGTCTTCCAATAGAGGTGACCCCCACATTCTCCTTCATGTAATTCATGCATTATTTTCTCTGCATAATCTTCAAGCAAACATTTAAGAAGTAAACCAACAAAATTCTTCCAGTACAATACTCCATCTAAAATGCATAAATTTAATGTTTTCTATTTTGTGAGATATGGGAGAGTTTTGGACAGCTTGATCATTTTGGGCTCTTTCATCTCTTCAATGTTACACTCTTCTACATTTGTTTCATTGGATTCCATATTGGGTTTTTTAGTTACATCATTAAAATCAAGCAGCTCTTCTAGTGGTGTAAGGCCTCTTGGCAAGGTGTCATTTTTGTACTGCAAAATTTCAAATTATTTTTTATTAGAATTATCAAATAAATTTTCTACACAAGAGTTTTTAAGGTGGTTTATATCATCATCAAAGGGCAGCTATGTTTTGGAAGTTTCTTTTTCAGCAGAAGTATTTCTTTCAAATCTCAAACTCTATTTTATACTTGCAAAGTCATTTCTGGATTGCAGAAAATCATCTATTTGGTCATCATTGTCAAACACTTGCCAATGGTTTAGGTTGTCCAGTACAGTAGGCCTATTCTTTATTTTGATGAGGCATTGGTTCTCTTCATAAGGTAAAGAGAAATTTCTGGTAGCAAAGGCAAGCTCATTGGCAAGGCAATTTTGAGCCTGAGGGATGAAAGTGAGCTCATATTTCTCAAAGGTTTTGAGAAGGTTTTGGGAAGCATTTATATATTCCCTTAACCTAGGGTTCTTGGCTGAATACTCTCCCTTAATTTGATTTATGATTAGTTTTGAATCTCCTTGAACCAATATTTTCTTAGCTTTGAGGTCTTTGATTAGGTGTAAACCAATAAGGAGAGCCTCATATTATGCAACGTTGTTGGTGCATTGGAAATCTAGCCTATAGGAATGGCATTTATTTGTGTTGTGGAACCAAACCCCTGCTCCTGAACCAGCCTTACCATAGGAACCATCAAAGCTTATATGCCAAAGGGTGTCAATTTCAGTTTTTTCAACATTCTGCACTTTGGGGCTGTTAGGATTTGGGGTGTCATTTTCTTAGTCAGAGGATGGGCTTGGTTGTTCTGAGGGGCTTAGTCCTTTCTCCTTGTCATATATTTGTTCATCTATGTCATTTTCATTGTATAGGATGAAGGAGTCAAGGTCTGAGTGAATGGAATAAACCAGTGTGTTATTTGGCCTAACTATGTTACTCACCATGTATTTCATGTGGGATTCCTGGTATAATCTCCTTGTTTGATTGAACACTGGAATGGTGGCACAAGTCATGCCCATTTGAAGGCTTCCCTGGAGTTTGGCCCCCATGATCTAGATAAAAGCATGCCATATTTTGGGGGGATGTCAGCCACAACTATATCAATGACTAGACTTTTAGCAGGAATTTGTGCCAGATTGACACACAGATCCTTGATTAGGCCTAGACACTTGACCCTATTGGAATCAAAAGAGTACAAATATTTGTAGGGATTTGTGATCTCTAAGCCCAATCTCTCCATCACAACTTTTTGCATGAGGTTGTGTGAGGCACCAGAGTCTAACATAGCATTATGTAGAATTTTATCATGTATGTTCAAAATTACATAGAAAGGAGGGACATCTCCTTCTTGATATTTTCCCTCTACTTCAGGACCAAACAACAATTCTGGTTTACCATCAGTTAAGTTTAAAGTATCGGTATCACTCCCTATATTTAAAACTTTGAAAATCTGGGATCTATATACCTCTTGGGTTACCATCTCAGTGACGGGTATGGTTATCTTGATATTTGCAATCTCCCCCTCAAAACTGAAAGGTGTAGGTGTATTTGTTGCATTTACATTAGTTTTATCAGCCATGAACTTTTCTACATTTTTAATTTGCTAATTCTGATTTAATGGTTTGGAAAGCAGGATTTTTTCAGGGCCACTAGTTGAAGTACTAGGGAAGTTTGAATCTTTGTTAGGTTGACTAGTCTTTGGTATGTTTGGTTCATTTTTCCTAGCCACAGTATTTGTATTTTCTGCTGTCTTTTTAGGGATAGGTTCAGAGGTTTTTCTTACAGAAGTGTTTGGCTGATTGGTTTTAGGAATATCTTGATTCTTTTTACTCCTAAGGTCATACTTCCTATGGACTTCCATTATGGCATTCTAAAATCCTAATTTATAGTCTTCGAAATCTTCATATGATTTCTCATGAGGTTTTGAGGAAAACATCGTTTGTTCTTCTTCGGTAAGGAATGTGTTATCCTCATCATCCGAACCTATGACATTTACATGGTCTTCTTCCAACTGCTCAGGCTCTCTTTCTTCTTCATCTAGATAGTTGTCTTGGAAGGGGGGTCTGATTTGTTGGTCACTCTCTCTTTGTCTGACTGGAGGAGGGTCTCTTTTAAAAATTTTATTTTTATTCCAGTTTTGAAGATTGACTTGATTTTCCCTAGGAGGTGTTCTCTCATTCAAACTGAATTTTTCCATCATCCTCTCCATTTTTCTAACTATGGAGTCAATTTTGGTGTCAGAAGAGGAG
This sequence comes from Pinus albicaulis, assembly GCA_034641835.2. NCBI lineage: Eukaryota > Viridiplantae > Streptophyta > Pinopsida > Pinales > Pinaceae > Pinus > Pinus albicaulis. The sequence continues at coordinate 696,045,888 of CM076575.1, forward strand.
GGTGCAGGTGTTGTGTCATCTTTATAAGTCACCCTTTTTTATAATCTTTCCCTAGCCCTTCTCTCAATCAAATTGGCCTCTACACTCACAACCCCCTTTTGCATGTCTTCTAGAGTTAGGTAATCTCTCTCCCTTAGTTGATAGGCCATATTAACATCAAAGCCTTCAGGATATTTCACCAAGGCCAAGCCTTGTGGAGGTTTTATGTGAGGTGGGAGAGCAGTGTAAACACTGTTAAATCTAGTAGAGTAGTCACGAACACTTTCTCTCGGATTTCTCTTAAGATTGTTATACTCGGACAAAATTTGGAGGGTGTTCTTCTTGATTTCCCATTTGTCCACAAAGGTTTGGTATAGAGTAGGGAGATCCTAAATGCTATTGGGAGGTAATTTTTTAAACCATTTCTTGGGTTCTCCCCCTCGGCTTTGAGCAAAAATCCTCATTTTTATGGTTTCTTCTTCTATCTCCATATAGTCAAAAGAATCATTAATTATATCTACATGTTTTTGAGCAGTGATGGATTCAGTCCCTAAGAAGTGAGGGATTTTGGACTAATAGTCATTTGGCAGAGGTAATAGTGGTTGTTGTAGAGCTAGTGGAGCGTACCAGGCTGCCATGATGGGAGGGAAAGGAAACAAGGGTTGATTTACAAGGGGAGGATTTGTGAGAGGTGGAGGAGGATGGAGTGAGGAGGTTTGCACACTGATGGTAAGGATGGGTGTAGCTGAGGTACTTGGACTGGAAGACTGATTCTGAGTATATTTGAGATGAAAAGGGGTGCGGTGATGGAGAAGCTGAAAATCAAGTGGAGTGGAAGGAGAAGCTTCTCTACTAGAGCTTTGCTGCAAATCTATGGGCTCAAAGTCAGCTTGGTCAACCCTACTTTGTGATTTGGCCCTGAATAGGTTCTTGGTGTGGTGAAAATCAAACTGAGGATCTTGTGAAATTGTAAGGTGTTCTGGTGCAAAAATTTCTCTATGGATGGTCCTAACAGTGGGTGAGTTTCCATCTTTATGATTTTGCCACAAAATATTTTCTGAGTTGTCAAATATGGTAGGAGGATTTGGGTCTGGGTGTGATCTGGTATAGATCCTTCGTGAAGCCAGATCTCTCTATTCACACAAGGTACAAATAGGCCTTAAAACTATTTTGTACTGATTTGACCCAATCCTAGAACAACCTATGGGACTAGTGGGATGAGGAAGGCCTACTAGAGGCTTAGTGGAGTCGCCAGGTGGATTTGTTTTTGAAATTTTGAGGATATGTATACAATGGTCCACCACCAAGTTCTTGATAAAAAATAAATCTAGGGAGTAATTTTTTTTTTGGGTTTTTAGTTTCTTTATGCAGCCTCAAGGTAAATGAGTACTCCCTATCTAAATCATCATCTTTCCAGGATGGTGAAGTAATTAGTTTCTACTCTGGCTATAGGTTGTTTTTTAAGTGAAACTGGGGATGGATGTGAGTCTACAAGAGTTTGTCAGGCTACTATGAACTCAGTCCCACCGTGATCGCCATTATGTTAGCTCCCCGTAATTTGCTAGATTGATTGAGATACAAAGGTACAGGGTAACATCAATCCAAGCTTTGGAATCCTAGGACCTAGCCTTCCTAGATTCGAAGAGGGATCTCTCTAGTAGGTGCAAAGATGTGAACATGTTTGCTGATTAGGGTTGATTTTGGGCTAGATGTTAAGTGCAGGGTATATTGATTTTTTTTGTTTGGGTATGAAGCTCAAATAGATTTTAGATAGGAAACATGGAAGATTGTCAATTCATTGGGAAATGGAGTCTAACAAGGTCTAGATAAGTTCATAAATGGAGTGAAGAGTATTTTCAGGGAAATTTTACTTGGTTGGTGGATCTTTTAAGGTTTTTGAAGGATTATGAGATGGATATTAAGTTTTAAGAACAAAGCTAATAAAGGCAGGAAACTGAATCCTTATGTGCTTTGTGAACTGAGAGAGTTAGAAGATTTGTAAGTGCAAAAAGAGAATCAAAAGCATAAGCAAAGCCTAATCTATTTGATTTCAAACTGAAAATAGATAATCAACTAAGACAACAATCAGATAAAACATAGAAAGGAAAAAACTTGTCTAATCTTTCAAATATTTTATTATCAAGAGTAGAAAAACATTTAAGATGCACGAATAACTATACCCATCAAAAGAGAGAAAACCCTAACATTCACAGTTACAGCTATGAAGGTTCCTTGAAACAAATTCAGCTAAGTGAAGGCAAAGAGCATGGTCAAGACAGACTTCTTTGACAAACCCTAGGCAAAGCTACTTCAAAAGATGATTTCAGGAACAAAGTATTTCAGTGGCAACAATATGCAGGGCTAACCATAAATCATAATTGATACTAACTGATCTAAATCATTTAAGAAATGGACAAACTAAGAACTTCTTAGAGAGCAAGAAATGAATTCCCTAACATATCTCAGTAGAAGAAAACATTAAGGAAGTGAAGGAAACAAACAGATCTAAGGTGCCATTAGCAAGCATAACTTAGTCTACTTTTTTTTTCCTACTGCAGCATAGCAAGATGGAAAACATAATGGAAAACTAGAAAATATAAACAAGAGAAAAATTCACCATCAACTAGGCCTATGGATCCTGCAAACAATCCTTCTCCATCCACAAGAAAATCAGACCAATCATGAGCTCCAAGACATCAATTTCTCATCAAAGGCTTCAAAGGGCTATGTATTACTCAAGAATAAGTCATCAAAATAAAAAAAAAACATACAAGAGCCTCATGCTCTATTTATGGAGCAAATGAGGAGGTGGAAACCCTAAGAGGCTTCCAGAAACCCTAATTCAGCCATAAATGTCATAAATGTGCTTAATGACCATGCAAGGCCCAAGACACATAAGAGATAAGGAAATAAATGAAACACACAAAAACATAACTCCCTAATCAAATCAAGAGTTTTTTATCCAAGAAAATATTAAAAAACTAATTTTCCATTAATTTGTGTCTTTTGTTGACTTTTTGGCAAAAAGCTATCTCTCTGCGTAGCTCCATATTAGCAAAATTTGGGGTCTGTTGCAGCTGAGTTTTGGACCCCTTCCCGGCATCAGATTCGTGCCCGTGATGGCTTGTTGGAAATATTGGAGAGTATAATTTCCAGAAATACTTGAGTTGTACTGAATGGATTCCATTTACCTGCTCAAAAATCAAATCTGCCATGACTTCTCAACGCGCAGCGCCAGGCCTGAAAAGGAGGCAGAAAGGTCATTTTGAGGTGTTTTTTGACCTTTTGAGGGGGAAAAAATGCTCCAAATTATCTGAATTTTTTTGTGGAGACTGCTGGAGACATGGAAAACCCAAAAATATAAACTTTAGCAACTTAGGATGCCCCAAAAAAAAGCGTAGCGCCTAGGGTGTTGCGCTTATAGGGGCCCAAATTTGGAAAAAACAAAAGTGTCTGGATTTTCTTCAAAATTGGTGGGTAGACCCCTCAAGGGGTTTTAGAAACCTGCTAAGAAGCATCAGCTAGGATCCTGAGGCTGTCATGAACTTTGGGCCTCTTTAGATCTTCTAGCTCTAGGAGGGCTTGCCTCAATTTAGCATTGGCAATCATGCTCTTCCTTGCATAATGTTTGACCATTTTCTTTTGCAAGGCAAGGCCCCTCTTGACCTCTTTGAAATGTTTATGCTCCTGTTTGTAATAGTAGATGACCCTTTGTGCTCTTTAAAAATCCTTTTCCCATTCTCGAAGCTGGGCATCTTTTTCTAGGAGGAGTAATTTTGTGTTTATCCCTTGGTCTTCATTGTCACTGTCTAGATCAACAAAGAGAGGGCCTTGAGAAACCTTTTTAATCCTTTTACTCCTCCTGACTAGTGCCTTTGGCTCAACACTCTTAATTTTTTCTTTGCCTTTGTCCGATTTTTTGATATTTTGTGAGGAGGTGGCCCTTTGCCTCTTAGAGGCAGCAAACACACTCCTTTTCCCTTTATGATAAGTGCATGAGAGAGGGGAAATCATGGGAGTCTAAAAGGAAATGTTGACATCAGTTTGTCCTTCACTATGCTCTGATTTTTCTATGTCTTCTATGGACTGATCTTTGTCAAGACAGTCATGACGGCTGTCATGACTGTCATGACTCTTTCTTGGACTGTTTTGGGCACTTAGATAGCTTCCTTCCTCATCTGGTTGTTCTTCTTCTTCACTGTTTTCCTCTTCTTCCTCATTTTCATCTTCCTCTTCATCATCATGTTCACTTTCCTCTTGTTCATCTTGCTGCCCTTGGCCATTGCTGCTTTCTTCTTGGCCACTTTCCTCTTCCTCATTTTCTTCTTTATTTTCCTCTCCTTCATCATCATTATCTGTCTCATCTTCTTCCTCACTGTTACCTCCTACTTGCCCTTCACTAGGGCTATTGTCAGCCTCTTCACTTGGTAAATCAGGGGAGGAAGTAATAGGTGAAATTATTTGTGGAGAAGGCACGTGGGGAGATGATGGCTGTGTGGAGGTGGATGGTTGTGAAGTGGAAGGAAAGCTCTGCTGGATGAAGGCTCGGGGGTCTAAAAACACATCATGTGAGATGAAGGTCTCCCAAGATATACCTTTTTTCTCTAGTTGGTATAGGACAATCATCTTGATCAGGGAGTGATGAAAGGGGCTAGGCATTTGGTGGTCATAGCTTTTCCTCTTGACAGTAGAGGCCATTTTATTAATACTCCAGAAAAGGTAATAAGGTAGGTTCATCATTTTGACTTTGGTGAAATGCATTAGCAATCTGATATGATATGAGTAGAGCCGGGAATACCTTCCCTCACATGTGAAGAAACTAATAATATGCCTCATTAATGCTGCATACCTTTCCAGCAGATAAGAAAAAGGAAAAATAGCCTTGCAATTTTGCTGACAGGTGGGTTTCAAATAAGGCCCATAATAACTCAAATCCAATTTCTTTCATTTGAACCAAAGCTCACCAACATCTGGTATGCCGGTTGATTTGGAAATGATTTCAGATGAAAGCTCAAATTGGCCCCTGCTAGATTAACTTGGTGGTTTTGTAAGCTACAAGAAAAAAACCCAGTTAATTCTGGATGGTTTTCAACTTGCTTGACCTTCTCACAAAAATGGTAGCTTCCTACATCCTAGAAATATGAGAGGATCACGGGAGAGGAAGTAATTTGAGTGGTGTCTAGGGGCTCAAACCTTTTAGCTCTTCCTCCATGATGTTTTGGCTTGGTGGGAGTATGACTCTCATCACCACTAGTGTGACTATCACTTTCTGACATGATGGCTGATCCAAATAGCAGAAGAAACCTTGAGTTTTCTTTAGGGTATTTGGAGAAAAATAAGTGGTGTAGGTCAAACTTTTGCAAAGAGGGAAGCTATGGTGAGGAAAATTTTCAAAGCTTGGACTTGGTGGAAGAGGTCAGGTTTATGCAACTCAGTATTCTCTTTGTATGAAAACCAATCTTTCTTATAACCCTAGTTCAAAGAAAATGACAATTTTTTTGTGCATAATCTAGGGTTTTGGTTAATCTCTAATCACAGATGACCTCTTTGATAATAAATATTTGGGAGAAGGAAAGAAAAGTTGAATAACCTTGTTTCAACTTGCAGAGGGTTTGTGGAGGCAAAAAACCGATTTTGAAACCTTTGGAACAATTTTTTGAAGCGCTGTCAGGGGCGCAGTGCCAGCGCGTAGCTCCGGGCCTGTCGGGCTGTCTGGGCATAGTGCTGGGCGTAAAACCAGGCTCCGGTGGTCGCTCCTGTGCCTGCACACAGCGCCACCCTGCGAGCGCATAGCACAATGTAATTTTACACTGCCTGCCTTGCCTCTGTGCGTAGCATCGGAGTCCAGGGGCGTAGCGTCGTGCTCAGCGTGTAGCGCCTGTCAAATTTTTACAGTTTGCCTGAAAACTCAAGAACTTTCCTCTCAACGGCTTCTTCTCCTCGGAAAAGTGAAAATGATGCATGGGGAAGGTTCACTTGGCCTTTATACTTTGTTTTGAAAAAAATTAAAAAGCCCAAACCCACTTTTGTAAGGTTGAGGTTTCTTATCTTTTAATGTGTAATTCTGTTGTGAACACCCTTTTTAAATATTTCTTGGAAAACATGTTTATTCCTGCCTTTGCCAATATTTTGGGGAGCAATATTTTTTAGCATGGAGGCCCTTTGTTGGGAGCCTATCGTTGAGATGCATAAATCGAGGTCACATTTAACCTTTCTTTGACAATAACTCATAATCTAACCTGTTACCTTAAAAACTCTGTTTTTCTATCCTTTGGCAAAAAATTGTCTTCTTTAACCTGATACTCTTTGTCTTTCTTCTCCTAGTGCAGGTGAAGCAGTGCTATTTTGAAAAAAAAAACCTTTAGGAGGAGGCTTTTGCTCTTGTCATCAATGTTTTGTTAATCCACCATAGCAAACTCTAATACTCTTTTACCTATATGCTTGTTGTTTTTGTCTTGTTTGGGTCTGCTTCTTGGTGATGATTATGCCCTATTACTTTGCCTCCTCTGGTTGTTGAAGGTCATCTTGGCTAAAAAAAAACAATATGTGAACAAGGGAAACTATCCCTTGAAATGTTTGTACTTTGAGCCAAGGGGGGCCCCTTTGAGTGCAATCCTCTTTATGCAGGAAGGCATAACTTGCTGGGCACCAAATCCATCCTATCACTCAGTGAAACTTTTGGTGACCTAATGGGGACCTTTCGATTTGGATTTTGGATAGGCATTTAGACTTTAGGGATTACTAAGTGTAAGATAGGACCTGTGATAAGCTTAGTGTGTTTGAAGACCTAGGATCTAGCATTTTGATTATCTAGAGGGTTTGTAGAGACAACCAGTGTCTGGGAATATTATGGAAGAGTCATCAAGATTATTGGATTATTAGGTTTGATCAGTAGTAGGGAATCTTGTAGATGAGCAAAATAGAGGATTTGGGTCAAAACGCAAGACATGGTGAAAAATGAGTGACAGTTGGGGTAAAATAATATGGCTTGAACCCAGGATGGGTCTTCCAGGAGTGGTGGGCTAGTTATGGCTAGATAGGATGATGGAAAAATAGGAAAAAATTATCCTAAGGGTAATGAAGGCTGTGAGATTTCTAGAACTCACAATGCTCATGAACTTTGTTTCTAGAAATCTGGAAACAATGCTTAGTCATCTTGAGGTATGAAAATTAGGGATGACTAACAACTTGCATGATTCTTGATGACCCGGATGGATATTATGGGTACATGGTGGTTGGAGAGGTCATCTATTATTATGGTAGAGTTTTCTTGACTAGAGTTTCTGAGCTAAGGAGGAAGCTACTACATGCAACACATGTGGACTTTCTTTCCATGCACTTTGATGCATTCCATTCTTTGATGGAGGAGTTCACTTGGGAGGGCATCCATAAGGATATATATCAAAATTTGGAGAGATGCATAGCTTGGATGGTGATAGAGAGGATTTTGTAGCCACTTCCCTACTCATTGGGTGTCAGGGAGAGCTTTCAGTTGAGCCATTTCAGCTCAATGACCAAAGTACATAGTAGAGAAGGTACATTTTTGCATTATTACTTGTACTTATTTACTTTATATGAGCAGAATATTGTACCAAGGAGGATCCTTCCTGCTTGTATATTGTATTTTCATGTACTTGAGGACATTTGCAGCAGTGTTGTTGGCCATTCTATCGGTGGTTTTTGGGGGAAGCCACATGATTCTTGGTGTGCACCATTGACAGCACATTTTACATTCATGATTCCAACTTATGGGATGATTGTGGTAGAAAAAAAGTGGCTGGAAGGGCACTTGTTATTTTTTTTTTGAGGTAGGCAAGGGATGCACTGCGCTGGTTCCATGTGTGGAACTATGATCCACTTTCTGGTTGTCATATGGCAGCTTGTTTTCATTGGTTTTTGCTTCCATATATTGCTGATATTCTTATGTTCATGGGGATCTTTGTTTGGAGAGTGGGACAAGAGTTGGAGGTGCCCATTGGGAGTATGATTCTCCCTACTTTACATGTTTTATGTTTCAGGAGAAACAATGGGCAAACCATGACTGCCATACTTCATCTCTTTTCTTCATGTGGGAGGAGCCATTTGGAGAACTTGAGTTCTTGGAGGAGCCACTTCATGGCTGATTTGTTTTGTGGGGTAACTTGGGCCATTCTTGGAGGCCATGAAATTTCAGCCCAAGATCAGCAACAGCCCCATACTTACCATAAATAGAGAGAGAAACAACTTGGATGGGAATATCTAATCTCTCCATGTAGCCCCAACACATTGCATAAACCGGGGGTTGAGGACTTCTTTGATGAGCTACCTAGAAGGGTTCATTTAATTTGGATGATAGCATGGGTATGGAAGACTCTCATTGGGGATGAGATTCCCTATGTTTATCATCACTACTACCTTGAGGAGGCCATTGGACAACAAGAAGGTTTCCACTTACACCTTCCATTTTCTCATGATGTACACCATTTGGTTTTCCATGCTTGGGAGGAACCATTGGAGTGTAGATTCATTGCAGATTATGTTGAACTGTGGTGGGAACTATTGATGAGGAGGCCAAAAGAAGAGGAAGGGAGGAATTTTTCTCCACCTTTAAAGTTTCTTGAGGACAAGCAACATTTTTGAGGGGAGGACTGTAATATTCCAAAAATTTAGCCTTCATATAAATGGAATATTATAGTTTTTTTATCACTAGGTAGGTGAATATGTGGGTGGGGAGGCTCATAAAACCCCATTAGAAGGAATAATAACACTCCTAATGTGAAAGGAGGAAGAATAAGCAGCTGGATTAAGAACCTTTGGGTGTGAACAGGGATTGGATCATGTTGATTCAGTCAACTTTTACCAAATCAACAACGTTGTCATGGAGGAGTGGCCTTTATGATAAGACAACGCAGTTTTAGTGGATGACAACTTGCATGAGCTTGGTGGCAAGTATGGATGGGACCCAATGTGAGTAGGCTCTCATGTTATATATGGAGGGGAAGGAAACCATTTTTATTCATGTTTTTATATTATCATTTGATATTGGTCTGCTTAGACTTTGCTCCCTCTTGCTATTTAGCAGGGTTGCAGTGTTGTTTAGCACAAGGGTGTTCCTGATCGAGAATCCCTACCTCATCCTCAAGGAAGGAGAGGTTGTTTGAGCTAAATTTCCTCATTCTAACATTCTATCCAAGCTACCTCCTTCAGCTACAACGCATTTTCTGTTTAGAGTTGGGTTCTGTTGCAGGGTGCAGTAAAGGAGGACCACATAAAGCTATTACTGGGCTTGTTTTTCAGTGGGGAGGTAGCCTATTCATTGGAGGATCAGCAAGGATAGATCCTAGGAATATTTTCACATATTTGGCATTAGGAAAACCATCTTCCATCCCTCACAACGTATTCACAATTCTGAACTGTGTTATTTTTGGAGGCAATTGCAGTGGAGGTTTCAGTGCTTGATTTGGAGGAGAGAGATCTCCAATTTTTGAGCTTATTTTCCAGTGAGGGGACCAACCCTTCACCTATTGATTTGATTGGGTGTTTTCACAGCTGATAGATCATTTCTTCAGCCCCATATCAACATTCATTTCCAGGGAGTGCGTAAGTCAGGCAGTAGAAATGCAATGGGCAACTGAAAAAAGGTCGAAAATCCAAACTTAAAATCTAGCCAAAATATTTCAGGGTTTTTCTGGGTTGTTTTAGTAGAATCCATGTTTAAAAGAGTAGATCATTATGAGAACTCTAAGAGCCTTCTGCACATGGTTCTTCTCCATACTAACAGTAGTTTCCAACAACAACAGTAGTAGCAACACACATTTCCAGTGCTTTGTTTCTTTGGTGCATTTCAGCCATCTTGTGGCTTGAGTGCATTCCTTTTGGAGCACTATGTACTTTCATTTGATTTTGATGTATAATGATATGAATTAGCTATTTTCTGCCCATATTTATGATGTTTTGATTTATTCCTGCATTTTTCCAGTTCTACATGTTTAATTCTTATTTTACCGTAGTTGGAATTGTGCATATGTTCTATATATTTGTCTTTCCCATTTGGGAATATTACACTGAGTGCCTAAGATCCGCAACACTGTTGTGGCTACAACCCATGTCTCTAATCACTCCAAGTCACTGATCGGGATGGTCGTGCCCTTTGTATGACCACCAAGTCAGAAATGGCACTCCAAAAAATCTCTTATATGCCTCCCACAAGGGATCACTGGTTGTATATCCCCGACCATCCCCAAGGGGGGTAGTCCGGTCAAAAAATAGATTTCTTGGGTTATGAGCTCCATCTTGTGCCCCTGCACTACAAAGGCCTCTTGGTATGGATCCCAGTAGGTCATAATCCTTGATATTTAGGGTTCACCTACCCTCATTAGTGGTTTCTCTAACAACTTAAGCACCCCATAACAAGTTAATGCTCCTCTCACTTCTTGGTTCCCCTCAATCTTAGTCTGAAGAGTATCCAATTCTTGTTCATGCCAATCAAAATTTGACTCTGCCATTCCTGTAAGCACCATAATTTTTTTTAGCTCAAAGATAAATATCCACATCAAACCAACTTGTTCTCAACCCTCACCGGGCCAACAGACCAGTTCACTCTTTCAGTTCTGAGTGCAATTTTTTCTCTAAAAAATGTGATCTTGTAGTTTTTGGGCCCACATCTATGATCCAGAGCACAAAACATGCCCCATAAACTACGATGTGACTGTAAGGATGTAAAAAAATCTCCCATAGAGTTCTGAGACCCTAATCTAAAAATGTAATCTGATGGAAATGCAGAGTAAGGTTAGGCCACCTACCTCCAACCCATGGATCCTTAGCAAAATTATTCAGTGGAGGCTGAACATTTTGATCATCAGGATTTATTCTTGGGAATTGTAAAATTTGTTGAGGTTGAAAGAGTCTCCTAAAAGGAACCTGATTTTTGTTTCCTTCATTTTGAATGGGCCTAGTAGCAGTCCTATTTTCTAACTCCAGTTTTGTCATTTTGGAAGCAAGATCTTTAATCAAATTAGACATTTGATCAAGATTTTATTTAGTTGTGAATGTTTTATAGGAGGAAGATTGTTTCTCCTCTTTCATTTTCTTCTTATCCTTTGCTCCCTTCCCCTCTTCAATTTTCAGTTTGTTTGAGGCCATAAGATTGGAATGCACTCCAATAGTAGCCTCCTGCATACCTACCAATGTTTATGGCTTCTCCGCTATCAACCACAGTGAAAAATTCGAGTCTAAGGCATTGGAAAATGTTATCATGGTTGTGCTTTCAGGAGGTTTGACTTCTACAGGAATCTTTTGATAGACTTTATTGAATATCTTTGTAAATTTTGGCAATGATTTAGTAGTATTCTTCTTTAAAGCTCAAGACTTTGCAAGGTAATACAAGTAATCCTTATGGTCACCCCATTTCTTTACAAACTCTTCCTCCAAATAATCTATTCATGTTATTGAATTTGGTGGAAAATTTTTGAACCAATTACGAGCTTATCCATCCATGCTATGAACAAAGAGTCTTGACCAGACATCTTCATGTTCAATGCTTTGGTTATCTGCATAACTGTAAAATGAAGCTAGGTGTTCTTCAAGAGATCCTCCTTCTCCCTCCCCTGTGTATTTGGGAAAATATTTCAGATAATCCCCTTGAGGAAGAGGATGCAAATGTTGAGGAAGAGCGAGTGGTGCATATATTGCAACAACAATCTGCTACATCCTAGTAGGGGGAGGTTGGGCCATGAACTGCTGAGGTAAAAATAGTGGAAAACTTGCTGATGTAGATTTTTGAATGCAAGAAATTACAGTTTGTGGAGTTTGTACTTGTTTTGGAATTGCAGAAGATTGAAATTCTTGGGCTGATTCTTCAGGCTTTAGAGTTGAAAATAATGGATTTTCATAGAAATGGATAGAAGAAGGCTTTATTTCCACCTCTTGAGGAGAATCAGATTCACATGTAGATTCTTGAAGGATTGGTGTAGCTTCAACTTTGTTCTGCTGAGCTAAAAAGTCAGAGAGATTAAAAGTCAAGTTTTCAAGAAGGTTACCTTGGGCCTTGTTGAGAAGAGGATGAGCCAATAACTGGATTTTGAGACAAAGGAAAATACTCCTATTGTGGGATAAAAGAGGAATTATATTCAGGATGAGTTTGAAGAAAGCTTAGATTATTTTAATATCTTCTTCAGTTAAAATAGCCCTATCTAGGAAAGGTGCAATTTTCAATACTTGTTCTAATTCCCATTCTCTCAACACAAAGGCTTCTAACCTTTGGTTTTTCTCATTGACACCTAAAGCTTTTTATTTTTCTTCTTTCACTGGAATAATACTTTTTTATGATTTACTAAGTGATTACTGAGAGATACTTTCAGCTGAATCTGTAATATACAAAAATAAGGGATTTCTACAACAATAAGAATATCTTAAGATATTCTAGAGTTGGAGATGCAACAATGTAAAAAACATATTGGAGTAGCAGCGTTATATCAATATAAAAATCATGAGAAGATCCAAATAGCCATGAAATTGATCTTATGGCAGAAAATGTATACAAATACTTGAGGTAATGATCACTCAAGCCAGGCAATGCAAGCCTCAATAGAACATGTACAAGAAAATGAAGAACACTGCTACACATAGAAAGCCCAAGGCTATGACTGTGAAGTTTATAGGAGGCACTGCTATAGAAATAATATCAATACATATATATGGAAATTTATGGTTCAAATAATGTGGGGAGCAAAGCTCTAACCCCTGAAAAACAATATCAAGCCAATCCTAGAAGGATTTGTTGTAGTATACAAAATGGAAAAAATGCTAGAGTAGCAGGGCTGAGTAGCAGCTGCAACTCAAGAACTGGATGGCGATGGCTGTAGATGATACACAAGATGAATGCACCTCCTCCAATGGATCTTCCAAGTGAAAGGTTGATCCTAACACTGAAGATCTGACCCTCCAAACAATACTGCAAACCCTCACTGCAGATACACGCTGAAAATAACACAGTCTAAGAGAGGGACTGCACGTAGATAATGGAAATGGTTGGCCTGGTGCAAAAATTTATGGGAATTAGCTCAAAATCTCCCTCACTGATCCTCTAAAGGAAATGAGACTTTCTCCTCTGAAAAATAAGCACATGAAGTGGTGTTCAGTAACCTCCACTGCAACACCCTTCAACATAACTAAGCTCTAAATAGAAACTGCGTTGTAGCTGAAGGAGGATGCTTGGCCTCAAGCTTGAATGTGGAGAAATGGAGATCAACACTTCTCCAAGAGGCCTCTTAAGGAATGAGAGGGAATTCCTAAACAGGAATTCCTTGTGCTAAGCAGCACAACAACTCTGCTAAACAGCAAGAGAATGCAAAAAGTCTAAACAGACCATAAAATCAATAATCCATATCATGGATAACAATGGCTGCCTTGACCTCCTCTTAAACAAGTGAAAGCCCTCTCTCCATGGGTCCCACTCATTAGGGTTTCCTCCACCAAATAACCATCTTCCCATTCATATTGTGTTGTCTATCAAATTGTTCTCCACCTCCTATCCCAGCACTGTTGACTTGGTCAAACTTGACCTTGTCTCCATGCAAATGTCCTCTTTCACACTTGAGGGTGTGAAATACAGCTCCAAATGATGATCCCCTTTCATACTATGAGGTATTTTATTCATTATTTTATTATGCATGGGCCTCCTTACCCAATTATTCATCTCCTAAGTGAAATCAGCAAAATTTAATATTCTAATTTGCTGCATGCAAATTTTGGTATATTACGGTCCTCCCCTCCCAAATGTTGCTTGTCCTCAAGAAACTGCAAGGATAGAACTGAGAAGTTGCCTCTCAAGGCATGGATACTGAAAAGTATTAAGAAAAAATCTTCCCCCAAGTGGATTCTCCATCCCCAAGCAATCATCCATACAAAATGAGTCACCTCCCAACATGGCAACTCCTGAAAATGCTCCTCCACCTTGAGCTCATGCAATGTAGGTGGGCTGAAAATCTGAACATGGTAGACATAGGAGCCTACCCCATGCTGTCCTCCTCTCCACTTATGATAAGTGTAGAACAGATGTTGATCCTAGGCTGCAAAATAATTGCCCTCAAGTGGCAAGATAAAGGCTAGATCTCCAAAGATCTTCTCTACAATGTTGTGAATCAAGCTCGCCCAAATCATCCCATATGTGATGGATAGGAAATCATCACCATGTGGAATCCCATCAATCACATGGCCCACCTCAACAAAAGGAAACAAGTGTTTGGTAGTGGTGGCCATATCTCCTCTCATGCTCCCATTAGAACATGCAATGCAGAAAGTGTGGGAATCCTCTCCCCCAAAGGATACACCCAACTCATGTGTCTATCTCCCAATCATGCTTCCAATACAAATAAGATCAATATCAAAAAATTAAATCATGATCAGCATCAAAATAAGGAAAATTCTGAAGGTCTCATGTAGTGCAAGAAGGTACCAACAATTTTCCCAATAGTGACAACGCAGTTTCCCAAACTGCTGCTTCAGAAAATTACATGGAAAGTTGTTTTTTGTTACATGGATAATTATGTATGTCATGACATCTACTAATAAATAGAAAATGGATAGGTACATAAACTAAACATAAATGAAATAAAACACTTTCCCAAGGCCATATAAGAGATGGATGTCTCCATCATACAATTTGGCCCAATGTTGACCATGGAGCTCAATGAAAAGCTTGCCCTCTTGTGGAGCAATGCACTGAATATGAATGGTAAGAGTATCCAAAGATTGTGTTAGATAATCCATGGATGCAAAAAAAATATTCTTACCATGTTTTAAGAGCAAGATGATGCATATGTATATGAATTATTCCTCCATAGTGGTATGACACACTCCCATGAAGAGGAATGAACCATATGCTGCATGAAGATCACCCTTCTTATACTTGGAAATCCAAGTTAAGAAAATCATATCTGTATAATAGATGTTTCCATCCACTACTCCATCACTCTTACTTCCTCCTTGCTCACCAAGTGCATCAATGGTGAAGTGATCCTATAGACACTCCTTCAATAACCCTAAGCTCACAAGTGATAGCATTGTTGGCTTATGCAAATAAGCTCTTGCCAACTCATAGCTCCATTCTTTGACATGCTCCTTGTCAAAAACATCTCCCATAATGCTGTTACACATAAGAAGTTCCTCCCAGGGTGGAAGTACCTCTTGATCATCTAAGGCCAATGAGTAGCCCCTTTGCACCATGATAGTGCCATCTCCTACTCCTACAACATCATGCAAAGTGTGAGAGCAAATTTTCCCTTGCTCTCCCAAGAACAACCAAAGCAACAAAATATTTTTCTGCCTCCTCATACTTTCATCATACAATTCATGTGATGAAAGCATAATGAATGATATGAAGGTCACATCAACACCATGCATCCATACTCTTTGCTGCTTCATGATGCAAGTATCCTGCCACATCTTCTTCGTCCACTTACCCTTAGAAAGAGTATATGCCAAGTGATGGCCAAACTCCTTCAAGAGTAACCAGCGCAGCCAAGCCTCCTACTTCCTGGTATCATAAATTTGCAAGTAGCTCACTAGATTCTTGCTCTCCATCCACATCCACTCAACCACTTGTGGATGTCTCTGTCCATCCTCCATCTGGGTACTCCTCCCATGAGGGTTATCATCTTCCCAAATCAGATTTCTGTCTTTGCATTTCATGGGACATTGAAATGTAATCTTCTCAAGGATCAAGTTGATCCCATAAGGACCCAAATAGGTGGTAGGAAAAAACCTCCCATCATGATGTGTAGGGCTCAAGGAATGTCCAACATAAGCATGAGAGATGTTATCCATCCTAATATGTCCTCCATCATCTATCTACTCCTCCTTGAATCCATAAAGATCAAGTGTGAGAAGGGAAGAGCCTCCTCAAACTGTTGAAGAACCTTGCACTCCATGATGTGTTGAAGTGCACCTCCAATGAAATCTCTCCATGAGATCTCCCTCTCATCAATAGTCCTCCAAAACCAATGAGGTCTTGGATCTGCTGAAAGTGGAAGTCTCTCTTTGAGCTGAGAGGTGCTCATTGAGAAAGTGTCATCTGGAAAGGAGAAAGTTTTTCTCATCTCAGGATGTCTACTATCTATCATTATTTCCTTCAAGTCTTCAAACTGTTGGGGTTCCCATGTTTTGGCCAGGTTGACAAGACCAAAAGATGAGACAACATAGAACCACTTTTAGACCTTAGGATCTAGCCCTCCTAGGTCCAGAGAGGGATCTCTCTATATGAGTCAGAGTGTATGTCTTTGAAGCTCTAAGTTGTGATTTTAGGCTAGTTATAGGCTCAGGGTTGTTTGTTTGGTTGTTGTGTTTGGTTGTTGGGAATCAGGAAAGAAGGATCCAACACAAGACAAGGATGAGCAAAGAGGAAAACTAGGCAGAGGCAGATAACTCAGAGAACATCAAGGCCATTGGGCTATGGAGTCAAGAAAGGATTTATTTGTAGTCAATGTGCAAGCTTTCAGTTGGGCTAGTCATCTAGAGCATTTGGATCTTGCAAGATGATTGGTGAAATGGAACATTAAGGGCTGAAAATGAAGGAAGGAAAACCAAACAATTCTGTCTATAGATCAGGCCAGAGGTCATTTAACTCCAAACCTGCTTGGACAAAATCAGATGTAGGAAAAGGGATCTTAGCAAGGCTTAATTGGGATGAGAAGATCCCAGAGAGGCAGAGACAAGGTTCTAGACCTCCCAGTATTCTCAACACATCCAACTAGATCCTAGCAAGAACATCTAAACATAGATTTCATTAATTCATACATCAAAGAGCAGGCAATAACATCCACCACACTGGTTAAATCAATTGAAATCAATATTCAGATACACATATAAGAAGAAAACATAAAGGGCTGGGAGAGCAGCAACATAAGGTACCTATCAAGGGTAAATCTTATGCCAAACTTCTGATGCGAGCCAGTAGAAATGGAATGAAATGAAATCAAACACAGAGATAAGAAAACATCACCAGCTGCTTTAGATCAGGATCCAAAGAAATATGCTTGTCATATTAAAAGCAACACCAATCAGGTACATCATAGCCCATAGCTTGAACATTCAGTCTGAATACATCTAATCTCAGCCTATCTTACAACATTACACAGAGAACTTGTCTCAAGAGGAAAAAGCTTGTGTTTCACTGATATCTCATCAACAACCTTTACAATCTTTTCCTTCTGTGCTTTATAGCAGAGGATGAACAGAAGATCGACTGAGAGGGTAGGTGAATACTAAATGTAATATTAAATACAAAAATGAATGCAGGGCCGAGACCCATTCTGTTTAACTACTGTGTATTTAATCTCCGTCACCTCCTTTGCGAAAGAGTGATCTTCTCCAGATATGATCTTGACATCTTTTGGTTGTAGTACTCCTGGTGCTTTGAACAAAAATGAAATGAACTACTAAGAGATCTGTCATATAAATGCTCTAGCGGTTTTGGAACTGCTGTTAGGGTGGAAATTCCTTCAGGGACATTGTGCATAATAAAATCTGTATGGACGACCTGTACTTGATGAAGATAAACATTATGCTGATGAATAAACCCTCATGTTACCTTTTTCTTGTGCTCAGGACCTTTTGATCGATCCTCGGGGTCTTCAACTAGTGCTTTGCCTTATAAACCACTAATTTAAGGCTCAGGATCTTCATTAGTGCGCCTTAATCTCCTTTGCTTTGTACTGAAACACTTTGCCGCTCCATTTCTGCTTCTGACGGGTTAGCTCGGGCTTTAATGGCGTAGGGAGATTTTTGCAGAGTTTAAATCTGTCCTTTGATGTAGAAAACCACTCTGCTGATGTATAAAATCTGCTATTCATTAACTCTGGCGCACAAACTCCCTGTCGATGCATTTAAACATTGTAAAATCATGACAGTCTTTCCCACCTCTCTGTAAACCTGCAAAATACGCAACCTGTTAAGAAAGATTATGGATGGGGTGATGAAGGCAGTGCAGAAGACGAAAATGGCCGTGCAGATGATGAATTGGGGGAGAAATCATGGAAAATGGTAACAAAATGCCCTGGCGGAGGTGGCGGTCTGCGGAGTGAATTTGGCAGAAAAAAAAAAAAAAAACATTAAAAAAAAAACCCGAACTTGGACGGATATATGCAACGGAATGGGCGGATGTACGGGGAATACACGTGGGGTGACGTGGCGTACGAAAGAGATGCGTGGACGAATGATGTGGAGGCCCGGGCGACAGCGGAATGGTCAACAGTGGAAAACCGAATCTGGACCGTCAGATCTCGGCGGAGATCGACGGTGGAAACGCGTCGGAGAGCGATTGACCGTGGGCCGGGGGTACGGCGGAGATAGGCTAACTAATGTGCAGTTCTGACGAATGGTGACCGTTGGATGAGCGATCGAGGATCTATCGGCTGATAGCGATATCGCTCGGCATCCATGGTCGATATTTAATGCGCGATGGGCTGGCGATTTTGCAATAGTGTCGGGGCCACGTGTCAAGAGCTGAGTGGAATAGCCGACCGATGGAGAAAAACTGCCTGCCGCGCATAAGCAGTGCGATGGAAACCGATGGGTTTAACATAGTTCTCTGCGGGGTCCACCAGCGGGAAAGGATCCGGACCGTCTATCTGGCGGGGAAAACGGATGACGATAGCCCGGCATGGAGATAGGCGGGGAAGATGCGGGCACCGGAGATTTAAAGACCGTCGTCCGATCAATTTAGATCAACGGCCGACGCTGCACCTGATAAGGCTCGAGATAAGCGCTTTTTTGCTTTGGTGAGTGGTCACGACGCTGGGCTACATGGAAGAACAGGGCGTGGGCTAATGCGGAAGGGGCTAGGCCTATTATATGGTCGAAAGTGGGTTTTTAACCCATTTTCAATGGAATTTATGATTTTTGACCCATTTTCAAAGTGTTTTAAGGCCAACCATGGGCAGTGATAGGGAGATGGAGGGGAATTTGGGAAAACAAAGGGTGTAGGGATTTTAGAGGGGATTTAGGGGGTTGGTAGGGAAAATAAGAAGGGGAAGAGAGAGACTTTGTCAAAGGGGAAAGGAGGTAAAAAGTGGTGTTTTGCAGGAGGATGAGGGGCAATGCAGGCCTTAGGGAAAGGAACCAGAAGAGGGGACTTGTATAAGGCAAATCACAGAGAGACCTCAAGGATGATGTGTCTTCAGGGGAGATGCATTCCTTGAAGGTCTCCAAAACAATTTAGCCCCCTATTTGGCTTGCCAAAAATTCATAGGGGGGGCTAACAATGGCTCCACATGGGGATGGCTTCTTCTTGAAGGAGTCAAGAAACCAGAGATGATCTTTGGAGTAGGCCAGATGCCTGCTGCTTGGCACATCCCTTCTCTTTTCAATTTTTAGCTTCCACAATATGATAGAAACATCAGCAGAAATATTTCCCAACCAATCTACCTACCCAAACTATAGTCCTAGCATTTTTTCTTCTTTAGGGTGCATTTGAGCTAGCAGACCCTTTACATTTATTTTCAAAACAAAAACAGACCTATTCTAAATCTACCCTTATTTCTCCATGAGACCAGATTAAACAGTTGGCCTCAAATGCTTCTCTACCTAATCCACTACCTGTTGGGATTAAACTGTCCAATAGGTTTCTTCTCCTACATTCTAAGACAGGAAATTGAAAAAAAGCCGAGCCAGGATTAGACTGTCTGACTTGCTAGAGTGAAGACTTGTGGAACACTGAAAACAAAACCGTGAAGGCATGAAATCTGCAGTTTGAAATATCCTTCTTTTTCTGTGACTCACGTTTTGAGCATGTTAGAGTCACTTCTTCTCTTAATTTCAGCTTTGGTTTTAAGCATGTTGGAGCTGATTCTTCTTTTTCCTTTGTTGGTCCAGATTTTGAGCATATTAGAACCAGCTTCTTTACTGTTTTTTGAAAAATTTATCTCTGTTTTCTTGAAAGTAAAACTGCAATGGTATGTACAATGGAAATGGAATTGAGAATGAAAATTAGCAGAAGTAGTGTTTGAGCATCCTGCCATTGACAGGACCCCCAAACAGCTCTGTACCATCAAGTTCTTGTAAGAAAAATGCATTAGGACCCACAGTGGCTTGAATGATATATGGACCTTGCCAAAAGCTGTCAAACTTGCCATGTTTGCCTTTGTCCTCTCTCCTTGAATCCCATCTCAGAACCTTGTCCCCAACTTTGAAATTTGAAGCTTTGGCTCTTTTGTCAAACTGCCTCTTTATGCTTTCCTGCACTCTGACAGCTCTGCTATAAACCTGCTCTCTTGTTTGCTACAGATGGATAGTTTCATTAATTCTTCTCACCATACTGTTTCCCTCTGCCTGAATCTCTTGGGAAAGTTTGACCACTGGAACTCCAAGGCTAGTAGGGAAAACCGCTTCTGTTCCATAAACCAGTTGGAATGGTGACATGCCAATGGATTTCTTTGTGGTGAGCCTGTCAGCCCACAGAGCATGTATCAACTTTTTATGCCACGACTTTTTGTTCTCTTCCAGCAGTTTCTTGATGATTGTAACCAGGCTTTTGTTAGATGATTCAACTAGGCCATTACCCTGGGGGTAATAGGTAGTTGAATGACCAAGTGCTATTCCGTACCTGTGACAGAAATCAACCATTCTTTTGGATCCGAAAGCAACAGCATTGTCAGTGATTATTTTCCTTGGACAGCCAAACCGAGATAGGATGAAGTCTTCTAGGAACCTAATGATGACAGAATCAGTGGCATTCCTAGTGGGTATGGCTTCTATCCATTTAGTGAAGTAATCTGTAGCAGTTAGGATCCATCTGTGTTGTCCAGAGGAAGCAGGATGAATTTCTCCTATAAAGTCTAGGCCCCATTGCATGAAGGGACCTTCTACAGTGATGGGTTGTAACGGGAGGGGGAGAAGCTTTCTTCTGCCTTCAAAGATCTGGCATTTGTGGCAGGCAAGAATCATTTTATGGACATCATTGAAGAGTGTAGGCCAATAGTAACCAGCCCTGAGTATTTTATTTGCAGTGGCTTTCCAACTCAGGTGGCCTCCACACTCCCCAGCATGGAATTCTTGTTTGATTCTTTCAGCTTCAGTTTCAGACAAACATTTCAGCAATAGGCCATTTGGATTTTTCCAGTATAGATTCTCATTCAAAATGCAGTAATTTCTAGCTTTGAGTTTTATGAATCTGGCCTTTGTTTTGGACAGTTCTGGAGGGGCATTGAGATTGGTGAGCACATAAAGGATATCAGAGTACCAAGGAGAGTTCTGAAACTGCTCCTCAACAGTTGGATGGGGTAGTCCTTCTTGCTCATCTAAGGCATTTATCATGTTAATGCCAAGGGCCTGCAAGTTTGATTCAGCCATTAACTGGGCTAGGCCTTGACCTTTGATCAGTTTGGTGGGTTTTATTTCGAGGTCGTATTCCAAGATTGTAGCAATCCATTTGCCCCTTTTCCCATCAGGGTCTTGGGACAAGATATCTTTGACCACTATACTTGGCACATAAGCAATGGTGTGAGAATGCAGAATGTACACCCTAAAGTCTTTTAAGGCCTTTACCAGGGCATAGGCCTGCTTTTCCATAATGTTGTACTTTAAGGGTGCATCCCTCAAGGCTTTGCTGAAGAAGGCAATTGGTTGTTCATGCCCTTCTGAATTCCTTTGCAGCAAGACTGCAGCTACTGTGTGTTCAGAGGCAAAGGAAAAGATCAGAAAATCTTTTGAGAAGTTTGGGCTGGTAAGGACAGGGGCCCGAGTGAGTGCAAGTTTTACTGACTCAAAATATTTCTTGGCTTCAACAGTCCACTTAATTCCTGCATCTTTCTTTAGCATGTTGGTCATTTTCCTAAGATGCTCAGCGAGATTGGCGATAAATCTCCTAAGGAAATTGATCTTCCCTATGAAGGACTGTAACTCCTTGATGTTTCTCGGATGTGTAATCTGAAGTATTCCCTCAACCCTTTGTGGGTCTATCCTATTCCCTTTCTCAGATATAATGTGACCAAGAAGTTTAACTTCTTGCAGCCCAAAAACAGTTTTCTTAGGATTTAAGGACAGGCCGTACCTTCTACATTTTTCAAAAACTTTCCTCAGATGTTCGAGATGTTCTTCTTCAGTTTTGGAAAAGACAGTCAAGTCATCTAAGTAGATAACTATGAAGTGTCCTATCTCATCTGAGAAATCTATGTCCATCGCTCTCTGGAAGGTAGCTCCAGCATTCATCAGTCCAAAGGGAATTTTCACATACATGAAGGTGCCCCATGGAGTGGTGAAAGCTGTTTTGAGTTGATCTTCTGGGAGTACAAGGACTTGATTTTATCCTGAAAAACCATCAAGCAGGGAGATTATCTTAGAGCCCACTACCTTCTGTAGGATGTGTTCCATTCTAGGCAAAGGGTAGTTGTCTTCCAGGAAGGCTCTGTTGAGGTTTCTGAAGTCTATGCATAGTCTGATCTCTCCTGTTTTCTTCCTCACAGCCACTAATTTTGACACCCAATCAGAAAACCTTACAGGGACTATAATGCCTGCATCATACATCTTTTTGATCTCTTTCTCTACTACAGGCAGTTTTTTTGGATTGATTCTACAGAGTTTTTGTTTGAAAGGCTTCTGATTTTCCTTCAGGGGTATCTTGTGTTGTATGATGTTGGTGTCATAGGCCTTTAAGTCTTCATAGCTCCATGCAAACACATCAATGAATTCCTTAAATAGGTCAACGTATTTTTTCTTCATGTTTGCAGGTATAGACTTAGCCAGTTTGATCATTTTGGGCTTATCTTCAGTGCCAATGTTGCATTCTTCTACATCTGATTCTGCATGTTCTATAGTAGGATTTTGTGCTACGTCATCAAAGTCAAATAGGTCCTCTAGGGGTGCCAGGCCTATGGGTATGTTCTTGTCCTTGGCCTGCAACACCTCCATCTCTTCGTTATCTGCATTTTCACGTTTTTCGGTCGAATGTCCAGTTTCATCGGAAAAGGTGTTTATTTCTATGTTACAGGGTGTTTCTTGCTCATCTAGGGGATCCTCACTTGGGCAGCTGTCATCAGATTTTGAGTCCGAATCAGAAAATTCAAACTCATTCCTGCCCACTAGGAAATATTCGATCTGTTTATCTCCTTCAAAGACCTGCCAGTATTTTTCGTTGTCTGGCACTGCAGGTCTGAACTTGGTTTGAATGATGATTTTTTGGTCAGGGGGAGTCTTAGGATATGAACTAGCCAGACAAGCTAATCCATTTGCAATGATGTTCTGACTCCTAGGCACAAATACCAATTCATATTCAACAAAGGTTTTCAATAAATATACTGCATCATTCCTATACGCTCTAAGTCGGGGATGTTTCGCTACGTATTCACCATTCACTTGTTTGATTACTAACTCAGAGTCTCCTCTCACAGCTATCCTATGGGCACCTAATTTTTTCAATAGGTTCAAACCCAGGATGAGAGCCTCGTATTCTGCAATATTATTTGTGCATTTAAAATGCAGGTTCACGGCATGGCTCTCTGCATGATCATCTTCTGTGTTACGTAGCCACACCCCTGCTCCAGCATTTTGCCTAGTACAGGACCCATCGAAATTCATTTCCCACAAGGGCTCGCTATTATGTTGCGTTGGGGAGCCTGTACTAGGTTGTGGGTTATCTTGTTTTTCATGACATGTGTGGAGTTCATAGAGTTGGCTATCCTGCTGTTTACGTTCTGTTTCTGTTTCAGGTTTACTCAAAGTTTCGTTTTCAGTACTCTACCCATGGTTTTATTCATCATATTCTTCTAAGGTAGCCATTATGCTAAAGTCCATGGGCTCTGTGTCTTTGCTTGTACTTCTGCACTCAGATTCTGGCTCTCCTAAGAATTGGTCGTTATACAGAATGAAAGAATCCAGATCTGTATGCACAGAGTATAATGGTGAATTTTCAGGCTTCTCGGGGCTACTGACTAGGAATTTCATCTGAGATTTTCTATACAGTCTTCTCAGTTGGCCAAATATAGGGATAGTGGTATATGAGCCATCCATCTGCATTGTTCCTTGCAGTTTGGCTCCCCATGATCTTGACAATAGCATGCCATACTTGGGTGGCACATCTGCTACCACCACATCCATGACCATACATTTAGCTGGGATCTAGGTCAAGCTCACACATAAGTCCTTGATTAGGCCTAGGCATTTTACTCTGCTAGAGTCGAACGAATATAGATCTTTGTAAGGTCGTGTTATCTCTAGGCCTAGCTTTTCCATCACCACCTTAGGCATTAAATTGTGTGAAGCTCCAGAATCATGCATGGCATTGTGGAGTATTTTGTCATGAATGTTGAGATTGATATAAAAAGGTGGAACTACCCCTTCCTGGAACTTTCCCTCAATATTTGGACCAAACAGGAGGGCAGGTTGATCATCATTTAAATTTACAGTATCATTGTTTTCCCCTAAATTCAATGCTTTCAAAATTTGGCCTTTATATACATTCTGAGTGGCCAGCTCAGAGAGTGGGACAGAGATTTTAACTTTTGCAATCTCATTCTCTAAACTGAAATTGGATTGACTCTTTGGAGTGCTTAACTCTGTTTTATTTGCTACTTCCTTAGTAGCTGTACCAGCTTGTGCTTTCTCACTATGTACAAGGTTAGGAATCGTTTTATCAGGAGCACTAACTGCAGTGCTAGTGTTGCTGGTTGGTTGGCTTTGTTTTTCAGTATCTTGGTTGTCTTTTTCCTTGTGTTTACCAGAACTTACAACTGCTGATTTGTTATTTCCAGTAGATGCTTTAGAAGTTTTATCAGGTCTTTTCTTGATGGTAACCTCAGGAGCTTTGGTTTTGGAAGTTTCTTGGTTCTTTTTGCTCCTAAGTTCATATTGTTCTCTGACCTATAACATGGCATTTTCAAACGCTAACCTGTAATCCTCAGTTTCTAACCATTCCTCATCCAAGTATGAAGGTGAGGGCTGGTCTTCCCCTGAATCACAGTTAAGGACTGAGTCTTCTGTCTCGAACATGTTAATTCCATTCCCTTTAGATTCTTCTACGATTCCCTCATCTTCATCTAAAAAGTTTTCTTGGAATGGGGGAATAATTTGTTGATCTGACTCTCTTTGTCTGTTGGGAGCAGCATTGTTTCTTCTAACGTTCTGGTTCTGGTTTTGGTTTCTGTTTTGGACAACCATCCTTTTTATCATTTGTTGTAGCTCTTCCACGTTTTTAGACAGTCTATCATATTTTGGATCAGATGTGGAAGCTACATTGTCATCCCTGTATGTTACCCTTTTCTTAGCTTTTAATCTTGCCCTTTTTTCCATCAATTTTGCTTCTATGGTTATGGCTCCTTTCTGCATGTCTTCCAGTGTGGTGTACTCTTTATCTCTAAGCTCATAGGCCATGTCAGCATCAAATCCATCAGGATATTTAGCCAGGGCCATCCCTTGTGGAGGTTTCATGTGTGGAGGGAGAGCATTTTATATTCTGTTGAATATCGTGGTGTAATCGTGAACACTCTCTCCTACATTCCTCTTAAGGGACATGTAATCTGCTAGGAGCTGGCAAGGATTTGCTCTGAACTCCCATTTGTCTATGAAATTCTGATATAACGCAGGGAGATCTTGGATACTGCCAGGGGGTAAACTTTTGAACCATTTCTTTACATCACCCCCCAGGCTTTGGGCAAAGATTCTCATTTTGATTGTTTCATCATCAATTTCCATATAGTCGAAAGAATCCTCCATCTTATCTACATGTTGCTGAGCTGTGATGGACTCTTTAGCAGTGAAGTGCGGGATTTTTGACTGATAATCGTTGGGTAAGGGTAACAAGGGTTGAAGTAAAAACAAAGGTGCATACCAAGTTACCATGATAATGTTCTGATGAGGTATAGTGTTGGCTTGAGCAGCTGGTATTTGGATGACAGGAATATTAGGACCAGCAGAAGTTTTTTGAGCAGATCTAGGGTGGGAAAGCCCCAAGTTTTGAATGAAGTGAGTATCAGGTGGTGTAGATGGAGGGGTTCCTCTATCCCTAGTGTTTTGACTGCTATGGGATGATGTACTGTGGGGCTCAAGGTCTTGCTAGTCTAGGTGATTGAATGACCTAGTTCTTAGCAAATTGTTAGGTGAGTCTAGGTCAGGGGGAAAATACGATAGAGCTGTTAGGTCTTCCGGTACAGAGTTAGCTCTATGAATGTGACTGGAAATAGTTGGTATTTTAGGTGTAGGAGTCCCCTTGAGGATACTCTCTAGATTGTCAACTATTTCAGGTGGGTCAGGGTTGGGATAAGCTCTTGTGTGGATGGTTCTGAAAGCCAGAATGTTGTTTCCTAGCCAAGCAGCTTAACCCTACTTGTTGCTTCTACTGTGGTTGATGTTGTCTCAGAGGCTGGTCTCCCAGTGGAGTCTAATTGTGAAACCAAGATAATCAGTAGGCCTACTAATCACCAGTGGAGTCTTTTCATTTAGGAACAATGGAGTCGCCAGGTGGAGGGTTTTAGGGTATATCTAAGGGGTCACACTGTCCACCACAGTGCTCAGGCACTACCACCTTTCAGGAATCTCCTCAAGAAACAAACTCCAACTAGAGATTGACTGGGAGGGAATTTACCAGATATGTCACCTCCGAAGAGGGTGAGATCTGGAGGCTACCTGGCCCTTTCCAGGATCTGTCTAAGAGAGTGGTGGATATTCAATAGTGGAGGCCGATCCAAGAAAGGAGTGACTTTACTATCAACCTAACCAGAGCACTAAGTTTCTGAGTCTTGGAAATGTATGAGGTGAAATGCACTCAGATGTCCCCAGTGGAGTCGCCATTATGTTGGGGTTCCCATGTTTTGGCCAGGTTGACAAGACCAAAAGATGAGACAACATAGAACCACTTTCAGACCTTAGGATCTAACCCTCCTAGGCCCAGAGAGGGATCTCTCTATATGAGTCAGAGTGTATGTATTTGAAGCTCTAAGTTGTGATTTTAGGCTAGTTATAAGCTTAGGGTTGTTTTTTTGGTTGTTGTGTTTGGTTGTTGGGAATCAGGAAAGAAGGATCCAACACAAGACAAGGATGAGCAAAGAGGAAAACTAGGCAGAGGCAGATAACTCAGAGAATATCAAGGCCATTGGGCTATGGAGTCAAGAAAGGATTTATTTGTATTCAATGTGCAAGCTTTCAGTTGGGCTAGTCATCTAGAGCATTTAGATCTTGCAAGATGATTGGTGAAATGGAACATTAAGGGATGAAAATTAAGGAAGGAGAACCAACCAATTCTGTCTATAGATCAGGCCAGAGGTCATTTAACTCTAGACCTGCTTGGACAAAATCAGAGGTAGGAAAAGGGATCTTAGCAAGGCTTAATCGGGATGAGAAGATCGTGGAGAGGCAGAGACAAGGTTCTAGACCTCCTAGTATTCTCAACACATCCAACTAGATCCTAGCAAGAACATCTAAACATAGATTTCATTAATTCATACATCAGAGAGCAGGCAATAACATCCACCACACTGGTTAAATCAATTGAAATCAATATTCAGATACACATATAAGCAGAAAACATAAAGGCTGGGAGAGCAGCAACATAAGGTACCTATCAAGGGTAAATCTTATGCCAAACTTCTGATGCGAGCCAGTAGAAATGGAATGAAATGAAATCAAACACAGAGATAAGAAAACATCACCAGCTGCTTTAGATTAGGATCCAAAGAAATATGCTTGTCATATTAAAAACAACACCAATTAGGTACATCATAGCCCATATCTTGAACATTCAGTCTAAATACATCTAATCTCAGCCTATCTTACAACATTACACAGAGAACTTGTCTCAAGAGGAAAAAGCTTGCGTTTCACTGATATCTCATCAACAACCTTTACAATATTTTCCTTCTGTGCTTTATAGCAGAGGATGAACAGAAGATCGACTAAGAGGGTAGGTGAATACTAAATGTAATATTAAATACAAAAATGAATGCGGGGCCGAGACCCATTCTGTTTAACTACTGTGTATTTAATCTCTGTCACCTCCTTTGTGAAAGAGTGATCTTCTCCGGATATGATCTTGACATCTTTTGGCTATAGTACTCTTGGTGCTTTGAACAAAAATGAAATGAAATACTAAGAGATCTGTCATATAAATTCTCTGGCGGTTTTGGAACTGCTGTTAGGGTGGAAATTCCTTCAGGGACATTGTGCATAATAAAATCTGTATGGACGACCTGTACTTGATGAAGATAAACATTCTGCTGATGAATAAACCCTCATGTTACCTTTTGCTTGTGCTCAGGACCTTTTGATCGATCCTCGGGGTCTTCAACTGGTGCTTTGCCTTCTAAACCACTGATTTAAGGCTCAGGATCTTCATTACCGCGCCTTAATCTCCTTTGCTTTGTACTGAAACACTTTGCCGCTCCATTTCTGCTTCTGACAGGTTAGCTCGAGCTTTAATGGCGTAGGGAGATTTTTGCAGAGTTTAAATCTGTCCTTTGATGTAGAAAACCACTCTGCTGATGTATAAAATCTACTATTCATTAACTCTGGCGCACAAACTCCTTGTCGATGCATTTAAACACTGTAAAATCGTGACAGTCTTTCCCACCTCTCTGTAAACCTGCAAAATATGCAACCTGTTAAGAAAGATTATGGATGGGGTGATGGAGGCAGTGCAGAAGACAAAAATGGCCGTGCAGATGATGAATTGGGGGAGAAATCACGGAAAATGGTAATAAAATTCCCTGGTGGAGGTGGCAGTCTGCAGAGTGAATTTGGCAGAAAAAAATCATTAAAAAAAAAACCCGAACTTGGACGGATATATGCAACGGAATGGGTGGATGTACGAGGAATACACGTGGGGTGACGTGGCGTACGGAAGAGACGCGTGGACGGATGATGTGGAGGCCCGGGCGATAGCGGAATGGTCAATGGCGGAAAAACGAATCTGGACCGTCAGATCTCGGTGGAGATCGACGGTGGAAATGCGTCAGAGAGCGATTGACCGCGGGCCGGGGGTACGACAGAGACAGGCTAACTGATGCGCAGTTCTGACAAATGGTGACCGTTGGAAGAGCGATCGGGGATCTATCGGCTGACAGCGATATCGCTCGACATCCGTGGTTGATCTTTAATTCACGATGGGCCGGCGGTTTTGCAACAGTGTCGGGGCCACGTGTCAAGAGCTGAGTGGAATCACCGACCGATGGAGAAAAACCGCCTGCCTCGCATAAGTGGTGCAATGGAAACCGGCGGGTTTAACATAGTGCGCTGCGGGGTCCACCGACGGGAAAGGATACGTACCATCGATCTGGTGGGGAAAACGTACAGCGATAGCCCGGCATGGAGATAGGCGGGGAAGACGCGGGCACCCAAGATTTAAAGACCGTTGTCCGATCAATTTAGATCAACGGCCGAGGCTGCGCCTGATAAGGCTCGAGATAAGCGCTTTTTTGCTTTGGTGAGTGGTCACGACGCTGGGCTACATGGAAGAACAGGGCGCGGGCTAATGCGGAAGGGGCTAGGCCTATTATATGGTCGAAAGTGGGTTTTTAACACATTTTCAATGGAATTTATGATTTTTGACCCATTTTCAAAGTGTTTTAAGGCCAGCCATGGGTAGTGATAGGGAGATGGAGGGGGAATTTGGGAAAACAAAGGGTGTAGGTATTTTAGAGGGGATTTAGAGGGTTGGTAGGGAAAATAAGAAGGGGAAGAGAGAGACTTTTTCAAAGGGGAAAGGAGGTAAAGTGGTGTTTTGCAGGAGGATGAGGGGCAATGCAGGCCTTAGGGAAAGGAACCAGAAGAGGGGACTTGTATAAGGCAAAGCATAGAGAGACCTCAAGGATGATGTGTCTTCAGGGGAGATGCATTCCTTAAAGGTCTCCAAAACAATTTAGCCCCCTATTTGGCTTGCCAAAAATTCATAGGGGGGGCTAACACAAACCCCAACCTCAAATGTGGTATGCACTCCAAAAATGGCTTATGAGGATGATGGTTTATTTCTTCCTTGAATGTTTCAATGTTGCACAATGCAGTGAAATCTTGCTACTCTAGGTTAGCAGTGTATGTTGATTCTTGGTCATTTAAATATGAATTTCCACAATCATCCAAAAGATTTGCTGAAATATAAAGTGAAACTTCATTCATACCTTGATGGAACTTGGGATCTCCTTGTATGGCTGCAATAGTACTTTCCTCCAATGAAATGGATGCCCCATTTGCAGATGTAGAAGGCTGCTCTCCCAAGGCTCTAATAGCATTGTTACAAGTCTCCTCCCATGGTGGTGTGGGTTTTTTCTCCTATGATCTCTCTCTATCAAAGGTTCTAATCAACCTTTGAGTGAACTCTGCAAAAGTATTCACCCTTGCATGTCTCAAGTGGCTGAACCACCAAACATTGGCTTCACCCTCCAAGTGTCGCGCTGCAACTTCTACTACCTCCCTCTCTACCACTAGATGTAGTAGGAAGAATGCTTCAAGCGTCCTTGCCCAAGCTCTTGTTGTAGATGATCCATCATATGTAGGCAATAGAAACCTATTACCTTTGATTCCTCTTTTGTTGCAAGACCTCCTCTCTTCCTTCAACTGAATGAATTGTGGAAGAGCTAGAGTCTATTTGAAGGCTCTAGGTTGAGATTTGTACTCAACAAGGTAATTACTTAGAATCAAATGATCCAAGTATCTATCATGCTCATTGTCTTCTTCCCCGTGAGAATAGGAAGTGCATGGTCCTTCCTCTTCTTTTTGCTTATCCTCCTTGGGGAGGTTCTTCATAGATCTTAAGAATGATGAGACAAAACTCACCCTCTTCATCATTATGATCTTCTTCTGCCTTCTTTGGCTGAAACTCACAGGTTGAGCCAAGATTATGCTTTGCTACTGTTGTAATATCCCAAAATAAGGGATTTCTACAACAATAAGAATATCTTAAGATATTCTAGAGTTGGAGATGTAGCAATGTAAAACACATATTGGAGTAGCAATGTTATATCAATATAAAAATCATGAGAAGATCCAAATAGCCATGAAATTTATCTTATAGCAGCAAATGTGTACAAATCCTTGAGGTAATGATCACTCAAGCCAGGCAATGCAAGCCTCAATAGAACATGTACAAGAAAATGAAGAACACTGCTACACATAGAAAGCCCAAGGCTATGACTGCGCAGTTTATAGGAGGCACTACTACAAAATTAATATCAATAAAAATATATGGCAATGTATGGCTCAAATAATGTGGGGAGCAAAGCTCTAACCCTTGAAAAACAATATCAAGTCAATCCTAGAAGGATTGGCTGAAATATACAAATTGGAAAAAATGCTGGAGTAGCAGGGCTGAGTAGCAGCTGCAACTCAGGAAATGGATGGAGATGGCTATAGATGATACATAAGATGAATAAACCTCCTCCAATGTACCTTCTAAGTGAAAGGCTGATCCTGACACCGAAGATCTGACCCTCCAAACAATCCTGCAAAACCTCACTGCAGATACACACTGAAAATAACACAGTCTAAGAGAGGGACTTCGTTGTAGATAATGGAAATGGTTGGCCTGGTGCCAAAATTGATGCGAATTAGCTCAAAATATCCCTCAATAATCCTCCAAAGGAAAGGAGACTTCCTCCTCTGAAAAATAAGCATAGGAAGTGGTGTTCAATAACCTCCACTGCAACACCTTGCAACACAACTCAGCTCTAAATAGAAACTGCGTTGTAGTTGAAGGAGGATACTTGACCTAAAGCCTAAATGTGGAGAAATGGAGAGCAACACTCCTCCAAGAGGCCTCTCAAGTAAGGAGAAGGAATTTCTAAATAGGAATGCTTTGTGCTAAGCAGCACAACAACTCTGCTAAACAGAAAGAGAATGCACAAAGTCTAAACAGACCATAAAATCAATCATCCATATCAAGGATAACAATGGCTGCCTTGCCCTCCTTTTAAACAAGTGAAAGCCCTCTCTCCATGGGTCCCACTCATTAGGGTTTCCTCCACCAAATAACCCTCTTCCCATTCATATTGTGCTGTCTATCAAAGTTTTCTCCACCTCCTACCTAGCGTTGTTGACTTGGTCAAAGTTGACCTTGTCTCCATGCAAATGTCCTCTTTCACACTTGAGGGTGTGAAATCCAGCTCCAATGATGATCCCATTTCATAATATGAGGGATTTTATTCATGTTTTTATTATGCATGGGCCTCCTTACCCAATTATTCATCTCCTAAGTGAAATCATCAAAATTTAATATTCCAATTTGCGACATGCAAATTTTGGAATGTTACAGAATCTAGGGTAACATCATCTACTTTTTCTTTTATGGAAGCAGTTTCAACTTGAAATATTTTAGCAGATTCTTTTGAAATTGAAACTTCTTTAGGTTATAAGATAGATGATAGTACCTTTTCTTTTGGAATGTACTTTAAATGCACCTTTTTCGCTGAATGTGGTGTAGCTTCAACTGATTTCTGTTTCTCTCTTGCATCCTTTATGATATTTTCTAGGTTAGAAACTAGAATCACAGGAGGTGATCTCTGATTTCTTCTTGAGGTAGGCGATCCTGAAACCTCTCGTCCTCTTTTTGGAGTTTCCAGATGAACCAATTACAATCAGAAAAATGACTAGTTTTATTCACCTTTAAAAACTAGTACAATATATTCATGCAAAAAACTTTCGGAGAATACCGAGTTCAAAATCTTCGCCTCCCGGCAGACGCACCAAAGATGTTGGCACTAGAATCAGCACTTGGATTGTGACAAGCGCCTGACCAAACACATCTTAAGCTTGAGGTATTTCTTATAATTTGATTGATTTTTTTGGAAAGTGGTTAGAAATCACACAAACTAAAAGGGGTTTTGAGAAAATAAGAATATCTCACACATATGAGGGCATTGGTGCATAATGTGGTATAAAGGTTGGGTTTGTAGCTTGATGGTTAGAAAAATGGAAGTTAAATAGTGGATATGTAAAAAAAAAACCCACTATTAAGAGGAAAGGGTGACACAAATTCTAGACTTGAAATGTATAGTGAAAGAATGCTTTAAAATACTTACAAGAGTCTCACTCTACATTTTAATAATCCCATTACATAGAATGATTCCAACTAACATGACCTCATGAATCAGGAATGATTGTTAAATCAAGACTAACAAAAAAATATTAGTCATGAATGCTAGATCAAAGGACTTATAAGAACATGAGACAGGATTTAATTCGACCCTAAGAAATTCTTATGAACATTCTTTAATTCATACTGAATCAGGAAACCTTCGAACAAGGCTTACAAAAACAACTCAATATGTCTTGGAAGTTCACAAGACTGATAAAACATGTGATAGAACTATGTAAATCATAATCTAGAATGAAACTGTAAATTATGGAAACACATAAGGAGATAAAAAATACACACCATACAATTTGTGATTCCTCAAGAGTGCCTCTGGATATATTATATGTAAAAAAATTTAGAACACAGTATGCAATGAAATAGATAACCAACAAACCCTTTCTTCCTTGCTTTACATAGTAATTATACAAAAAAGGAGTTTTGTTAAAGCCTCCATATGTTTTAGAGACTTTATTACAATCCTCTACATATAGTAGAACTTATCTTAAACATAACAAAAAATTAGAATGAAATATAACTGAAGACAGAACATGATAGTATGAAGCTCGAAATGGCTGAGTTGAGTTGGCTGAGTGCTCCTCATTTTCTGGAAAAACTTCCTCCACAAGAAGTGCAACTTCCAACTAAAAATGACACTTGGACCCTTATCTGCAAAAGTGTAGGAGTAACCAATTGAAATGACATTTGGAAGATAGCTTGATTGGATGACACTTGGAAAAAGACCATTACCATTGAGGTTGCATTCACTTTATCATCATTTAGTGTCATTATTCTGAAACCATAACTAAAAAGCAACCTTTTCTCCTTCTTATACAAAATCCAAAAATAATAGCTAATTTTATGAAAAAGGTACATATTTCTGAAAGTATTGTGTATAAACCAAAAATGATATGATTCTTCAGATTTTCATGGTTTTGTCCATTCAATCATCAAAGATCTAGTATAAAAGAAAAAATCCTAATAGCTTCTGCCTTGGTGACCCTCTTGATTGGCTTTTTCTTCTGTACTTTCTTTTTCTTCTGAGTCTTCTTCTTCCTTGGTTCAATTTCTGGGCTTTCATCTATGTTTATTATTTCATCTCTGACAGCAAGGTTGGCTATGTGTTTACTTGCTAGTTTGAGCTTGTTCTTTGGTATGGTGTGAGGCATTTGAATGCATGGATTTGGAATTTATGAAGGCCTCCTTCTCCCATGTATAACTCTGCTTGGCTGCCCTTCTTCAAACTCTGACTCACTAAATTTTGTTTCACTGCAGTTTCCGATCGATCCATTCAATATTTCCCTTCTTGGAGGATACATTCCCACATTCAAATTATGTTGACGTTAATATGTTTAAGTTCAATTGGATTGAAGCTATGCCATCATCATTGGCTGGAATAGATTCAACAATGGCTAGATCTAGAGGAAAGTTGTGAGCATTATGTTCATGCATAACTTCCATACCTAGGTTATATCCTCCTCAAAATATGAGTATGAGTGGATTATAACTTTCTTCTTCCCTTTGGATGAAGAACTGATAGATGAGTAAAGCTGAGCTATAGTAGGTTCTTCTACTGTAGTTGTCTCTGAAACTTTTCTTTTCCCATTATTGAGTGAGGAAAATACTTGTACAAGTGTAGGCTCCTCTAGTTCTGGAGTGGAATTATTTTCTTCATTCCCATGTCTAGCCTCTATAACAGGGCTTGTTGTCAAGGTTTTAGGGCTGACTTCCACTAAAGGTCCCTCTATCAAAACAAGTTTTCTCCTGTGTTTACTCTTTGAATAGGAAGCCATCTCTTCCTTGCTTTTAGACATAGTATTCTTGTTAGGTAGGGTAACCTTTTGTTTGAGTTTGCTTGCATGCTCCTGCCGAAAACACCCCAAGGTATGTGGCTCCTTAGGTGGTCTTCTAGTGTTAACTTCCTTGGCTGGTTACAATGTAGGTATAGGAGTGATGTTTGGTGTAGGAGTGGTGGTTTGAACTCTAGCTCTCCTAGCTGAGTTCCTTGTATGTCTGCTAGATGGTGTAGAAGATTGACCAGTTTGTGAAGGGGTCAATGTAGGTGCAGGACATCACTTCTGTTATTATAAGGTATTTTTCCTTTTAGGCCTTCCTAACCTTCTCCTTGAGTTAACACTGTTGAAGCTTTCATTTGCTAAAAAAAATTCACATGTGGTTCTCTTATTTCTCAAATGATAAACCACCAGTATTTTGATCAAACCCATATGATAGAGATTGTGAGGAGAATAGTTTAGGGTTCTTTGCATTTTTTGGTACATTGACAACAAAAATTTATAAAGGAGAACTGGTAGATTCATAGGTTTAGAGCCCGAGATGTGAGCTAGAAACCTCATCTGGTATTTATGCACAGTGGAAAAATTTCCTTCACAGGTAATATAATGTTTCACAGTCGTAATAACATCTTGCCACTAACTTGGCATAAAATATTAAATCTGAACAGTAGTGGTCCAATTTATATTTTCATTTTTAGGCTTTATATATGGATTTATATCAGCTTAAAGCATAGTTTTATTCTTGTACTAGGACACACCTGTAGTTGATGTTTGGGTAGCCCTTGCAATGATAGTATTTGTGATCCGAAAGGTCTGAGACCCCAGCTTAACTTGTTCTCCATCGAATGTCTCAACAAATGCCTGAGCCACTAAAAGATTTTCACTTGAAAAATTCTTTAAAAATTGATACCACCCTACTGCTTGGAACTGGGGTTTAGCACGATGGTAAAAAAAACGGGTATTGGTCAAATATAAATGGTTCACCTTACCACCCTTATCCATCTTGTTTACAGTTAACTTAACAACTAATGAAAACCTGTGAGACAAGGAACAACAACCCTCCACGAAGTCCTAACTTATGGCACAATATAATAAATTGTTTTGCTGGAAGATAACAATGGTTTACGGTAGCTTTCACGAGGGTAAATGGAAACAAAGCTCTGCATGCCCTAAATCATGGTCAAAGGGAGTGATACGAAACCAAAATGATTTAAATTCTATTACCAACTCATTCCACCAAACCTTTCTCTCCATCACATTATTAACTAATAGCTACTCGTACTTCAACTTTAATACATTTCACTTTAATGAGTATCATTAGATTTGACTAGTCTTAACAAATAAAATAACCAACCTCCTTTTGATGAATCCTCTAATTACAAATAACTACCTTTTCAGAGTAATACCTCTTGTTTTAGTAGACTTTCAATCTGCAAAGAGAAGTGTTTTTTCACCAGAGTAATGCTTCTTTTATCTCCTTGTACAAATTTTGCAGGAAATGTCTACTTTTTTTAAAGAGGTAGCTATTATTTTTGTGTTGCTTGTTAAACCAGATTTTCTAAATAAAATAGCTTCCTTTCTAGGAAAGGTACCTATTCCCGTGTTATTCCTAACTCAACTGATGACTTTGACATTTTGTCTTTAACCTTGGATATAAATATCACGGTGAATGAATAATACTTCTCAAGCTAAACCCATGACCTTAAATACTCAAAGCAGTTAAAAGACTTATTAAAAGAAAATTTACCCTAATAAATCTATGCCACAAAAATACCATTGGAATCAAAATTATTTTGGATTTTGGTTAAAAAATGATAAAAAATAATACAATTTAACCCTCCAGGGCCTTCAACAATAGGTTAGGAGACAAGATAGGATCAAAGACACAAATTACAATGATGAACAAACTTTGAAATTTTTTGAAAAATTGCAGTGCTAACACTGTGTAGTAGCATCATCGAGTAACCCTTGTTCATAACATCCGATATAATTCATACTTGAATTCATGGATTTCGTTCTGAGTTCCCATTATGTCCTGTTACAGTATTCCATCCATATTTGCATCATGTCCATCCCATGTTTCCCATTTTAGCCTCCAGCTATGTTTTCTGTCATCATCCCCTCTGGAATTGAGTCAGTCACTACCAGGTCAACTATAAATTTTATGCTATGAAAAGTGAAGTCGTCATTCCACCTCTCAGTTTCCCTCCTTCCATCATTCATCCCTCGTTTCAGTCCATCAGTCGCTCTGCTACGATCCCTCGCGCCTTATTTGAGGATTCCTTATTTCCTCAGCTATGGCAGACCCTATTCAGTCGATCTCAACACATTCATTCCAAAAGAACGATCTAGAGAGAAGTGTTCCATGGTTCGATATTTCATCATTGTTCAGTACCTTGGATCAAGCAAAGGGAATCATCATATTCGTTTGACTTGGTTTTTTCTCATGTCCTCGACCCCAGCTCATTATCACGCGATTGAGAATCGTACACTTAATGGTCCAGTGATCCAGTAGATTGTACCAGTGATTCCCAGGTGTGTGTGATATATTCTAGACCTCATGAGGGGGTGGCCCTTCAGGTAGCCCTCCACATGACCGGATTGCCTCAACTTATCCTCCAGCATTCAATGCATTTTCATAGATTTTATGGGTTCGGTTCTAGCTGCTTGCAGCATCCACAACATGCATATTGAATTTAGATGATCTGTTCAGATCTCCAGATTCCTTTCCTATTCCGCAGGGATTCTTTGGTTGTGGTTCCCCCTCCCCATGTCACATGGAGGGGAATTATATCTCATGTACTCATATGTTATTATATTCAGTCATGACCTCTATTTTTCTAGGTGCATTATATATTTTGGATTCATTGTATTATTTTCTAGCCCATTGATGCCAGCATGGAATGTACCATGTATCATGTACTTTGTATATCAGTCCCACATTTTTTGGCTCATCATTATTATTTGTAATCAGTTATCTCGGTGGGTATGGGTATGCCTCCCCCGCCTCATTGACATCATGTACTCCAAAATAAAAGGAGACCTATATTAGTTATTAGGTCTCGCCCATTCTATGTTTGTCCTTCCTCGCTTCACTTCAGTTATCTCTCTCTCTCTCTCTTTCCGACTCCCCTTTGGTGTCTAGTGATTGTGTTCTTACAATGTATTTCGGTCATACGATTTTCTCCTAATGCTCGTACATTGAGCGGCAATCTATTATCACCAAAAAAATGATCACTTAGCTATTTCTAACTAAGTGGATCGAAATACACCATGTAAGACCAGTTTTACCATAGTAAAATTTCTTCCACTACAGGAAATAATTTGATAAACCATATTTTATTAAATTATTTATAATTAAAATAATAAACCTCATGAGAAATAATTAAATAAATCTTTATTTATTTGATTTTCCTCAAGGAATAATTAATTAAATCATCATTTAGTTAATATTCCTTGTCACATTTGACCCAATCATAAGAAATAGTTTAATAAATAATTGTTTATTTGATTTTTATCTAGGAAAAATTAATTAAATAATTATTTAGTTAATATTCTTAGTCAAATTTGACTAAATCACTCAGGAATGATTAAACAAATCATTATTGGTTTATTATTCCTTAGCCACATCCTTGAAGTAATAAATAAACCATTTATTTATTTATTATTTCTAAATAAAATTATTTAACCAAATTTAAATATCTTTTCCCTCCAAAAATATAGTAAAATATTCCAAGCAGTTAGATCTAGATTATGGTTAATAATATTTTATAATTTCCCATTTTCAAGAATAACCCAACATTTTGTTAGAAATAAGAGGGTTCTCCATCCATTTATCACCATGATAATTTTCATCATCATTATTATCTTGTTTTTCCAATTGAGCTCCCATCTGAGTTCAACACATATTTTTTGGGTTTTACAGATCAAAGAGAGAGAAAGATCCAGAAAACTAAAGTATAGAGGATAGCCAAAGGATCCATCCCATTTTAGGGGGACCTATAACCATCATATGAGTCAGCTTCACTAGGTGTAACACCGTAATCATAATATCATTCATTCTTTTACATTTCTTTGTCCATGGTATGGGGTTTTACATTAGTTAATAATTTTTTTGCACAAAACTATTATTTTCTAGGTTTCTTCTAACTTTATATTGCAGATGTGAAGAATTACACGACCATACCTATTGTTAGGGCCATCAGGCACACATGGCTTAAGTAAATCCTTTTTGGTTCACCTTCCAAAATATTTTATGCTAACACCTTGGCTAGAAAGGAAAAGAAAGGGAAAGGGAATAAATCTCATTCCAAAGAATAATTTGGTTAGGAATTCAAGAAGAAATACTTGTCGAAGATTAAATTTTTTCACTCTCACAAGTTGGGACACTATGCCAGGAAGTGTCCGCACAAGAAGGTAAGCAAGAGTCCCTCCTGAGGAGTGGCAAGTGAAGCTCTAACTTCACAATTTGAGCTGGATTTCACCCTCATTGCTTGCATGGTGACATAGGTGATGGGTAGTGTGTGGTATCTGGATAGTGGAGCCTCATTCCATATGATGGGAAACTGATTTTTTTAGCCACTTATAGGAGAAGAACCTCCAAATTCACATCGAGATAGGAGATGATGGAAGGTATAATGTGACCAAAATCGGTACAGTTACTTTTCAGAGGGAGTATGGTTCTCCTCTTATACTGAAATATGTCATGTATGTTATCATTATCAAAAAGAATTTAATTCATTTGCTATGTTAGAATACTATGGCTACGATGTGATATCTAGCAAAGGAAAGGATATCCTTCATCACATCGGCACGGGGCAAGTGAAATGGATTGGGATTGAGATGAAGGACCTCTAAAAATTGGATGTAGAATATTGTGCTACATTGAGCATGAAATTAGAGAAGGTGCAGAGTCGAGACGTTGGTGAATTATGGCATAGGAGACTTTTTCCATTTGCACCATGGTGAAGATCATGCAACAGATTTCTACAGGACTTCCCAATGGTGCACTAGAGCAGCGAGATACAAGAAAAGGGTGTACACTGGGAAGTAAACCAAAGCCACATTTCATGATAAGGACAGTAAAGTGCCAGCGGTTTTCAAAAGAGTTCACTGAGATGTGTGTGGACCTTTCTTAACATCCTCCGCGATCAAGCATAGGTATTATAATATATTTTTAGATGATTTCTTACATAAGTGTTGTATATTCTTCATGTAGAAATAATACCATACATTCTGAAAAATTTGTGTATTTAAAGCACTTCTTGAGAAAGACACTGGCAGGAAATTGAAGGCTCTTAGGAGTGATAATGTTGGATAAGTTGTGTCAAATGAGTTCAAGAGCTTCTTTGCAAAAGAAGGATTGCAACATGAGTTAAAAACAACTCATAACCCATAGAAAAATGAGGTTGTTGAAAGGAACAACATAATTATTTTGGGAGATGCATGGGCGATGTTGCATGATCAAGGCCTACCGTTGAACTTGTGGGCTGAAGCATGCAATAAAATGGTATATGTGTAGAACAAGATTCCTCATCAGATTCTCAGGATGAGTACACCAGAAGAAGCTTTTTCGAGAAAGAAACCAGATGTGTCACACTTCAATATATTTGGTACATAATTTTACTGTCATGTTTCCAAGGATGCAAGGAAAAATCTAGAGTTGACAGCCGAGTTGAGAATATTTGTGGGGTACACTGATACACCTCACAAATATCGGATGTACCCTCCATCTCATACGATGACAGTTGTTTATAGAGATGTGAATTTCGATGAAGAGAAGGCCATGGGATGTTACCTTGAGAGGGAGCTTCAGTTGCATGCAAATGAGGATATTTTAGCTCCAATGGAAGAACCTCAAGATGTTATGGAGAAAACACATGTAGAGGAGAAGAGAGTGGAAGCACCCACCCATGGATAGACGTCTAGAGATGGAAGGAAGTGCACCAATGAAGTTAAAAAATTATTGCATGATGCTAGAGAGAATGTGGGAGCAACCACATCACAGCCTAGGAAGAGGAGGTCACCGGATCGGTACACTGGGTACATGGCTTTGATGAATGATCTAGTTGAGACAAAACCATCCTCATTTGAGGAAGTAGTGTAGAAACCAGTGTGGGTTGCTGTCATGGTAGAGGAATATGATTCCATAGTCAGAAAAATGTTTTGGAAGTGGTCCGAAGACTAGAGAAGAAGTCAGTTGTAGGTTCGAGGTGGATCTACAAGGTGAAGCAAGTAGAAAACGACAACATTGAGAAACACAAGGCTAGATTTTTGGCCAAGGGGTTCTATAAAGTGGAGGTAATTGATTACGAGTAGAAATTTTCTCTAGTAGCAAGGTACTCTTCTATCGTATCTATTCTATCACTTGCAGCACAGATGGGATGGAAGATCCATCCGATGGATGTGAGGAAAAAATTCCTCAATGGATTTATTGAGGAGGAGTTGTGCATTGAAAAATCAAAAGGATTTGAGACCTTTGACATAGAGCCACATGTGTGCAGAATCAAGTGAATTGTATAGATTGAAACAAGCACCCTGTGCTTGGTACACTAGGATCAAAAGTTATTTCACCAGGTTGGGCTATACCAAAAGTGAAATAGATGCAAACCTTTACCATATTGTTGTTAAAGGTAAATTGTTTATTATATTATTATATGTCGACGATTCGATTTTAACTGGTGATGAGAATTTGATCAAATATTTCAAAGAGTATATTGCAAGAGAATTCAACATGAATAACATGGGACTCATGCATTAATTCCTTGGTTCATAAGTATGGAAAGGAGATGGGGAACTATTTATCTCTCAGTGAGAGTATTCCAATGAGACACTAAAGAAGTTCTACATGGAGAGTAGCAAACCAATGGAAACTTCTCTAACAGGAAGTTGGAGGAAAGAGGATGCCACTTCAGCAAAGGAGATGGAGGCCGCTATTTATAGGCAACTTGTGGGTGCACCCATTTATTTGGTGAACACACGACTAGACATGTGTTATGCAGTTAACCATCTTAGTTAAGAAATGGTTAAGCCAACCAAAATATATTGGAAGGCGAATCAACATATGTTGAGATACCTCATAGGCACTACTCAATATGGCCTTTGGTATAAACGGACATAGGGTGTGAAGCTTCAGGGCTTCATAAATGTATATTGGATGGGTAGTCTATCAAAACAAAATAGCACTTCAGGCGGAGTCTTCAGTATTGGGTCAAAAATAGTTTCTTGGCACAACAGGAAGCAGAGACCAGTTGCACTCAATTTAGTAGAAGGAGAGTACATGGCTACTAGTCAAGCAACTTGTGAAGCTATCTGGACAAGGAAGATTCTTTTTGGGTTATTTCATCAGCTGATGGATCCTACCATGATTTACTGTGACAATCAAAGTTGTATCAAACTCTCTTAAAATCCAATTTTTCATGATCGATCCAAGCATATCGACATATGGTATCACCATCTATAATATTGTGTGCAGAGGTGGATTACATTGCTAAAATACATTCCTATAGAAGAACATGATGAAAATATTTTTAATAAGGAATTGTTAAGAGGAAAATTTGAATTCCATAGAGGCAGGATTGGGTTATATGATAATCCCTTCTTTTTGAGAGGGAGTGTTGAAAATTCCAACAAGAAAATCCTTAATTTATTTTCCCTTGAATTAATTAGGAGAAAATAGTAATTCCACATCACAAGACAACTTGTACGAGTTAAATTAGTTAGTTTGAATTATTTGGATAAGTTAATATGAGTTGAGAGCCTAAATTGAGTCATGTAGAGTGTCCCCTACTTTTTAGGAGCCTAGGTTGAGTTTAATTTGAGTTGTTATAATTTAATTCAGTTAAACTAGTTCAAACTGTTGGAGGAACTAATGGGAGGTCAAGTAGTGGGGTGTGTATTCAGTGATCAAGTGGTAAACTGATAAATCAACCATAATTAGTTCATGCATGTGTGATATATGAGTTACCTAGTTAATATTGGAGTTCAAGGGAAGTGTGCTATCAATTGTATAATTATCCAAGTTGTATAGGCGGTGAATGCAGTCATAGAAGGACCTATAGGGATTACACAGTTTAGGATGGGTATTTCACTAAATAATAGGGGGATAATTCCCAAAGAAACAACGCAAGGAAATAGGATCTTCGAAGGCAGCATAATTGGCTAAGTATTCACCAGAGTCATCTTGTGAAGTAGTGAGATAGATTATACTTGTGCAGAGATTGCTCAGGCCTGAACAAGCATTGTACTTCTTCTCTATTTTTTGATTAATGCAATATAGATAGGAAGGGATTTTGAGAAGTGGATTTTCCATACATATATCTTCGTGTTATGTGTGTTAATTGATTCATGGTGCATGTTTTTGATATTTATTCTCAATCATGAATTTATTTTCGTAGATGAGTAGAGTATATTCAAGTTTGTTGTTTTAGAAAATTACATTAGCAGTTTGAATCTACAATTAAAATTATACATTCTATTGCAACTAATAGGAGATTTTCTCATCTTTGAATATTATATTATTAGGTGATGGTTGTAATCTTGATACTTTCCCTTTTGTAAAATGAATGAAAAAGTATAATACTTGATATTATACCTTTTCACATTTTCCATTTAGATAAGTTATAACCACAAAGATATAAGAATACATATTTATATTCCTTTTTTATTATTTATTTTTATTTTTAACCTCAATTAGATTTTTGATCTTATTTCTAGTTGGATGTTACATTATTTTTCATAATTAAAGTTTTGATTGTAGTAATTTGTTATATGTTGTGTATATCTCTTCCAACTAGAGCCTTACATGTTTATATCTCTTTTTATGATATTAATAACCTGTCCATAGTTATTTTTTGAATTAGAAAATCTATTTAAATCATAGTAAATAGAGGGAATACCCCCAGAGATGAAGGGAGGACAACCTATTTAACCTAAAGCAGGACGATTCTTATCCTCGGTGAATGTGTTCTTGGATTGCCATAGTTACCAGAACAATTTGAGAACCAACATCCTATATGCTAGTTTCAAAGTGATACCTCAAATTGAAAATGTATAGCTTAAGCTAGAATGATCTCTGTACAAATATATGTCGAAAAAAATTAATAGAATTATTATTATTTTGAAAGAATATTAAACTGTAAAATGAAATATATAACAAGAAAGTCCATGGCCAATGTGAAAATGGATATTTTTGAACCACTTTCCCTCTAAAAAATGAGAAAATAAGGACTATTGTGTGCATTTATTACCCAAAAGGATAAAAATTGTGGAGAACCCACTCCTTGCTAGAAGTGTTTTTCATATATTGGGAGTATCTTGTCCTCCTTTCACTTGGTTATATTCATGTTTCATTTTCCTAAGAAATGAGCTTAGGAGAGACCCTTTTGGGGATAAAGTGCACCCCAATGCTCTGTCATAAATTTGTAAGATCATTGAAGAAATGTTCAATGTATCCCCCTTGTGAGAAGTGGAGCATTGCAACACTCTATGTAAGCTAAGGAAAATTGTTGAAGCCCAAAAAATATAGAAATAGACCCAAAAGTGTAAGAAATTTCCCCTTAAATCTTGTTTATGATGTGTGACTAATTTATACTTTGTTATTGTGCAAAATCATCATCATGATTGAGTGGAACAAGGGATAACATGAGGTTGATGATGTGGCGACTAACTGGGACATTGGGACGCTTGATGCTCTGCACAACGATGTCCCTCTAAATTTATTAAAGACACAAAATGTGAAGGAAAAAATGATTCTATTAGGAAGGATCATCCATGAACAAAGTGTATATCGGTGGCCAC
This sequence comes from Pinus albicaulis, assembly GCA_034641835.2. NCBI lineage: Eukaryota > Viridiplantae > Streptophyta > Pinopsida > Pinales > Pinaceae > Pinus > Pinus albicaulis. The sequence goes on from CM076575.1 coordinate 696,090,477, forward strand.
CCACCTCTTCCACTAGCCTAACAGTTCACTATCTTCTTGGTAATTTTCTATGATTTTTGGGTTCAAAATGCTTTGAGGACCTAAACGATGTTATTTTGAAATTATAGGGGATTGGGGTTTCTAGGGCATGCACCGACCCTAGTAAAAAGTTATATTCCTTTTATATTTATTTCCAAAAAGCTATCTTGCACCCCAAATGGATATTGTATGCAAAGGTTGCACTCCAGGGAAGCTAATGTATGAACTAACCACCTTGGGGCCTAGAAAAAATTTTGTGTTTCACCTTCTAGGGTTGTATTTTTGTACTTATAGGTTTATTTATTTATGTTAAAAGGACATTCCTTAAACTTCTTGCAATATATTTCTAAATGCATATAGCCACCATATATATTTGTTCAGAGACGGATACCACCATTCTAGCTAGTTTGTGTTCCACAATAATCTATTATTTCATTTCTAAATATAATTTGGTTTTTCACCACATCATTATAATATCTAATACATTTCCATGTGTTTATGTTCCATTGAATTTATAGCATTCAATTTATTTCCTTGTACATCCTGAATTAGTGGTATTAGAGAAATTTACTCCTTGTTTCTCAGTGCATGTCCTTGTGGAGGTTAGAGTACAAATAGTTGGGTCTTGAGCAAGTTTCACTTGAGAAAAATTTCTCTCAAAAACCAAATCATCCTCCCATGGTGGAAGAAAATAGAGATGAAAAATTAGGAGATCTCATCAATTTATTTCTTGAGGAAGCACTCTCACAACAGAGGAATGAGATAATGGAAAAAATTTCCAAAATGATTCGATGACTACTAACATTGGCCAAGGAACCTTTAACAAGCAAAAATTTTGGAGGTATGACACCCTTTAAGGTACAAATTAACTATTTTATCCCCTTATTCGAATTTTGAATAGTTGTAGATACCTTGGAGAAATGGTTAGAAATGTTAGATGACTATTACTCTATCCAAAATATTTTGGACAATGACAATATCACCTTCATGCCACTGAAATTCATTCCCCATGTCAAATTTGGTGGGAAGGTTATTTGTAGAGACACAAGAAACATGATCCAACGGTGTTCAATACAGAGCCAACTTGGGTCACTTTTGTTGATGCTCTTACAAAGATGTTCTACTTTATTGAGAACTATGATGACTAGTACATGAGATGGACAACTCTCCGACATGAGGGAGACCAAATGGTGCCAGAGTACACAAATAATTTCCATAAGTTTCACACTAATATGGGTATCATAGAATCTGAGCAACACATGGTCTTGAATTACCATAATGGTCTACATAGGTACATCAAAATAGATATGAATTTCTTGTACATCTAATCTCTAGGATCTGCTTATTAATATGCTATCAAAATAAAGCATAAATGGAAGCAACATAATAAGTGGGATTTTAGGTTTGTAAATATCTCACAACAAAATTGTAAAAAAGGTATACCTAACTCAGAGAACAAGGGATGAAGCAAGGATATACAACCTCAAAACATCCATCCCAAGTTGTTGGCAAAGAAGGGTAACGGGAAGTCAAAAAGGGACAGTAGATAGTGGTGTGAGTTCCACAAAATCCCCTGGCACAACAATAATGAATTTCACTTGAAATAATCATTGTTGGTGGATATTAAAGAAAAATAAATATAATTTGGCTCTAATAATGATTTATAATAGGATAAGGGAAAAAATATTATCAATGGAGAACTGAGTGCTACCATTGTGACCACAAATATCCAACCAGAGGAGAGAAAAGAGCTTGAAGATGGGGTGGGACACTTCCATTCACAACTATGGGTGAAGGGGACCTAGTTCATTTCATCATTGATAGTGGGAACCAAAATAACTTTATATTAGCGTACATGATAAAGATATTGAAGCTACCAAAAATTCCATATCATACACCATTGGTTGGTTGAGCCATGGACAAGACATTTATATCAATCAATAGTGTGGCCTATTCTTATAACATCAATCCCTTCAAATATGAGGTATTGTGTGATGTTTCCCCACTTGAATTATATGAATTTATTTTAGGAAAACCTTTTATTTGGAAATTCCATGTTTTTTTATGAATATCGTCCCTGTAGTTTCACTTTTACTCTCATAGGTCAACTCTATAGGATACCAAAGGTAGTCCCAACTATTATAGTTTCCTTGATCTCAACAAAATAGTGAAAAAGGTAATATTTAAAACTACAACATTTGTTCTCTTCATTATTTAGTAATAACGTTAAATTAAGGTCACTATAACCACTAAAACATCTACTTGAGGCCTCTCTATGCAATAGAAGAAAGTGTAAAAGATTGGAGAGACATACAGAGATACCTTCGCTCCACCTATGGGGATTCTTCTACAATTCCAAGTCAAACACTAAATTGAATTGATACTCATTGATCCTTTACCTAATGGACCAATATATAGATTTTCTCTCTTGGAGAATGAGAAAATAAAATTGTAGATTCATGATCTCATCTAAAATGGATTCATTCGCCCGAGCTCATCACTTTGTGGGAATCCAATTATGTTGGTGTAAAAGAAGGATGTGACATGAAAACTCTATATTGATTATAGATCCCAAAACAAAATCATTGCCAAGCAAAAATACCCAATTCTCAGGATTGGTGATCTTCTTGAATAGCTTAAGGGTGCCAAGTTCTTAAGTAAGATTGATCTAAAGTTAAGCTACCACCATGTCCCAATTGAAAAAATTGTTGTATGGAAGATAACTTGAAATCTAATGAAGGCCTTTTCAAGTTGTTTTTCATGCCATTTTCCTTAACTAATGCTATATAAAATTCTTTAGGATTATGTATGCTATCCTACAACCATTCACAAACTATTTTTTTATATATATTTGGATGGAATCCTCATCTTTAGCGGAACTATGCAGAACATTTGCAACAGATTCAAAAATTCTTAAGAAGCTTGCATCAACAAAATTTGTATTCCAATTTGGATAAATTCTCATTTTCCATGTAGAGAATTAAATACTTAGGATACATTATGGATGAACATGGGGTGCATGTGGACCTAGCTAGTATCCATGTCATTCAGGATTGGCTAGCCCTGATGATTCTAACAGATCTCCATAGTTTCTTGGGCCTTGCTAACTTATACCAAGGGTTAATGTTTGGGTTCTATTATATCAATTGGATCTTAAGTCAAGTGACCAAGGGTGGATAAAAAGAAAAAATTACCTTTTATGACTCACAACAAAAATAATTCAAGGAAATAAAACATTGTGTTTGCTTTGCACCAGTCCTCACCCTACGAGTCCTACCACATCAATTTCAAATTGATATAGATGTATCTAAATATTATTTTGGTTCAATCCTCACCTATCAATGACATCCATTGGTCTTTCACAGTTGAAAAATCTCTTATACTATCTGAATATACCTTTCCTATGGCGAGATGTACTCCATCATGTAGGCCTATTGACAATGGAAGCATTACATTATGAGGAAGGAGAGGATCATCCATATTGATAACATACCTCTGTAAATTATCTAAACACAAGGAAATTTATAGAATGACTACCATAATAAATGGTCCACACATCTATAGAAATTCCATTTAAACATCAAATAGAGGAAGGGTATCACTAATAATGCCGTATAATACCTCATTCAACCCCCATTTTTTGTGCCAACCATATTTCTTAAATATTATATGAATGGATATATCAGGTGGACATTTTTATACAATAGTGACTTTGAATTTTGTAACACTCCCTCCCACCCCCTTGGACTTCCCAAGCCTAGTGAGAGGTGTTACCTTCAATTAACCTAACCTCCAAGTTCTCATTATGAATATGGGGTTACAAAATTCCTTCTCACCCAAATTGTGTAGAATTCACTTTGGATAACACCATCACTTTCATATCATCGAGATATTTCTAGCAATATAAACTTTATCTCAATCTGACCACTATATTGGAAGTTATGCCCATTCAAAGTTTGGGCTCTATAGCCCTTTCCACATCAACAACGATTTTCCACGTGGAATTTCTTCCTGACATGAAGTCCACTATGGCACGCACCATGTCATAGCACCTTAGCACCACCATGACTCATGCCATTTATTTTGAATGGAGGTTCATTCAACCTTTGCATTGCACCACATTTTTCACGTCGTTTAACAGGGATGATCATCATTCATGGATTTTTTCTACCCGTGTAGTAGCAATGCAATAAAACACCTCCATGGTCACAACTACTTGAAAATCACCAATCCAATGAAAATGATCGACCCATTGGATGCACCAGGTAACTCTTCATAGATTAAATTATGCTCATTTTTTCACCCAATGTATTCTAAAATTGTTTCTACCATTAATTCATAAGTATCTAATCATATTGGGTGATATTTAGGGCATTAATTCACATGCATGTTCAAGCCTGATATGAATTTACCACCATTGGATCAATAGGAACTATATAATATCACCATAGTCTTGAGCTCTACGGTGACATGACTCCCAACCATGTGTGCCACTATGACAGTGTAAAATGGAAACCCCATGCTAGGTGGCTCCACTCACCATTGCCAAATGTCACTTAATGTCATGTATGATTAATATCCATGTCACTCTATTCTACAACATATTTTTGATGTCATCCCACCACATGGAATAGTCAAGTGGTGTCATGTCTCATCCAAAAAATAGCCACTTGGCCATCCAAAAATACCATAAATTTCTGACACATGTAATGCTGACAACATGCCATGTCATAAAGCTTTCCATTTCATATGTTCCCCACATAGCATTTTCCACCTCAGCTTAAAACATGGGTCCCAATGGGTCCTGGATCCCTATGAAAAACAACACTTTCTTATTTAACAATGGAGAGAAAAAATTTTCCCAGTCTTTATCAATAGCGTCGATGCACTCACGAGAGGGGACACCATATTATTTCCTTTGTGGAGAAACACAAATTCATAAAAGTAGGTGACATGCATTTTCCCACTCCGTGGCCTCTATCGACCACACCCACTTATTCCTAAATCTCTTTCACAATATTGGGACAACATGACGTGAATATCCACGAATATTGGGAATTTTCCCACAATGCAATTATATCAATCCCCAGCTTTTACCAATGATTCCAAGTTTCTCATTCTACAGAGGCACATATTTATTCCTTGGGATGTAAATGAATCAAACAAATAATGGGAATTCTTAATCCTCCATGACTATGACTCTTGGAATTATTAGTATATTTTATTCATCCAAAGTGCAATCTCGTCGTTCAGTGAAAATGAGATTTAGAGTCTTAAGAACCCCAAAGGCTTATGAAGCCATTGTAGGTGACCAAAAATGCTCTGCACCATTAATATAATAGGGACAAATCCTTCATTCCCACACCAACGCTCTAGGCGTTAAACATAGTTATAGCAAGGAAATAAAATTTCATCATGTCTACAATAGGTACTATTAGATTCATTGATATAGCATGCCACATAGACATTAAGAATGAACTTCCACCAGCCTATACATAATGATTATCTATGATATTCATGGAAATTGACAATAAGATCACACATAGTGATAATTGGTTGAACTTAGAAATGACCATACATATTAGGTAAGTAACAATGCATCTAGGAGATTATTAATAGTCACAGGGGTCTGCAAATACCTCTCAAACAATGAGAACCATCAAACATGCATCACATTGAAAGAAAATAGGAATAACACCATTCCTCCAAAGGAAATACATATCCATTCATTGTTATAAACCATAACAATAACATTCAACATTAATAATTCTATAGAAGTACAAATAGATACACTTATCTTTAGATATTAACGATTGGAAACAAAGGGAAGGACTTCAACTATCCACCCAACATAGGCCAACTTATACACTGAAATATTTCTTGCAACTAACCTCCCATGAGTTGGATTTGGAGTTTGAGGAGCCATTTATTTAAAAATGATCCCAATCAATACAAACACATAAGAATCCAAAGACCACCCTATTGTTAGTATGAATTTTAATCGCAAGTGTACGAAAAAAGACCACTTTAGCTGTGCATAACAAACAGCCCTAACAACAAAGATGGTTGCCAATATCTTTAGATCTGCAATTAGGTGACCAAGATAAATGCTGCAAAAATCTGGATCTATGCATTTAAAGACATTAAGAAGTAAATAAAAACAAGAGTTGCTCCATTTATCCAATAGACAAGACAAGAATATGTTGAATGAATTTTGTATTAATGGCACCTGGGAGGAAAACATAGAAGGATGTTACCAGTTCTCCTCAATGGGATGGGTTCTTGTAATTCCTTAGAACTTCATATCTAAAATTCCTCTCTCTTGATGGTGTAGAAAACCCAGACAAAAATGGAAATCAAAGGGAGTTCACAAGAAAAAAGATAGAAAAATATGACAATGATGGTGGATCAAAGTCAGACCAAAAGTATAGATCCAAAGTGATCTTTACGCAACAAAAGGTAGTGAATGAATGGAAAAACCCTTCAATTTATAACAAAATATTGAGTTAGTCTAGATATTGGTGAATAATTAAAATATTATTAACCAAATCAAGATCCAACTATTTTGGAATAATTTATTATATTTGTTGGAGGGAAAAAGAATTTGACTTGGGTCAAATCCCTTTATTTGTAAATAATAAATAAATAAATGATTTATTTATTATTTTAAGGATGTGATTGAGTAATAATCAAATAAATAATGATTTATTTAATTATTTATGAGTGATTTAGTGAAATTTAACAAGGAACATTATTTAAATAAGGTTTAAATAATTATTCCTAGAAAATAATAAGATAAATAATAATCTATCAAATTAATTTTCCTGTTTTGGGTTAAATATGACCAGGAATATTAGTTAAATTGTTGTTTAACTAATTATTCCTTGAGGAAAATCAAGAAAATGTGGATTTATTTAATATTTCCTCACGGGGTTCCCTGTTTAGACCATAAACAACTTAATAAAGGTGGTTTACTAAGTTATTTTTCATAGTGAAAGTAATTTTACTTAGGGTAAAATTGGTCTTACATGGTGTACTTAGGTCCATCTAATAGTAACAGGTTATATGACCAAAAAATGGTGTAACAGATTTCCCCCTAGCGTACGAGCATTAGGAGCTAATCTTATGATCAAAGTACGTTGTAAGAACTCAATCACTTGACACCGATGGGGAAGTCAAAGAGAGAGAAATATAAGGTAGACCGAAGCGCTAAAGGACTAGATCCTAAGGAGGCGAGACTTATAGGTGCAACAAGTCTCTTTTATGAGTGAGTACTTGTGCTATAGGTGGCGGGGGAGGCATACCTATGCCCGCCGAGACAAAGTACAAAGAATAATGCGTCCAGTAAACAAGGGATTGAAAAATATAGTAAATTCTGGCATAAACATGAGCTAGGTAAAAATAGGATAATGAATCCCACATACATACTGGGCCTGGGATAACATCCAGGACTTATACAATAATATCTGAGTACATGAGATAAAAATAGAACCCAAATTCCCCTGTAAACAGGAAAGGGCTCTGAAAATCTGACTAATACATGCAAACAAAAAGGCGCTGCAAGCAGCTGAGGCCAACATCATCAAATATATGGAGCTGCATCAAAATCTGTAATGAAGAGGTCATCCGGACATGTGGGGGGCTACCTGTAGGGCCACCCCCTCACAAGGGCTAAAAAATCTCACACACACCCTGGAATCACTAGTCCAATATGATGCATCACTGAACCATCAAGTATAAGGATCTAAATCTTGTTGTAAGGAGCTGGAGTTGAGAAAAAATCAAGTCAAAGGGTTGTAAGGAGTCCCTTTTCTTGATTCAAACAAGAGTGGAAGATGGAACCAAGGTAAACCGCCCTCTAGACCTGTCTTCTGGAATGAATGATCTAATGTCAACATAAGGAGGTCTGCCAAAGGTGAGACCATAAGGGATCCTCAACTAAGGCACGAGAGAACATAGTAGAGTGACTGACAGACTGACACCAGGGATGATGATGAAATGGGGGGTACTGAGTAGTAGACGAACGACTTCCCTTGTTAGAGCATAAAGGGCATCGATTAACTGGCAGCGACTGACAAAATATCATGAGGGATAGGGGATAGTAGGACTAAAGGCCATAATGTGCGACATGAGAGAGGAACCAAGCAATGAAGGAGGGAGGACTATATCAGGATACAAAGGGAGTTGGCATAGACTCCATGAATGTGATGATGACTCAACTCAGATGCTCTAACCAAGGGTGACTTGATGATGCTACCACACAGAAAAGGTCCAATGGGGACAATAAAAACATGAGTACATGATGGTTATTCACGACAAAAATCGACATGAACATGGACAAGTATGAAGGAAAAGTGGTGCCCCAAGTACAAGTGTTGCAAGTGAATAAATTCGATTTTGAGGAGTGGTGAAGTGACCCTTCTTGGACGAAATGTGTCCTGGTGAAGCATCAAATAAAAAAAAACTAACAGATACCCATTTGAGGGCTCGGTGAGAGATTTCCAACAGTATAGACGGTTTTTCAAACTGAGCTATGGTTTGGCCATAGTAGGTGGAAGAAAAATCGGGGGTTTCTCTTTTAATAAGGCATTTTCCCTCCAAATTCACTCATTTGCAAGTGTAGCTGTGGTGAATGTAGAGAGGAGAGAAGGCCCTAAATCTTGCAGCGAGCATAGCGGAAAATAGACAGTGGGAATCAAGATCCGTCAGTTGTAGGTAAGAGGCCTAACCCTACTCTTTCATTTAAGGGGATAAAAATTTCATTTTAGGCACCCAGAGCTTATGAACAGGCCAGGTCACACTTTTTGGGGTCTGTTCTGCATCCTCGGTAGTAGGTACTGGGCAGAAAACTGCGACCTGTCCCAGGAAATGACCTGAAAAGTGTGACCTGTCAGAGAAAGGGGGTTTCAATGCTATTTTTGGATGAGATCTGGGATTTTTATGGCTAAGGGGCACGGTTTCCCCCAAGCATGTTATGGTCATGCCAAAATGTATTTATAAAAGGGGAATCTAAACACATTTAAATGATGTGGTGTGCCATTTGTTTTCGCTATGGTTATGCAGTTTGAGAAAGGGAATGGAGGATTACCAATATCTTTGGGTACTGCATATATGAAGAAAATGGACTAAGTTTATGGGTTAGCATACATGGTGTCACTATCCAAAAGAGTGGATTTGGAGATAGTGAATTGGTGCTCTCCTAGAAAGCCCACAGGTTGGTCAACAAAAATGTCGAAGGGACTGGGTTGTTGATGTAAGATGAAGGAATGATGAGGGGTATCATCCCTAGAGTGATATGAAGTGATATGGGACTCTAGAGGTGCTTCTAAATGTGGAAGAATAATGGTACTAGAGTCTACATGATAAGATACACTAGGAGAGTTGTGGAGAATTGCTTCTTCTGGTCTCTCAAATATGGGTGCCCCCTTACCCAAACATTGGGTGTCAATGTAATGGCCACAAGATGTATGTGGTTTGAATGCCTGGGTTCGATGTAAGGGGGGAAATATAAAGTTAGGGGTGGTAAATACTTCCATAATGTCGTCATCGTGATAGAAGATGGGGTGATTTTTGGAAGAAAGACCACCTGACACGGTGAAGCTACTTGACTCATCATCATGAGAAGAGAGGTTCACATGCGCATAGTCACAAGGGGTGAAAGAAAAACAAGTAGATGAAGGATCCACTGATGTTGAGCCCAAGGTGATTGCTAAAGGGAGGTCAGGCGAAACAGAAGGGGAAGTCCCAGGGGGGTTTTTCATCGTGGATTTCATAGATGATGACAGGTAGTAGATAGTGGCCGAAGACTCTACCATTTCGACATCCGGAGGGGGAATGTCTATGGGAGTGGATCTGTCCTTTGGTTCTACTAAAGAAAAACATGGAAACAAGGGAGCGGTGGACTCATTGTGCTTGGACTCGAATTGGCGAACTGCCGCTAGAGAGGTGCGGAATTCCTCGAGGCAGGGACAGAGGTGGGTATAATGGCCATGGAGATCACAAAAAGCACAGGGGTGGTTGGTGTGAATAGTCTTGGGGTTCTTGCCTGCAGTCGAGGAAGGAATAGAGGTTTCCGGGACCAACGACTCAGGGAACGTGACATTAACCATGGGCTTGATGTGAGGCAATTCAGGACAATGATGTGTTGCATGAGTGACAACATCACACAAAGCACACGAAGCTATACGCTTTGGAGGCTGAGGAGGAGCATGGTTTTTCGGGGCAGCCTTTTCTTTTGATGCCCTCTTGTGAGATTTTCCCTTCTTACCCGAAGTGGTCTCAACAGTAGGTGGTTCCTATTGAGGTGGCTGAGGCACTGTAGTAGCGGGAGAAGTTATGGGGGCCATTTGAACCAAGGTCAAATCAAGATAAGGTTTGGGTTGACCAGGCAGGGTAGTGGCTGGGGGATCAAGTTTCCCCCTGGAAGGCTAAATCGAAGAAATAGGAGTAGGCTGCGGAGGGTAAGGCTACTAAATAGCCAAATCGGGTCGCTTGAGAGAGGCCCGAGATGATTGAATCATGCAAACATTCAATGAGTTGGGATCAAATATAGGAGGATGAATACCAGGGAATGTACCAAGAAATGAGGAGTCTTTGTAGACTCCAGGTGATACACTGGTCAAAGGATCGACGATTTGCTTATTGGCCACTGTTATAGCATCATTTCTCACCTTGACATGATTCATGATTGCTTCATGGCTTTTGGGCACCCATTCCTACAGACTTGGACAAATTCACTTAAAAACAGTGTAAAATCCCCCATACACGACTATGCCCATACTTTTCCGCGTGTATACGCGAGTCCAGCTAGAATTTTCCGCGTATGCCATTAAAATGACTAAAAAATATATAAAAAATCCCTAACTTCGCGCTGGGTTGATGGTTACTCAGGTAGTTCAACCACCCCAGCCCGTGGCCAACTGTTTCCAACTGCTGAAACTACTTGGAGGGACTATAAAAAGCCCTCATGTGTATGGCCTAAGGGAGAGAGAGAATTATTGATATTATACTCTGTTGGTTTTCCCTATCCAAGTATGATTCCCCGTGCCTCCTGCACCTTCCCAGTTCATTGTAGGAAACCCTTGTTTCCTTGAGATACACATCCTTTATATGTTATCTCGTATGCACCAGTTTGGAAGGAGTCTTAGCGAGGCAAGGGCTGGACGGATCCGGACGACGGTCTGCGAAGGCCTTGGAAGGATCAGGTGATCTCTCCACTTGATTACTTTTGTACGTACTATTTATAATACAGAAGTATCATGCTGTTCCCGAAATAAACGTGTTAGTGTATGCTTTTATGTATGAGAATATTTGTTATACAAGCATTCATTATGATTTATTTAATGTTTTATATGAATCTCACTAACGTGTAGAGTAGAGATATGTTGTACAACTTGTCCTTTGTGCTGGTTTCTTTTTGTATTTCAGGTTAAGGAGGAAGGACGGTTGCAGGGAGTTTGGACTCCACGTGGATCTACTTCAAACGTAGGACCAACGGGTAAACCTCTCATTCTGCTCTATTTAGTTTTTCTGAACGTGCATGATTGTGTGAGTCTCTGTTAAGTAGTACGCCCCTGCTCTGTGGAGGTTGTATCCCAACCAACCTCTAGGGTGTTAATTCCCCGAAACAGAACTGGCGACTCCACTAGGGAACACATTCTTGTGATTCTCCTGTTGGGTTGTTTCAGCTGTTTGGTAGGTTGCCAATAGTTTTATCTGTCTTTTGCAGTCCAGTTTATTTTCTTACAGTCAGTCTAAAGTCTTGGTGTCTTTTCCAGGCTTGTTCTTTTGTTTTTTTTTCAATATTTACCTTTGCATACGCTTCTTCTTTTGCACACAGTCGCGTATACACGCGAGTTTGTCTGAAGGAAACCGCGTATACGCGAGTTTCCCTTAGAACAGACGCGTATACACGCTGGTTGCACAGCTGTGAAGTCGCATATACCTAGGCAGATTTTGAATTTTTAAGATTCTGGAGTTTTTGGTCCTTTCTGGCTGTGGAGGCCTGTGTCTGCAGAGTCTCTGTACTTACTGGAGTGTGAAGGAAGTGGTTTCATGTCTTTTCTCTCTTTCGTTTGAGTGGAAACTAGTCTTTTGGCAAAAGTTTTGTTTTGGTGCTGGCACTTCTGGATTGAGTTCCAAGATCGCTTTCTAAGCATTCTTGGTTGTTCTGCTTTATCAGAATAGAGAGCTTCTGCTCACTGACTCGCTCCTATCTTTGTGTTGTGTTTTGCATTGCGATTTTTGCTTTTTTTTCGATTGGTTTTCTTGAGTTCCATAGGCTAGGGTTTTGTTGCAATTTTCGAAGAAATTTTCTTGCTTCTTTGGAGTCTTTTGTTGCAGCGAGTTTGCACTATTTGTCTAGGCTGTTTGGCTGAGTTTTTGGTCTTCCGTTGCTCTTATTGATCTTGCTATCATTAGCTTTATAAGGTTTGGGAGCATTGTTGAAGTTTGTGCTTGAAATTCGGTCTCGTTTTGGCTTGGATCTTGATAGTTGTGCTTGGTCTTTTTTGAGCTCTTGTTTTATAAAACTAAAAAGCCCAAAAAACATTTGTTTTGCTTTTTGTTTTTTGCATTTCAAAAACTCAAAAAACATTTGGTCTTGTTTTTGTTTTTTGTTGTTGCATTTTCATTTTCGTTTGACCATATCTTTTGGAGCTTTTGTGAAGTTTCTTGCTTCTAGTTTTCGGCTTGATTTTGAGGAGGAGTTGTCATTTGATTTCTTCTTCTTGTTGTTAAGTGTTTTTGGTGTCTTATATTAAGAACTCTTGTTTTCAAGAATTGGCTTTCTGGACAACAAAAGATGAGTTAAAACTGAAGGAGCTTTTTGGGAAATTTCACCTTGTTTCAAGAGACTTTTGCATCTTAGGATTTACATGCTTGTAGTGATTTGCATTAGGTGCATTGAATCATTTAGTTAGCTTCTTAGTTTTTGTGAGTGTGAGTTTGTAATTCGAAAAGAAAAATACATTTTTTAGTCTCGTAGAACTTATATAGAAATTGCTCTTCATCGAAAGACAAAGAACTGCATGTGCATGTAGTCAGGTTTTTATTAATTTCTTTCGCGTCAGAACATCATTGGTTTCAACTCCATATCCTTGTGACTTAATACAACAGCCCTTAAAATAAGCGATTTAATCTAAAATCAACTAGCAAGTTTTATTTAGTGTCAATCACCAACTAGCTAGGTTGTAGGGCCTTGGAATAGGAGAGAGGGGAGTTAACTCTCCAAGGCCGCTCAAACAAACATAGAAGTTTATTAATTGAGCGAAATCCAACTCCGTGAGGTGGACTGGGAAAGCTCTCATCCGAGAGTCAAGCGCGAGGGGAAGTGAAGGTTGAGAAGAGGGACACCCCCCCTCCGATTAGCTGAATCTGACCTCAAGACCGTTCCGCCCAGCTTCTGATACGGATTGGTGTCCATAGTTGCCTCTCCTAGGTTCCACACAGGTGACTGCGGGGGGGAATACCCGTGGTACCTGAGGCAGACGTCGCATCACTTTCAGCAGTACTTCTGGGGGGTGCCCTTGCGAAGCTTGGGTGCTTGAACCGGCAAAGGCTGTCGTTAGGAGGTCGGCGTAACTGTTTCTGATACCTTCGCTAGTTGTTCTGGGCCCTAATCATCCCAGACTGCTTTCGGAAGGCCCTATACTTCGCTTTCCTGTATTTTGGTGTCCGGTCCTCATCACCCGGAGCGGAAATACTTGGAGGCTGTTTGCTTGACTTTTTCTCAGGGATTTTTATTTTAGTGAGTGCTCTTTGCTCCTAGCTTGCCTAGCTTTTCACTTTTTTTGAGTCTAATTTAATAAATCTATAAAAGTGGCTGATCAAGCGCCTCGACGTTCGAGGAGAATCCGGGGGTTATCTCCCGAGAGTCCAGAGCCTTCTTCGAGAAGGCGTAGGAGCGATTTAGCAGGAGGTTACCACCCTGTGGAGTCTGACGCTGTGGAGAGAGATCCTCCACCAAGGTCTGAAGGTTTCGTAGCTGATTCCGGTGTCGGTTCCGAGAGGAGCGTTCCGCTCACCTCGCGAGTGTTGTTTCCTCAAGAAGAAGATTTTCAGATAGAAGATATACCTGAGCCTGCAGCTACAGGTCCATCTCCTCTTCCTCCTGATCATCCGTTTGTTATTCAGTACGTCGGACCGGAGTCTGAGAGACCGCCGGATCTTCCATATCTTTCTTATCTTTCGATGGCCACGACTGGGAACACGGCTTCTACCGTGAGTGCTGCGGGCATTCAGACCCCTGCTTCTGTCGAGGCAGGGGGCACTCTAGCTCTATCTTCGATTGCTTCTAGCACTGCTATGTTTGGCTCTGGGTTCACCCAAGCATATGCTTCTCAATCTGGTCCCTTCGTTTCAGGGATGTCCATTGCTGGAAATCCCTCTTTTTCCTTTACCGCCGGTGCAGCTGGATCTACGCCCATGTCTAACATGGCTAGTGGATCAGCTTCGTTTCAGGGTTTCCCCTTTGGGACCGAGCATATTCCCAGTCCCAATCCTTCTTTAGGGTCGTTTCCTTTTACGTCCCAGACCCAAAGTTTCAATCCTTGGGCTCAGGGGCCAAGTTCGACTGCTTTTATGGGGTGGAATCCTATGTTTGCAACGTCGGGGGCAGGGAATCAGTTCATCGCGAGTCATCCAGGGAATACTTCTTTCCCTGCATCGAGTGCTTATCAGTCTTTTTCTCCTCTATCTAATGCATGGAACCCCTACCAGGGGCTTACATCTTCAGTCAATACTTCAGCGGGGGGAACTAGTCTGGGTCTTGGTAACTCGGCGTGGGGAGGAGGTTCTTCTTCGTTTTCTACGAGTCCTTTCTGGCAGCCTGGTGCCTCATCAAATCCGGGCTATTCTTTTCATAATGTTGGGAATCCATCCCATCAAGGATGGAATCCTCAGGCTCCGCCTCGCTTACCTTTTCTGGCAACGTTAAACTTGCCAGATTTGTCGAAGTTGACTAATGACCCGATTCGTTATAGTCCGGGGTGGCCTCCGGTCCCAACCAAACTTCCTTCAGACATTCCAAAGTTTGAAGGTAAGAATGGAGAAGATCCGGCGGACCACATCACCACTTTCCACTTATGGTGCTCATCGAACTCCCTGATCGATGATTCGATTAGGTTGAGATTATTTCAACGCACCCTAACTGGGAATGCTGCCCAATGGTATATAGAGCTCACTGGGGGCAGTTTCGCCACATTTGGAGAACTGGCTGTCACATTTCTTAACCATTTTCAGTTGCCTGTCAGATATGAGGCTGGGACTGAACTCCTGGCTAATTTTAAGCAGGATGAGGCAACTCACATTTCTGATCATATTCAGGAATGGAGGAGAAGGAAGAGGCTTATCAAAGCCCATATTCCAGGTGAGTTCCTTCTCGAGTGGTTTTGAAATCGCTTCAGTCAGACATTTCAAAGGATGTATCCCTATCTGGGGTATTTTCCGAGGAGCAGGCCATTTTTAGGGCCCAGCAGTTAGAACTGATCTATTCTCAGTCTGGGGTACTTTATAAGTATTTTCCCAATGCTCCTCGCTCCAAATTGGATTTATCGAAACCCAAACCTGGTCCGCATGGTGACGGGTGTTTGGTCAATTTAGTGTGTCCTAAATTGCTGCATTTAATTTGTCAATCCAGGAATCGTAAGCTGATGAAGTGTGGCGCACTATATGTGCAAGATAACCTATTTCTTAACTTTTGTCGTTTTTGGTCTTTCTAAGGTAAAATGGAAATTCTAAAATGAAAAACAAGTTTGGTTATATTTGTTCAAGGAAGTGATATCCCCTATAATGATTTACCAATCTTGAAACTTTAAAAGAAAATTGAAAATTACAATGACAAGACTTGAAAGAAAGTAAAAGTGTACTGCTGAAATGAAAAGGTGCTGCTAATCTAATGAATCAAAACAGGAAACTAGTGAACATGAAAACCAAACTATTCTTGCTGCCAACTGAACACAAAAGAAACTACGCTTATGGAAATTCAAAATCGCAACAAAATAAATCTAAATCGGATTACATCAATTCATTTTCTGACCCTTCATCATTAGACCAGCTATGACTTGCGGAAGTAATCATAAACAACTTGTGTAACTGATTATTTAATTTGTAGAAAGTAAAATAATACTAAACCATACACACATGATTCAATCCCTCGCCATCAGTCCAGCTGTGGCTTTCGGAGGCAACTGAAGATGTCATACATGATTTAATATATCTAAATTTGCAGAAAAGAAACTAATACTAAACTACACATTTCATAATGCGGTCCCTCACCATCAGTCCAGCTGTGGCTTTCGGAGGCAACTGAAGATGCTATGAGCAGCTTAATATATCTAAATTTGCAGAAAAGAAACTAATACTAAACTACACATTTCATAATGCAGTCCCTCACGATCAGTCCAGCTGTGGCTTTCGGAGGCAACTGAAGATGCTATGAGCAGCTTAATATATCTAAATTTAACTACTGAATCAGATAAGCAAAACTGAAATGTACAAAGCAAGACTGAAGTTAAACAAAAGCTATGAAAAGAAAACTAGCAGCAGAACAATGTTAGTTCATGTCATTAGTCAAAATGCTATAAAAATGCTATAAAAATGCCCGGGCTGTCTACCTAAAACCTGCACAAGAAAACTGATCAGTGATTAACAATCATAAAAACATGAAAGACAGAAATGAAATGGAAATTATGGAAATGTATGAACAGAAATGAAACAACTACAAAATATGAACATATGATGGATTATGATACAATGACTTTTTTAAAAGAAATGAAATGAGAAATATATACACTAATACACAGAACCTTAGCTGAGCAGGGGCCCTCTACACAGCTTTGGTAACGATCCTCAAACACGAATTAAGTTGAAAAACAGAGTCTTCTCATATTAACAAGCAGTTCATTACAGAATGGTAGTGTTACGGCTCAAGGGCAGCGTAATCACTACAAAGCAAACAGATAACAGAGTACATTCACGAACATCAACTATCAACTAACAACTAACTTTATGTGCGTATGCAAACGCTCTATATATAACAATAAACTGTAACTGTCTCCTAAAGTTCATGATGGCAGAGAGCACGTAGACCACTACGCCCACGGATATAGGAGTATGGCCATGTTGGAAAGTGAATCTACGGAAGGTGGATGCTTGAATTCAACTCCAGAGCTCTGCACAGATGTCGATTTAACCTCCGCAAGCTTAGAAACGGCCATATGGATGTTTATGTGCCACGAAACAGAGTCCGGCCGACATGAAACTCCATAGTTGACTTCCACGTGGACGGCTTTGACCGCGGCTTCTTTGGACGAGTTTACTTGAACCAATAGGACACGAACCATGTCCTCGTCATTCCTAGCCTGCCCATGTGGCTCGTTTCCCTTGTAGACACCTGTAGCATATAATTCCACAAAATAGCTGCGGAAAGTTGCAGCAGCTACGGAAAGTGGCAAGTTTCCGCAACTGTATGAACAAAATCTAAATCAAATAGAAAACACAAAAACATAATTAAAAACCATGTTAGGTACCCTTTTGCACATGATATTGAAAATTTTGGAGGTTTAGGTGAGTGAAAAAGATATGGAAAAGTGTATGGAAAAGAGGCAAATTCGGGACTCAACATACCCCCACTGTGAAGGTGTTGCATGTCCTCATGCAACCAAAATTTTGATACTCTTTGTTCAATTCATGTGCCTTGATACTTCAGCCAGCACATCTAACCCCCTCCTCTTCTTCTTTGGTACTGCCATCATTCTGGGTTTCTTCATTAAGCACCTGAATTTTATATTCACAAGTGCTCTGCTCAATTTTTGGCATTTCCTTTTTAACTTCTTATTCTTTTTTTTCCAAATACCCAAATGTAACATAGTATTGTCATGGATGATCTTGTCCAGTTAGCCTTGCTCTTTGAGTGTTTCATTTTCATTTTTGATATGTCGATTCAAAAGCTCCAGCTCAAAAATTTCCTGTTTTAATGACTGAACTAAATCATCCTGCAATGTATGAGGCTGAATAGAAGAGGTACTTGGGCCTGTGGCTGCCTTCTCCAAGGATTCTATATAGTCATATACCTCTTGCTGTTTGGGGTCTACTTCCGGTGTCTTTTTCATTGGGCTGTCCCCAAAGTGCTGCAAGGGAGAATTATGTTCAAAATCTGGCCGAGGAGAACTTACATCAATATTTTGCTGAGACTAAGATGGAGTATGCTCATTGTCTGATTGGGAGTGAAAGGAGTCAGGTTCACTAACTGACTGAAATGGACTATGGTCAGTTGGAGACTGTTCAGATGTCTCCTCACCCAAATCAATGAAATGAGGACCTTTAATTTTTGTTTTTCTCAATTTTCCTTTAAGCCCGCTGCTTCTCCTCACATGCTGTGGTACACTACCCTTTTGTTCTTGTTTTCCTGTTTCTGCCTTCTTGGATAGAGATGACTGTTTTTGAAGAAAAACTAATCTTTGAGATAGAATTTGGTGATCTTCTTCTTCAGAAGAAGGAGTTTTATGGACAGCCTCAATAATTTCTTTCCCTTTTGGTATTATTGGCTTCTTAGTTTTGATTTCCTTTTTCTTCCTTTTTACCAATCTCTCTTCCCTATCAGTTTTCTTCATAGTAGTAGTAGAAGTATTTTGGATTTCATCTACTGTTCTTTTCCTTCTACTTCTTCTAATTGGACTACCTTCAGGAATTTCCTGAGGTTCTTCAAAGAAGTTTCTAACTAGGAATTGTTCCCATGTATCTTTTCTTTCCTTTAGCTCCTTTTCAATCAGAATTTTTATAAGCCCATGGTGATATAAATGAGGCTCTACATCTCCTAGATGTTTTTGCACAGTCACAGCCATTTTCTTCAAGCTATTGAATAGGAAATAAGGAAGATTGAGAGTTTGGTTTTCAAGGAAATTCATCAATATCCTAGTATGATACATGTACATAGAGCCAAAGCAGCCTTCACATGTGATAAATTTCTGAACAATGAGTAATAAAGTGGCCCATTCATCTTTTATTGCATGCACAGGGATTCCTCTTTTGAAAACAGTGATATCCATACCTTGATTTCGGAGGATTGTTCTCCATGCCTCATCACTGATACTTTTATTTTTGAACCAACGTTCTCCTTCCTGAAGAAGCTCTGTGGCTGTTGCTATTGATGCTTTATTGACCAAAAACTTGAGGTCTCCCACTTCTGCTTCTGAGCCATCAAATGATCTTGCAAACGCTTTTGTAACTTCTCTGTGGTAACCCTTGAATTTCTGAATAAAACGCAGCCATTTAGCTTTCCTCAACATCTCTTTTTCTTGTGGAAATCCCTCTATAAACTTCGGTCCTTCCGGCTCTGCCCTTAATAATTTTCCCATTTTACTTCTCTGTGCTTCACAGGCTTGCCTCTGTGAGGGTTTAAGTGGAAATGGAACGATGGAATACACAGGATCGAGCACAATACTATGGGGATGTTATCATAAAATGGAAATGAGCACCATAAACGGAATGGAGTAAGACTGTGGGTGGATATACGGGAGTGAGAGTGAGCAAAAGGAACGGAATGGAGTGAAACAGGGAGTGAGAATGAGTAGATTGGGGTTTTGTAAACACGACAGAGACACGACAAAGAGGTTAACAAAGTATAATGCATTCGGCCGCATTTTGAATTTTGGTGGCTGTGTAATAAATATAAACACGTTTCAATCAATGACTATGAAGTTATGCGGCTTGTAAGAGTCCTTTGTCAACTCAAATACGTATCATTATCTACGGTGGGATATTTGAACATGAGTGAGAGTCAGAATTTCAATGATGAAACCGTTTGTGAATAAATGCAAGAGGATAACATAGAGATCGTGGAAGGTTACGGGACTGTCAATATAATCATTGCGCTTTATGGGTAGAGCTCATAGTTTAAAATTACATAAAAATGTGTTTTTCGATACTATTTGAAATAAACTTTATTCATACCTTTGGAATCCTTGCTTTTGCCCTTTGTCTTCAACTGATTGATCTTCATTAGTGTCTTGAATGTTCCATTGATCCTCCCTCCTGCATTTTATTTCATAATTATGAAAATAACAACTAACTGTACATTCTTTTTTAAAACAGAGTAGTAGTAGCTGCGGAATCTGCTTCTGGCTGCGGAAACTGGAGTCAGCTGCGGAAACAGATGTCAGCTGCGGAAACTGACACAGCTATTACTTGGTTGAATAGAAATGAACAAATGACAGATGACCAGGTGGAAATGGTCATAAAAAAAGATTTTTATTGATGGAATGGATGAAATGAAGTGGAATGAAGTGAAATGAAATGAAATGAAATGAAATGAAGTGGAATGAAATGGAGTGGGTGGTGAGATGAAATGAAATGAAAGACAGATTTTTTGGAAAATATAGAGTGTCAGGTGTCCCTGATTTTCACCCCATATTTTCTGTATAAGACTGCCAATCAATGATTGGTTTTCAGGCTTATACCATTTTTCTTCTTCTTTTTTTTTTTTTTTTTAAAACTTGAAAAACAAAAGCTAGCTTGGTAGAGAAGAAGGATTCTTCTGTACCAGCCTGATTGCAGAACTTTCTTGAAACAACTTGACAAAATCCTCTTTAGAGAGTGGCTTATGATAAAATTTTAATCTATGGCCATTCACTAAAAGAGGAGTTTGAAACTCATCAATGGTCTTGATTCTTACAGCTCCATTGTTAAAGATCTTATCAATCTCATATGGCCCAAGCCAATGAGTCTGAAATTTCCCTTGAAAATCTTTAAACTTGGAGTCAAATAACAATGCCCAATCTCCTTCTTGAAACTTCTTCTCTTTGATATATTTGTCATGCCATTTAGTTCTTTGATATTGAACTAGATCAGTTCTTAGAATTGCTTCTTGTCTGGTCTCATCTAGCTCATTCAACTGCTCCATTCTATGCTTTTGGGCTTCTGATAAGTCCATCCCCAACTGAACTGCTATCTTGAAGGTCTTGACTTGGAACTCAATTGGGAGCAAGACTTCTTTCCCATAAACAAGTTCATAGGGAGAATGTCCTGTTGTATTCCTCCATGTAGTTCTGTAGGCCCACAAGGCTTCTGGAAGCCTTTCTGCCCAATCTCTCCTATGTAGATGAACAGTTTTGGTGATGATACTTTCAAGAAATTTGTTTGTGGACTCCACTTGACCATTTGCTTGTGGATGGTAAGGAGTAGATTTTCTGTGCTTGATTTTGTATTCTTCCATCAACTTCTCCACCAAATTTGATGTGAATTGGCTCCCTTGATCTGTTACAATTTCTCTTGGAACACCAAAGCGAGTAAAAATATCCTCATAAAGAAAATGAACAACTGAATTTTCAGTAGCAGATACTAATGCTTTAGCTTCTACCCATTTAGTAACATAATGAGTGCAAACCAATATATACTTCTTTTGCTTAGATGGTGGATTAATAGGTCCAATGAAATCTAAAGCCCATTTTTCAAAGGGTTCAATGAGTACCTGTGTTTGTAATGGCATTTCATTTGAAAGGGTAGGTTTCCCTACTCTTTGGCAGCTATCACACCTTTTGACATATTGTTTTGCATCTTTGAAGAGGGAAGGCCAATAATATCCCAAAGAAAGGATTTTGTAGGCCGTCCTTTTGTCCGCAAAGTGTCCGCCGCATGGTTCATCATGACATGCCTTAAGAATATCAGGCATTTCATCTTCCCTGACACATCTTCTGATCACAAGATCTGGCCCTGTTTTAAACAATTCGTTAGAAATCCATGAATATCTTGAACTCTCCTGAATAATTTTTCGTTTTCTCTTGGAAATAAATGTGAAGGTAGTTTCCCTGTAACCAAATAGTTAGCAATATCTGCATACCAAGGGGTCTTAATAGTTACTGCAAACAAATATTCATCAGGAAACTTATCTTCTACAGGAGAATCTTCTTTAGTATTCTGAATCCTAGACAAGAAATCAGCTACTGTATTCTGTTTTCCTGGTCTATCCAACACGGTAATATTGAATTCTTGCAAAAGTAAAAGCCATCTTGTCACTCTGCCATTAGTAACAGGTTTGTTCATTAAATATCTAATTGCAGAATGGTCAGTATGAATAAAAGTTTCATAGCCTGTTATGTAATGTCTAAACTTATTAATTGCATGAACAACAGCTAAGAACTCTTTTTCAGTCACAGTATAATTCAACTCTGTAGGAGTCAAATTTTTACTGGTGTAATAAATGGCATAAGGAATTAAATCTTTTTGACCCAACACAGCTCCAAGAGCTGTATCTGAAGCATCTGTAGAAATATGGAAAGGAAGTTTCCAATTTGGTCCTCTCAAGATAGGTGCTTCAGATAATCTTGTTTTCAAAGTTTCAAAAGCTGATTGACAATCAGGATCCCATTTAAATTCACAGTCTTTTGTAAGCAACTTGAAGAGTGGAGATGCTATTTTAGTGAAGTTTTCTATAAATCTTCTATAGTAACCAGTAAATCCTAGAAAACTTCTAACATCTCTTTGACAATTTGGAATGGGCAACTTGGAGATGACTTCAACTTTTGATCTATCAACCTTAATCCCATCTCCTGAAATATGATGTCCTAAAACAATCCCTTCAGTAAACATCATAAAGCATTTTTCTTGGCTTAATGAAAGGTTTGTTTCTTTACATCTTATAAGAACTTTTTCCAAATTTTCTAATGCCTCTTCAAATGAATTACCATAAACTGTAAAATCATCCATATAAACCTCTACACAATCATGAATTAGATCAGAAAAAATTCCTAGTACTGCTCTTTGGAATGTTGCTGGTGCATTACACAACCCAAAAGGAAGCACTCGGTAGGCAAAAGTTCCCCATGGACAAGTAAATGTGGTCTTATCTTGATCTTCAGGTGCTACCTGAATTTGATTATAGCCACTAAAACTATCCAAAAATGAAAAGTACTTTTTACCTGCTAATGTATCTAATACCTGATCAATAAAAGGCAAAGGAAAGTGATCCTTCAAAGTTGCTTTGTTCAATTCCATGTAATCAATGCATACCCTCCATTTACCATTCTTTTTAGGTACTATAACCAAAGGAGAAACCCATCGGCTATCTGAAATTGGATAAATGAAGTTTACATTGAGTAGTTTTTGGAGCTCTTCTTTCACTATCTCCTAAGATTTGGATTCATCCTTCTTTGAGGTTGTCTGATTGGTCTACTGTTTTCCTCAATATAGATATGATGGATGCAAGTCTTAGGATCAATACCTTTCATGTCAGTATACTCCCATGCAAATGCAGTAGAATGTTTTTGCAAGATTCTAGTTAGTTCTTCTTGTTGTGACTTCTCCAAATGTTTGTTGATATTCAATGTCTTTTCTGGAAAAATCTCAAAAGCAGAATTACCAAACTCTTCCATAGAGTAGAGAGACATTTGTCTTGATGATAAATATTATATGTCAGATTCCAACTGAAATTGTGTGGAGTCATATTCTGAAGTTATCTCAAAATTTTCTAATGTGTTCAGAATTTGACTATCCTCACTAATTTCAAAAATGGTAAAGACAGGTTGTATAGTGTTCTCATCATCGACCCATTCATTGTCTCCTATTTCTGTGATTGCTCTTGCTGGAGGATACAAATTGAATTTCTTTGTCGAATTACCATTAGAAATTTACATGTCTCCGGATCTACAACTAATAAAAGCATCAGCTGTGGCCAGCCAAGGTCTTCCTAAGATAATTGGATGTCCTCCTAGATTACTTTTGGGAGTCAAAATCATAAAGTCTACTGGATATTCCCAAGAATCTAAGGAGACTGAAAAATCTTCTAATACACCATCTGGTTTAATAACCGATCGATCTGCAAGTTGCAATAAAGTAGGTGTAAAAAGAAGGTTAGGAAGTTTTAACTGTTCCATAGTCTGTCTACTCATAATGTTGATGGCAGCCCCTAAGTCAATCAATGTGTTTGGAATTTCTATCCCATTTATATGTGTCTTGACAATTGGACTTCCTGGATCTACATACTTCTGCATGGTAATTTTCCCATCATAATGTCTGCAATCTTTCCTACCAGGTGGATTCTTCTTGTGTCCTTTAGCTTCCTTCCTGGTCTTTTGAAACTCAACTCCTTTATGGTTTTTGCTAGAATAGGAATTTCTCGAATGGCTTGTAGCAATGGAATCTTGATATAAACATTCTTCAATTCATCTAGAAAGTCATAGTTAGGCAACAAGATTTGTTTTTCCACCCCCTTATCAATTTGTAGTCTTTCCGGAAAATGAGGTGTAGATGAAGATACAGGTTGCTCAACTATAGGAGTTGTGGATGTTAGCTTTTCTTTTTCTTTTTGAATTTTTGAATTTTGAAGAGATTCTTCCTCGGAACCCTTATTGACTTGAAGAGAGTCCTCCTCAGAGGTATCTTGCTCTTGAATGTCTATAGAAGGTTTTTCTAAAACTCTACCAGATCTGAGTTGTACATCGTTGAGAGGAACAATCATATGGGTAGGAAATTGTTGTCCTTCTACCATATAAGTAGTTTGAGGATTCTTATTGTTAGGATTTGGCAATGGCTGAGCTGGAAGTTGATTTTTCTTCTGTTGGTATGGGAGCATGAGTTGAGGATTTGTATTTTGTTGAGAAGGTTGTTGTTGTGGAAATGGCAATGAAAGTTGTGGATTTTGGCTTGGAAATTGTGGAGCTTGTTGATTTTGAAAAGATGGAGGATATTGATAAAATTGAGCAAATCTCCCATAAGGATTTCGCATCCCTTGTACCCATGGCTGATATGAATTTTGATGTTGGGGCCAAGGTTGTTGCCAAGGAGTCCAATTTGGTGGGGTTTGAAGATTCATAGGGTTATTAAACCCTTGAGATTGTTGTCCCTGCCAAGGTCTCCTTGCGACAAAACAGAGAGATTCTCTTGAATTTGGATCTTCTTGAAAAACAGCTTTGAGTCCAGGGATTGAAGGACAATCCTTGATTTCATGATTTTCTGAGCAAATCATACATGTTTCTACAACTTTTGCATCCAAGGGACATTCCCTTAAAGCATGTTTCTTTCTACATTTCGGACAAAAGATGGCCAAAGCATCTGTTTCTGCTTTCTGCTTGTTTTGGATTTTAAGGGTGTCTAGTTGTTCACTAAGACCCCCTAAGATATCAGTTTTAAACTCATCAAGCATATTACCAATCTCTTCCCTACTTACTGATCCAGTTGCAGATTTGTTAGCCCTAATAAGAGAAGAATCCCTAGGCCCTTTTCCAGTTTTAGATTTTCCCCTTGAGAGATGGATACATAGTTCTGTTATATCACGAAATGGAAGTTGAGAAATATCTCCTTTCCCCATCATGTTTAAAATTTCTATCCATTCATCTCTAATGGCTTTTAATAGGAGGGCTTTCAAGGTTTCATTATCTAAATTGCTCATCTTTTCTCTTTTCAAGTTGTATTGAAATCTTTCAATTAAGTCTTCCAAATTTTCATCTTCTTTTTGCATCATTTTGAATACCTCATCCTTGTGATTGGTGGGCATACAATAGTCCAAATATCTATCCAAAAATGTTTGTTTCATATCATTCCAAGTCCTGATAGATTGAGTGGCTAATCCCATGAACCATTTCAAAGCAGATCCCTTCAAAGTTGAAGGAAATAGTTTGAGTTTTTGAGAATCTTCCATATAGTCATAAGTTAGGCACACTACTTCAAACTCAAACAGAAATGTTTCAGGATCCTCACTTCGTAATCCATAAAATTTAGGGAGAACAGATGGTGAGATATTTTTCATTGTTGCATGAGTTTCCTCATCAACTATAGGGAATCCAAGAAAATTGTCCCTATTTCTACCGTTATTTCCTTCACCATTGTTATCTCCATTATCTCCTCCTCTTCTACCTCCACCTCTATTTATTACTTCCTCTGCCATGATAGTTTCTTTAGAGTCCTTATAGTCCTCTGGTTCTTCTACCAAGGAAGGATGAGAGAAAGTCTCTTTGTTTTCTAAGTGGGTTTTAGTAGGTGGTATAGGAGAATCCTCTAATTCAGCTTTTCCTTGACTTCCAAAAATCTTTAGGCTAGGGGTAGATGGTGGTGAATCTGGTCTATGCCTTGAAGAAGATGGAGTTGTGAAAATCGAACTCTTGGCTTTAGCTATAAACCTTCCCCTAGAATCTCTTTCTCTATGCATGTCATTTTTTTTTATTTTTTATTTTTTTAAAGTTGGGCTAATAATTCTCTTTCTGATCTTCCAGGTCACACTAGGTGCAAGAAGAGAGCATACTTAAGAAATTACTAAACCAATAACTCTCTTTTCTGATCCTCCAGATCACACTAGGTGCAAGAGGAGAGCATACTTCAAGAAGTTATCAAGTTTTCCCTTCTTTTATGATTTTATGTTTTTTTTTTTATGAAATTGGCTACCTAGTTACACTTCCCCGGCAACGGCGCCAAAATGTTTGGTCAATTTAGTGTGTCCTAAATTGCTGCATTTAATTTTTCAATCCGGGAATCGTAAGCTGATGAAGTGCGGCGCACTATATGTGCAAGATAACCTGTTTCTTAACTTTTTGTCGTTTTTGGTCTTTCTAAGGTGAAATGGAAATTCTAAAATGAAAAACAAGTTTGGTTATATTTGTTCAAGGAAGTGATATCCCCTATAATGATTTACCAATCTTGAAACTTTAAAAGCAAATTGAAATTACAATGACAAGAATTGAAAGAAAGTAAAAGTGTACTGCTGAAATGAAAAGGTGCTGCTAATCTAATGAATCAAAACAAGAAACTAGTGAACATGAAAACTAAACTATTCTTGCTGCCAACTGAACACAAAAGAAACTACGCTTATGGAAATTCAAAATTGCAATGAAATAAATCTAAATCAGATTACATCAATTAATTTTCTGACCCTTCATCATTAGACCAGCTATGACTTGCGGAAGTAATCATAAACAACTTGTGTAACTGATTATTTAATTTGCAGAAAGTAAACTAATACTAAACCATATACACATGATTCAATCCCTCGCCATCAGTCCAGCTGTGGCTTTCGGAGGCAACTGAAGATGTCATACATGATTTAATATATCTAAATTTGCAGAAAAGAAACTAATACTAAACTACACATTTCATAATGCAGTCCCTCACCATCAGTCCAGCTGTGGCTTTCGGAGGTAACTGAAGACGCTATGAGAAGCTTAATATATCTAAATTTGCAGAAAAGAAACTAATACTAAACTACACATTTCATAATGCAGTCCCTCACCATCAGTCCAGCTGTGGCTTTCGGAGGCAACTGAAGACGTTATGAGCAGCTTAATATATTTAAATTTAACTACTGAATCAGATAAGCAAAACTGAAATGTACAAAGCAAGACTGAAGTTTAAACAAAAGTTATGAAAAGAAAACTAGCAGCAGAACAATGTTAGTTCATGTCATTAGTCAAAATTCTATAAAAATGCTATAAAAATGCCCGGGCTGTCTACCTAAAACCTGCACAAGAAAACTGATCAGTGATTAACAATCATAAAAACATGAATGACAGAAATGAAATGGAAATTATGGAAATGTATGAACAGAAATGAAACAACTACAAAATATGAACAGATGATGGATTATGATACAATGACTTTTTAAAGAAATGAAATGAGAAATATATACATTAATACACAGAACCTTGGCTGAGCAGGGGCCCTCTACACAGCTTTGGTACGATCTTCAAACACGAATTAAGTTGTAAAACAGAGTTTTCTCATATTAAAAAGCAGTTCATTACAGACTGGTAGTATTACGGCTCAAGGCAGCGTAATCACTACAAAGCAAACATAATAGAGTACGCACATCAACTATCAACTAACAATGATCAACTAACTCTACGTGCGTATGCAAATTCTCTATATATAACATCATGTTTCCTAAAGTTCATGATGACAGGGAGCACGTAGACCACTACAGCCACGGATATAGGAGTATGGCCGTGTTGGAAAGTGAATCTACGGAAGGTGGATGCTTCAATTCAACTCCAGAACTCTGCACAGATGTCGATTTAACCTCCACAAGCTTAGAAACGGCCGTATGGATGTTTATTTGCCACGAAACGGAGTCCAGCCGACATGAAACTCCATAGTTGACTTCCACGTGGATGGCTTTGACCGCGGCTTCTTTGGACGAGTTTACTTGAACCAATAGGACACGAACCATGTCCTCGTCATTCCTAGCTTGCCCATGTGGATCTTTTCCCTTGTAGACACTTGTAGCATATAATTCCACAAAATAGCTGCGGAAAGTTGCAGCAGCTGCGGAAAGTGGCAAGTTTCCACAGCTGTATGAACAAAATCTGGATCAAATAGAAAACACAAAAACATAATTAAAAACCATGTTAGGTACCCTTTTGCACATGATATTGACAATTTTGGAGGTTTAGGTGAGTGAAAAAGATATGGAAAAGTGTATGGAAAAGAGGCAAATTCGGGACTCAACAACGGGCTTGTCGGATCGGTCAATAGTAGTGCAGCCAGCCTGCTTTCTCAATTGCAGCAGTTGTCTTTACAATCTGCTCCTTCTGGTCAGGCTGTGCCTGCTGATTCATCACCTTCCTAGTCCTTGTCCATAAATGTTGTCCAAGCTTCTGATCCCAAAGGAAATCAACAATCCGATGGGAAGAAGAAGGGATGTAATAACAAGAAGAAGGGCAAGAATGGGAAGGGAAATGCAAATAAAACCAATGAGCGTGTTGGTGAGGGTCAAAAGGAGAAAAAGAAAGTGAAGTTTCCATGCAAGCTTTGTGCTGGAGACCATCTCACACACCTTTGCCCGAAAATTTAGGATGCTCAGCGCCTGTTATCTCAGCAGGGTTCTTCTAGTTCCCAGGCTGTGCTAACAAACCCTTTTCCCCAAGGGCAGCAATTAATTGCTGGCGCGAACCAAAATCCTGGGGCTTCCTCTGGAGGTGCCCAGGAAGGGGAAATTCCATCGAATATCTTTATGATGAGTGCTCACGTGGATGTCGCTACGAGATCCCGTGATTATGGCTGAGAGGAATCTTCGAAAGCTAAGGAAGTTCCTGATGCTACTGAGCCGCTTCACATCACGAAGCCAACTGTTGAGTCTATGCCTCGGATGCCGAAAGCATCTTCTAAGCGGTCAACGATTAACCCGAACATGAGGGCTGCCCAGAACTACTCGATTGTAGAAGATCTGGCGCAAAGTCCTTGTGCTATGTCAGCTTTAGAGGTACTCCAGTCTTGTCCGGCTCAGCGCAGTGATTTGCTCACTGCCATTGGGGCTGTTGATCCAAAAAATTCTCTTCTGATTACTTTTGATATGACTAATTTTAAGAAGAGACTTCCTCATCACATGGCATTTCATATTAAATCATCGTATCGAAAGACCAATATCTTTCGAACGGTGGTCGATGAGGGTGCTTCTACTTGCGTGATGTCTCTCGCATGCTGGAAGACACTTGGATCTCCCAAAGTTGTTCCATCTAGCACTGTTCTTACTGCGTTCGATGGCCATTCTCACAGACCCCATGGTATTGTCCCGGCTTTGCCTATCTGTGTTGGGGGAAAAACCATTAACATAGAGGTTGAGGTAGTGGATGCAGCCTTGGACTACAACCTTCTGTTGGGGAGGAACTGGATTTATGAGATGGATGCCATTGCATCCTCACTATTTCGAATTGTATGTTTCCCCCACGAAGGGAGGATCGTTACAGTTGATCAACTGGACTATCCTCCTGTAGACCTGGATGCGCCTTCTGACTCATCTGTTCCTAAGTTGGATAATACTAAGGCGCCTGTCGAGAATCTAGGAGTTGGAATGTATTCTTCCCTGATGGGTTGTTTTGATCTTCCTCCTCCTAAGGTGTCTATTAATGCTATTTCATCCTCCAAGGCTCCCCTTCGAAGAGAGTTCTTTCGAACTCATTATTTTTCGGACCCTTGGACCTTACCTTCCCCAACCGCCACATTGGAAGAAGGGCAAGCGGGTGGAATGGCATTCCCGATTTATGCAGCTGAGATTGCATATCAGTCTATTGTTGACACTGCAGAATCTGATCCAGCTCCTCTTTCACCGGAAGAGTTGGATGGTGATGTGGCTCCGGGTTGGACGCTTACTTCTTCTTCTGCCCAAGATTGTCTGGATACCACTCTTCCATCTGAAGAGGCCATCCTGGAAGCGATGACAGGTATAGATAGACCGTGGGATGATTTTCATCATCGGTCTTACTTCCTACCTGACTTGAGCGAAGTCGAAACAAGTTTTCCAAGTCCTCAGTCTCCTGGACCTGTTCACCCAGTCTTGAGCCCCTTAGCACCAGCACAGGTTTATGCTGAAGGGAACATGGTTGTGATCTCTCCTACTATCCCGGTGAACATCTCCAGGAATCCCAATATTGTCGAGAACGTTTTCATTGGAGCTGAATGTTCCCATGAAGAGGTTCAAATCTATACCGAGCTCTTCAAAGAGTATAGGGATGTTTTTGCTTGGTCTTATGAGGAAATGCCTGGCATAGACCCATATATCGTCCAGCATGAGATCAAGACGTATGAAAACGCTAAGCCGGTCAGGCAAAAACTTCGTCCGGTTAATCCTAGGAAGGCAGCAGCTATCAAAGCTGAAGTTGAAAAGCTGCTTAAGGCGGGATTCATTTTCCCAGTTCCTCTGACTGAATGGGTTTCAAACCCCATTCCGGTTGATAAAAAGCAAGGAACGATTCGAGTGTGCATCGATTTCAGAGACCTGAATAAGGCGTGTCCTAAAGATAATTACCCCACACC
This sequence comes from Pinus albicaulis, assembly GCA_034641835.2. Lineage (NCBI taxonomy): Eukaryota > Viridiplantae > Streptophyta > Pinopsida > Pinales > Pinaceae > Pinus > Pinus albicaulis. Next base: position 696,121,224 of record CM076575.1, read on the forward strand.
CTTCATTGATCAGATTATTGACGAGTGTGCCGGTAACAAGATTTTCTCCTTCATGGACGGTTTCTCCGGTTATAATCAAATTACTATCCGTCCAGAAGATCAACATAAGACCGCATTTATTTGTCCCTGGGGTACGTTTTCATATAAGAAAATGCCTTTTGGTCTTAAAAATGCTGGAGCTACTTTTCAGCGGGCCATGTCTTACGCCTTCCACGACATCAAGAAAATTATCGAGGCATACTTAGATGATCTAGCTGCTCATTCTCGAAAGAGGATGGATCATCCAGGTCACCTCCGACAAATATTCGAGAGATGTCGTTTTTATAAAATTCGTTTGAATCCAAACAAGTGCGTTTTCGCGGTAACATCCGGTCGGCTGTTGGGATTTATCGTGTCTAGGGAAGGGATAAGGGTAGATCCCTTCAAGGTTGAGGCAATACTTCGGTTGCCTCCCCCGTCTTCAATCCATCAGCTTCAAAGTCTCCAAGGGAAGTCTAATTTTCTTCTGAGGTTTATCGTCAACTATGCTGAGATTACAAAGGGATATATGAGACTGTTGAAGAAAGGAGTTCCTTTTCTTTGGGACGACTACGCTCAACGCTCGTTCGATGCCTTGAAAAAGGCATTGACCTCTGCTCCTTTACTGAGTCCACCCGATTATAGCAGAGATTTTCTTTTGTATCTAGCTACAGCAGAATCTACCATTGGTATGGTTCTGGTTCAGGAGGATGATGCTCTTGTTGAGCATGTTATTTACTACCTTAGTCGAGGACTGGTAGGACCTGAACTTCGATACACCCCGATAGAAAAGTTAGCCTTAGCAGCAGTTCATGCTGTGCAGCGACTCCGGCATTACATTATTCTTCGCAAAACTTATGTCTTGGCAGCTGCCAATCCATTTTAGTTTGTCCTCAGCAGGCGAGTGATTGGGGGAAAATATAATAGATGGATTGTGATTTTACAAGAATTTGATCTCGAGTTCATGTCTGCCAAATCCAAGAAGTCATTAGTTTTTGCGGAATTGATCTCCGAGTTGCCTTGTGGAGAGGAGATGATCTATGATGAGTCCTTTCCGGACGAGCACTTGTTTCTAATCTCTCCACAAGATCCTTGGTATGGGGATATCATTGTGTATCTCCAGACTGCGAAGTTTCCCTCTTCTTTTTCGAAAGATGAGCGTCATAAGTTGCGTCACTTGGCCAAGAATTATTTGATTATTGGTGATGCTTTGTACCGTCGAGGGGTTGATTCAATCCTAAGACGCTGCTTAACTTTCGAAGAAGATGAGGTTGTGCTCAATGATTCTCATAGTGGAGCTTGTGGGGGTCATTTATCAGGGCTTGCTACAGCCCAAAAGATTTTGCGTGCTGGATACTTCTGGCCCTCGATTTTCAAAGATTGTATTGAATCAGTCAAGAAGTGTCATCCTTGTCAGGTGTATACTCGAAAAATGCGCGCTCATCCAGCTCCACTTTTTCCAGTCGTTACTGTCGGACCCTTTACAAAGTGGGGTATGGATTATACTACTTGTAACCCGCCTTCGGCAAAAGGTCACAAGTACATTGTCGTAGAAGTAGACTACTTTACGAAGTGGGTCGAAGCTATGCCTACTTTTGGGAACGATGGTGAGACTGCAGCTCTTTTCTTCTTCAACCAAGTTATCGCTCGTTTCGGTATACCTACAGAGATTGTCACTGACCATGGCAGTCACTTTCAGAATAGTATGATGGCTGAGTTGGCTCTTAAATTGGGTTTCCGGCAGGAGCATTCATCTCCATATTATCCTCAGGCCAATGGGCAAGTGGAAGCCATGAATAAATCCTTGAAGACAATTCTTCAACGGACCATTGATAAACATAGATCCAACTGGCACATTATGCTATATCCTGCACTCTGGGCATACAGGACGTCAGTTAAAACTGCTACTGGCTTTACTCCGTTTCAGTTAGTCCACGGGGTGGAATCCGTATTTCCCATTGAATGCGAGATTCCTTCCCTTAAATTAGTTGTTGAGCTTCTTCCTGACACTTCTAGTCTGGCAGAGCGGCTTCTTCATCTGGAACATCTTGATGAGCAGCGCCGAGATGCCGCCACGTTGAATGAAGCCCATAAAAACCGAGTTAAAGCTCAGTACGATAAGGCAGTTAAGCCTAGGGTCTTTTCCGAAGGTGACCTTGTTTTGGTCTATGCCCAAGAAAAAGATGCCTTGGGGGCAGGAAAGTTTAAGTCGATGTGGTATGGCCCCTATATCGTTAAGAAAGTCCTTAAGAAAGGAGCGTATACCTTGGTTGACTTTGAAGGGAACGAGTTGCCGGAGCCCCGAAATGGGCTCTATTTGAAGAAGTATTATGCCTAGGCTTTGGCCTGGCATTTTGCTTTGTATATAGTAGTTTTTTTTTGCTTTGTACATATCTGTTTGATTTTCGATTTTTGATGAGGTGGTGATGTTTTTGATCTGCTTTGGCAGGTTGTGTTGGATGTCATGAGTCATTTTGGTTTCGCCGATGGTGCTAGTAGACACACCCGAAACTTAGCTTCCGCGGCTTGGGTGCTTCATTATCCTTCCGGTCAGCTGTTGGTATCAAGAGGAGTCTGCATTGGTCCTGCTTCCAATAATGTAGCAGAATACACTGCAGTCATTCATCTACTCTCGGAGGCAATATCTTTGGGTGTTGATTCATTGGTAGTTTTCTTGGACTCCCAGCTGGTGGTGTCGCAGTTGAACAACACTTATCGGGTACGAGATCCATTTTTATTACGATTTTTCTTGAGGGTACGTTTGTTACAAAGGTCATTTCAATTTTTAACATTCATTCATATTCCTCGAGCTGACAATTGGTTTGCTGACTCATTAGCTAATCAAGCTTTAGATTGGCATATTAATCATTCAATACAATAAATTCTAATCATCAAAAACATCATACATTTGATACATTTATCACATCACATCAAATATCACTGTATATATATCATCGGAGTGTCAAAAAAATTTACAAAATTTGGATTCATAATCTCGTACAAAAACTTGGGCTTATGCCCCATCATGTTCAGTCTCAAAAAATAATATACAGTCATCTAATATATAAAATTTGTCTACTCCTGAGGACCCTGCCCAGAAGTCGTGTTCCTATAGAACATAACTGCAGTGGCCACACGGCGGAATAGTCTAACCCAGTCACGGGGTACTCCTACAACCCGTCTCTGGACGGCTTCCGGCAAGTCCTCCACGGCAGCCATAGGGATTTGGTGGGTCAATCCCTCCAAGTTTCTCTGCACGGCCTGGAGTGTCCTGTCGGAATCCACTGTCTCCGCCTCACCTCTGCGGCGCTTGTGGCGCGGTAGGCCCTCAGGACGAACTGGTCCAACATCTGAAACATGATCATTTTTAATTGTCATTCATTATGAATCCAATCAAAAACATGTTTTTTTTTCATTTTTCATACATATTTGAAAAAATCCAAAAAATCATATAAGTCAAAATTTTTTTGTAAAACTTACCGACTGCTCCCCATGCTGCGCCGGGTGGAAGTACTAGATCTGGATCTCCTCGGAAATCCATCCCAGCATAGGGATAGTCGTCCACTGTGATGATCTGTTCTCCCCACCACAGGAATAACTCATCATCCCACGTGGTTCGGGGTACCTCGCTGCCCCCCAGTCTCTTCATAATCTCTGCCCAACGGGAAATTCTTGGGTCCCACGGGCTACTGATAGTCGAGATGACTCTGGGTCTCAAAGCTGGAACTCTCTCAAAGAAGAATGTTGTCAAAATGGTCCCATAGCCAAAGTGTTTTGTTTTTGTTTGGCGAATAGAGGTCAGCTGTTGTTTCATGTTCTATAGCAGGGCTGTGCACCAATCATAGACGTGAATCAAACACTCTACAACTATACTCATTTGCGTCCTGGACGCCTGATGCAGTGAGGCAGATCCTGCCACTCTGCCGATGGTGAAAAGGAGGATATTCATGTGCAAATCCCTGATATCTCTAATTGCAATCTGCGTTCCAACCTTCTTGGAATTATCTACGCAATATAAGTGGACATAATCTTCCACAGTTAACCCTCCCAGGGGTTTTCCGTGAAGGTCTACTGGATCTCCCCTCCTGGAGTATTCAGTGATGAAATATTTATCCTCCACTTCTATGCGTAGTGGCATCTGATCAATTATGAAGCAATCCTGATCTGGTTCCCAGTAATTTACGAGCATTTCAAGCAATCGCACATTACTTTTCATATTGGGCATCTTAAAGAATTTCAACAATCCGCAGTTTCGGAGGATGTTTTGTGCTACGCGGTCCTGCATGACCTCTTGGTCTACTGCGCTATGCTCACGTTCCCTCCATGAGATGGTCATCCTGAGAAATTTCAATAAAATTTGCATTAGAAACGCTTTTTTGCAATCAGACCTGCACATACGCTACTTTCCCTGTGCACAGTCGCGTGTATACGCGACTTGCCTTCATTGAACCCGCGTATGCGCAGATACGCAATTTTTAATAAGGGTTTCTAGGCAAAAAATCACTTAATTTTAATTTTCAAACGGACAAAATGAATAAACAGGATGATTAAGGAGCCTACCTGAAGTTTCGCTGAATTCCGACGGTCGGTTGTTCCTGATTTGCTGAAAGAAGTTTTCAGCTCCAGAGCTCTTTTTCCAAATCAGCTATGCAATAATGAACCAATTGAGAGGTAATTTGTGTATTTATGGCTAAAAAATTGAAAATTTTCGCAAAAATTCCTTATGCTTATTTTTTCGATCTGTCTTATGCTGTATAACTCGATTGGTTGGAAGTTCCCAGTTTGGTATGTTTTCAGGTACATTTTGACGATTTTGAGACTTTTTCCGGTTTTTGATCCATGATTTCTGACTCTTCACGGCAGGTATATGATCTTCACTGGCATATAGGTTAGGGAATCACTTTCCGTTGCATCGTGCATACTAGCCTCCATACTGATCACTTGCCTTAGGGTCGATCCCATCAGGTCATGAGTATTACACCCATTTCACTCGCCGATTTTTTAATCATGACTTGATGGTAGAGCCTTCCTTTACATGGGCTTCCTAGTTAGTTCCTCGCTATCACTTGTTGCCCATGCTGCTTTTTATGTAGGCTCGGGAGTCCTCTTTAGTCCCGCCATGTCTTCCGTGTTGAAGCTTCATTCTTCTCCTTCATCACTTATCATTTTTCTGGCTTATACCCTAGAGGCTCCCTGGTGTCGTTAAGTTGTATTACTGCATTGCATATTGGCTACTTGTTTATCCTGGCCTTTAGCCGGCTTCATTTGGACTCGATGTTTAAGCCAACTTTTGACCTTGACCTTCTGTACAAGTTAACCATTGCATGCACTTAGCTATCACGACTTGACATCTTTGTACCCATGGATGGAACGTTCCTCTGAGTATCACTGACCAGTTTTCGCCACCTTGCATTGAGCATAGGATTGTTCCAATCCCAGGAACTAGTGCATCTGCTTTCTTGATACTCGTTCTATCCATTGTACCATAGCATTCTTTTATTTTTTTTCAGGCTTATTATATGAAAAAGACAAAAAAGTCAAATATAACAAAAAGAGCGGGAACGGGATGTATCTTCGTTATTTTGATGGCAGTACAGAGTCAGTTTGTCGCCCTTGAACAAAGCACATATACTTATATATATTTCCTTCATTTGGGATGGTTCTAGTTTTGACCTAGGTTCAGCCTTTACCATGTTTCACTTGTCAGTTCTCCCCCGGTTGGTTATCTCTTCCAATCATATGGAGAGTTTTGTTTTGCCTCCTGCATGACAGACTTATACAGTGTCACTTTATACTGCCATGGTCATCACAGAGTCGTGCTTTTGTTCAAGGGAAGTTTAGCCTGAGTCGGCCATTCTGCGGTGTCTCTTGACTCATTATTCAGTCGGCCTTCCCTGTCTTGTCAGTATCATGTTCTATCACATCAGATGTTTTGATCTTCCACTCGTGCTGGTTTGAGAAGGTCCCCATTGACTTCTTGCCGGCGGGTTTGTCTCTTATCGACTACGACACATTGCTCTGAGAGCAAGCCTAGAGCCGCACCTTGGGCCTATTTCCATCATTGATAGGTGACCTCGTGTTCAGCATTTGATCATCATCATGGGTCTTTGACTGAGTGGTTTCCCCTGTGTTCGACGTCAGCACACATTATCACACTTGGGATTCGTGCAGTACCTGGATTTCCACTTGACCCTATCGGTGGATTTCTCGCCTCTGTGTCAGCTTTCATTATTGGTTGGTTCAGAGGGTTTCTTCCGTGCGCTAGCTTCATCTTGTGCACGTCAGAAACGTACTTCGGTTTTTGGTTCCATCACTCTACTTCGTCCGATTCCTTCCAAATCTTGGCCTGCGGGTTACACTCACGCTGGACTGATGTGGGATGCCTTAATGCCTTCCTTCCAGCAGATCTTTTCCCATCGACTCCGACTCATTGCTCTGGGAATAAGGTCTAGAGTCTTTTTGTCAGTACCTTAGGGTTTGCAGTCATCAGTGGCAGACTTTTCGCTATCGACAATGGGGATTCATCATTGCCTCCTGATTGGTAGATTCTTTCAAGTGTTCGACTTCAACTCATTCATTCACACTTGTCAGATTGTACTGGGGCACCTTGACACTCATTATCATTATCGGTGGGTTGTCTCGCGTTGGTTAACGGGAAACATCATTTCCCGGTAATCCAACGATTTCTCACATGGTCGACTTCAGTTCATTTATTCCCATTGTGTAGAATTGTGCCGTTGTGATCGATGAAGACCTCGGGTTGCATCAGCATGTTTCGGTTCACTTTTGACAGTCCTTTCAGTATCTGCCAGTGATGCCGTCCACCCTTATATGTTGCAGTTCAGCACAGCAACATCTTATATGTTGGTCCCCGAGTTGCGTGATTGTACCGTTTGATCCACCTCTTATGATCCGGTACTTGGAGATTCAGTTACTTATTTGATCAGACATCCAGTTGCACCATCTTTTGATCAGCTTTCTATATGTGATACTTGGACATCGATTCAGACTTATATTTCCGGGCCATGCTCAGATGATTCATTATGTACTTACAGTTCAGCTATACTTGTATACATGTTGGATCTATTTCAGTACTTTCCATATGATGTATTTTTGACTGAGCATGGGTATGCCCGCCTCAGCATGAGTTGACTCTCTGGTTTCTTTCATTGGTTTTTTGGCAGGCTGAAATCTGGTGAAGTCCTCTCTTGTCCTTGCGAAGTTCTTTCTATGTGCATAATACATTTCGGCCATCATGTACCCCTTCTGACCTCATATATTAGGGGGCACCTGTTATAGCATCATTTCTCACCTTGACATGATTCATGATTGCTACATGGCTTTATGGGCACCCATTCCTACAGACTTGGACAAATTCACTTAAAAACAATGTAAAATCCTCCATACGCGACTATGCCCGTGTTTTTCCGCGTGTATACGCGAGTACAGCTAGACTTTTCCGCGTATGCCATTAAAATGATTAAAAAAATATATAAAAATCCCTAATTTCGCGCTGGGTTGATGGTTACTCAGGTAGTTCAACCACCCCAGCCCGTGGCCAACTGTTTCCAACTGCTGAAACTACTTGGAGGGACTATAAAAAGCCCTCATGTGTATGGCCTAAGAGAGAGAGAATTATTGATATTATACTCTGTTGGTATTCCCTATCCAAGTCTGATTCCCCGTGCCTCCTGCACTTTCCCAGTTCATTGTAGGAAATCCTTGTTTCCTTGAGATACACATCCCTTTATATGTTATCTCGTATGCACCAGTTTGGAAGGAGTCTTAGCGAGGCAAGGGCTGGACGGATCCGGTCGACGGTCTGCGAAGGCCTTGGAAGGATCAGGTGATCTCTCCACTTGATTATTTTTGTACGTACTATTTATAATACAGAAGTATCATGCTGTTCCCGAAATAAACGTGTTAGTGTATGCTTTTATGTATGAGAATATTTGTTATACAAGCATTCATTATGATTGATTTAATGTTTTATATGAATCTCACTAACATTTAGAGTAGATATATGCTGTGCAACTTGTCCTTTGTGTTGGTTTCTTCTTGTATTTCAGGTTAAGGAGGAAGGACGGTTGCAGGGAGTTTGGACTCCACGTGGATCTACTTCAAACGTAGGACCAACGGGTAAATCTCTCATTCTGCTCTATTTAGTTTTTCTGAACGTGCATGATTGTGTGAGTCTCTGTTAAGTAGTACGCCCCTGCTCTGTGGAGGTTGTATCTCAACCAACCTCTAGGGTGTTAATTCCCCGAAACAACCACCAAAGAGATGATGGACTCAGTGGAAGTCTGAGACTTCGATTCATAATATGTCAACTGGTCAATGGTGACTATCTTTCTGTTATGAGGGAAGGGCAACAGACATTGCATAGGTGTAGCTACGACCCAATAGAATGTTGTAATCTAAGGGGGCATCTATGACTTCTACGTCAACACAATCAGTCTTGCCCACAAGAGTAATAGGAAAATTTTGGAATAAGCCAATGGGATGGGAGGCGTGGCCATCCCACACTCGGAGAGTGATCATGGAAGGAGCTAACTTAGGTGATCCGAGTTGCTTCCAAACTGAAGTGAACATCACACAGGTGGATGCCCCCTCTTCAATGATGCACCAGGAAACGTTAGCGTTCCAGATCTTGATTGGTATTTGGAAGGCGACGGAAGTAGTGAGGGGAGGATGTTCTGACCGGTCAACATCGAAGACTATCAATCGATCATCAAAAGGATCTATAGAACCCATGGCAGATAGTAGAGCTTTTTGTTGTGAAGGGCACGATTGGAGGAGTTCCAGCGTTGAAATGGTAGCAGGAGATTGTGCCAAATAATCTACTATACTATACAAATGGGTAGCTTTTCCAGAAGCATCATTTCGGCATAGTGGTCCCTTAGGGATCTTGGTATGAACCTCTGCCTTAGGCTGAGGGATCTGCAAGGGACCATTAGGTTTCAAAAGAGGCTCTATAGAGACCGAAGGAGGTGGTTCGGGGACAGACGTAGCGGGAGGCTTGTTGTATTGACGAGACCGAGTCTGAATATTGATATCTACAGTTATAGGTTGGTCAGAATTCATCATGAGAATCTGGTAATCGGAGGTACCATATGGAAGATGTTGAGTGGCCACCAGGAAAGGATAGGGGCAAACACGCCTGGGGCCGACTAGGCACAACACTGGGAGAGACAGAAGGGGAGGCTTACTGTCCTCGCAATGTTTCTTGAGACTCCCACATGAGCTTCATCTGTGGTAAAAGAGGACAATCATGCGCGTAATGACCATAAAAACCACAACAAGAACAAGGCTTGTTCGTGCGAATAGGCATGTCCTGCTTGGGCTGAGTGCCCTATTGCTGGTTAGCAGTGTTAGGAGCATTATTTTGAGAATTTGGTCTAGGATTACTGGAGGCAGGTTGATTTTGAGTGCCTTTCCTCCTCTTTTTGGAAGGAGGAGGATTCGTCGCACTCTGTTGTGCATACACCTGCCCCTGAGGAGGTGGTGGCTGCTGTTGTGGGGCTTGAGAAGGAAAGGGAGGTGGAGGTTCAAATGCTGGAGGAGCTGGAGCACCAGGTTGTGGATACAGATAATAAGGAGGTTGGATAAATTGTGGTAAAGAGGAGGTTGGGCAAAAGGAGGAGGCATGCCATATCCTGGATACATGCTACCGAGAGGGGGATAAGTGCAGCAGGTGCTGGCCCCCTCCCTGAGGAAAACCATAGCTCATGGGAGGCTGAGCGTATGGATGAGAGACAGCTCCAACGATACCATTGGAGGCATGAGATGCCCCCAGTGCATTGGCACCACCGGGTCTAGGAAGATTAGGTAAAACAGTATAAACATAGCCTGTCTGAGTGTAGATCATGTCATATTTTAACGCAATTTGGAGAGCGGATTCTTCGGTTTGAGGGAAATGCGATGAGACATCTTTTCCGATAGAAGGAAAGAGAGATCTAAGGAACCAGTCCATGTAGACATGGTCTTCGAAAGTAGGGGCTCGACATAGGCTCTTTCTTCTCCGCCATTCCTGGACATGATCGGATAGTCGTGTCGCAGAAGATTGATGGAAAGAAGTTAAAAGTTAGGTACTAGTGCTGTAATGAAGGGGGAGATGGAAATAAGATAGAAAAGCCTGAACAAGAGTCACAAAGGTGGTATGAGAGGATGAGGCCTGATCAACATACCACTTAGAAGATTCACTAGTAAGCGTATGTTGGAACAACCAAAGACGGACAAAGTCATCGGTAATGGAGTTAGATGAACACCACATGTGGAAAGATCGAACATGATTTGTAGGATATTCTCCAGCAAGGCCTTCAAACTTGGGGATGTTGGAAGGGAGCTTGGTCGGCATAGCAGGCCAACTAGCATCACGGTGTATAGGGTCACTGATCAATTGGTTAAAATCGGGAAGAATGAGGCCTGCCATATAGGGGAGCAAGGGAGCAACCAGGGTAGTTTCTATTGCAGTCCCACTAGTATTATTCCTAGCATTAGGGTCAGGGCTACCACCAGCGTTAGGTCCTGAACTAGAAATGGTGAAGGTGACAGGAGGAGAACCGAGGGTGGAACCAGAAGGAGAACCCAATGAATTAGAAGAGGAGTCGGAGTGCGGACTCGGTGGAGGACTAACTTGAATCCTACGTGGAGGATTAAGTCTTCCTACTGGAAACTGAGGATGAAGGCCAAGAAGTCTCCAAGGTAAATGCCTTGGTGGTGAAATGGTGACGGCACAAACATAGCTCAAAGGGAAGAGAGACCAACAAGGGTGGAGAGGTGCAGGATCAACTGATTACAATGTCGAAACAAGGGAAGAGAGGCGCAGGATCAATTGATTTCAATGTTAAATTATTTGCTTGGTGGTGTTAACCAAGCTCTTCTTCACTTAGGGTGTGTGTGTAAAGTGTGTAAATCTTAATTTTTAAACCCAGACGTTTGTAGAGAAAAAGAAAAAGTGTGTTGTATAACTGTAAATAAACCTGCAGATAACAGTATATGAAACTGAAATAACAGAAAATAAACAGTTAAGAATGCAATAATCTAAACCCAAGGAGACGGGCCTCTCAACAAGTAGTCTGTAGGTGGGAAAAAATATAGTCAAAACAAACCAAAATAGCCAATAGATCTAAGGTTGGGGGAGGACAGGGATCTAAAGGTCAAATCTACTGGAAATAGGTGCAGAAAAACAACAAAAAATTAGAGGAAAAATTGTTGTAAATGAGGTAGCGAAAGGCTATAACCTGGAGGGAAGTGGAGGGGACCCTAGAGGAAAACCCAAACAAAACTAAAAGGAGGTGTTTTGGATGGATAAATAGCCAATCTGAAGTGGATCTGAAGATAAGGTATCAAATCTGAAAAAAATGGTTGAACACTATGAAATTTCAGACAACCTGCAACAGCTAAAACTCTTCCACAAAGTGTGGAGGGTACTGAAGCCCAAGAGGGCTAGGTTCCCACTTATATGAGTAAAACAGAATAGGTACATGTCCAAAATGGGTGAAGACGAAGGTCAGAAAACCCTGAACAGAGGCCCAAACAAACCCAAAAAACTTTCTGAAAAAATTCCCACAAGAAAGTGAGGTCGCAGTTTCTAACCTATTTCTTACTGAGGTCATAGGTTTTGGTCAATTTTCCGCATCCTAAAGCTCCAAGTCACAGGTTTGGGGCTAAAAATTGTGACCTGTACTTCTGGAACTCTGAGGAACATGTTTCAGCAGAATGTGTCGTCTCACCTGCGGCTGATGTCTGTCACCTGTGCAATAGGTCCAAAAAAACACAGAATTTAGAATTTTTAATGTTTTAGGGTTTTATAGGTTAAAAAAAACATCAATAAAAGAAAAACAAGAAGCTAAAGAGAAATCCTAGGATTTGAAGCAGCTGGATATGCAGGGATTTGAAATACGACAATGGTTGTAATCGTAAACTCGTGTGGAGTGGCTAGTTTTTAGTATGAATCTTAATCGCAAGTGTACGAAAAAAGACCACTTTAGTTGTGCATAACAAACAACCCTAAAAACAAATATGGCTGCCAATATCTTTAGATCTGCAATTAGGTTACCAAGATAATTTCTACAAAAATTTGGATCTATGCATTAAAAGACATTAAGCAGTAAATAAAAACAAGAGTTGCTCCATGCATCCAATAGACAAGACAAGAATATGTTGAATTAATTTTGTATTAATGGCACCTGGGAGGAAAACATAGAATGATGTTACCAGTTCTCCTCAATGGGATGGGTTCTTGTAAGTCCTCAGCACTTCAGATCTAAAATTCCTCTCTCATGATGGTGGATCAAATTTAGACCAAAATTATAGATCCAGAGTGATCTTTAGGCAAAAAAAGGTAGTGAATGAATGGAAAAACCCTTCTATTTATAACAAAATATTGAGTTAGTCTAGATATTGGTGCATAATTAAAATATTATTAACCAAATCAAGATCCAACTTTTATGGAATATTTTATTATATTTGTTGGAGGAAAAAAGAATTTGACTTGGGTCAAATCCCTTTATTTGTAAATAATAAATAAATAAATGATTTATTTATCATTTTAAGGATGTGGTTGAGTAATAATCAAATAAATAGTGATTTATTTAATTATTTATGAGTGATTTAGTCAAATTTAACAAGGAATATTATTTAAATAAGGTTTAAATAATTATTCCTAGAAAATAATAAGATAAATAATAACTTATCTAATTAATTTTCCTGTTTTGGGTTAAATATGACCAGGAATATTAATTAAACTGTTGTTTAACTAATTATTCCTTGAGGAAAATAAAAAAAATGTGGATTTATTTAATATTTCCTCATGGGATTTCCTGTTTAGACCACAAACAACTTAATCAAGGTGGTTTACTAAGTTATTTTTCATAGTGAAATCAAATTTACTTAGGATAAAATTGGTCTTACATGGTGTACTTAGGTCCATCTAATAGTAACAGGTTAGATGACCAAAAAATGGTGTAACACCTATCTCCAACTTTTTAGTACAGTAAGTATATCCCATAATGTCTCCACCAATTCAACTAAGGATATAGAGTACACTAATTTTCCATATACTAACCATAAATTTATTTGGACCACATAGAACTTTCTCTCTACCTACTAGGCCTCCAAAGTACATTGTGTTCCACCTACTCCACCTCACATGACTTTATAGTGCATAGTTTCTCCACCTAGTTATTCTCTTGAACCGCGCTCCTCCACGTCTGCTATGCAAGGATCCAAATCACCCAAAGGTTCCACCCAATTAACCAAATGAGAATCCAAACTATGTTTTGTCTCCACCTGTTTCTTTCTCTCGCCTTTCCATTAAGCCACACACCCCTGCCTGCTTCAAATCCTACACCTATGTATTGCCTAGTCCTTCCTTCCACAAGTTCACATCACAGACCCCGAATGCTACTCTGTCATACTCCTATGTGCTAAATTCACTCTTGCTTGAAACTCCATCGATGTTTGAATTATCCATATCTTTTCTCATTATCTTGTATTTTCCTCCAGTGAGCCTGGTCTCCCTTATTACCTGTTTACCACCCAACACGCCCCTTGATGGCATAGGTGGTATGTGATTGTCCTTCAATCAATAATCCCATACTCAACCTCCCTACCTAATGTGTGAGAAATTAAGCCTAGTCAGAAAAATTGGTGGTCATTAAATGAATAGCCTAAATTAAACAATTCCCAAGAAAGTCCTCCTCAAACCTCTGAATCCATGTCCCCTCCTCCAAGCCAGTCATTTAGTTTACATTTACAAAATATTTACATAAACCAAAAATTCACAGTGATAATTACAAGAGGGGTAGCCAAAAGGGTGTTAGAAACTGGTTCCATTGATGTCAAAGGTTTTTTCATTGGATGAAAAATCTCATTTAGATTGTTATAATTTGTTGGAAAATATCATTGATATAAAAAGTGGAACATGGTGTCATTGATGTTAAAGGAAGTTTCATGGATTGGACAAGATCAAGTGGTTGAAGGAATATTTGTGAAGAAGTGAAATTGGTGTTTAATGGAGCATTATGTTGAGCCCCAAGATTGTGCTTTCTTTCATCTTACTTTACCTCATTTTCCTTTGTCCATTGTTATCCCAGACCCAATTGATCAATGAAATTAATTAAAATTACTTTTAGAATGATGAACATGGCTAACTTGCTAAGTTTTGTGATTTTTGTCATTGTAATGCATTTTGACCGGAACTAGCTGCAGAATGCAGACATTCCGTAGCTAACCGGAAATTCTGCAGCTGTCTTCATGTTCAGGCATGTTCCAGGTGTCCTCTCAAGAAAAACCACATATGGGTATATTCCACATCATGTCCACATCATACGTTGCTCACCATGAAGGAAGAACCGAATTCTGGACGTGGTTTTGGTACGTGGGAACTCATTTAAGGAAGCAGACTTCTAATAGGACTGTCTTAGTCCAGATGTCCTTTTTCTCTTTACATTGCCATCTTCAGAGTTCGAATGTGATTTTGATAAGGAAAGACAAGGATCCCTGTATTGTTGCAAGTTCTGTTATGTAAATTTGTTATAAAAACACTTGGGAAACCGAGAGATAGGCTAGATTTTGCTTAGATTTCATGCTATATTTCTGAAGACCGAAACTGCTCTGTTTCAAGTTATTTTTCCTTTAATGAAGAAGACAGCTTTGCTTTGAACGCGTTGAGTTGATTTGGAGTTAGATTCCATCTGGTGGTAGAGGGCCCCTGCCTCCTGCACGGCTTTATTTTCGAAATTTAGATAAGTATTTTAGTTGTTTTTACGTTTTTGAATTTTGAGTTCGTAGTTAATTTCACTAGCCACTATAGTTATACTTGTTCTAAGAACTCTTCCAAAAGAATAAACTCTTCCAAAAGATCACGATAATGAATGAGAAATGACTATAGTGTTGTAGGATTTAATTGTAATTTCTTTTGTTCACTATCACAGTTGAACTTATACTAAGAAAAATCTTCCAAAAAATCCTTATGATGTCTAAGGCATGACTGTGATGCTGAACGTTTCAGTTGTTTGTTTGCACTAAGTAGCATAGCTGCTCTTAATCGTAAAACTCCCTTCCAAAATATCATAATGATGGGTAGGAGATAGCTGTGATGTCTTAGTTTTTAATTGCTTTCAGTCTTTATGTTTGCATTTGCACTGAATTGTACAGCCAGGATTGTTCTAAGAAACTCTTCCAAAATACTAATCATGATGGACAAAACAGGCTGTAGAATCCCATAGATTAATGCATGATAACTTAGTTAGGGTACTCCGGAGTCAAATTGCATTCAATTCATGCTCTGTTATTTTGTTTTAAGTTTGATAATGGCTTGTTAGTTCAGCACTGTTTTAGACTAGTGACATCTTAAGTTTAGTTTTAGCTTAACTCATTGCATTTTCACTCCACAATTAGTTGTCATCCACTGCATATTAGATTACATTAGTTGTTAAACTTAACAGAACGACCTTCATTATTTACAAAATCTCTTCTTGTTCCAAATCTATAATTGATTCATAACCATATGAACAGAAGACAATATCATTTCCAGGCCTAAAGTACTTTTGCAACTTCTTTACCACTCCATAAACAAAGCCTTTCCTCAAAAAGACTACTTTAAAAAGAAATCTATAACTCTTGAGTAAGGTTTAGTGATGTTTAACTAAGTTGTAGAATAGAGTTAGGAACTAGTCTTAGAATAGAGATTTTATGATGGTATCAATGTTTTCTTCCAAATATGCTTCAACAAATCTTTAATCATGGATAAAATGTTGCATCATTATAAACTAGTTGTTTAATTGTTTAGTTAGGAGAATTTGTATACTTAGCTGACCATTTCTCAAGCTCTCCCAAAATACCTTTGATGAAAGAATTGGACAAGTTAAGTTTATGTTTTGATTCATTTCCTTAAAGTCATTATCAAGGTTTGTATTTTGCTTAGTCATAGTTTAGGTTTGATTTTGTTTCAGTATTTGCATTTTCATTTGTCATTTGTCATCAACCAATTAGGCTTCACTCTGTTTTTAACCAGTAGCTTCTTTCCACTAGCTTTTTAGTCATTTTCCTTGAGAACATAAAAACCACCAAAAGACCAAAAACATCATAAACCATCACAAAAGACAAAAAACATCATAAAACACTAAACACAATGCATTAAGAGACAAACACCTAGGCACATACAGTGCACTTCACTTCAGCAGTTTACCAACCCTGGTTGACAATTAAATGAACTCAATTTAGGAGACTAGATTGAGCACAAACATTTTGGCGCCGTTGCCGGGGAAGTGAAAACTAGGTAACCTTTGTTTCTTAACCCCCAAAAACAATTATATGCGTAGAGAGAGAGATTCAAGGGGTAGATTTATAAGCAACAGAAGCAGAAATTTGATTCCTAGAATACCACTTGTTTCACCTAGACCAAGAGCTAGTACACCTTCAACTCAGACCCACATTCCATCCTTTACTGATCCTGGACTTCTAGAAGATCTAAGGTCAGCTATTCCATTAGAGAAACCTTCCACTTCATCAACTGAACCTGCCTTAGAAGAAGATCTAAAAACTCCTGTTAGGGACACAAACCTTTCTACTTCCACAGGAGAGTCAATCATGGCAGAAGAAGGGGGAGGAGGAGTCTTTAATGGAGAACACACATTATTTGGAGGTAGAGGTAGAGGTAGAGGAGAAGGAGGTAGAGGTGTAGATGGAGGAAGAGGTAGAAGAGAAATAGGAAGCTCTTTTGGGTTCCCTATAATTAATGAAGAAACCAATACAACCATGAAAAACATTTCACCCTCTGTCCTTCCAAACTTATATGGACTTAAAACTGAATATCCTGAAACCTTCCTATTTGAATTTGAAGTTCTGTGTAGAACTTATGACTACTTACAAGATGCTCAAAAACTGAAATTATTCCCTTCAACCTTGAAAGGAGCAGCATTGAAGTGGTTTATGAGTTTGATCAATAGTTCTATTAGAACATGGGAAGACATGAAATAAGCATTTCTAGAGAGGTATCTGGATTATTGTATGCTAGTAAATCATAAGGAAGAAGTGTTTAAGATGTTGCAAAAAGAAGATGAAAACTTGGAAGATTTGTTGGAGAGATTTCATTACAACTTCAAAAGAGCAAAAATGGAAAACCTAGATCAAGACACCTTAAAAGCTCTTTTGTTGAAAACAATTAGGGATTAATGGTTGGATATCCTTAACATGATGGGAAAAGGGGATATATCACAGCTCACATTACCTAAAATATCTGAGTTATGTATCAACCTTTCAAGAGGGAAATCTAAAACTATAAAAGGTCCAAGATATCCTGCTCTTGCAAGGGCAAGTAAGTCTGTTTCTGGGACAGTAAGTAGATCAGAAATAGGACATATGCTTGATGATTTCAAATCTGACATCTTAGGGAGTCTTAGTGAACAAATAGACACCCTTAAGATACAAAACAAGCAAAAAGCTGAATCTAATGCCTTGGCAATATTTTGTCCCAAATGTAGAAAGAAACATGCCTTGAGAGAGTGTCCATTGGATGTAAAAGTTGTAGAGACCTGTGTCATTTGTTCTGAAAAACATGAGACCAAGAATTTTCCTTCTCTTCCTGGTCTCAAAGCTATCTTTCAGGAGGAAACTCCTACAGATTCCACAGAGTCTCTCAATTTTGTATCTATAAGGCCTTGGCAGGGACCTCAGATACAAGGATTCCATGATCAAATGTATAATCAACCTCCACCTTGGAATTCTTGGCAACAACCTTGGCCTCAATTTCAAAATCAATCTCCAACTTGGGCACAAGGATCACAAATTCCATATGGAAGATACTCCCCATACTATCAGTATCCACCATCCTATCAACCATACCCACATTTTTATCCTCAAAATCCTCAACAAAATTTTCCTCAAAATCTTCAACAAAATTTTCAACAAAATCCTCAACAACATCATCAAAACCTACCACATCAAAATCAACCACTTTCATTACCATTCCCTCAAAAATCAAATCAATTGCCTGCTCAAGCCATACCAAACCCCAATAATAAAAATCCTCAAAACACATACATGATAGAAGGCCAAAAGTTCCCAACTTATTTAATTACTCCTTTAGACCTTAGTGATGTTCAACTTAGGTCTGGAAGAATACTTGAAAAGAGGAAACCTTCTGTGATCATACAAGAACAAGATAACTCTGAGGAAGACTCTCTACGGGTGAATAAAAGTCTTGAGGGAGACACATCTTTTCAAGACCCAAACACTGAAAAATTAAAGCAAAAAGATCCAATAATTTCAACTCCTGTATTAGAGCAACCATCCACATCTACTTCTATACCTCCCTTTCCAAAAAGATTACAAATTGATAGAGGTGTAGAAAAACAAATCATGGTGCCTAATTATGATTTCCTAGATGAGTTGAGAAATGTTTGCATTAAAATTCCATTATTACAAGCCATCAAGGAAATTCCAATTTTAGCCAAAACAATAAAGGAGTTGAGTATGAAGAAAACAAGAAAAAGAATAAGAGAAACAAAGAAAATTCAACTGGAAGGAAAAATAGCAGACATTATGATGGGCGAGATTGCTATTCCAAAGTATCTTGACCCAGGAAATCTAGTTGTTAAAATTCACATCAATGGAATTGAAATCCAAAACACACTCATTGATTTAGGAGCAGCAATCAACATCATGAGTAGACAAATCATGGATAAACCGAAACTTCCTAATCTCTTTACACCCACATTATTACAACTAGCAGACAGATCTGTGATCAAACCAGATGGGGTAATAGAAGAAATTCCAGTCTCCCTAGATTCTTGGGAGTACCCTGTGGATTTCATGATCCTAACTCCTAAGAATAATCTAGGAGGACATCCTGTTATATTAGGAAGACCTTGGTTGGCTACAGCTGATGCTTTTATTAGTTGTAGATCTAGTGATATGTATCGCTCTGATGGTAGTTCAACTAAGAAATTCACTTTATATCCTCCAGCTAGGACAATTACAGATCTAGATGACACTCAATGGATAGAGGATGAATAAGATTTACAACCTCTCTTCACAATTTCAGAAATTAGTGAAGATAATCAAATTCTGAATCCTCTCCAGAACACAAACATGAATCATTTCAAGAGGGATCTAATATTGAGTTTTTGTCATCAAGGCAGATGTCTCTTCATTCTATGGATAAATTTGGCAGCTCTACAAGTGAGATCTTTCCAGGAAAAACTTTGAACATAAATAAGAACCTAGAGAAATCTCAACAAGAAAAGTTAGTCAAAGTATTACAGAGACACTCTTTTGCATATGCATGGGAGTACACTGAAATGAAAGGGATAAGCCCCAAGACTTGCACTCATCACATCTATATAGAGGAAAATTGCAAACCAATCAGACAACCTCAAAGACGGATGAATCCAAATCTTAGGGAGATTGTTAAAGAAGAATTGAAAAAATTGTTAAATGTCAACTTCATCTATCCTATTTCAGATAGTCAGTGGGTTTCTCCTTTGGTAATTGTGCCAAAGAAAAATGGTAAATGGAGGGTATGTGTTGACTACCGAGAATTAAACAAATCTACTCTTAAAGACCATTTTCCCTTACCTTTCATAGATCAAGTGTTAGATACATTAGCTGGCAAAAATTACTTCTCATTCCTAGATGGGTTTAGTGGTTACAACCAAATCCAAGTAGCACTTGAAGATCAAGACAAAACCACATTTACCTGTCCTTGGGGTACCTATGCTTACCTAGTATTGCCATTTGGATTATGCAATGCACCTGCAACATTCCAAAGGGCAGTATTAGGAATTTTTTCAGATCTAATACATGATTGTGTAGAGGTATAGATGGATGATTTCACAGTTTATGGAAACACATTTGAAGAAGCTTTAGCAAACTTGGAAAAAGTCTTAAAGAGATGTCAAGAAGCAAACCTTTCACTTAGTCATGAAAAATGTTTTATGATGTTTACTGAAGGTATTGTTCTAGGACATCACATTTCAGGGGATGGGATTAGAGTTGATGAGTAAAAAGTTGAAGTCATCTCTAACTTATCTATTCCAAGTTGTCAAAAAGATGTTAGGATTTTTCTAGGATTTACAGGATATTATCGGAGATTTATAGAAAACTTCACCAAGATAGCATCTCCACTCTTCAAATTACTTACCAAAGATTGTGAATTCAAGTGGAATTTTGATTTCCAGTTAGCCTTTGAGACCCTGAAAACCAAAATTTCTGAAGCACCTATATTAAGGGGACCTAACTGGAAGTTACCTTTTCATATCTCAACAGATGCTTCTGATACAGCTCTAGGAGCAGTATTGGGAAAAAAAGACCTGATTCCTTATGCCATCTATTATACCAGTAAAAATTTGACTCCTACATAGTTAAACTATACTGTAACTGAAAAAGAGTTTTTAGCTGTTTTTCATGCCATAAACAAATTCAGACACTATGTAACAGGCTATGAAACTTTTGTTCACACTGATCATTCTGAAATTAGATACTTAATGAACAAATCAATTACTAATGGCAGAGTCATAAGATGGTTATTGCTCTTACAAGAATTCAACATTACCATTCTAGATGGGCCTGGAAAACAAAACACAGTAGCTGATTTCCTATCTAGACTCCAAAATATCAAAGATGACACTCCGGTTGAAGATCAATTTCCTGATGAATATCTTTTTGCAATTTCTACTCAAACTCCATGGTTTGCTGATATTGCTAATTATTTAGTTTCAGGGAAATTTCCTTCAATAATGAATACAAGAGATAAAAGAAAAATCATTTATGACAGTGCAAAATATTCATGGGTTGCTAATGAGTTTTACAAGACAGGTCCAGATCTGATCATTAGGAGGTGTGTTCGCGAAGATGAGATGCCTGAGATTCTCAAAGCATGTCATGATGAACCTTGTGGCAGACACTTTACTGATAAGAGGACAGCCTATAAGATCCTTAATTTAGGATATTATTGGCCATCCTTGTTTAAAGATGCTAAAGAGTATGTCAAAAGGTGTGACAGTTGCCAAAGGGTAGGGAAACCTTCTCCTTCAGGTGAGATGCCATTACAACCTCAAATACATATTGAACCTTTTGAAAAATTGGCTTTGGATTTTATAGGACCTATTAGTCCTCCATCAAGACAGAAGAGGTATATATTAGTTTGCACTGATTATGTTACTAAATGGGTAGAAGCCAAGCCATTACTTGTTGCTAATGAATCATCTGTAGTTACTTTTCTTTTTGAGGATATTTTTACTCGTTTTGGTGTCCCAAGGAAAATTGAAACAGATCAAGGAGCTCAATTTACATCAAGGCTAGTGGAGCAAATGATGGAGAAGTACAAAATCAGACATAGAACATCTACTCCTTATCATCCACAAGAAAATGGTCGAGTGGAATCCACTAATAAAGTCATTGAAGGGATCCTAACAAAGACTGTTCATCTACATAGAAGAGATTGGGTAGATAGGCTTCCTGAAGCCTTGTGGGCCTATAGAACTACATGGAGAAACACAACAGGCCATACTCCTTATGAGCTTGTTTATGGAAAGCAAGTTTTGTTTCCCATAGAGTTCCAAATTCAAACTTTCAAAATGGCAGTTCAGCTAGGACTTGATTTAACGGAGGCACAAAAGCATAGATTGGAGTAGATTAATGAATTGGATGAGATCAGACAAGATGCAGTTCAGAAAACAAGTCTAGTCCAACAGCAAAGGACTAGATGGCATGACAAATACATCAAAGAGAAGAAGTTCAAAGAAGGTGACTGGGCTCTCTTGTTTGATTCAAAATTCAAAGATTTTCAAGGTAAATTTCAAACACATTGGCTTGGGCCATATGAAATTGTTGAAATTTTTGACAATGGAGCAGTAAAAATCAGGACAATAGATGAAGAAGAGGTCACTTTTCTTGTGAATGGTCATAGATTGAAGCTGTATCAAAAACCACTCTCAAGAGAAGAATTTGTCACGAAGTTCCAGGAAAACAGTGATGTGAAGTTAATGAAGAAGAATCTTTCTTCTTCATCAACTTGATTGAATTTTCTGAAGCATTTCTTTAAAAAAAATAAAATAAAATAATAATAATAATAATAATAAAAATAAGGTATAAACATGAAAACCAATCATTGATTGGCATGTTTATACAGAAAATATAGGGTGAAAATCAGAGTTTTTCTGACACTCTAACTTTTCCCATTTTGTTTTTGCAAGCAGCTGTTACAAAATCATAAGTTCAGATCCATTGTACTTATGATCCATTTCATTTCATTTCATGCCATTCACTTATCCATCCATACTCCATTTCATTCATTCATTCATACTTCACTTCATTCCATATATCATTCATCTCATTCCATACTCCATCCACCTCATTTCCATGTCAAAATTTAAAGTTTGATGTCTTGCTGCAAATGAATAACACATTTCATGGATTGCAGGCCATTTCTTATATTCTTCCACTCCATTTCATAAATTGAATCCATTCCATTTCATCATCCACTTCATACATATCATGACTCATCATCCATCTTCATTCATGCCATATAACATTTCACTTATATCCCAAACCACTCCATTCCATGATTAAAATGCTCTACAGGTACATTCTACAGCTTAACAGACATTCTGCAGCTAATCAGACTTTCCACAGCTACAGATCCTGAAGACACTAATTAGCAGACATTTGAATTGCAACAAGAAGATCCAGTATATCCATGAATAAGAAGAATCAAGAAGGTTTATGAAGACGCTTCCAAAGGAGAACAAAGAAGACAAAGACCACAAAAAGCAAATGAAAAGCAAAGGTAACAAGTTTTGATTATAATGGCATATCATAAACTTTAGCATAGTTTTAGTTATGAATCATTCGAAAAAGTTGTTTTGATTATTTTTATTGATCATGTCCAATATACCCTCCACAAACTTTGGATAAAAATTTCTCATTTCAAATTCTATACCCGACCATCATTTAAGCGTTTAAAAAGGCTGAAGTGTTTGATTTCCTCATGTCACCCAGCCAAATCATTTAATGATGATTTTTTTCCATTGTAAAAAAATCTCCGCAGTCTTTTCACTCATTAATTTGTTTTCTTCACCTCACTTCATTAACTCATTCTGTAACTACCTCCATCACTCCATTCCGTAGCTAGCCCTTCATCATTTCATTCCGCAGAACAGAGATATCCCTATCATCGTGAGCAGAGGTATATCAATTTGAAATATCAAACCACTATCACCGTGAGCAGAGATTGAAGCATTATCACCGTGAGCAGAGACTGAAGCACTGTCACCGTGAGCAGAGATTGAGGCATTATCACCGTAAACGCAGAGATATATCAGTGTGGAATTTGAAGCCATTATCACCGAGAAACAGAGGTATATCAGTGTGGAATTTGAAGTTATTGTCACTGTCAACCAGAGGTATATCATTTTGAAGATTGAAGCCATTGTCACCGTGAACCAGAAGTATATCAGTTTGAAGGTTGAAGTTATTGTTTCCGTGGGTAGAAAGAGTATTAATCTGAAGATTGAAGAAAGAATTATGGGCCTCATTGTAAGAACTAAACCAGTGGGTACAAAATATCTGGAAGGATACCCTCAAAGTAGAGAAATGTTTCAACAGGTAGGATGGCTACAATTTCTTGAGAAATTTAATGGCTTCCACGAAGAAGTCACTAAAACATTTGCAAGATCATTTCAAGGAGCTGAGGTTGAAGTGGGAGATGTTAAATTCACTGTCACTGAGGTTTTCATTGCAGAAGCAACATGATTGCTTAGAAATGGAGAGAGATGGTTCAAAAACAGAGAATTCCATAATGAATCATGGAAGCAAATTCTAAAATCACCAGGTATGGATGTCACTATGTTTAAGAAGGGAATTCCAAGTTCTGCATTGAAAAATAAATGGAGAAATATATTGCTTATTCTGCAAAAATTTATCACATGTGAAGGTAGATATGGCACATTTTATGTTTACCATATTAGACTGATAATGCATTTTCTGGAGGAAGAGTTAAACTTACTCTATTTCTTGCTTCAAAGTTTGAAAAAGATGGCTTCTTGTGTTCAAAGAAGGGTCCAATTCTTAGAGACAACTCTATACCATCATGGCTTGGTTAAATTTTAATTGAACACCATTTAGCCAAAACAAATGATACTTGGGATAATTTCTTGATAAGAAATCATTTTAAAGAGCCAAAAGAGCCCTCACCTGAACAACAGCCTACAAGGAGAAGCAGAAAATGGAGATCCTCAAAAATTGAAATTGACAAAACAATACAGGAAAGTAGTGAGGAAATAATCTCAGAGAAGTTGAATAAAATTAAGAGACAACTCAAGAAAGAGAGGGTAATCAGAAAATCTGCCACAGAAAAAGGAGAGGGATCATCCCAGCCAAGAAGAAGCCATAGACTCAGGGGGAAACTAAGGAAAACTTAGATCAAACAAACAGGGGTGATAAATATAGAAGATGAGGAAACATCTATTGAAGAAGATGTTGAAGAAGATTTTAATGAAGAAACCCCTGAAATTGACCCTGCTCAGCAAGAAGTTTATGACTATGTTGAAACATTGGAAAGGAAAGCTTCAGAGAGTAGAGATAGAACCCCTAGTCCTCCACTGTCCAAAATAGATGTGTTAAGAAGGGATAGGTATGAGCTGGAAATACTTAATAGACACATCAAAAATGAGAATGATATTCTGAAGGAACAAGTCAAACTCAAAACCAATATGAACTCAACCTTATCTCTACAAATGGACAAAGTGGAAAAGGCTAATGAAAAGTTGAAAAAGAGGAACAAGAAGCTAATCGGGGCACTTATCAACTTAAGGTTCAAACTTGTCATCAGAAAACCCAGAAGATCTTTAGCTTCCAGGAAAAGAAGAAGGAGAGGATTAGATGTTCTTGCAGAAGTCTCTGAGTTTATGGAATAAATTGCATGAGGACATGCAAGAAGACAGCAGTGGGGGTATGTTGAGCCCCAAGATTGTGCTTTCTTTCATCTTACTTTAACTCATTTTCCTTTGTCCATTGTTATCCCAGACCCAATTGATCAATGAAATTAATTAAAATTACTTTTAGAATGATGAACATGGCTAACTTGCTAAGTTTTGTGATTTTTGTCATTGTAATGCATTTTGACCGGAACTAGCTGCAGAATGCAGACATTCCGTAGCTAACCGACAATTCTGCAGCTGTCTTCACGTTCAGGCATGTTCCAGGTGTCCTCTCAAGAAAAACCACATATGGGTATATTCCACGTCATGTCCACATCATACGTTGCTCACCATGAAGGAAGAACCAAATTCTGGACGTGGTTTTGGTACGTGGGAACTCATTTAAGGAAGCAGACTTCTAATAGGACTGTCTTAGTCCAGATGTCCTTTTTCTCTTTACGTTGCCATATTCAGAGTCTGAATGTGATTTTGATAAGGAAAGACAAGGATCCCTATATTTTTTCAAGTTCTGTTATGTAAATTTGTTATAAAAACACTTGGGAAATCGAGAGATAGGCTAGATTTTGCTTAGATTTCATGCTATATTTCTGAAGACCGAAACTGCTCTGTTTCAAGTTATTTTTCCTTTAATGAAGAAGACAGCTTTGCTTTGAACGCGTTGAGTTGATTTGGAGTTAGATTCCATCTGGTGGTAGAGGGCCCCTGCCTCCTGCACGGCTTTATTTTCGAAATTTAGATAAGTATTTTAGTTGTTTTTACGTTTTTGAATTTTGAGTTCGTAGTTAATTTCACTAGCCACTATAGTTATACTTGTTCTAAGAACTCTTCCAAAAGAATAAACTCTTCCAAAAGATCACGATAATGAATGAGAAATGACTATAGTGTTGTAGGATTTAATTGTAATTTCTTTTGTTCACTATCACAGTTGAACTTATACTAAGAAAAATCTTCCAAAAAATCCTTATGATGTCTAAGGCATGACTGTGATGCTGAACGTTTCAGTTGTTTGTTTGCACTAAGTAGCATAGCTGCTCTTAATCGTAAAACTCCCTTCCAAAATATCATAATGATGGGTAGGAGATAGCTGTGATGTCTTAGTTTTTAATTGCTTTCAGTCTTTATGTTTGCATTTGCACTGAATTGTACAGCCAGGATTGTTCTAAGAAACTCTTCCAAAATACTAATCATGATGGACAAAACAGGTTGTAGAATCCCATAGATTAATGCATGATAACTTAGTTAGGGTACTCCGGAGTCAAATTGCATTCAATTCATGCTCTGTTATTTTGTTTTAAGTTTGATAATGGCTTGTTAGTTCAACACTGTTTTAGACTAGTGACATCTTAAGTTCAGTTTTAGCTTAACTCATTGCATTTTCACTCCACAATTAGTTGTCATCCACTGCATATTAGATTACATTAGTTGTTAAACTTAACAAAACGGCCTTCATTATTTACAAAATCTCTTCTTGTTCCAATTCTATAATTGATTCATAACCATATGAACAGAAGACAATATCATTTCCAGGCCTGAAGTACTTTTGCAACTTCTTTACCACTCCATAAACAAAGCCTTTCCTCAAAAGACTACTTTAAAAAGAAATCTATAACTCTTGAGTAACGTTTAGTGATGTTTAACTAAGTTGCAGAATAGAGTTAGGAACTAGTCTTAGAGTAGAGATCTTATGATGGTATCAATGTTTTCCTCCAAATATGCTTCAACAAATCTTTAATCATGGATAAAATGTTGCATCATTATAAGCTAGTTGTTTAATTGTTTAGTTAGGAGAATTTGTATACTTAGCTGACCATTTCTCAAGCTCTCCCAAAATACCTTTGATGAAAGAATTGGATAAGTTAAGTTTATGTTTTGATTGATTTCCTTAAAGTCATTATCAAGCTTTGTATTTTGCTTAGTCATAGTTTAGGTTTGATTTTTTTTCAGTATTTGCATTTGTCATTTGTCATCAACCAATTAGGCTTCACTCTGTTTTTAACCAGTAGCTTCTTTCCACTAGCTTTTTAGTCATTTTCCTTGAGAACATAAAAACCACCCAAAGACCAAAAACATCATAAATCATCACAAAAGACCAAAAACATCATAAAACACTAAACACAACGCATTAAGAGACAAACACCTAGGCACATACAATGCACTTCACTTCAGCAGTTTACCAACCCTCGTTGACAATTAAATGAACTCAAGTTAGGAGACTAGATTGAGCACAAACACATTATATTCATAGAATTTTTTGTCTTGGGTAGCCATATTAGATACTTATGGAACCCACAAATATGGATAGAGTATTATAAATCCTTTCTAATGGTGTATGGTACTCTACGAAATATCTTCTAGATCAAAAAATATCATTGGTCAAAGTTTGCAGGAAAAAACGTCAAAGTTACAGGCCGAAAGGTCAAGGTTTAGGGATTCAGGCCCAAATTTAGTGTTAGTATTGGCACTCTCCAAACCTAATAGTAATTTCGTGTTTCCTCAAAATACAATATGGAATTTTGTGTTACAATTAATAGTGAAACATGTTAGTAGGTGGATGAGGTGACAACGGTCTCCATGCCCAGATCAGACAACATGAATGACCCCTTGCCCTGTCCTAGGTTAACCAGAGGGGGGCGAGGGGTGGGGGAGGTCACTACATTGATGGTTTTCCAAAAATTTTGTCTACGTAGATTGACATTCTAGCTAAAATGAGTGGCCCACCCTCTCGATTTAAAAACCACTAGGGGGTCCTCAAAACCACAAGTGGTTTCTTTGGACGTGGAAAGGCATGTGATGTGGGACCAACGGGAGAGTGTTGGTGTGTTAAAAGGTGGAAACAAAAGTGGAGCCGAGGTGGCACACTGACACAACACAGAATGACATCAACAGATGATGTGGATGTATGACAACATGGACCAGCAGAACAAGGACAAGTGGCACATACATATTAGATAATAGAGATGATCTGAAGCATAGGTGGATCCACAAAGATATGATGATGTCAGCATGATGTAATCCTGAGACATGTGGCACTCTACGATGATGACACATGGCATCCATATTTGGCATTTTCGGGTGTCAAATTGTGATGAAAACATGTGCCACATCACACCGATTAGAGATGGAATCGTGGTAGGTTGGCACCGGTGGAAGACACAGTGGCATGCTCAGTCAACAGGGTGATTCAATGGTGATGAATTTGTTGGAGGAAATTCATAACAGACAAGGAATAAAATAGATAAATTTAACATCAAATGTTGCATATGTTGATGTCCTAGACTAGAGCTTGGAGACAATTGGGCTAGTAGATGAAGACTAGGAAAGGAAATTTCCTGCTATTTGTCATTCCGTCAATATTTATAATAAGATCCAAGGGAACAATTTTATATATTTTTTGTATGTTATTTGACTAGGTATATAGGGTTTTTATATCATGAATTTAACTCTTTGGAGCCTAAGGGTTGCATAAAACATTAAAGGGATATGGTAATATATGTGGGCCTACAAGCTTATGACAATAAAGAACTATGAGTGAATTTTAACAAAGGGCTTAGTGCCTACGGGCTTAAGTTCATGGAGTCATGAAGAGGTTGGTAGCTATTTGGAAGCATATGTATCTTTGGCGATATATTTATAAACAAATAAAAAAGTGGTAGTGCACTAAATTTGGAATAACATAGCATGAACAAGTCAGAAGTGGTTTTATAATAATAATCCATATTTGGATTTTTTCACCAAATTTTGGCAGCCAACAAAAGTTGGAACTATGGATAAAACCTCTGTTAAACCATGTAATGTAACAAGATTGAAGAAATCAGCAAAAGACTCAGAGATTGAGAAAAAGATAGTATATGAAATATGGAATACCATTATAACGCATCAAGAAGACTTTACAGTAGTGGACTATAAGTGAAAAATAATAATGCATGAGTGATTAGAGATGAACTTAACTAAAAATCAAATATAAAAGTATCAGCTCAAATTATTTATAAACATAATTCAATTAGAAAAAAAAATGTTTTTGGCCTATTGATCAGATATCAAAGAAGGAATTTTCTAAAGGTGTAGAAGGTGCATTATGGTGATTTTATGAGGAGAGTCTGAGTAGGATTAAATGTGAAGGAGAATGCATATGAATATGAATGTGTGTATCAAAAAGGTGAATTGGAATTGGTTTCTGAGAGGTGTGTAAGAATGGAGAGAATGCATTGGTGATATTGGTGATTAATATAGGTGATTGAGGTGTGTTAGAGAGAGAGGAGGAATCATTTTTTAGAGGGAAATTCTTGTTAATATGAGTTGGAAAATAGTATGAAAGATGGATCAACATGGTAAGAAAGTTGGAGCTTTCATTCCAAGGGTGGTAGCTCCTTCTAGTAGTGGCTAGTAAATAATCTAGGGTGGGATATCCTTTCAATGGTAGTTGATATATCAAGAGTGGTAGCTCATATTAGTGGTAGCTGATAAATCAGGGGTCATAGCTCCTTTCAATCCTATCTGATAAATTAAGGGTGCTAAATCCTTTTAGTGGTAGATGATAAATTTTGGGTTGTAGCTCCTTGTAGTGGTAGCTAATAAATTGGGGAGTAGGAGATTCTTTCATGTGGAAACTAAGAAACCTACAAGTAGAAGGTTGTACGAAGATTGATGTAATACAAGTTATTGCATATAAATTACATCATAAATTTGGTGGTTTCCCCAATTGTATTTTTGTATCTTGATTTATGAATTAGTTTTCTTGTACTTATTAGTTCAAGAATTGTTTACTTTGAGATTTTTTGTTTAATTTCCAATATTTATATAATTTGGTCACAATACCGATTCACCCCCCCCTCTTCTTAATGTTCTAGTTTCTAACAATTGGTTTCAGATATGGTGCCTTCAATATTAGTCTAATACCTAGAAGGAAGATTAGGGATTAGGGCGAACTAGGATTGGATTACCTTAGATGGAGTTCTAGTTTTTAATGGGTCAAATTATACAACATGGAAGGTGTATAAATTTGAGAGAAATTTGATACAAAATTTCAACTTCTCAAGAAATCAAATTCAAATCAAGAGACACAAATTCTCTTCTACTAATCTGCAAAATGAAAATCACAATTTAGAACAACATGCATAGACATGCAACAAGAAAAACCACAAGTACATAGTTATTTATAGGAGAACCCAACTGGGAAAACCCCTTAAGCCTATTTTCATTAATTAGTTGAATAGAGAAACTATTACAATTGCTTCCTCCAGCTCTGAGCACAACCTGCAAAAAACATTATTCTTTCTATTGAATGAGAACCTCTGGCCAACACTTAGCTAATTTATGCCTCCTCTAGCCTCCTATTTCCTTGTGAAAATTTTAGTTAACTCAAGCTCCTAAAAAGTAGGTAAGTACATATTTTCTTGTGCAATAACCAAGGATTGATCAGCTACCTACATGAAAAATTTTGTACACTCCACTAGTATTCAAATAATTTTACATTGGCCTTAATTTCTCCACTCTAACTAAGGAATTTGAATTCCATGCATGCATGAGATATTTTGGGCTGATTGATTAGTTAACTGATAGATCTCTGAGTTAGATTGTTGTCTCACTGAAAAACTGACCTTCAAGTGACTCTATTAATTGTTAAAGGTTAGTTAACTGAGTACAACTAAAAATAATTAAACTAGATTGCTAAAATTTAATTATCAACACTTGCATGACTGAACCCCAAGCCCACTAACTCAAATTTTTTTATCTAACTGAGTGAAAAGAGCCATGTCACACTACTTAACTACCTCCAATTTGTCCCACTAATGTGGAAATTCTATTTACTCAATTTGACTAAGACTAAAGTCAAATTGATCCTTTCTTGCTACACTTTCTAACACTCCCTCTTAGCAAGAAATGGATTTTGCATCAGCCCTATCGAAGACCTATGTGATGTACTGTAGCACTACCTCTCACTATTGGTGTTTCCACTACAATAACTACAACTGAGAAGCATCCAAAAAAAACATTTAATCAACTATGTCTCTACAATTGTCTACTGGGAAAACTACATTGATGTTGATTTTTCACTGTGCATCATGCACTACTATCAACACTCCTCTCTACTCTTTAACATCTGACTTCACCAACTGACACTGATCATTCTACTATTGAATATTTTTGGCCCTTGTATCAAGGTAAGGA
This sequence comes from Pinus albicaulis, assembly GCA_034641835.2. Classification (NCBI taxonomy): domain Eukaryota; kingdom Viridiplantae; phylum Streptophyta; class Pinopsida; order Pinales; family Pinaceae; genus Pinus; species Pinus albicaulis. The sequence goes on from CM076575.1 coordinate 696,152,357, forward strand.
TCCATGACGAGATGTTGGCTTGAGGGGTCATGACCCAGGTTCGGTAAGCAAGGTTTGCCAACAAACCCCTATACTACTGGCCCTTTCGGCAGTGACCTGCTTTCGCAGGTCAAAGTCTCACCTGAAGTAGTATGGGTGGGTGCTAGAACCAGGTTTCCGCACCTTGAGAAAGGATGGGTAAGGCAAGCAAAGTTGCATCATGTTTCTGTAATTCTCAGATTACCTTGTTCTGCGCAGGGTTAATTATGTTTCTATTCGCATCCACGTGCACTAGATATACAGTTATATGCTTATTATATCATCAACACAATAGTACATAAATAGAACATAATAGATCTAGATCCAAGAGCACATTACACAGATATTTCGTAGCTTAAGGACAGAAAAAACACAATACAAAAATTACCAGTAATTCATATAACAGTACCCATAGATTCAGTTCTCTAACAATCTTTCACATTCATTCATTCATAAATTCTTCCTTACCCCTTCCCAACCTGCGCACACAGCAGCAGGGTCCGTACACAGCTAGATTAGGATCTTCGTGCACACAGCCAGCAGGAATCCGTTCCCCAAAACCCAAACAGATTGCTTAAACAATAGATCACATCAATAACTCATCATTTCCTATTCTTTACAATACAAAATGCATCTCTATTTATAACTATCTAGCCTCGACTTCCCTATGGTCCACAACCCATGGTTTTCGGACCCCTAGTTTATCCTTTGACCCATTACAATGTGTTCGGGGCTTTGACCCACCCAAAAACCCCTCCGCTATGCTAAATATAACCAAAAATATCAAAATTGGACCAGTTTCGCAGCTTGTTAGGAGACCCTGTTCCAACAGTCCCCCAACAAAATCTTGTGATTTGTCCCGATTCACTGCAGTGTTGCGGCTTCGACTTGGTCACGCAAGGTAGCCATAGTGCAAAGGAGTGGAGGGAGTACTTCCTTACTCTAGGCCGCAGCATGTTGCGCAATGTTGACCATTGTCTGGGAGGCAAGGCCATCTCGAGCCTTGATGATCCGTTCCAACAGCCGTTGGAGGCACGCAATAGTAGACTGAGCATCTTCGGCAAGCTAGACTGCGGTATCAACCCATGGTTTCAACCGTTTCTGAGTGACATGCTTTTTGTGGTGAAGGTTCTCGATCCTATCCAGGATGTCTAGATGCTACATGGAGACAGTGGAGGGTGAGGAGGCTCTGACATCGTCCAGAGCAGCTTCTGCCTGTTGCAATTTCGTCTGGATATGCTGCAGCGTGCAATCGTGTTGGATGGCCGTCCATAGTTGCATAGCTGCTTCGACCAGTTGTGCGCCCTGCGTCAGTTGTTCTTGAATAATCTGTGTTGCCTCTGTGACCACTGCAATCCACTAGTCCCGTACTTCCTGAGGTACATTATACTGCTGTTACCTAGCTTGGTCACGGTGGCGAACTTCACGCAATACTCCGATGTGCAGTCCTTGTAGCTCTGTGTGAGATAGATGTGCTAACTCAATTCGGACGTCCCCTGTAGTCTGATCAGGATCATTGATGAGGGAAATTCGAGGGAGGGAACACACATTGCTTTGGCTAGGCGGTATTCTGGAGGTGCGGAGAAGCCGCAACATGTCCCTGTATCGCGGCATTCCTGCTGCACGTGGCTTGTAGACAATCCTTTCTGTCGGGAGCCAGCGTTCACCCCTGTGACTACACTCAGCACTCCCAGGCTCTCTGGTTGGGTTCATCCTAGCAACACGGAAGCAGAAAACCTAGAGAATGCTAAGGAGCGCAAAAAACTAGTATGCAGATAGTGGGAGCATGATGTAGGGTGAATAAATAGCCTGGTGTGTAATTATCCAGCCATCCGCACACCATCTAGATCTATTTAATGAGGGAGTAGCCCATTCATTAGACTGTCCATTGATCCAGTAGATCAATCTTACCATAAATGGCTGCATTGATGATCTGCCACTTGTTAGCCACCTATGAAATTTTTTTCAAGAAAACAAATGGCTAAATTATTTTATGAGCCTTCAAGGAATGCATTCCCCTTGAAAATACATCATCCTTGAAGCCTCCTTGTGCCTTAGTCCATTTCCTTTAAAAATAACCTCACTGACTGTAAAAAATTGTGCTCAAAAGGGCCTTCATTTGCCCCTTGTATCCCTGCAGAATCTCCCATTTCAACCCTTTTTCCTTTTTTCAAAGCCTCCCTTTAGCCCCCAAGATCCCTTCCTAAACCCTCTAAATCATTCCCATCTCCCCTTTAAAACCTCACAAACATCCTTTGTTTGGCCAAATAAACCCTCCTTCCCTCTACCGTTACCTCTTTTCTGCCTCAAATTGCACTAAAAATAGGCCAAAAACCCATATTCTTCATATGCAGGCCTATCCCCTTTTTTACCAGCCCCCGTAAACCATTTCTCCACATGATCCTAGCGCTGAAACCAGGCGCTAGCCCATAGAACACTTATCAGATCATGGTCGGGTGAAATACCCGCTGTCGATCTATACAGATCCGACGGTCTTCGCAAATCTCATCGCACCCGCTATCCCCCATTCACCCATCCGATCGCATGTCAACCGTCGATCTGATCTGCAGATCGACGGCCCACAAATCATTACCCTAGTGGTATCCATGGTAAATCACTGTAAAAAACCAGCGGTTTTCATCGCACCACTTTTGGAAGGTGGGCAGTTTTTTTCGTTTGGCAGTGATGCCATTCACCGGCCGACACGTGGCTTCGAGCACTATCAAAAAACCGCCCTCATCGCGCATTAAAGTTCGGATGTGGTGTGAGCACGATATGCACATACACCTTCCGATCTAAGGCTAGACATCCGACGGAGATCGCTCCCCAAAGATGCTCGGATGATAACCAAGGAAAACATGACCCTTGGCCCACCATCCATCGCCCTCTGATGCATTCACAGCCATTGATATCCTCCCGAGATCGGACGGTCCAGGTTAGATCACCCCCGCCATTGACTGGGTCCCATTGCCAGAGCTCCACGTCACCTGCTTGCGTCGCTTTCCCCGTGTATTTTTATTTCACCCGTTTCCCTAAGCCCTTCATCGTTTAATTTCTGTCGTCGATCATCATCCTCGTGCATTTTCTTCTCTCAAACCCCCATCAGAGAAAATTTCCACCATTTCGTTGCATTTCCCCACCATTTTGCGATCTCATACACTGTGCCCACCATGCTACGCTGCCATTCTCATAGCTTTCCATTGCATCCACCCACCCCATGCATGGTTCCCTTAACATGTTTGCGTGTTTTGCAGGGTTACGGGCAGGCGGAAAACGCCATGATTCGTGGTCACTGTTTTAGTGGCACAAAGCACAGGAAGCGGGCTTCAGAGCTGGATATTATAGAGAGGAGCCTGGGAAGGTGTCAGAACGTGATTCTCCATTGAATGGAGAGATTTCAATTCTGCAAAACCTTTCAAGAGCCATTAAAGCTCAGGTTTCACTGACAGAGACAGTAATGGAGCGGAAAAGAGTATCAGTGAAGGATCAGAAAGTTTAAGACCTGTGACTGAATATTTTTAAGCCTTAATTTGATGTTTTAAAGAAAAATGTACTATATTGAAGACCCCATGATTATCACAGAGGACTTAGTGAAGGCATAGCGTGCAGGAAAGTATATCATCAATGGTTTCACATCAGCAGAATTTTCCTCCCGAGAAAGCACACAGTACTCATATTGTTTTAGTCTACATTGTGTCCATGAGAAGATTTCCTCCCTGACAACAGTCCTAGTGCTACCAAAAGCATTGGTTACATGGTATGGCAGACCCTAGAAACAGTGTTGCACCTTTTTATTTATTTCATCAAAGTACCACAAGTACTGCAGCCAAGGATACATCAAAGACATACCTGGAGTAATTTTCAGCCTATCAAAGGCCACTCTTTCACCCAAAGAGTATAGAAGTTTCATGCATAGACATTTAAAATAGAATGGGTTTCGACCCACTTCTCCTACTCTGTTTAATGTTTCATTTAGTGTTTCATCTACCTCCTCCGCCCCTCTTTCTGATATAAAACTCATGAGAAAACATTGTAAAAGGTTGTTGATCGGATATCTATGAACTGTAAGCTGTTTCTCTTGAGACATAGTTCTCTATGTAAAGTTGTAAGATAAGATGAGGAAGATGTTTTCAGACTGAATATCAAGCTATTGGTAATGTTGTACATGATTGGTGTTGCTCTTTAATATGACAAGAAAATTTCTTTGGATCATGATTTAAAGCAACAGTGATGTTTTTCTATCTTTGTCCTTGTTTTACTTTGTAGTTCATTACATTTCATTTCTTCTGGCACGCATCAGATATCTGGCATAGGATTTACCCTTGTTAGGTACCCTATTTTTCTGCTCTCCCTGCCTTCAATGTTTTCTGCTGCATGTGTTATCTAAGGATTGATTTCAAGCCAATTTAACCAGTGTAGTTTCTCATACATACTGCTAGCTGATGTATGAATTAGTGAATCTGTTCTTAGATGTTCTTGTTAAGGTTTTAATTGATGAATTGGGATACTGGGAGTTTATAACTCTGTCTCTGTCTCACTAGGATCCTTTCCATTAATTGAACCTTTCTAAGTTCCCTTAGGCTGGATACCAAAGCATTGAGAGTTCAAAGTCTCTCTCTGATCTCAGGTTTTCACCTGTGTGTTTAAATCTTTAATGTTTCCTTGTCTAAAGAGTTAACCTTTTAGGTTTCAGATCACAGGTTGTCCAATGGAATCTACTATCCCTGGATTTTTTTTCTGAAAGGTAACCTTGGAGGTTTCCTTTCCTTTTACCTTCTTCCTTGCCATTTCATGTCACATTATCATCTTTAAATATCCAATGCTTTAGATGAATAGCCCAACTGAAGCCTGCATATTGAAAAGTAAGTAAACCCTTTCCTGACTCCATTGCCCAATGGTCTCGAGTGTTCTTTGAAATCATCTCTCCTTTGCCTAAAACCCTCTTTGCACATCCTTGCCTCACATTGAACCCTTCCTTTCCAATTCCCAACAACCAAACAAACAATCAAACAAACAAACCCATGCCTATAACCAACCTAATATCTTAACACAGAGCTTAAAGGACATAAAACCTTCGCCCATATAGAGATATCCCTCTCTGGACCCAGGAGGGCTAGATCCTGAGGTCTGAAAGTGGTTCTGATGTTGTCTCATCTTTTGGTATTGCCAACTTTCCAAAACATGGGAACTCCAACATAATGGCGACTCCACTAGGGAGTTTCTGAGTATTTTCCATCTTACTACATCACAAGGGCCTCAGAAAGCCAACAATCTCTGGCTAGGTTGGTAGTGAAACACTTCCTCTTGCAATTCACTTTTTGCACCACTTGTTGTGTTTCTCTCCACACTCTTAGATAGAGTCTGGAAAGGGCCAGATAGCCTCCAGGTCTCACTCTCTTTCAGAGGTGACATATCTGGTAAAAGCCCTCCCATTCCATCTCTGGTTATATTTTGCTGTGTTTTAATGAGATCTTTGAAAAGGGACATTACATAAGCACTGTGGTGGACAGTGTACCTCCTAGAAACATCCTAAACCCTCCACCTGGAAACTCCATAGTTCCTTAAAGATCATAAGACTCCACGGGTGATCAGTAGGCCTGCTCATTATCTTGTTTTACATAAGACTCCACTAGGAAGACCAGCCCCATAAAAACATCAACCATAACAGAGGTAACAGGTAGGATTAATCTTCTTTGTTGGAAAACAACATTCTAGCTTCAAGAACCATTCATACAAGAGCTTATCTTGACCCCAAACCACCTGAAATAGTTAACAAACCTGAGAGCCTACTCAGGAAATCTCCCACACCTAAAGTATCAACTATTTTCAAACGCATCGATAGAGCTAACTTTTCACCGAAAGACTTTACAGCTCTATCAGACCCACTCTTTGACCTAGACTCTCAAGATAGTTTACCTAGAACCAACTCATTCAATGCTCTAGACCAGCCAGACCTTGAGTCTCCTGATTCACCACCTCAAAGGGGTAAACACATCAGGGACAGAGAGACCCCTCCATCTACACCTCCTGATATTCACTTCATTCAAAACTTGGGGCTCTACCACCCTAAATCCTCTCAGCATGTTTCTGCTGGTCTGAGTATCCCTGTCATCCATATATCAGCCACCCAATCCAACCCTTTACCTCCTCAGACCATCATCATGGTAGCCTGGTATGCACCTCTGGTATTACCTCAGCCTCTAGTACCCTTACCCAATGATTACCAATCAAAGATCCCACACTTCACTGCAAAAGAGTCTACCACAGCTCAGCACCATGTAGACAGGATGGAAGATTCTTTTGACTACATGGAGATAGATGATGATACAGTCAAAATGAGAATATTTTCCCAGACCTTAGGAGGTGATGTGAAAAAATGGCTTAAAGGCCTACCTCCTAATATCATCCAAGATCTACCCTCCTTATATTAGACCTTCATAAATAAATGGGAAGTTAAGGCCAACCCTCTCCAAATCTTAGCAGAGTATAAGAACCTTAAAAGAAATGTAGGAGAGAGTGTCCATGACTATTCTACCAGGTTCAACAGCATTTATAACACTCTTCCTCCACATATGAAACCTCCCCAAGGTATGGCTTTAGTGAAATACCTTGAAGGCTTCAATGATGACATGGCCTACCAGCTTAGGGAGAGAGATTACAACACATTAGAAGACATGCAAAAAAGAGCAGTGAGTGTTGAGGCTAACCTGATTGAGAAGAAAGCAAGAATGAGGGCTGAGAAAAGGGTAACATATAGAGATGACAATGTAGCTTCCACGTTTGACCCAAATTATGACCGTCTATCTAAAAACTTGGAAAAGATACATCAAATGATGGAGAAAATGGTTGTCACAGTTAGTAACCAGAACCATAACTTTAGGAGGAACAATACTGCTCCAAATAGACATAGGGACTCAGACCAGCAAGTCATACCCCGATTTCAAGAAAACTTCCTTGATGAGGATGAGGGGATAGTAGAAGAGTCTGAGGAAAATGCTATAAATATGTTTGAAATAGATAACTCAATCCACAACTGTTCCACGGAAGAAGATCAACCCTCACCCTCATATTGGGATGAGGAAAGATTAGAATCTGAGGATTACAGACTTGGATTTGAAAATGCCATCATGCAGGTTAGGGAGCAATATGAGCTTAGAAGAAAAAATAGCTTAGACAATTCCAAACCAAAAGCTTCTGAGATTACCATTAAGAAAAGGCCTAAGAAAACTTCTAAAGCAAACACTGAAAGTAACAAATCAATAGCTAAAAGTTCTGGGAAGAACAAAGAAAGGGACAACCAACACACTGATAAACAAAGTCAACCGACTAGCAGCACTAGCATTTCAGTTAGTGCTCCTAATAAAAAAGCCCCTAACATTGTACATAATGAGAATCAGCCCACTAATTCAGCCACTAAAGTAGTGGCTAAAAAAACAGAGTTGAGTATCACAAAGAGTCAATCTCTCTTCAATTTGGAGAGTGGAATTGCTAAAATTAAGATCTTTGTCCCACTCTCTGAGCTGGCCACTCAGGATGTATATAAAGGCCAAATTTTGAAAGAATTAAATCTAGGGGAAAACAGTGATACTGTCAATCTGAGAGATGATCAACCAGCCCTCCTGTTTGGTCCAAAGATAGAAGGGAAGTTTCAGGAAGGGGTAATACCTCCTTTTTATATCAGTCTCAATATCCATGACAAGATCCTTCACAATGCAATGCATGAATCTGGGGCCTCACACAACTTAATGCCTAAGGTAGTAATGGAAAGGTTAGGCCTAGAGATAACTTGACCCTACAAAGATTTATATTCATTCGACTCTAGCAAGATAAAGTGCCTTGGCCTAATCAAATACCTGTGTGTGAACTTAACCCAGATCCCAGCCAAGTGTATGGTCATGGATGTTGTAGTGGCAGACGTGCCACCTAAGTATGGCATGTTGCTATCGAGGTCATGGTGAGCCAAGCTGCAAGGTACAATGCAGATGGATGGGGAATATGCCACAATCCCTATCTTTAGCTAGCTTAGGAGACTGTATAGAGAGGCACAATTGAAATTCCTGGTCAGCAGCCCTGAAAAGCTTGAAAATTCTCCTTTGTACTCTGTACACACATATCTGGACTCCTTTATCCTTTACAATGATGAATCCTTAGAAGAGCCAGAGCTAGAAAGCAGAGATATGAACAATAGGGAAGAGCCCATAAATTTCAACATAATAGCCACCCTAGACTCAGAAGAAAATGAGGTTGAGACCTGTGGATAGTGCACTGAAAACAAAACTCTGAGTCAACAAGAAATAGAAGGTAAACAAATAACTAGGCAGCTCTCTGAACTCCATTCACATCATGAAGGGAAAAACCCACCACACCTCGAAGTAGACCCTCCATTGCAGCATAACCATGAAGCTATCACTGGTAAAGAAATCGATGATAAACCCGAGCAAGAACCTTTGTGGGAAATGAATTTCGATGGGTCCTATACTAGGAAAACTGCAGGAGCAGGAGTGTGGGTACATAACACAGAGAGTGATTGTGCAGAGAGTCATGCTTTCAATCTAAACTTCAAATGTACAAACAATATCGCAGAATATGAGGCTCTCATCCTTGGCCTAAACATATTGAAAAAATTGGGAGCCTGTAGGATAGCTGTTCAAGGAGACTCTGTGTTAATTATCAAACAAGTGAATGGTGAATACACAGCGAAACACCCTAGGCTGAGAGCATACAGGAATGACGCTATGGATTTATTAAAAGCCTTTGTGGAATATGGACTAGTGTTTATTCCTAGGAGTCAAAATGTAATTGCAAATGGATTAGCTTGTATAACTAGTTCATATCACAAGCTTCCTAGTGACCAAAAAATAATCATTCAGACGAAGTTCAGACTTGCAGTACCTGATAATGAGAAATATTGGCAGGCTTTTGAAGGAGATAAGAGATTGAGGATTTCCTGATAGGCAGGAACGAGTTTGAATTTTCCGATTCAGACTCTAAGTCCAATGATAGCTGCCTAAGTGAAGAGCCCTCAGACGAGGAAGAACCACCCTGTAACATAGAAATAAACACTTTAAACGAACAGATTGGAAATCAAACCGAAGAATATAAAAACACAGATAATGAGGAAATAGAGGTGCTACAGTCAAAAGATAAGAACATACCTCGAGGTTTGGCACCTTTAGAAGATCTTTTTGATTTCGATGACGTAGCAAAAAATCCCACCATAGAACACTTAGACTCTGACGTTGAGGAATGCAACATAGGCATTGAAGACAAGCCTAAAATGATTAAGTTGGCTAAGTCCTTACCCGCAAACATGAAAAAGAAATACATCGACCTGTTCAAGGAATTCATTGATGTGTTTTCTTGGAGCTACGAGGACTTGAAGGCCTATGACACAAACATTATACAACACAAAATACCTTTGAAAGAAAATCAGAAACCCTTCATACAGAAAATTCGCAGGATAAACCCAAAACAATTACCTACAGTAGAAAAGGAAATAAAGAAGATGTACGAAGCAGGAATAATAGTTTCGGTGAGGTTCTCTGATTGGGTCTCAAACCTTGCAGCTGTGAGAAAGAAAAAAGGTGAGATCAGACTGTGCATAGATTTCAGGAACCTTAACAGAGCATCACTCAAGGACAATTACCCCTTGCCAAAGATGGAACATATCCTGTAGAGGGTAGTTGGCTCAAGGCGGATCTCCCTGTTAGATGGTTTTTCAAGTTAAAACCAAGTTCTAGTACTCCCAGAAGATCAACTCAAAATAGCTTTTACTACTCCATGGGGCACTTTTATGTACATCAAAATGCCTTTTGGACTGATGAATGCTGGTGCAACCTTCCAACGAGCGATGGAAATCGCTTTTTCAGATGAAATTGGGCACTTCATTTTGATCTATCTGGATGACATAACAGTCTATTCCAAGACTGATGAAGAACACCTAAAACATCTGAGAAGAGTGTTTGAAAAATGTAGAAGGTTCGGTCTGTCATTGAATCCTAAAAAGACTGTATTTGGGCTGCAAGAAGGTAAGATTCTCGGCCACATTATATTTGAGAAGGTTATTAGGATAGACCCACAAAGAGTTGACGGAATACTACAAATCACACACCTGAGGAACATTAGAGAGTTACAGTCCTTCATTGGGAAAATTAAATTCCTAAGGAGGTTTATTCCCAACTTGGCTGAACACCTCAGGAATATGACTAATATGTTGAAAAAGGGGGTAGGGGTTAAATGGACTGTTGAGGCTAAAAAATCTTTTGAATCGGTTAGAATTGCACTCACCCCGGCTCATTTCCTAATTAGCCCTGATTTCTCAAAATATTTCCTGATATTTTCATTTTCCTCCAAGCATACAGTGGTTGCAGTTCTACTACAAAAAAATCCAGAGGGAATGGAACAGCCCATTGCCTTCTTTAGAAAATCTCTGAGAGATGCACCCTGGAAATATAACATAATGGAAAAATAGGCCTATGCCCTGGTAAAGGCCTTGAAAGACTTTAGGGTGTACATACTGCATTCCCACACCATAGCCTACGTGCCAAACATAGTGGTTAAAGACATCTTGTCCCAGGACTCAGATGGGAAGAGGGGCAAATGGATTGCCATGATTTTAGAGTATGACCTAGAGATAAAACCCACGAAAATGATCAAAGGTTAGGGCTTAGCTCAACTAATGGTTGAATGAAATTTACAAAACCTCGACATAAACATGATAGATGCCTTGGATGAGCAGTAAGAATTGCCTTATCCCACTGTTGAGGAGAAGTTTCAGAACTCTCCTTGGTATTCTAACATTCTGTATGTGCTCACAAACCTCAATGCCCCTCCTGAACTATAAAAAAATAAGGCCAGATTCCTAAAGCTAAAAGCCAGAAACTACTGCGTACTGAATGAATGTCTATACTGGAAAAATACAAATGGCCTATTGCTTAAATGTTTTCCTGAAACCGAAGCAGAGAGGATTAAACAGGAGTTCCATGCAGGAGAGTGTGGAGGCCACCTGAACTGGAAAGCCACTGCTAACAAAATACTCAGAGCTAGCTATTATTGGCCTACACTTTTCAATGACATCCATAAGATGATAATCGCCTACCATAAATGCCAGATTTTTTAAGGAAAAAGAAAGCTCCTCCCTCTACCTTTACAGCCTATCACTGTTGAAGGTCCCTTTATGCAATGGGGCCTAGATTTCATAGGAGAAATACACCTTGCTTCTTCTGCACAACAAAAGTGGATCCTTACAGCCACAGACTACTTCACTAAGTGGATAGAGGCCATACCTTCTAGGAATGCCATAGATTCTGTTATCATTAAGCTCTTAGAAGACCACATCCTCTCTAGGTTTGGTTGCCCAAGAAAAATAATCACTGATAATGCTGTTGCTTTTGGATCCAAGAAAATGGTTGATTTTTGTCACAGGTATCAAATATGACTCGATCATTCAACTGCTTATTACCCACAAGGTAATAGGTTAGCTAAATCATCGAACAAGAGCTTGGTGACCATCATCAAAAAGCTGCTGGAAGAGAACAAAAATTCATGGCATAACAAGTTAGTGCATGCTTTGTGGGTTGACAGGCTTGCAATAAAGAAATCCATTGGCATGTCACCTTATCAGCTTGTCTATGGAACAAAAGCAGTGTTTCCCACCAGCCTTGGGGTACCAGTGATTAAACTTGTCCAAGAGATTCAAATAGAAGAAGACAGCATGGTAAGGATGATAAATCAAATGATTCATCTCCAGCAAACAAGGGAAGAGGTCTATGACAGAGCCCTGAAAGTTCAGGAAAATATAAAGAAATTGTTCGATAAGAGAACCAAGGCTTATGACTTCAAAATTGGAGATAAATTTATGAAGTGGGATTCAAGAAGAGAAGACAAAGGAAAGCACGACAAATTTGACAATTTGTGGCAGGGTCCATACATCATCCAGGCCACTGTTGGTCCCAGTTCCTTTTTTCTGCAAGAGCTAGATGGTACATAGCTATTTGGGGGTCCTATCAATGGCAGGATGCTCAAACACTACTACTGCTGATTTCCGATTTCTAGTTTCCATTTCTATTGTAAATACCATTGCAGTATTATGTTTTCAAGAAAAAGAGAAAATGTTTCAAAAAAGAGAGAAGAGAGGTTCAGACATGCTCAAAACATGAACCTCTGAAATGCAAACATGGGCTCCAACATGATCAAAACCTGAGCCAAAGGAAGTAAAGACAGCTGGTTTTAACATGTCCAAGATCTAAACCAACAAAGAAGAGAGAAGAATCAACTCTAACCAGCCCAAAACCAGAGCTGAAATGAAGAAGAAAATGACTCTAACAAGCTCAAAACTTGAGTCACAAAGGAAAGAAGGATGCTCCAAAGTTTCGGATTTCAAGCCTTCAAGATTTTTTTTTCAAATTCCTGTAATTCCAGTCCTTGTGCAACTGTATTTATGCCTTGGACCCACAGCAAACTAGACTCTCTAATCCTAGTTTGGCTGTTTTTAAATTTCTGTTGTAGAATGTAGAGAATAAATCTGCTAGACAGTTTAATTCCAGCAGATATTAGATTAGGTAGAGAAACATATGAGGCCAACAGTTTAATCTGGTCTCATGGAGTAATAAGGGTAGAAGGAATAGGTTTATTTTTCTATTTTCAATAAAAAATGATGAAGCAGGTCTGCAAATTCAAATGCACCTTGAAGAAAAAATGCTAGGATTGTAGGATGGGTAGGTAGATGGTTTGGGAATGTTGCTATTGATTTATTATGTTTGTAACAACTGAAATCGAGGAAGAAATATGGCTCAAATATCAGGCATCTGGCCTTCTCCAAATATTTATTTTCTAAATTCTTGACTCCTTCAAGAAGAAGAGATCCCCATGTGGAGCCACTGTTAGCCACCTATGAAATTTTTGTCAAGAAAACAGATGGCTAAAATTTTTTTATGAGCCTTCAAGGAATGCATTCCCCTTGAAAAGAAATCACCCTTGAAGCCTCCTTGTGCCTTAGTCCATTCCTTTAAAAATAACCTCACTGACTGTAAAAAATTGTGCTCAAAAGGGCCTTCATTTGCCCCTTGTATCCCTGCAGAATCTCCCATTTCAACCCTTTTTCCCTTTCTCAAAGCCTCCCTTTAGCCCCCAAGATCCCTTCCTAAACCCTCTAAATCATTCCCATCTCCCCTTTAAAACCTCACAAACATCCTTTTTTTGGCCAAATAACCCCTCCTTCCCTCTACCTTTACCTCTTTTCGGCCTCAAATTGCACTAAAAACAGGCCAAAAACCCATATTCTTCATATGTAGGCCTAGCCCCTTTTCGGCCAGCCCCTTTTCGGCCAGCCCCCGTAAACCATTTCTCCACATGACCCGGGCACTGAAACTAGGCGCTAGCCCATAGATCTCTTATTGAATCATGTTTGGGTGAAATACCCGCCGTCTATCTATACAGATCCGACAGTGTTCGCAAATCTCATCGCACCTGCTATCCCCTGTTCACCCATCCGATCGCATGTCAACCGTCGATATGATCTGCAGATTGACGACCCTCAAATCATCTGCCCTGGTAGTCCCCGCGGTAAATCAATGTACAAAACCAGTGGTTTTCATCTCACCGCTTTTGGAAGGCAGGCAGTTTTTTTCGTTCGGCAGCGATGCCATTCACCGGCCGACACATGGCTTCGAGGACTATCGAAAAACTGCCCTCATCGCGCATTAAAGTTTGGATGTGGTGTGAGCACGATATGCATATACACCGTCCGATCTAAGGCTGGCCATTCGACCGTGATCTCTCCCCAAAGATGCTCGGGTGATAACCAAGGGAAACATGACCCCTGGCCCACCATCCATTGCCCTCCGATGCATTCACAGTCGTTGATCTCCTCTTGAGATCGGAAGGTCCAGGTTAGATCACCCCTGCCATTGACCAGGTCCCACTGCTAGAGCTCCATGTCACCTGCTTGCGTGGCTTTCCCTGCGTATTTTTATTTCACCTGTTTCCCTAAGCCCTTCATTGTTTAATTTCTGCCGTCGATCATCATCCTAGTGCATTTTCTTCTCTCAAACCCCCATCAGAGAAAATTTCCACCATTTCGTTGCATTTCTCCACCATTTTGCGATCGCATACACTGTGTCCACCATGCTACGCTGCCATTCTCATAGTTTTCCATTGCATCCACCCACCCCATGCATGGTTCCCTTAACGTGTTTGCGTGTTTTTCAGGGTTACGAGCAGGCAGAAAACACCATGATTCATGGTCACTGTTTTAGTGGCACAAAGCACAGGAAGCAGGCTTCAGAGTTGGATATTATAGAGAGGAGCCTGGGAAGGTGTCAGAACCTGATTCTCCATTTAATGGAGAGAGTTCAATTCTGCAAAACCTTTCCAGAGCCATTAAAGCTCAGGTTTCACTGACAGAGACAGTAATGGAGCGACAAAGAGTATCAGTGAAGGATCAGAAAGTTTAAGACCTGTAATTGAAGATTTTTAAGCCTTAATTTGATGTTTTAAAGACAAATGTACCTGATTGAAGACCCCATGATTATCACGGAGGGCCTAGTGAAGGCCTAGTGCGCAGGAAAGTATATCATCAATGGTTTCACATCAGCAGAAGTTTCCTCCCGAGAAAGCACACAGTACTCATACTGTTTTAGTATACATTGTGTCCATGAGAAGATTTCCGCCCTGACAACAGTCCTGGTGCTACCAGAAGCATTGGTTACATGGTATGGCAGACCCTAGAAACATTGTTCCACCTTTTTATTTATTTCATCAGAGTACCACAAGTACTACAGCCGAGGATACATCAAAGACATACCTGGAGTAATTTTCATCTTGTCAAAGGCCACTCTTTTACCCAAAGAGTACAGAAGTTCGATGCATAGACATTTAGAACAGAATGGGTTTCGACCCACTACTCCTACTCTATTTAATGTTTCATTTAGTGGTTCATCTACCTCCTCCACCCCTCTTTCTGATATAAAACTCATGAGAAAACATTTTAAAAGTTTGTTGATTGGATATATGTGAACTATAAGCTGTTTCTCTTGAGACATAGTTCTCTGTGTAAAGTTGTAAGATAAGATGAGGAAGATGTTTTCAGATTGAATATCAAGCTATTGGTAATGTTTTACATGACTGGTGTTTCTCTTTAATATGACAAGCACATTTATTTGGATCATGATTTAAAGCAGCGGTGATGTTTTTCTATCTTTGTCCTTGTTTTACTTTGTAGTTCATTAGATTTCATTTCTTCTGGCATGCATCAGAAATATGGCATAGGATTTACCCTTGTTAGGTACCCTATGTTTCTACTCTCCCTGCCTTCAATTTTTTTTGCTGCATGTGTTATCTGAGGATTTATTTCAAGCTAATTTAACCAGTGTGGCTCATACATACTGCTAGCTGATGTATGAATTAATTAATCTGTTCTTAGATGTTCTTGTTAAGGTTTTAATTGATGAATTGGGATACTGGGAGTTTAGAACTCTGTCTCTGTCTCAATAGGATCCTTTCCAGTAATTGAACCTTTCTAAGTTCCCTTAGGTTGGATACCAAAGAATTGAGAGGTCAAAGTCTCTCTCTGATCTCGGGTTTTCACCTGTGTGTTTAAATCTTTAATGTTTCCTTGTCGAAAGAGTTAACCTTTCAGGTTTCGGATCACAGGTTGTCTAATGGCATGTCCTGTCCCTGGATTTGATTTCTGAAATTTCACCTTGGAGTTTTCCTTGCCTTTCACCTTCTTGTCATTTCATGTCACACTATCATCTTTAAAGATCCAATGCTTTAGATGACTAGCCCAACTGAAGCCTGCATATTGAAAATTAAGTAAACCCTTTCCTGACTCCATTGCCCAATGGTCTCGAGTGTTCTTTGAAATCATCTCTCCTTTGCCTAAAACCCTCTGTGTACATCCTTGCCTCACATTGAACCCTTCCTTTCCGATTCCCAACAACCAAACAAACAATCAAACAAACAAACCCATGCCTTTAACTAGCCTAATATCTTAACACAGAGCTTAAAGGAAATAAAACCTTTTCCCATATAGAGAGATCCCTCTCTGGACCCAGGAGGGCTAGATATTGAGGTCTGAAAGTGGTTTTGATGTTGTCTCATCTTTTGGTATTGCCAATTTTCCAAAACATGGGAATTCCAACACCACCGATTGTGCGTAATTGTAAGATCCCTTATTTATTAAATCGAGATGTGCTAACTATTGCTGTATGTGCCTGAGGTCATTTCCATAGAATTTCAAACCATGGATGATGCTTGTATGTTGTTCGCGTACCCTGAGTGAAGGTCGACGCGAGGCGTGTCTGCAAGTCAGCCATCATTCTTTTCGAGCCATGTGCTTCGCCCATGGTTGGAACATCCTTGCACCAGAGGGCTGTGTCACGCGTCCTCGTGCCATTTATTACTTGAGGCATTCGCAAATTCTTCAAATTACACGTGGGTCCGGGCAAGTCCGTAATTCGATGCATGCCTAGGGAAGCGATACTCTGGAAAGCTTGACCATGTAAGCCTTGATCAAACCCTTGAGTGTGGTATGTCAGCAAGTGTCCTCATAGGTCGACTGACCTCGAAGTCCATCTAGCAACTGGGGTCCCTATGCGCAGGATCACCCTTCTCCAATAATTCTCCTGAGCGGAGAATATTGGCCCTTGCGTAGGTGCTTCGCGTAATGTTATCAATAGTCTCCTTAGCCTGCGTTCCATGGGAATCTTAGGTTCAATCGTATTTTGACTATCATCTGTGTTCTCTGGGCAGGGCATGTTCCTTTCCTCAGTAGAGATGCACCAAAAATTCCTGATGGTCTGAAGACATCGGAGTGCCGAAACTTTGTGCAATCGGCCTTGCTAATTTTCCAGCTCCTCATCAGAGTCAGAGAAACATTCACTGTCATTTTCCCAGCAGATCATTCCTTCCTCTGTGGGGTTAACCCGATCTTCATCTAGCGCAGTTAATTTATAAATGTGATCTAATTCCTCCTCCTCATAGGCTGGCTCTGTATACCACGCACCTTCTGCTAGATATAGTGGTACTATGACATGCGTACCTTTGCTTTCAAACACCATGCTGCGTTTCTTGAGATTGATGAAACCCCCCATGTCAATTTCCCAGTCCAGTCCCAAGAGCGCAGGGTAGGGATCCGAATCTTCCACAATTTCTATGACTTCAAAGTCAGCTAGGACCCTTACCCCTGTGATGTCAACCGTGACTTTTGATAATCTCCCTAGAGGGATGATTTTCTATTGATTGGCCATCCGCAGCTGAATGGTGGACCATTCTAATTTAGGTTCTCCCATTATTTGCCATGTCTGCTTTGGTAATACGTTTGCATCTGACCCCATATCTAAGATAGCTTGATCCATCTCGTAGTCTCCAATCTGTGCAGTTAATCGCATCTCTCTTCCGATGCGCTTATTATAGCTGTATATTTTGCGTACATCCTTGATTTCAGGGATCAAATTGGTTTGAACCGCATAGGTATTCAGTAATTCTTAGAGACCTCCTACAGCCTGCGGATTTCGCAGCATCTTCAGACATGCCTTTAAAAAGGGCTCAACCCCTTCCTCTATCTGAGGTTGCGTTGGCAGCTGCATAGAGACTTTCGGTGGTGTATGTTCTTTAAAGGGTACTCCTTCCCAAGAGGCAAGCTCCTTGTTTTCTCCCAGGGTGACCAACCCGCTATGTGTCATGAATTTTACACAAGGATCCACCTTTCTTAGCTCGGACTTAACTCTTTTTATGTTTTGCATAGGGGTGGGCTGCTTTTCCTGCATCTTGGTTATTAAAATTGGGCAGTCCTCTACCTCATGGTCCAGCTACCTACAATATTTGCATGATGGCCTGGTGGGATTTGGGAATTCTCTAGAAAAGTGCCCTATTTCCCCACAGTTATAACAGAATAGCTACCCATGTCCTCGCCCTGTGCTTCCTCCCTAACCTCCTTTGCCTCAGGCTGGTGATCCTCCAAAGTACGTAGAAAGTATTAGCGATGCAGGGTCTGATTTTACCCTATATAAGTTCCCACAATCCATCATTAAGTCATAAGTACAACAGTTATGCTCATCATGTCCCACTGATCTGCAGAATCGACACCATTGTTGCTTTAGTTTTAGGACATATGCACCTAACCGAGTTCAATGGTTCGTATCATGCAGTCCTGCTACCCAAAAATCATCACACCATAGTGTAGGTCTGCTTGAACCTGGTCGTAATAGGACAGGTTTCCTACTCACCTCTGGGCGTACCAGGTTAGGTCTTGCTGCTTGCATGTAATCCGTCAACAGAGGGCACTGATCCTTCGTATGGCCAGACACCTGGCATCGTATGCACCAGAGATCTGTGAAACTGTCCTTTCCCCACTCTTTTCGTAGGTTTTGTATCTCCATATGCATAGCCCCAAGTTGTTCTTGGATTTGTTGTACCCCTGCTGACGTATCCTCTCGGGGGGTAGCCTCTAGTTTCATAGCGACTTCCATAGCCTTCTCCTGCGACTCAAAGGTTTGATGACTCATTGGCGTGCCTAGGTGAAGTAACAACATAGCGATGAACCACTCCATATGTTGTCTATGATCATATTCAAATCCTCCTTCCCTGATTGGTTTCTTTAGTTATTGATCAGCCTCCCATACTGACTCAGATGCACCTTGTTTGAAGTCCTTTACTTCTGCTACCAACTGGGAATAAGATTTCGGCTTCCTGAACTAGTGCTTCAAAGTGTCCTTGATATCTTGAATATATGTGCCCCACTTCTGGGCAATATACCGCATATACCAGTCTAGGGCCCTATCCTCAAAGGCCAACGACAGTTGCGCCCTTTTTACTGTATCTCTTGCCACATTCTACGCAGTCCACATGGAGTTTGCAACAAACCAAAATCGGTCCATATCCTCATCTCCTACCACCTTGAAGGTAGGTAGTTTCAAATGCACAACCATATCACTGTCTAGGGGGGGTGGCGGTATAGGCGAATTATTACCTTTGCGTGGCCGAGGTGGCAATGTAGCTGGGGGATCTTGCGTAGTTGGTTATCGCAATGGATTGTAGGTGGATCTCCCTTGGTCAAGGTTGGTCCGATAGTATTTACCACTGTGGGTCACGCTCCCATCTAGATCCAAGGTCATTTAGTCAGTATGACTACACAAAATGCTCTTTTGCCACAGTAATTTCTTGATCAGTAACGGTAACGTCCTCAGGAATTTTCCTCGGAATCCTTTGAAGAATCGTCGTTCAACTTCAGAGTATGATACAAACTGATAAATGGAAAATTCCGTCACAAATCCTCCCAGCACACTCTCCACCCAGTGATCCACCATGCGTGTGATAGTATTATCAATATTTTCTAGCTTCTCAAGCAGATCTGGGGTCCACTGAGTGACTCGCTTGTCCTTCTAGCACTTTTGGAATTCCACAAGCCTGGCCAGCCACTCCTGGAGTTCAATCACAAAGGTTACAAAGAATATTTCGTAGCTTTCAGTAAGAATGTACCTATTTTTCCACCTTTCCGCCGTTAATTTTTCATTGCAGTTTTCTTTTACTGCAAACTCTTGGATCTATCTTTTGAACCAGTATTCGATCTATTTTATTTCAGGTTTCCATTATTCTCTTGTAATTACCCGATTCCTCTCTCAGAATTCTTTCGGTCCCGTCAATGGAATCATTTGTTGGCTCGAGGGGTCCTGACCTAGGTTCGGTAAGCAAGGTTTTCCAACAAACCCCTATACTACTGGCCCTTTCGGAAGTCACCTGCTTTCGCAGGTCAAAGTCTCACCCGAAGTAGTATGGGTGGGTGCTAGAGCCAGGTTTTTGCACCCTGAGAAAGGATGGGTAAGGCAAGCAGAGCTGCATCCTGTTTCTATAATTCTCAGATTACCTTGTTCTGCGCAGGGTTAATTATGTTTCT
Source organism: Pinus albicaulis (assembly GCA_034641835.2). Classification (NCBI taxonomy): domain Eukaryota; kingdom Viridiplantae; phylum Streptophyta; class Pinopsida; order Pinales; family Pinaceae; genus Pinus; species Pinus albicaulis. Next base: position 696,172,269 of record CM076575.1, read on the forward strand.
ATTCGCATCCACGTGCACTAGATCTACAGTTATATGATTATTATATCATCATCACAGCAGTACATAAACAAAACATAATAGATCTAGATCCAAGAGCACAGTACACAGATCTTTCGCAGCTTAAGGAAAGAAAATGTACAATACAACAATTACCAGTAATTTATATAACAATACTCACAGATTCAGTTCTCTAACAATATTTTGCATTCATTCAATCATCAATTATTGCTTACAATTCCAATTCCCTTCCGAACCTGCGCACATCGCAGCAGGGTCCGCACACAGCTGGACAAGGATCTCCGCGCACACAGCCAGTAGAAGCCTGTTTCCCAAAACCCAAACAGATCGCTTAAACAACAGATTGCATCAATAGCTCATCATTTCCTATTCTTTACAATACAAAATGCATCTCTATTTATAACAATCTATCCTTGACTTTCCTATGGTCTGAAACCCATGGTTTTCGGACCCCTAGTTTATCCTTTGACCCATTACAATGCGTTCAGGGCTTTGACCCACCCGAAAACCCCTTTGCTATGCTAAATATAACCAAAAATATCAAAATTGGACAAGTTTCGCAGCTTGTTAGGAGACCTCGTTCGAACAGGAGGACACCTCAATGGACCTTGCCCAAATATCGCCAACTCTAGAAATAAGACTCTACATCACCCCACCTCACCCCTGGAGGTATAGCTTCATGCATGGAAAATTTGGATCTATTCATACTTTTGTTGCTACTACTCTATTGTTTCTTTTTCACTACTTCTGAAACTATTACAATAATGAGTTTTATCTCCCCATATCCTAAAGTACTATCTTCCATAGGGCTTCTCCCTCTGAAACTAGACTCCCTCTAAGTCTCGATCTCCCTACAAGAAATATTTGTGCCCCTCAATCTGCCAATATAAATTATCACAATTTTTTTTTTGTCACTAAACATTGGCTCACCGATCTTCCCACTAGCATCCTTCTAGCTCCATTAATAATTTTTCACATATGGTCTTCTGGATCTTCCCTGATCTAGGGCTCCATCAACTCTTCCTCCTTACAGCTCATTATTTCTTCAATAATCACTATACAGGAGGACTTCAATGACTTCCCACTTTTCAAGATTATCTTTTCTAATGGTGCTCCTTGGGCACTTGTGATGATCCTAAATCTGTTCCAAGTTTAGAAATTCAAAATTCCCTCCAATGCATATTCCAATCTCAGTCCATTGAAAGAATTCTCCCAAATCTGAAGAAATGTTACTACATTGAAACTGCAAATTTTAAATTCCCGAGGGAAAAATTTAAAACTATGGTTATAATGTGATTTAAGGGCTCTAATACCATATATAAAATTGATAAGAAATATATTTTCTCAAGAAATCGAACTAAAATTAGGAGACACAAATTATACTCTACTAAACTTCAGAATGAAAATCACAATTTAGAACAACATGCATAGACATGCAACAAGAAAAACCACAAGTACAATGTGATTTCCAGGGATGCCCAATTGGGAAAAAACCCTCATGCCTCTTTGCATTAATCAACTGAATAAAGAAGCTATTACAATTACTTGCTCCAGTTCCAAGCACAACCAACAAAAGAAAAATTGTTCTCTCTATTGAATGAGCACCTTTGGTCAACACTTAGCCAATTTCTTCCTCCTCCGACCTCCTATATCCTTGCAAAATTTTGAGCTAATTCAAGTTCCTATACAATTTGGAATTCCCTATTTCCTTGCGCAATTCCCAAGGATTGATCAACTTCCTGCATGAAAAAATTTGTACACTCCACTAGTATACAACTAATTTTACATTAGCCTTAATTCCTCCACTCCAGTTGAGGAATTCAAAATACATGCATGCATGAGATATTTTGGGTTGATTTATTAGTTAACTAATAGATATCTGAGTTAGACTATTGTCTCACTACAAAATTGACTTTAACTAACTCTATTAATTGTTAGAAGTAAGTTAATTGAGTACAACTAAAAATAACTGAACTAGATTACTAAAATTTAGCAATCTACACATGCATGACTAAAATCCAAGCCCACTAACTTGAAATTTCTGATCTAATTAAGTGACAAGAGCGTTTATTTTTACACTTTATAACACTCCCTCTTGGCAAGAAGGATTTTTTCACCACCCCTATCTAGAACCTATGGAATTTATTGTAGCACTACCTCTCATTGTTTTTTTTTTTAAACTGCTACATCTGTAACTAAGAAGCATCCAAAAAAAATATGAAATCAATTATGTCTCTGCAACTATCTACTGAGAAAACTGCACTGATGTTGATTTTGCATTGTGCCTCTTATACTACTATCAACACTCCTCTGTGCTCCTCAACAAATGAAATATACCCTTATAATATTGAATACTAAGGGCCCCTTTAGCAAGGTAATGATACATGGGTAGGACACCTCAATGGACCCTACCCAATCTTTGGAACTTTGGGACTAAGAATCTACATCGTTCCACCTCAATCCTGCAGGTATAGTTGCATGCATGGAAAATTTTGATCTACTCATATTGCTACTACTACTGCTTGGTTTTTTCTTTTGCATTGTTGCTTCAAATACTGCAATAATGATTTTTATCTCCCTAGATCCTGAAGTACTAGCTTCCATAAGTTTTCTCCCTATGAAACTAGGCTTCCTCTGAGTCTCAATCTCCCTGTGGGGAATATCTCTGCCTGTCAATCTTCCAATATCAATGATCACAACTCCTTTTTTTGTCACTAAAAATTGGCTCATTGATCTACCCACTAGTAGCCTTCTATCTCCATTAACAATTCTTCACATAGTTTCTTATGGATCTTCCCTGAACTAGGGCTCCATCAACTTTGCCTCTTTACATATTATTAATTATTCAAATATCACTGCACATGAGCACTTCAATGAATTCCCAATTTTCAATATTTTAGTTGCTCCAAAATGCTACTCCTTGGAAACTTGTGATGATCCTAAATATGTTCCAAGCTGAAAAATTCAAACTTCCCTCCAATGCATACTCCAATCTTAGTTTGTTGAAATAGATTCTCTCGAATCTAAAGAAAAGACACTACACTAAAGCTGCAAATTTGAAATTCCCAAGGGAAAAATTTTGAATATTGATTCTAATGTGATTTCAAAGCTCTGATACCATGTATAAATTTGATAGAAATTTCAATTACTTAAGAAATCAAACTAAAATTAGGAGACACAAATTATACTCTACTATTCTGTGGAATGAAAATCACAATTTAGAACAACATGCATATACATGCAACAAGTAAAACCATAACTAAACCGTGATTTCTAGTGAAACCCAACTGGGAAAAACACCTCAAGCCTCTTTGCATTAATCATTTGAATATATAAACTATCGCAATTTCCTCCTCTAGCTCTAACCAAAATATACAAAAGAAAATTTTTTCTCTTTGCTGAATGAGAACTTGTGGCCAACACTTATCCAATTTCGGCCTCCTCTAGCCTCTTATTTTCTTGCATGATTCTGAGCTAATTTAAGCTCATAAAAAATAGAGAAGTCCCTATTTCCTTGTACAAGTCCGAAGGATTGATCAACTGTTTGCATGAAAAATTATGTACACTCCACTAGTATACAAATCATTTTACATTAGCCTTAATTCCTCCACTACAACCGAGGTATTCGAATTCCATGCATGTATGAGATATTTTGGGTTGATTGATCAATTAATTGATAGATATATGAGTTAAACTATTATCTCACTGCACAATTTGCCTTCAATTCACTCTATTAATTGTTAGAGGTTGCACAACTGAGTACAACTGAAAATAACTAAACTAGATTACTACAATTTAGTAATCAACACATGCATGACAAAACTCCAAGCCCATTATCTCAAATTTTCTGATCTAACTAAGTGACAAGAGCCATGTCACAGTATTTAACTACCTCCAAGTTGTCCTACTAATTGATGCAGGGGCATTGGACACTAGCCAACAATGTAGGAGTTTTGTCCACATGTTGTGGCTAGGAGGGTTTGAAAACATTTGAATTGTTACAGCTAGGTGTCACCACCTTAGCTGATTGTATTATTTAGATTAATTAGAGTCATAGGAAGTCGAATAGCTCAGTTAGTCTAGCTGTCATATTTCAGTTCATTGAATTATTGTAGTTAGACTGTTGATTTTCCAAAACGGTCCTCACTGAGGAACCGAAGAGCCACATTGTAATATGTACAAATTGTATTCTCCGGATGTAGAAAAGAGAGGGCCGGGAGAAAGAGAGAGGAAGGATAAGAGAGATTCTGCAATAAAAAATTTTCACAGTCGCTTCCAATTAAATAGTTTATGTGCACATTCACTATAGAGTATTTCGAATCCTTAAGTGTGAAGAGATTGTTTAATTGCGAAGTAATGAACTCTGTGTATGAATAATCGAACTCCTGCGTGAATCCCACTTATCTCTGTCAGTTGTTAACCTTAAATTCATTCGAATAATCGCTGTGCATTCACCCACTCATAGGCGTTTTTTGTATAAAGAATCCTGGTAATATTGGTGAATTTCCCGCGTAAGGAAATAACTTTGTTTTATTAATAGAAGTCCGGAACCGAGACTAACCCTGAGTTAAAATACACAAAGGCGATCACAACCCGACATAACCTGGGTCAAGCCTGTACCAAACCCGGAAGTGGATTTCAAAGGTGGATTGCCCCATTTCGCACCGCTTTTGGTACGGAGGCGGTATCTTTGGGTCGAGGAGTGATTCCATAGCGGGATCGACACGTGGTAGAGTGGACCGTTCAAAAACCACTTTTCCATATTTCATCGCGCGTTAATTTCAGTACGAAGTCGCCGAGCGAAATGTGTATAGGCCATTGATTTGAGAGAAGGCCATCGGACGGTCTTCACGCGACGGAGATGCACGACGTTTAACAACGTACGACACACACATTTGATTGGTCGGTTGATATAATGTGGGGTCCAGGCGAGCGGTTATTATGAAATCATTTGTTTGTAGATGTTGACTACTAATATAAAGTTCGTGAGGTATAACGTTGGATGCATTTTAACTGAACCCCGCGACTGTATTGTGGGCCCGGCGGAGATATATAAATCCGAGCTACGAATTTGGGAGATTAAGGTATAGGATTATGTTTAATATCTGTGAAAATTGTGAATTTTAGTTATCTATCAATTTATTCGAAATTGATAGATAAACTTCAAAAAATAAAGAGAAGGTAGACTACGAGGGAAAGGAACGAGGATCAAAGAGGGTTGGCTGACAGAGCCACATCAGCTGTGGACCAGCTCTCCTCGGGGTAGAATTTTAGTTTTGTTGCATCATAAGTGGTATCCGAGCAGAGTCTGAAGCTGTTTTGCTGACATGGCAATCCGAGTTGGTAGAGGTGCTGGCAGAAGAAGACCTATTGCCAACGCTGAGGTGTTGGGGATGTTGCAGAGGGTCGAAGCCAGAATAGATGCCATGGAATGAAGAAAACCCAGAGATCCTGAAGACATCAGCGAACCTGAGACAGAAGAAGTAGAAGAAAATGTGGAAATTCCTCCTGACATGAGGCTCCTTAGAACTGTTCTAGGGTCTGCAGTTAAGCCCAGGATTGAAGTGTCGATTTATGCATGGGGACTGAATCCAGAGGAGCTGGTGGAATGGATAAATGAAATGAAAAAATGATTCGATTATGAAGAGATAAGCGAAGATAAGAAGGTCAAGTTTGCAGTGACAAAGATGAAAGGACATGTTGCACTTTGGTGGGATGGAGTGCAGGAAGAAAGGAGGAGAGTTGGCAAGCAACCTATCAAGAGCTGGACTAGAATGATGGCTAAATTAAAAGGAAAATTCTTGCCTAGTGATTACCAGCTAACATTGTATAAACAAATGCAGAACCTGAGACAGAGGTTGCTGACAGTAAAGGAATACACAGAGGAATTCTACAAAGTGAGCATAAAGAACAGGAAATTTGAATACAGAGAAAGGCACTTGAATGTAAATAGTCTCGGGCCCAGAATCCAAGATGAGATTCTCATACATCTCCTAAGGCAATTGGGAAGAGGCCTATCAGATGGCCTTGAAAGCGGAGGAGAAACTCCTGAGGAAACAGTATGAAGAGAGGTACTTTCCGAAGAAAGGGAAGTTAGGGTGGCAGAGGAAAGCCTGCTACACCCAGGGATGGAGCTAATAGTAGCTCACCTTAGAATGCATCTGCAGAGGATGATGTAAGGGGCAGAAGGGGTTCTTACAGAGGAAAAGGAAGAGGAGGCAGAGACAGGGGCAGAGGTAGAGAATTGAGGTGTTATAGATGTCAGCAAGTGGGACATAAGCACTATGAGTGTCCTACAAATGTGGGTGCTCGTCCAAGAAATTTTGTTGTTTCCTAGGCTGGAGAAGAGGCAGAAATTGAAGAAGAAATTCTTCCGGACTAAAGAGGCAAACTAAAGAGGCCAACGAGCTGCACAAGAGCCATGTTGGCTCTGCAAAGGTCACGCGCTCTAGGTATGTTGGTCATTGATAGTGGCAGCGCAAACAATCCGGTTTCCACTGAGGTGATAGAAAAGTTGAAGCTAAAGACTAGGGAGCATCCAACTCCCTATAGGGTGTCCTGGTTGCATAAGGGGCACCAGACGGTTGTGAAAGAACAGTGTTTGGTAGAGCTGCAAATGGGCAAGTACAAGGACAAGGTTTTGTGTGATGTAATGCCCATGGATGTGTGTCATATACTAGTGGGTAGACATTGGCAGTTTGAAAGAGCAGCAGTGCATGATGGCAAGAAGAACACTTACAAGTTCTTCAAAGATGGGGTACATCATACATTGATACCCATGGAAGAAGGAGAGCCATCCAGCAGGGTGATTGATCCAAAGACCTTGTTGCTGAGCGGGAAGGAATATCTGCAGCAGATAGAAGAAGAAGAGGTAAGCTTTTCTTTAGTTTGCAAACCTAAGGTAGTTCTTACTCCTACAAATATTTTTGATTTACCAGTAGAGATACAAGAGATGTTAGATGATTATTGTGACATTGTTGTGGATGATTTATCCGATGAGCTGCCACCTGTGAGGAAGATCAGCCATCAGATAGATTTTATCCCTAGTTCAAATCTGCCAAATAAGGCAGCCTACAGAATGACTCCCACAGAAAATGAAGAAATCAGGAGACAAGTACAGGAATTGGTGGACAAAGGACTGATCAGAGAAAGTCTGAGTCCGTGTGCGGTACCAGCAGTATTGAGCCCAGAGAAGGATGGAGGCTGGAGGATGTGTACTGATTCCAGAGCAATTAATAAGATCACAATCAGGTACAAATTCCCTTTGCCTAGAATTGAAGATTTAATGGACTGTTTGAGTGGCGCTAAATATTTCTCAAAGATAGATTTGAAGAGTGGATACCATTAGATTAGAATAAGAGAAGGTGATGAGTGGAAAACTGCCTTTAAAACAAATGAAGGACTATATGAATGGATGGTAATGCCTTTTGGGTTGTCAAATGCACCAAGCACTTTTATGAGACTTATGAATGAAGTATTGAAGGAATTTATTGGGAAATTTGTCATAGTATATTTGGATGATATATTAGTTTTCAGTAGAACTAAAGAGGAACATTTAAGGCATCTTAATCATGTTTTGAAGAAGCTACACCAAGAGAAGCTACTGATAAATTTGAAAAAATGCTCATTCATGAAAGAGGAGTTGGTGTATTTGGGTTTTGTTGTTTCTGGAGAAGGATTGAAGATGGACCTAGAAAAGGTTAAGGCAATTGTGGAGTGGCCTTCACCCAGGAACATTTTTGAGGTAATAAGCTTCCATGGACTTGCTAGTTTTTATAGAAATTTTATAAGAAACTTTAGTAAGATTAATGCACCCATAATTGAGACCATAAAGAAGAGAAAACAGCGATTTAAGTGGACTGCTGAAGCAGAAAGAAATTTTAAGCTATTGAAGCAAAAGATAACAGAGAAGCCTGTTTTGATTCTGCCTGATTTTACTAAACCATTTCAAGTAAAGTGTGATGCCAGTGGGGAAGCCATTGGAGCTGTGTTGATTCAGGATGATAGGCCTGTAGCCTATTTCAGTGAAAATTTGAATGATACCAGGAGAAAGTATTCCTCTTGTGAGAAGGAATTCTATGCAATTATTCAGGCACAGAAGAAGTGGAGACATTACTTGATGTCAAGGGAATTTGTGTTATATTCTGACAATCATGCTTTGCAGTATATTGTACAGCAGCCCAAGTTGAAACATAAGCATGCTAAATGGGTTGAGTATCTCCAAGGTTTTAATTTTGTTTTGAAACATATAAGTGGCCAAGCCAATAAAGTAGCTGATGCTTTGAGTAGGAGACACTTGCTTGTTCAAGAAAATAATTTTGAGGTTGTAGGATTTGATTTTCTCAAAGAATTGTATAAAACAGATCCTAATTTTAAAGAAGCATTTGAGGCATGCAGTAACCCTATTTTAATAGATAGAAGCCAGTGGCTGGATTATTTTCTGCAGGAAGACTTGTTATTCAGAAAGAACCAACTGTGTGTACCAAAATGCTCCATGAGAGAAAATTTGATCAAAGAGAAGCATAGTGGTGGAATTGCTGGACACTTTGGTACTGGTAAGACTTATGAGTAGCTGAGTCACTTTTATTTCTGGCCCAGGATGAGAATAGAAGTGGACAAGTTCGTGAAGAATTGCAAAATCTGTCAGTATGCTAAAGGAAGGAGCCAGAATGCAGGATTGTACACTCTCTTGCCTATTCTAGACAGGCCTTGGGACATGGTGAGTATGGATTTCGTTCTAGGATTGCCCAAGACTCAGAGAGGGAATGATGCAGTCTTTGTTGTGGTCGATAGATTCTCCAAAATGGCACATTCTATTCCATGCTATAAAACTAGTGATGCCACCCATGTTGCTAACTTGTTCTTCAAGGAAGTTGTTAGATTGCATGGGTTGCCCAAGAGTATTGTTTCAGACAGAGATACCAGATTTGTGGGTCACTTTTGGAGGACATTGTGGAAGAAACTTGGTACCAAATTGAGTTTCAGCTCAGCTTATCATCCCCAAACTGATGGACAGACTGAGGCAGTGAATAGAAGTCTGGGAAATTTATTGAGAAGTCTTGCAGGAGGGCATCCCAAGTAGTGGGATCATATTTTTCCCCAGGCAGAATATGCATATAATGACTCACCAAATAGGAGCACGGGGCAGAGCCCATTCCACATTGTTTATGGAATGCACCCCAGAGGAATATTTGAATTAAGAAATTTGGGAAGAGCGGAGATAAGGAGTGCAGATGGTGAGGAGTTTGCTTCATAGATCCAGGCCATACACGAGCAAGTGAAGCAGCAATTACAAGGAAGCAGCATCAAATACAAAAGCAAAGCAGACTTGAACAGAAAGGAAGTTCATTTTGAAGTAGGAGATCAGGTTTTGGCACACTTGAGAAAGGAGAGGTTCCCAAAGAAGCAGTACAACAAATTGAAGTTCAAAAAGATTGGGCCATGCAAGATACTTAGGAAGTTTTCTGAAAATGCTTATGAGATTGAATTGCCACCTGATGTTGGAATATCTCCTATTTTTAATGTTGCAGATTTGTACAAGTATGAAGATGATGGTGCAAAAGCAAGATCAACAGACAAGGAACAGATTGAGTGGAAAGAGCAGCTACCTCCCGCACAGCCATTGCAACCAGAGAAGGTATTGGATAAGAGAGTGTTCAGAAGGACCAGAGGACAAGAATACTTTTAGTACTTGATCAAATGGAAGGACAAGCCAGAGGAAGATGCCACTTGGATGACTGAAGGAATGTTGCAGAAGATAGGTAGATCAGTGGACGAGCTCATGGAGAGGAGCCCATGAAGAAGATTTCCCTCAGGAGTCTGATGCAGGGGCATTGGACACTAGCCAGCAATGTAGGAGTTTTGTCCACATGTTGTGGCTAGGAGGGTTTGAAAACGTTTGAATTGTTACAGCTAGGTGTCACCACCTTAGCTGATTGTATTATTTAGATTAATTAGAGTCATAGGAAGTCGGATAACTCAGTTAGTCAAGCTGTCATATTTTAGTTCATTGAATTATTGTAGTTAGACTGTTGATTTTCCAAAATGGTCCTCACTGAGGAACCGAAGAGCCACATTGTAATATGTACAAATTGTATTCTCCGGATGTAGGAAAGAGAGGGCCGGGAGAAAGAGAGAGGAAGGATAAGAGAGATTCTGCAATAAAATTTGTTCACAGTCACTTCCAATTAAATAGTTTCTGTGCGCATTCACTATAGAGTAGTTCGAATCCTTAAGTGTGAAGAGATTGTTTAGTTGCGAAGTAATGAACTCTGTGTATGAGTAATCGAACTCCTGCGTGAATCCCACTTATCTCTGTCGGTTGTTCACCTTAAATTCATTCAAATAATCCCTGCGCATTCACCCACTCATAGGCGTTGTTTGTATAAAGAATCCTGGTAATATTGGTGAATTTCCCGCGTAAGGAAATAACTTTGTTTTATTAATAGAAGTCCGGAACCGAGACTAACCCTGAGTTAAAATACACAAAGGCGATCGCAACTCGACGTAACCTGGGTCAAGCCTGTACCAAACCCAGAAGTGGATTTCAAAGGTGGATTTCCCCATTTCACACCGCTTTTGGTACGGAGGCGGTATCTTTGGGTCGAGGAGCGATTCCATAGCGGGATCGACACGTGGCAGAGTGGACCGTTCAAAAACCAATTTTCCATATTTCATCGCGCGTTAAGTTCAGTACGAAGTCGCCGAGCGAAATGTGTACATGCCATTGATTTGAGAGAAGGCCATCGGACGGTCTTCGCGCGACGGAGATGCACGATGTTTAACAACGTACGATGCACACATTTGATTGGTCGGTTGATATAATGTGGGGTCCAGGCGAGCAGTTATTACGAAATCATTTGTTTGTAGATGTTGACTATTAATATAAAGTTCGGGAGGTATAACATTGGATGCATTTTAACTGAACCCCGCGACTGTATTGTGGGCCCGGCGGAGATATATAAATCCGAGCTACGAATTTGGGAGATTAAGGTACAGGATTATGTTTAATATCTGTGAAAATTGTGAATTTTAGTTATCTATCAATTTATTCAAAATTGATAGATAAACTTCAAAAAATAAAGAGAAGGTAGACTACGAGGGAAAGGAACGAGGATCAAAGAGGGTTGGCTGACAGAGCCACATCAGCTGTGGACCAGCTCTCCTTGGGGTAGACTTTTAGTTTTGTTGCATCACTAATGTGGAAATTTGATTTACTCAATTTGACTAAGGCTAAAGTCAAATTGAGCCTTTCTTTCTACACTTTATAACAAAAGGTGTGAATGGAAATGTACTTAGAAGATCTTGAATTTGATATACTATTATCTGTAGAGAATGAAATAAAAGAAAATGAATTTAATTCACAAGCTATGGAAGAAATCATGAAAGGATTTTCTGAGGTAGATCTTGAAAAAGTGGCTTGTTATGAGACTTCTAAAGAGATATGGGATAAGTTGTAGCTCATATATTTCAAAGACACTCAAGCTGCATGTGATATCAAGAGGCCTTCTCTGAAGAATGGAGAAGATAATAATTCAAAGTAGATGCATTCTAAAAGTAAGTTGCTACTCTATTGTTATTGTAAAATAATAGGCCATCTATCATCTAGATGCTCACAAGTAATTTCCGATGAAAGAGATAGTTTCTCATCTAATAGTAGTAAAGAAGGAACTAATTTGGTAGCAATAGTGTTTCTATATACTTATGTAAAATATAGTGGGTGCACCTTTTCTAGAGAGGAAGATAGAATATATCATGTTTCTATAGTAGAATCCCTAGACTTAGAAAGGGAACAAGATATTGAAGAAGTTAAAAGTGAAATAGACACTCATTGTAAATATAGTATCCTTTCTACTAAATTAGATAAACTTGAAGAAAAAAACTATTTTAGAAGGTCACATATATCTTCCCTTGAAGATATCTAGAGGCTTGCAACCACAAATTAGAAATTGTAAGCAGACATAATTACTTTAGAGGGTCAACTGTCTAGATATCATAAGCATGAAAAGTACTTTGAAGACTTGGATAAAATTTCTAGCAGCCAAATTCCCCCTCATGTTATGAAATGTTTGGATTTTGAAAGTAATTCATCCTAGGAGCACAAAGAAAAATTTAAGAGGAAACTGATATGCAATTCCCCTAAAAGAACAAACACCATTATAGTCACACAACAACAAAAGGAAAATCATACTTCCAACAATAGAGAAAAAGGTAAGAATCACCTTAGGTTTTTTTATTATGGTGAAGAATGACATTATGCTTCCAGTATCCAGACAATAAAAATTTGTAGCAAAAGAGAATAAACATGTTGTGTCAACCACAACAAGGAAGTGATCAATGCAGTCATTCAAACAACCACTCACAAAGGTCATTTTCCCCTCAACGATAAAATCTTCTAAGGCATAATAAATCTAAGAATGTGAGTATTAATCCAAGAAATGCATTGAAAATAGGTTGTGGTAAGAATAAATCTTTTTCCCCCTTTTAAAATCATGTTGAATGCTACAAGTGTGGAAATTTTGGACACACAGTAGTTGTATGTAGACTTGGAAATAATATACCTCTCCTTCATACCAATGGAAGTAGAGACACATTGTAATGAAGACCAATGAGGAAAATTTCACATAATAAATAAGAGTGGTAGGCCGAATAAATCAATAAATAAACATATATTTTCCTCTCATAAGAAGATTAACCTATACAATGTTGATATTCTTGTGATTGATCTCTCTTATGTCACCTAAAATAAACAAAGGGCTCAATTAGGCATAATAAGAAGCATACCAAATAGTTCTCCCATGCAGTTCAAGCAAAAAATGAGCACAAACAATCAAGAAGGACCAAAACAAATGTGCACATTAGCTCTAATTGGAAAGAATAAGAATGAGCAGTGATATAGAAGGTTTAGATGCTTAGGTTGTGGTAGAAATTTAGTTAGACATGCAACAAGACAAGTTCATAGCAGGCTATCAGAAGATGGTGTTTCCCCTATCAACACTTAGCATACTAATTTGTGGATGAAAAATAACTAATATATTGAGGGGGAGTAGATCCCTTACATATCTTAATTCAAAAGAAGATGACAGCTTCAAGAAAATCAAAATATGTCAAATGCATGGAGTAGAAAGGAACATGCCAAGTAATGCATCTGAAAGGTTAGAGGAATATTGTTGTTTTAATTTTTAAATAATTGTTTTGAAATTTTTGGTGTGCATATAAGTTTCTATGTTTATATTCTACTAATTTGTGATGATATGAAAATTTTCCACTACTAAGAATAAGCCTTGGAATATAGAGGCTATCGATGTTACTACTACATATTATTGTTGCTTGACTTATCAAAGTTTACGTTGCAGGTATGATGAGTCATAGGATTCATTAGAGAAATTTTGAGGTATAAAATGGGCCTTCAATGGAATATTATAAAATAATAGTGGAAATAATAAAATAATATTAGATTACATCATCAAATTTTAGAGAAAAAATGTGAGAAATCAATCAACTCATAAAACACTCATAAAAATACCTGAGACATAGAACAGGCGAAAAAGGCATGAGAGCCTTTTCTATACTCCTCACATATTCTTCATTATTCAAATGATGTTATAATACAAATAAATAGATGAGGAATTTGTCTCAAGATAGTGTGTCTATCTTGGAAAATTTGGTTGAGAAAATATCTCAACCACACACTAATCTAGGAGCTAAGTTAGGTAGGCCTAAACTAACTCCTAATTAAGAGGAACTAACATCATCTAGAAAATTAGGCATAAAATCCTAATTTTCAATATTTAATTAATTTAATTAACTTTGGATTTATAATTGTTTATGAGAGAGAAACTAACGTTCCCCCGTTCAATGATAAATCCAAAAGAAGAACGCGGAACCATCTTCCAAGTTCTCATTCTGAAATTGTTGATCCTCAAATACACTGCCTGAAAAACCACCAAAGTAGGATGCCGAAAAAACTGCAATCTGAGGAGACCATGAGTCAGCTACATGTCTAATTCATTTATGAATTTCGCTTAACAACTTCATCATGCACCAAGCTGCAAAAGGATACATCTGTCCTTTTCTTGAAATCAACATCCTTTGTCCACTGACAAAATTTGAGAACTTCCACTGGCGAATCTGCTGATGATGATCGCCCACTGGCCGATGATGATGATGATGTTAAAAAACAACTCACTGTTGCTTTTTCTGATGCTGTCAAAAACTGCTTACTGCTGCTTTTGCTGTCAACCACCCACTAGAGAATTTGTTGATGCCCACTGGCTGATGAAGATGCCCACTGGATGATTTTGATGATGTTGTCAAAAATTTTAGTCTAACAACCACCTTCAATTTCAATATCATTTTCCCCCCTTTGTCAGTTGAAAGGAGAGACAATCCTCTGCAAATTATTTCTGAACTCCCCCCCTTTAGGTGTAGGATATTTTCACTGGTGTACTCCCCCATTCAACTGCATGATAGTACCATCTTCTTTTGATTTCTGGCTGCAATAAGTGTGATTGAATTTGATTGTAAAAATTATAAAATCTTTTGACTGTTGATGACCATTCCCAAGGATCAATCCATTCATATTGATCTTCAATCTGGCTGGTTGGTTTTGGTTGTAGCATTTCTCTGATGAATGATTATGCTCACCACAATGACGAAAAGGATGGATATCATAACAATGATATTCCATATGACATTTTCTTTGACAGTGTGAGCATTTTGGTTTGACTGCAACTTCAGTTTGCATGCATGTCGGTTTGTCTGAAACTATCGCATAATTTGTTGATGTGATTTGTTCAAGAAAGCCTGCACTGAAGAACTTGATGGGCTTTGAATAATTTTGGATATGTCAGTTGTCATCGTCTTCGACATATCCTAATCCTCTTTGATTTCTGTTACTTTGAATTTCTTCCCATGTCTTGATGATTGGTTTGGAAGAAAGTTGAACTTCAACAACTTTGACACTTGAAGCTATTCAAATGAATGGCTTAGAATCATCTTTATCTGTATGGTTCAAAGACTTGGAAGCATCACTATTCTCTTGCAACTCATTTCTTTATAGTTGCGACTCCAATTGAAGGAACTCAATTGTTTCATTTGTCTGTTGTAGATGCCTTGAAATATCAACAAGAGTTTCTTTGTTGATTTGCACCATGTCTTCAGCACTTGATAGGATCAAATTGTGAAGAACTTGTAACAGCTGGATGTTTTTCGCCATGTGAAATCACTCACTTGAATTCAGGATTACTTTTCTTGAAATTTCTCACTTTATTTTAACTTGCTGGATTGAATTCGTTTGCTTGATTTGAATTACACGCTCGCTTACTTTGGAATTTTCTTGATTTCTTGCTTGGTGAAACTTGTTTTTCTTGTTTCACGCTCACTGGAAATCACACTCACTTGCTATAGATTTCAATTTTCTTGATTGTTTTTTGAATATTACATTTAATTGAGTTAGAGTTGAACTTTCTCTCTTTCTTTGATTTTTTCTTAAATGAACTTCATGTTGGCTCGCTTGATGTTGTGAACTTTGTACTGACTTGATTGTGCTTATTGGAAAAATAAGGGTATCTAACACTATCGAAAATGCACCCAAAAGACAAATGAAAATTTAAAATAATATGACACAGTTGAAGACTTACTTGAATCAATTGTCTTAGGTTGATCACCTTACCAATTAAAATTTGGGTGTCGGTTTCAACCGAGAATTCACCTGTACAATTCAACTTAGTTACAAAAATTTTTATCTGCAAGTGATACAAAAAAGTGTTGCTGATGTCGTCTTGTCTTGGAATCCTTGATTTTGGAACGTCTTTAACTTGAATTCTTTGATTCAATGATGTGGAATGTGGTTGTAGAATACCTCTTTATCAACTTGATGATGTGTTGCACAAATGCATGTGATGTTTTTTTCTTGTGTACTGAAGCTTGATTACTTGTGTACTTAAGCTTTCTTATGTGCATGCAGCTGTTTAATTTTTTGTGTGCCATATTACAAAGAGAGTGTAAAAAAAACTGGACACAAGCCATGCACACGCATTCACTACACACGGTGTACCTAAGATCCCCTTATTGAATTTCGGGTGGATCTAGGACACACTCACCAAAAACCAAGATGTTTATTATTCAAGTTACAATGAGCTCTTACACCCAAGAGAAACTTTTTCAATTACAATGTTTTCTTGTTCAAACCCTTTTTCAAATAACAATTTACTTCAATGACTTCCTAGAGTGACAACCTTATCACTCTAAATATTTACACCAAAATTAATCCTTATCACTCCAAAATCAATTTATTACAAAATAGCACACCTTATCACTCCATTAAAAAAACATTTAATACACCTTATCTCTCCAAAAAGTAACCAAAATCAAATTTTCACTACAAATATCACAAAAGAGTCATTTATCTCTCCAAAGCACTTTACATACTTCATATGAAACAATTTAATCTTAATCCCAATATTTACTCTTATAACTCCCCTTACAACAAAAATATTATATATACTCCTTATATCTCAAAAATAACACATAATCACTTATCAATTTAATGAATTTTATGGAGTAACTTGAGAAAAAAGTGATTTTACCACTTATCAATTTAACAATTTTTCAAATGTGGTTTTAGAAAAAGTGATTTTACATATCCATGTAAGAATATAATGCACTCACCATATATTGGGTTGAGATATAATAAGATAATACGAATAACGTTCTTGAGGGTGGAGGTGCTTCAAAATTGTTTGGTGTCGCCCAGATTGTGCTACACGTGCCTCGACATCCCGGCTAAAAATAGTAAGGGAGAGCTATTTTCAGTGATAATGAAAGCTTAGTAAGTTTAAGATTCTCATCGCCACCCAAAATAACAGAATCAGAGAAAATTTCAGTGGGTCTGATGGACAATGATTCATAAGGAAGTAGCGCTCCCAAAGAAAACAAATTCAATGATTCCTTAGCAATTCTACTTCTAGTGATGATGGTAGCACGCAAGTACTTTCTGCATGCAATCCTGAAATATTTGGAACACAAATACACTTCCAGTATTTTATATAATCCATGCTTGGCACTACCTTTCACACTGAGGAAGGTATGTGCTAGGACCAACGCATTAGTGCTCCAATAATCTAACAATGCACAAATTCAAATAGGCTAGACAGGCACCACTTATTTCATGAACGTAGCAAATATCTTGAGCTTGGAAATTAGTCTACAACAGTGTCTCAACTCTATGGTGATGACCTTCTCATGGTCTCTAAGTAGGAATCAGTTTTCATGCAGCCTTTGAGCAGTAGTTCGACCTTCGTAATCGGCCCCAATCGAATGTCAGCAACTACAAATCGGTCTTGGCAAGAGGCAGCAAAATGAACCTCTATAATTTGATCCATAAAAATCGGCCACACTTTCACTTCACCATCACACCCTCTCGATGCTTTCCATTCAACGTCTAAACTAGATTTTGAAATTTGAAGTGGGATATGCACGTGCAATTTTGTTGACGATAATAAAAATCCAAGTAAATCTTGGCTTATTTTGTGGAGAAAAAATTAAAATCAGGCAAGCCAAAAAAAATTATCAGTCCAAGAAAATAAATATAATACAATGAAAAGGAGTCAATAAAAACAACATCAAATAAATACAATTCTTCCTCTCATGCAGGGAACTTCATCGATGTGATGATATGAAAAATAAAAATTCAACACATTCTTCGGAGATAGAACCAAGACAATCACGTATGTGATGGAAACAATCAAACTTACATTTTTATTCCATGATCAAGGTACATCAGCCTACCAGAGAACTCAACTATTAGAAGATGAGCTAAAAGAACTTTATTCTCGTTGCAAGTGCTTTTTCTATTAATGCAGCTTCACACATGTTTAACCACTATTACTAGCTGATCTTATCTATTGATCTCATCAAAGGATGTGCTTTTACATCTGCATGTTATGCTCCATGTGCCCCACATGCTCACACTGCATTATGGCCTCACCAAAAATGTTTCCCAACAATTCTCCACCTCCATTCATCCACGAGCAACCTACGCTGCCAGTGCGTTCTGTAGCAACACCCTTACTACATGTTCTCCACAACAATAATGTTGCGTAATATTTACTGATTTGGGACGAGCTTATTTAAAAGTGAAGGTCACCTTGAAAAAATGGATGCACGAGAAAGTAAATACAAATAATTTGTGTTTAAGCAAGAATCTATTATCATCAATTTCCCTAAAATTCGACTATTTGTGTGGAACGTTGAACAAATCAATTTTGGGCTTACATGGCATATTAAAACATGGGATTCAGATTCAGTTTATCTAAAGCTTGAAATGCACACAACCTTCTTTCACTGAATGACATTGCTTCTTTTATGCACTCCTGTCATTCACACTCTAACAACAAACCAATTCCACGGCTTCAATTCTAAAGCTCTGCTAGTAAGCTCCAGTGCCTAGCCTCACAACAACCAACAATTACAAGGAAGCTGCACTATTCAGTCAATAAATGAGATCAGAAATCATAGTGGGTCACAACCTAGTCCAATGGCTCTTTGACTTTGAACATATCGGCAACTGAGCCCTCTCCACAACAACATTTCATAGTTTCAAAATAGCTAAGCCTTCACGAACTTTGCTCTGATACCATATGTAGGAAGTCAATCCACTCATAAAACACTCATAAAATTACCAGAGACATACAACTAGCAGAAAAGGCTTGAGAGCCTTTGTTGTACTCCTCACATATTCTTTATTGTTCAAATAATGTTATAATACAAATAAATAGATGAGGAATTTTTCTCAACATAGTGTGTCTATCTTCGACAACTTGGTTAAGAAAATATCTCAACCACACACACTAATCTAGGAGCTAAGTTAGGTAGGACTAAACTAACTCCTAATTAAGAGGAACTAACATAATCTAGAAAGATACGCATAAAATCCTAATTTTGAATATTTAATAAATTTAATTAACTTTGGATTGACGATTGTTTATGAGAGAGAGGCTAACACAAAAGAGAAAAAACTACTTTTTCAACTCGTATTTTTAACTTATCTCCCTATTGTTTTACTCAAATTTCAATCGAGAGCATTCGTTGGATGCATAATCTAATTCCTCACCCAAGGAGTACCCATGTTGCATACTTTCTATGGACCCTCCTACACGAAAAATGAGAAATACATAAAAAAAAAATTATTGCAATCACGTTTTTCATGTATTTCTCATTTTTTGTGTAGCAGCATCCATCGAAATTATGCAATATTGGTACTCCTTGGATGACGAATTAAATGTTTCATCCAATCAGTGCTCCTGCTCAAAATTTGAGTAAAACCATAGGGAAATAGGTTGAAAATACGAGTTGAAAAAATAGTTTTTTTTTTTAATCTTTTTACTTTTTTACTCCAAAAATGGTGAATCATCCCCCATTGTTTACATCATCATATTGAATCATATTAGTTCTTATAAATTTTATTTTGTTTGTACATTTTTGTTTTGAGCCCCATTTTTTACCAAAAAAATTTCTCTAATGGTTTTGTCACTTCTAAATTATCATTAATAATTGGTAACATATTTGTGAAGAGATCAAACATTAGTGAGAAGATTAGATAGTGCAATATAAGGTGATTAGTTGCATACTCTTAATTCCAAAGGGGGAGCATCACCACAAGGGGATAACATTGAATTAACAAATGGGATCAAAGGTATGAACAAGTGGTATCAGTTGTATGTTGTTATAGGATGACATATAGATGATGTATTGCTTCTATAACACTAAATTACATGTGTTGTTGTTATTTATGGTGTTGTAGGAGTCTTTTTACATTAAGGCTTTTTCAAGGTGAAGTATCATGTTGATATGATGTATTGTTGTAAGATTGAGAGTGCATGTCGATAAGTCAGAGTATGTTGTCAGTAGTTGATATTTTTTCAAGCTAAGTTACTAGGGTTTGTATTAAAGTTTTTATTGTTGATCCCATGGGTGGAGAATTGGTAAAATAGCCATGACCGAGTCATTTGTATAAGTCATGTATGTTTTTCTTGGAGGTTAAGAAGCCCTTGAATTAGCTATGCATAAAAAAGAATCATTTATGTTAGGCATGTATCAATGTGAGTCACTTTACTTCTTCCATGTAAGCACTTTTGAGTGCATTAATATTTCCAAATAAAATCAAGCAATTTGGTATTAGTCATGCATAAGAGATATTTTTGGTGAGACAATAGGTTATTGTGATGTATTATGCATAAAGTCCAATGGGATAAACACTATTATAATTATAATCCTAGCTAACACTTAGACCAATAGGAATCAATGTGCTTTTGAGTTATTGATATCTTGAAACCATTAGCAAGAGAGCCATATTGAATACAAAGGTAGAGGTTGGGAGTGTGTTATAACTAGCTCACAAAATAGAGAAAATATATATCAACGCCCTAGAAGTCAGCCTCTTCGAGGGGGAAACCTCATTTACATTATATAAATGAACAATTATTGGATGATACAAATGAAAAACCCTCCTTTCTATATATAGGATTCCATGGGGTCACAATATAATCCTAGCCGACCTAACAATAATAATGTAAGGGAACAAAAATAACAATAGTGGGCTTTTATGGGGCACAATAATAACAATATGGGGACTACAGGGGTATAACAATAATGATAAGGGGGCTACACTAGAAACTATAAGGGTCTACACTAGTAATATAGGGACCTAACAGAGTGGTTACACACTATTATTGCAACTAAATATTCCCCATAGGGAAGAATTTAGATGTTTAGATTAGAACAAATATAGCTAAATAAATCAACATGAGAAGGAGTTGCTAGTTCCACAAGGTCAGAATGACAGGGGGAGATTAGTTGCAGGGGGGAATCTTTGCCATTAATGTCAAAGGGGGAGAAGTAAGTACAAAAATTTTCATAATTATTAGAAGAGATAACTACAAACATTGCATTATTATGTAGGGAATGAGAATGAAAAAATAAATAAAATATTGGTGAGTGTGTTTCCCTTTTGCCATCATTGAATATTACATGACTCTCTTCTATGATTGGTATTATGATTTTTAAAAATGTTTTGGTGTTTCCATCAATGATAAAGGGGGATATTGTTAGAAAGTGTTTTCAATGATGTCGTAGGTGATTTCAAAGGTGTTTTCATTGGATGAAAAATCTCATTGATATTGAGAGAAATTGTTGAAAACGATCATTATTGTCATAGTTGGAATATGATTTCATTGATATTAAAGGAAGTTTCATGGAGTGGAAAATATCAGGTGGTTGAAGGAATATTAGTGAACAAATGAAATTAGAGTTTAATGGAGCATTATCTTCAAATCTGTTTTTTTTCTTAGGTAGTCATTTTAGATTCTTATAGAACCTAATAAAATGGATAGATCACTAAAAACCCTTTCCAACAGTGTTTGGAACATTGAAAAATACCCTCTATATTAAAAGATATAATTGTTCAAAGTTTGTAGGAGAAAAGGTCAAAGTTGTAGGCCAAATGGCTAAGGTTCATGGTTTCAGGGCCCAAATTTGGTTTTTGTATTAGCACTCTCCAAACCTAGTGGTAATTTGGAGTTTACCCAAATTTAGTGGTTCTTTCCCTTTTGCAGGTTAACCAGAATGTGGAGTCACTCAATCAATGGTTTACCTAAACTTTCATCTCCACATATTGGCAATCTAGGTGAAATGATAAAACCCCCCTCCTGATTTTGAAACCACTAGGGGGGGTCCTAAAAAATATAGGCAGTTTCTCTATAGGAAGAAAGGCATGTGATATTGGACCAGCAAGCGAGTGTCAGTGTATGACAAGATGGTATAAAAGTGGCAGCCCAGGTGGCATGCTGACACAACAGATGATGATGTCAGCAGACAATGTGGATGTATGACAGTGTGGTCCGGTGGAACAAGGACAAGTGGGACATATAAATTGGATGATAGAGTTGACGTGAGGCATAGGTTGATCCATGATGACATCAACATGATGTAAGCCCAGAACATCTATCACTCTAGGATGATGACATTTGACATGCATATTTGGATTTTTCGGGTGACCATGTGGGCCAAAAACAAGTGACATGTGGCATCAATCAAATATCAACACATGACAGGTTAACACAAGAGGAAGACATAGTGGCATGCTTAGTCAGCAAGGTGTTGCAATGGTGACATTTCCTAGAGGAAATTCCTGTTAGACGAGGATTTGGACAGAGAAATCTAATGTCAAATGCCACATATGTTGATGTCCTGAACCAGAGCTTAGAGACAACATTGAATTAGGCTAACAGATGAAGACCAAGAGAAAAATATTGGGATAGGAAACTTCCCATCATTTCTCGTTCCTTCAAGCATTGGAATAAGCACCTAGGGGCCAATTTTTTGTGCTTTTCATATGTTATGTGACCAGGTATGTATGGCCATTAGAAAGTGATATTAGCTCTTTAGATCCCATAGGATGTGTAAAGAATTAAAGGGATATGGCTATATGTGTGGGTCTACGGGATTATTACAATAAATAATTGTGGGAATATTGTAGCAAATAGCTTAGTGGTTATGGGCTTAAGTTCATGGAGTCACGAATGATTTGGTAGATATAAGGTGGTATGTGTAGCTTTGGTGATATATTTTTAAATCATTCCAAAAGTGGAAGTGCACTAAAGTTGGAATAACATGGCATGGATGAGCTAGAAGTAATTTTAGAACAATAAGCTATATTCAATATTTTTCTCCAAATTTGGTAGCGAACTTAATTTTGAACTATAGATAAAACCTCTGCTAAACCATGTAATGTACCAAAATTGAATAAATCAACATAAAACTTTGATATTGAGATCAGTACAATAGACCAAATATTGGAGAACATTATAACACATGAAAAATACTTAACATAAATGGACTATAAGTGAAAAACAAGAAATCATGTGTGATTAGAGTTGAAATTAACTAAAAAGAAAAATCTAAAAATATCGAATAAAATTATTTATAAATAGAATTGAATTAGTAAGAAATTTTATGTTGGTCTATTGATCAAATATCAAAGAAGGAAAATTTTCAAGGTGTTAAAGGTGTGTTATGATGATTTTGAGCAGAGCTTGAGAAAAAATAAATGTTCAAGATAATGAATATGAGTGTTAATGTGTGTATAAAAAAGGTGAATTAGAATCGGTTTGTGAGAGGTGTGTAAGAATGCAGAGAATGCATTGCTAATAATGGTGATTGATGTGTGTTAGAGAGAGAAGATAAATCATTTTTGTTGAGAGAAATTATTGTTGATATGATTTTGAAAATAGTATGAAATATGGATCAACGTGACCTGTAAGTTGGAGCTTACAATCTAGGGGTTGTAGCTCTAAGTAGTGGTTAGTAACTAATTAGGGGTGGGAGCTCCTTTCAAAGGTAGATGATAAATCATAGGTGGTAGATCATTTTAGTGGTAGCTGATAAATCAGGGTTGGTATCTCCTTTCAGTGGTAGCAGATAAATTAGGGATTGTAGCTTATTTTAGTGGTAGCTAATAAATTAGGGAGCAGGAGCTTCCTTCAAGTGGAAGCTTGAGAAACATGCAAGTAGAATCTTGCAGGTAGATTGATGTAATACAAGTTGTAGCTTATAAATTACATCATAACTTTGGTGGTTTTCTCATTTATATTTTCATGTCCTTATTTATGAATTATTGTGCTTATACTTATTGGTTCCAAAATTTTTACATTGAGATTTTTTTTTTAATTTCCAATGGTTGTATAATTTGGTCACAATATTGATTCAACACCCTTCATAGTATTGTCTTGGTTTCTAACAAAGAGCTATTACAAAACCCACCCCCTTAGAGGAACATTGTCCTCAATTTTCTATAACCAAACTCAAAATTCAGCACTGTTCTATTCCCGTACAAAAAATTCAACAATGCTTTATACTCAAGAAAAAAGATTCAATAGTACTCTATGCTCGAGCACAAATATAAAAAACAAGATTTATACATACAAAACTTATTTATATTCATTTATATAATGAAAATAAATAGGTAATATAACCTCATTCAATCACCCATTTTCTCACATGGCTTCATATGGTTCACAGTGCTTACAATGCACCTTGTCCTACTTGATTTCTTGATTTCCATAGCACTATCTGCCTCCAATGTCTAGCCATGCCATCCATTATGCTCAATGTTCCTTTAGGAAAAAATTAGGCTCATTTATTCTTGAGACACACCTTATGCATATTTGATCACAACCAATATCCCCACAATTCTTTAAAAACCAAGTCAGTTTTCAAGTTTCGGCATTCCCTTCTCTTCTTCCTCAGCCCCAGAGGTAATATGTTCCTATTCCATTCAAGAACTCACCTTCTAAGTTTAGGAATAACTTTTTTTTCTTCCTCATCACCTCAAGTGATTTGTCTTTTGGCAAGGATTCCTCACATAGGAAGAACCTTCTTAGCCAAGGCATATCCCTTCCTTGCTTGAAAAAATATCAGATGTGTCATGTCATACCTCATGGAAAATTAGCACATATCATAGGGTTATAGTGTCACCACAATGGCCCAATTCCTAAAGTATTCAACTCCAATGTGTTGCTACTAGGAACACTGACATTATTGATTTGATGTTGTTTTCCTTGCAGTCAACCTCGTGCATTTATGCTAGATTGTTTAGTAGTTATTATACATCAGAAGAATATGAGTCCTATGAGTTTCATCATAAAAATTTTAAATCAATTCAAGCATATCGTCATCAGTATATTTATTTATGAAGTTAAACATACAAATTTTGAATCAATTCAAGTCATAGCTTTAACAAAGAAAATTTTCAAATGTAGTAAATCTTTATCTTTGGTTATTGTATAGATGTGTTTTTTTCTTATGAGTACCAAAGACACCTTACCTGGAGTTGGTTGTTACCTACAAGGATCATACAAGAAATTGGTTGTTGTTAGTGGAAAAATATGGATAAACAAAGCATTGAAAGTAATGGAAACATTACGTGAAAAACATAAACTAAAAAATACACTATATAACACATAAACAATGATTAATGAAGAGAGAAAATCAACAAAGGTTACGAAAATGGTACCCTTTATTAAGTACTGAATGTAGAGGAGTTACAATAGATGAATAAAATGCACTTGGAGAGAATCATTTGAGAAATGGTACTAAAAAATCCTCAACAAGGAAGTTCCTTTCTCAATCTCCTTGCAAGCTTTCTCTCTCTCTCAAAGAAGTATAAAAGACACTCTCAATGATTGAATTCTATTCTTAATGAAATGCTTGATTGCTAGAGAGAAATTTTGGCACCATAATAATGTTGTACTTCTTATTCCTTTTTATATCTCCATGAAATTGTATTTATAGAGTTTCTTGGACCCTCCTCCCCTCCTTGGTTCATCAATGTGGTGGTTCACATCATAAATGAGATGAGAGCTACCATCTCCTTTCCTTTAAGGCTTCTCAAGGCTCAAGGCTCAAATTTATCAGCCTATCATGTCAATATTTGGAGTGTTTCTCAAGCAAGTCTATGGCCTGAAGTGTTGATTGGAATTTTCACGGACACACGATTATCGAAGAAATAGTCGTGTGACTGTTAATTTCCAGTAATGGTGCACATGCGTGGTTTAATATTTTAACTTGAAGCTTAGGAAATATTTTAATTTTTGGTATTCATGGTGATTTCAGCTGAAAATGTAACCTTTGTATATGTTGATAATGGACTTTGAGTGTCTTCTACTGCATACAAATGAGTGTACAATTTTCACATGATAATAGTTTCCCTCTCATGTATGAGGTTAGGAGCAAGCATATAACTGAAATACATCATGTTTTTACTGATATAATAGAGAACCTTGCTAAATTCTTGAGAGATAGAGAAACTTACCATGGAGATGATTAGGGAAAATCCTTGACTGATAACTAAAGAGAACCATGCTTTGAAGAAGTACTGATACAAAAGTGTCCATACGAGGCATGCATATCCCATGCTCATTATGATAACTATGAATAAGTATTACAATCATACAAGAAATGGTCATATCAATTCAACGTTGATGTGTATGACATGCTGATGGTTGATGATGATAACTACTTACACCTTTAAGGGTGTCTCTGAAAAATAGACTGAATTGGGTTCCCCCATGCATCAAAGGTGAAGAACTATTGAATGTGGTGCTAATATATGCCTGGTTATGAGACTCTGGGTAACTCCCATGCATAAAAATGTAAGCATTGTTGAATGAGGTGTTAAGGGATGCATGTGTCTTCAACTAAATGAGAGAACCCCAACGATCACAAAGTACCATACTACCCTGAAATGAAAATATACGCTGGTATCGAATGTCATAGAGAATGATGATATCAATGGGAAATAGTGATTCTTATGTTCCACCTGAGGTTGTCCCTTAAGGCGGGGAGAATCCAAGGTACTTCTTTGATACCGAAAGATGAGTGTTTAAGTTAACAGGAAAGAAGCATGAACTGCCATAAAATTTGATCCTGGGAATCATTGTGAAAGAATAAACATGGTTGTAATATGATGTTTCATAAAGGCATGATAACAATAGCTAAAAACATGGGTGGATATGGAAAACTACCCAAGGTTGGAGTTGTAATGTGAGTGGCAGAAGTCAAAACAATTTGCTAGGGGAAATGGCCCTAGAGTTGGTATGACATCTAGGGTGGGTTTGAGTATGTTTTGACTGTCATGGTGGATAATGAATGAATATAGGTCATGGTGTGGAGATGAAATTGATATTCAACCAAGGGTGACTAGGGACTACCATCAGGTAATTGATACAAAAATATGGGTGAGAATCCTTTTCCTTAAAAAAAATTGTGTACACTTTCCAAAAGAATGTAAAAGTAGTTTGGGAAGTATAACCACAGAGACTGGTTCCCCAAGAAAACACTAGCCTCTGTAACGATGCAGGTGGGTTTTTTGTTGAGAGTGGATGCCCAATTAGTTGGTATCTGCATGAGGATGATGAGGCAAATGAAGTGACACATATGGGTTATTTCTAGATGGAGGGATGATAAGACAAATGTAGAATGTAGGTGTGCATTCAATTTAAGCCAACAAAGAATGAATACGGTGGCCCGAGAGTGGGTTTGGTAAGAAATGAGTAAAGAATAAGAGAATGAGGATGATCTTCAATAAATGCGTATGAGATGGCTCACGAGACTGGGGAAATGGTTATGGATACCAATAGTGTGAGGTGAACTATAAAATGAGGTGATCCATGAAGGGGAGGTGGGGAACCTGCAACTTCGACAAACAATACCACAAGTGAAAACATATTGATGAAATAATATGTGAACTAAAAAGTGCTAAACAAGATGAATAAGAAAACATTGAAAGGTGCACTTGATGGGTACTCTCAAAGGTGAAACGACCCAAAAAAGAGTATGCTACTGAAAATAAATGGAGGAGATGATGATGTAGATGACGATGTTCTGATCCCAATTCCGTTGATAGTTCTACAAAAGGAGGTCTTAATCTCCTGAACCAGGCTCTGGAAAATTCAGAAGAGGGAAAAATATAGCCAGGTGTGGTCCATATTCCACCTTATTTGTACTTCCTGAAATTGTCTCCAGAGGAGGGTCTGTAATCTTGTTTCATCTGTAGGTGTTAGCTAGAGCCCCCAACTAGCATGTGAGGAGAACCAAGTAAGAGGTCATGACCCCACCTTTGGTATTTTCATAGTCTAGGCTAGATAAACCATACAAGGATGGCTTGTATAGGCCTTTTTAAGGAAAAAGTGGTAACCCACGTGGGAAAATTCGAAACATTCACGTGAGGGTGCACACGTAAGTGAGAAAAAGTTGTGCGATGTGCACGACTGTAATGGGAATGGTTGCAATGAAATATTTTTGAATTCATTGTGGCTAAGGGAGTGGTAGTAATGTGATGTACATGACTGTAGGAATGAAAAATGTGAGGCACACCTTCTGAAGTCCTCGCGGGTATGAGGCAGATAGTCACGCGATGCACAATATTGTCTAGAGAAATGCAACATGGTATTATGCATATCTTTATAAAATAGACACGCAACCACACGCCTGTTTTGGGAAAATATACGAAGATAATGAAATTATATTTTTTTAAACTATGAGGTTGTTTTTTTATTTTTCTCATTTTTAGGTATGATGGTTGTGACATGGCATGAGAGGGATTGGGACCGTATATGCACAAAAATGGCTAGTGATGCTCAAGATAGAGCACAACTCGCGATATGATGGTTACTTAAGTCTGTTCAAAACCCTCTATTGAGATCGAAGGAGGACTCCATGCGGTTTGTGATTCAGAGATGGCATCCAAAAAAATAGGTGTTTGACATCCAAGGCCAATATGTGGCATTCACTTCTGAGGTGTATGTTTATTTCGTGATTGGGCTAATGCATCGAGTTGAGGTACTACTGACAAAGCTCCCACCCAATCATGTGGACTTGACAGCATGGGTCAGATTGCACAATGAAAATGATCCATTCCAGGAGGGGTGCATCTGCATCACCTCTATTATGGATTTGGATGATTAGGAAGCTTCAACTATGATTATATGGTTGTTGGGGTGATCGACCCTAAACCGCATTTCAGGACCATAGCTTGTATCCCTCCAGATAATTTAGGTGGGCATCTTCTACGACTAGGCGATATTCCCTCATAAGATAATGACGACGCAGTTATCATAGGTTCACATAGGCGACATTAGTAGCTTCTTCTATGGCAGTGTATTATGCAACATCCTATACGAGAGAGTGGTGATGATGCGACCAGTGCTGGAAATGATGATTGGGCGACTGAGACACCCACATATATGATGATAGGTACTTGTTATGTCCCGGGCAGGTGGAGGTGAGGCAAGGTGGTACTAGATTCCCACATTTGAGGGTTGGTTCTTGTCCAACCCCCAAGTTATTCTTGAGTTCCCCTATGCTAGATTGGATTTCCATGGAGATCTAGAGATGGGTTTTCCCCCAAGCGATGCTTGGGGCCTAGGAGGTATGTGACCATGTTTCTAAATTTTATGATTTATATGTACTTTGGTTTATGATATATCTCTATTTTGGTCGCATTTATGTTTGATTACACAAGTTGGCCCCAAGAGGCATCGATTGGCCAGGTTGGTAGGAAATGATCCTCAATGTTTTGGTGGGGCAAGTGTTGCTACTAGGCCACGACGTCGAAGATATGACATGGTGGAGGAGGACCCTAATAGGTCAGCTCAGCGCCGACATCTAGAAGTAGGTGGCCCCTATGGGAAGGGAAAGGTTACAACTCTTTGAGCTGAGGTGGAGAGATTGTAGGCCCATGTTGAGGATGATGAGGTACGTGCTAAGGTTTCCTAGGATGCTTGGGATCACAAAAAATCCTTTCTTGAGGGGATACTTGATGCTAGATGGGTGATGTTCGAGGAGGATAAAATCAAGAGGAAAATGGCTTGGGATAGGGCGAGGTTCCATGTCCTCCGTCAACCTGCAGCGGCTCTGTCCACTGCAAGATCAATATTGGTTCTAGTACAGGGTGAGGCAAGAAGGCCTCATACACGAGGTGCGGGTGGGGATGGGGGTGATGGGCCCCAGCCCTAGATGTAGCTTTTTGTATGTACTAGGGAAAGCACCTGTTATGAGGACACTCCCCTTCTTGATGAATCATTTTTTATAGCATGTGCCAATAGATGTACATTTGTATATTTTTTTATGACGATGATATATATATATATATATATATATATATATATATGAGTTTATTTTTTTGCGGCTCTCACAATGTGTCTATATGATATGCTCTTCATACATGTGATGTTATTTAGATTTATTTGATGCATATTTTCATTATGTTTTATGTGTCTCGATGATGATGTATATATGATATATGCTAGTATAGGATTTGATTAGCTATGTGTTCAACTATATGATTTTTATTTCATGGTATATGTGAAAATGTGATATGATCAAAACCACGAGCTAACCTTTGTGCATGGAGATATTTCTAAAAGAGGCAAGGGTCACGTACTGGTGAAGGTTATGTTTAACTGTGATACCTAAATTTGGGAGTCAAGGAACACATGTAGGTTACTGATACCTACGTGGGAGGAAATCGGCCAAGAGGCCTAGGACGACATCGTATTTGACTTAATTATTGGTGGTTGACCTGATGAAAATATCATTCTGGTGGAAGGGTGTTAGTGTCAGGAGAGTATATGTCCCAGGCTGCTGCAACAAGGTTTTCTAACCATCGAGAAGCACCATCAACGAACTTGTGATG
Source organism: Pinus albicaulis (assembly GCA_034641835.2). Taxonomy (NCBI): domain Eukaryota; kingdom Viridiplantae; phylum Streptophyta; class Pinopsida; order Pinales; family Pinaceae; genus Pinus; species Pinus albicaulis. Next base: position 696,202,540 of record CM076575.1, read on the forward strand.
ATAGTTTGGCAGATGATCCATTTGCAATGCATGGTGAGAGTATGGTTTTAGTGTACACCGGTGATGATGTGATCATCATAAAAAATAACTCATCATGGTTGAATTGAGTGTAAAGAATATAATTTTTTGAGGTAGAGCCTGTTGATAGGGTCTTTGAGGCAAGTCCCATTAGGCTTTGCTAACATGTATACTCCTTTGAGGAGGAAATTTTTAACTATGTACGAGCCTTTCCATAAATTTTTGAACTTCCTTGGTCCTAAATATTCTTTGGAAATGTTGTAACTCATTCTAAATTTCCTATGAATGTGTATAGATCATGTCTTTGTAAAAAAAAAAAAAAATCAAATATCAAAACAAAAGAAAAAGAAAAGGAAAAATCACTTGAAGTTTTGATTTAATTGATTAAATATGTTTATTTATTTAATTATAAATTAAAGACTAACATTCATGTTTAGTGTGCTTATCATGAACTTAGTGGAGCAATAAATCTATGATGGTACCATCTGTGTACCAAGCGAGCGGAAGAGTTAAGCATTGGCATTGGATGAGTTTGGCATCATGGATGAGTTTGTGTGACGGGGCCCACGATATGGGACAAACCTCACAGTACAATGCATACGATGTTTAACTGTGACAGTGCCTCCACAAATACTTTCGGGTGAGCATGTTGACTGCTAATCAACAACCCAGATCAATTGCGGAAGCACTCCTCTTAAAATGTCTCGTATGAGAAACTGCCTCTGCAGTGATGTCAGCAAGCGAGCCCACCCCACCATTTCTACTGCCACGTCGCTTTCCCCTGTGCCACTTGTCACCTTTTTCTCACATCATTCATTAAATTCACCCTACAAAGTTAATTTAAAATTCCTACGGAAGCATCTAATTTCCTTTCTCCATCCCCTTCTTTCATTTAACCTATAAAACCCCGTTTTTCACGCTTTATCATTTACATTTCCTTCCTTCTATTGTTTTTGTGGTCTTTGAATACGCCAGCTAGCAATCCCATTCAACATTATCTGCTAGCACCAAGTATTTATAAAATCACCTATTGCTTCAAATTTACAAAATGTGGAAGAAAACGGTCTTAACAAGGTCATCTTCCCACATCTCGTTCATGGATACCGAAAGAGATTTTTTTAACAATGTTTGCACCACAAACCACCCTGAAATTTACAAGCATATCCTTCTCAACCAATAAAATTCTCCAATTTATGCTGTTACTATTAGGTCTGGTGCTCTTTTAGCTTTTGTTTCTAAAATTCATATATTCTTATAATTTAGTTACTGGTTAATGTCATCCATGTACCTGCAGAAGTGTTTTGTGATGAATAGGTTAGGAGAAAACATTTTTCAAGTGTCCTCCCGCATAATTCAACAAACATTATGCTTTCCCTCTGCAAATACATACACCTCTTTTTCTGAAGAAATTTTGTTAGCTTATTTTGAAAATTTGTAAGGACCGTGGTATGCATAAATTATGTTCCACCCGATGACTGATGGAAAGCACTTTTATTTGGAATAAAATCAGTTCCCTTTAGATGTTTTTCCTGGAGATTTCAGACCTGTCCTTCAAATTCTAGCTAAAATATTCATAAAAGAAGATGCTTCAACTATTTATAATGCCACTCAGGTATGTTTAGTCTGATGATGAAACTTGAAGTTGTCCTAGATATACCTACTTTTTGGGAGAGGGTAATCAATGCTCAATTTATGAACCTCTCACTCGCTGGTTATTTCAGATTCCATTCTTTAATTAATTATATTTTTATCTATACTCATGTTGAAAATTTCATGCATTTGGGATTAAACATCATGCATCCCCAAACAATGTAAAATTTGAAACGGGAAACGAAACAAGTACCCGCTTTTTTTAGGTAGAAAACAATGGTCCGATTTTGAAAAGTGTTGATTCAGAAACGAGTACCCGCTTTCTTTAGGTAGCATGCTTTTTACACATTAAGTTTACTTATGTACCAAGTATAGACATTATTTTTAAAATTTTAGTGTTTTTATGTTGATTTTGAAAAGTGTTGATTCCAGCATCATCCCCTTATTTTAGAAGACTTGTTTTTTACTTAAATGTTTCTAATCTATTAAATGCTAATAATTATTTTCACTTTCATGTTTTGTTTAAGTGTTTTTCGGGTATTTGTTTTCTTGTTTTTCTTTTTATTTTTATTTTTTGTAGTGAGATATTTGATTTTTTGCATTGTCAGAAAAACAAAAAAGGTGAAAATTTTAAAGTGTCAATATTATATCTAATTATATGTAGCTAAATAATATTGCATTTCACATGAAATAATTGCCACTAATTTTTTTTTTTTTTAATTTACATAAAAAAAAAATAAACAACACATTTTGAATATTGAAATAACCGAAAATATACACATTTTGCGTCTTTTTTGCTAAAACTGACATGTCAAATAAACCATTTTGATAGGAAAAAAGTAACAAAAGAAGTATAAAAATTAGCAATTTTTATTAATTTTATGTGAAAAGTTAATAATAATTACATTTTTTTTCAAAAATTAAATGATTCACATAAAAATGAAGTGAAAATCACATTATACAAATATTAAACATATAATAGCCACAATTGAATATTTATTTCTTCTCATAAAATGTGAGAGTAAAAAAATTACAAGTATAACTTATGAATAGTTACAAAAAATGAGCTTCATTTGGAAGCTTAACTTAATATTTAATCAATAATATCATGTAACCCAAACTCTTCATCTTCAAGGGTATCATTATTTTCTTATTCCACAATATTTTCATCATTTGCTTCAGTTTCATCATTCTCCTCTTCTGATGGATCTTTGATGTTTGCGAACGTCCCAAAGTATGCCTTTTCAATCATTCCATCTAGTGGTGGTTGAGGTTCTTTTTCTCTTTTTTCCACACGAGATTCATTAAATTCTCTTTTCTCAAACCAACTTCTTACATTTCATCTGGAAGAAATTGAAGAGCATTGATTCTTTGATGAATAAATTTGCATTGTACTGGGTCTTTTTCAATGGAAATGTAATTTCTTCCTTTTTGTAAGCAACATGCTATTGTTATACCTAATCATCAAGTAGAAAAGAAAAAAATTAGTAATTTAGTATAAACACAAAAAATTTAAAAAAGATAACTATGAAATCCATTCTTATATAATAAAACTTACCTGAGCCTGAAAATAAATCCAAAACCCAATCTCCTTCATTTGAACATAAATTTAAAATATAGTTAATCAATGACTGTGGTTTTTGATATATGTTAATTATCTCTCATTTTGATTCTTTATCTTCATATGTTAGTTTTCTTACAATAGCATCATGGACCAATACTTGGCTATGATTCTTTCCATCTACTTGATTGAAAAGAATAGTCTTGTAGCTATCATCCTTTGTCCAACTTTCAACATGAATAAACGCACAGTCACTTATAATTGGTTTATTTCTGCCACAAAGAATATTTGGCTTTTATGTGTAACATGAAATAGTAAAATTTCAATTAACTTGTACATAAATGATTTTTTTAACATTAATCAAATATACAATTTCAACGTCTACCATGTAAGTTGAATCCTTGACTTTTCTTTGCCTTGAAGCTTGATAATAACAACCCCAATTGTGTGTTTGAATGAAATGTCACAAATCTCCAAAGTTGGGATGTTGTGACTTCTAGAAATCCCGCAACCACTTTACTAAATGTTTGATAAGTATAAGGGTCACTATCATATTCAATGTTTGGGATATTGAAACCATGAGGAATATCTGCAATAACTAGGGAATAATCTCTTTTAGGTATGAGTTTTTCAATGGCTTCACAATCACCTGATATTATTTGATATTGGATAGTGTGGAGCCCATTCCAAATGAAATGATTAAGACTGAGATCAAGTTCAACATCATTAAGACATTGTTTTCTTATCCTTTCCATTTTTTTTTTCAATAAATCTTCTGAAACTATCCGGTGCTCCATTTGCATCCTTCTTCATCTTTAATAAAATAAACAAAAGAAATGTATAAGTTATAAATTAAAAATATTATACATATGAATAGAAATGAATGCATTATTGAGCATACCTTTTTAAATGCAATATAAAAATCTTTTAGCACTGATGTAGAACTTGAATCTGGGTAGTTGCGTAGAAAATCATCCCAACTATCTTCATTCAACAATTTAACCATTTGCTCATGTATTCTCATATAAACTTTGTGACTGAATAAATGAAGTAAACAATGTTAATATAGTGTTATGTATAACAAATAATACCAGCAACAATATATTTTATTCAACAAAAAGTTATAATAATAATAAAAAGTAAAAATAACAAAATTACTTTAAAAATTCCTCGGACATTTCATCCATTGATAATTCTCCCGACTTTACACAAGATAATATTTTTTTGACAAGATTTTCATCCTTTACTTCTTGCATTGATCTCTAAGGTGTGATAGTCATATATTCTGGAAGGAGCTTCATTTCAGGACCTGATTTATTGTTGGTACATATCAATGGTTTAGACCTTTTGACCTTCTGACTTTTGATGCCAACGTTCTCCCACAACTCAAAAATATGATCAATCATTTCCCATATCTCTCCAACTCTAAATTCCAACTAGAAAATGTTATCCATACCTCTGAATATTTCATAATTTGCTCTGCCACCTTTTGAACTTAGTTTTTCTTCAATTTGATAACTAATTTCCATACAACATTCCTTCCGAAATGCATGATCAACCTTTAGCTTATCACCACCACAATTTTCTTCAAATTCACTATGAATAAATCTAACACTTTGGATGAAATTCATAGACATCCTATACTCATTATTTGAATTATGATCCCATGCCAATAAATTTGCTTGTGTATTTGTTAAACCAGCATAAATGATACATTTCATTGTTTCAAAATGTGGGTTATTTATATATTCCTCCATTAATTTCCTTTTAGCTTCTACAGAACGGTTTCCCCCAAGTACATAATATTCGTATTCAAAACATTTTGACTTTTCAAATGATTCTTTGTCCTGAATTGGATCAACAAGAAGAACATAATCAACCACATGTGCAAAAGGGTTGTACCTCATAAATGTTTCAAATTGTGAACTTTCAAGTGTCGTGGCTTTCTAATTTGATATTTGAGTTGTCCTTCATCTGGCTTGTAGACTCGAATGAAATTAAGTTGGAATGAATAACCACCTTCAATTAAATGTTTCTTCACCAATTGATGTCGAATGGAATTTTTTTTTTTTTTCATAACATCATCCTCTAAATCAACTCCTGGCGTAATGATTTCCCTTCTTACTTTGGATTTTTCACTAGGCCCTTCATCGTTGTCCATGATTTTTTGAGATTGAACATTTTTTTGTTTCTTCCTCCTATTGCTAATGATATTTTCTTGAACTGAAACAATCTCCTCATCATTAATTGTAAGGGAGACATTCTTGGGCATTCTTGTTTTTTTTTTTTTATGGCTCTTATCCTTTCTAACATCAGTTCTAATCTGATCCTTAGATATGGCAACACATTCTTCGTCTTCAGCTTCAGCTTCAACTTCAACTTCAAATTCTTGATTTTGAAAAGTAAAATGTCTACCTTTACTAGATTGATCCCTTTGATACAATCTTGTAGAATCATGAACTATTTTTTTTTATTCTTTCCCATATCTTCTACTTCATGTTCACGGAAAATGGAGACTAAATTAATAATATCTCGCTCTATATAATAGATTCCCCTCAACATAATTGAAATGACCTCAACAAAATCCTGTAAAACAAAATATAATATGTAAATATTAACTAAGTTATTAAAAATGCAATGATACAATTTTAATAACACAAAACAAATAAGTGTAAATAAAAATATTTACAATATTCTATGCAATATTTTGTACAATTTGTTTGCATATCTTTGAAGAATATTCCCTCGTGTTATACATCGACAATGTAAAATGATATCTATGTTTATCATGTGACTTGGGTGGTTTTGATAGTATATAAACACTTTCAGTATTTGGAAGAATATATAGGTCTAATACTTTTCCCAACATATCATAACTTTCATCATCAAAATTCTTACTGGAATATAGATATAATTGCATATATTTTTCTTCTACATCTTTCAAAAACCATATTTATTTCTTCTAGTATGAAACCAACTTATTTTCTTTTGTGGATGCATCTCCCACATTTTCAATAATTAACTGAGGTGTAGTTCATCCAACAATTTTTTTTGAAGGCCCACCTATAGCTTTAGATGATGCAAATGTTGACTTGGGTCTAGAAAGATTGACAGAAACCTTCCTTGATGCCATTTTCCTAAAAACATATATATATATATATATATATATATATATATATATATATATATATATACACACACACATAACTTACTAAATCACAAAAACAAATATCTTACGTAAACAAAATACAAAACTTGTTTTAAAAAAAATGATATTTTTATACATTTTTTCGTGACAGAAACTCTAAAACAATTTTTTTTTTTTTAAATGTCATCTAGCCAACCCCCCTAAAAAAATAAAAAATTATAATTTAAAAGAAGGTGTTTTAAAAAAAAATTTATTTTTCTTTTATATTATCTCCTCAACCCCACTAATTTTTTTCAAGAAAATTTTTTATATGTTCAATAAATCGGCCCCTTGGGTATATAAAAAATAAATATTTTTTTAATATGCCCAAGGGGCTGATTCTGAGAATCAATTGGCCCCTTGGCCATATAAAAAAAAAAAAATACTTATATGTGCAAGGGGTCGATTCTCAGAATCAGGGTCAGTTCTCAGAATCGACCTCCCTGCCTTAGGAACCCTCGGGCTTAGAAAGATGCCGCCTTATGGGTGCGTCAGCCTGTAGCATAGTGTCATAGCTTGGGTGGACATCGCCCCATGGGCACGTCAGCCCCTAGCACAGTGTCGTGGGCGCTGTGTTGCAGGCGGATGCGCCCATGGGGCGGTGTCTACACGAGCCCGACGACAGTGCCTTGGGTGCCCTCGGGCTCGAGCAGATGGGCCCACGGGGTGGCGTCTGCCTAAGCCCAGGGAGACAGCCCCCCTACTTGGCAGGAGGCCGATTCCCAAAAGTATCCCCCCTACTTGGGCTCGGGCAGATGCCACCCCGTGGGTGTGTCTGCCTGCGGCACATCGCCTAGGCATGGGGCCAATTCTAGGAATCGACCTCTTGCCAGGCAGGGGGGCCGATTCCTAGAATTGACCCCCTACCTGGGCTCGGGCAGATGCTGCCCCGTGGGTGCATCCACCCGCAACACAGCGGCCTGGGCACCGTGCTGTGGCCAGACGCGCCCACGGGGCGGTGTCCGCCCAAGGAACGCTGCCCGGTGGGCGCGTCTGCTCGTAGCACAGTGCCGTGGGCTCAGGCGCCCTCGGGCTTGGGTAGACTCCCATAGAAAGGGCGCCCTCACGACAACCTAGCCCAAGTGGGCGTGCCCACCGGCCCCCTGGTAAAGCATGGGGGCCGATTCTCAGAATCAACCCCTTTGTTTGCCTAAGGGACTAGTGGGTGCACCCACTTGGGCCAAATCAACCATGTGCTGCCCCGGGCGGTCCCACCGATAATGGGCTTATTAATTTTTATTTTTATTTTTAGATACAAAAAAAACGTTTTCTACCTAAAAGAATTAATGGAAAAAGGTGGTAAATTTTTAATGGAAATAAATAACTTGACTTTAATTTTGGTTTTCAAACTCATGTGGTGATCATTTTTTAAGGAGCTTTCCGGATTATCCACATTGCTAGAGAACGAATGTCGACGTTTCGAATCCCAACGGGGATCCATCATCAGGACAGTTTAATTAATTTTAACAAATTACTAATTTTAGAATAATAAAAACAAAACTAACATTTGAAAAGCGAGATTCTCCCGTTGATAATGTTGCTTCGCTAGAAAATTGTTCCAAGCTTTTAACCAAACCTCGAGAAATCTTGACGTCATGTGTGAAATAGTGAAATTGAATTTTCTTATAAAGCAGAAATAACGAAATTGTTTACGATAGGGTGAGTGTAGGATAAAAAAAATTGATGAATATTATAAAAATAAAATTTATAATGTAGTGAAAGTTATATAATTTAATTAAAATTATTTTAGTTTGAATACAATTATTAAGGGAAAAATGTCTATGGAATTTAATTCGAAATTAAGTTCCATATTATGAGAATATTTTAATAACTAATTTTCAAATAAATCGTTTAAATAAAATTTAGAGGGACATACTTAAGCAAAACATTTCAGCAAAAAAAATTGGAGGGAAGTTTTGGACGGAATTTCTCATTGTCTCAGCTATATATTATCATTGCGAGAGATGATTTGCATCATTCACCATTTATTATTTGAGTGCTATGGATTCCTCTGATAGTGAAGTTTCGTTTTATGAAGCATCAACATCTTCGTCACATAACAACTCTATTCATATTGATGAATATAATGGGAGAAGTAGTGACAAAATTACTGGTGAATATTTTCAAATGAATAGAGAGTCTAAATGTCGACTTATTCCTAATCCTATGGACTATGAGAGCAACAATGACAAATTACAAGATGAAGAATTTCCAAAAACTAGAAACTCACATTTTCCACTTACTCCTAGTCCTAAGGACTTTGAGAGCAATAATCATGATTGGCAGGATGACAAATTTTCAGTGGATAGCGAGCCACAATTTCCACTTAGTCTGAATCCTAAGGATTATGAAATCAATAGTGATGAATGGTTGGATGACAAAAATTCAGTGGATAGAGAGTCACAGTTGCCACTTAGACATAATCCTAAAGATTATGAGAGCAATAGTGATGAATGGCAGGATGAAAAATTTTCAGTGGATAGAGAGTCACATTTTCCACTTATTCCCAATCCTAAGGATTATGAGAGAAATAGTGATGAATGGGAGGATGAAAAAATTTCAGTAAATAAAGTGTCACAGTTTACAGTTACTCCTAACCCTATGGACTTTGAGAGTAGCAGTGATGAAGAGAAGGATGAAGAAAATCCAATAAATAAAGAGTCCCAATTTCCACTTACTCCTAATAATATGGACTATGGGAGCAATAGTGACGAAGGTCGGGATGAAAAATTTCTAATAAATCAAGAGTCACAATTTCCACATAGTCCTAATCCTATGAAAATTGATAGTAGCAGTGATGAAGGGAAAGATAAAGATGGTGAAGAATATCCTCCAATTCAGTATTTCAAAACCACAGATAATGGTATTGAAAATTTTCATGTCACCGAAGATGGTAATGAATATTTTTCAAAAAATGATGGTGGTGAATTTCCTAAATATATTGAAAATGATCATAGTAATAATAGTATTCCTCCTAATGATCATGGAAATGCTTGTTCAAAGAATGATGAAATGATAGAGATGTTTCCAGCAAATATTGTTTCTAGGAGCAGGAGTAGAACTTTTCGTACCAATCCAAAATGGTATAGTTATACAAGGGGTACAGTAGTATATCTCACAAGAAGAGGTTCTATCAGTGAGCTCATTTCAAGTGACTGTTGTAAAAATGATTTCTTGAAACATATAGATTTCAAATTTTCTTTAGAGAAAAGGAAGAGCTATTTGTCAATGAATAAAGGCATGCAAAATTCATATTTAGTGGGGTTCATGCAATCTATACTGGCAAGTTATGATTATCATATTGGGTCTTTATTGCTCTATAAAAAGGATTTCAAAATGATTCATTCAATTGGAAATTTTTGTCTATCAATAATTCAAGATAATTTGGAAAAGGACCCTACATATTATTCATATGTTCGTCATAAATGATAGTTTGGGCCACTAGCAAACACTGCAATGTCATGGCTGCAAAATTTATTTTCAAAACATAGAGAGTGTATGCCAAATAGAGATACAATACATATTCCAAACAATTTCTCAAGACGAGAAATCTACAACTTATACAAGGAATATGCAGAAGGTGTTGAAAGAAATGGTTGTTTTATTACATATCAATATTTAGTGCAAATATGGAGGAGAGATTTCAACAATGTTTGTATCCCTAAGAAGACAAGGATGGGGGTTTGCAGTACATGTGCTTCTCTAAAATAAAAAAGGGATAAATGTCGAGGAGTATAAAGAGGTAAGCATTCGTAACATTATGTTGTTAAACTGTATAGTGATCAACTATGAAAATGCATTTATTAATACGTTTAATTTATGTTATGCGTAGATTCCATTGTTAAAGCCCTTTAAGAGCATTGTGAACAACAAAAAAGTGAAAGGAAAAAGTTGTACAAGAATCAAAATAAGTGTTATGATAATCCAAATAAATATTTGGGTTCGGTAGTTGATGGTATGGACCAGAAGAAAATACTTCCACCACATTTTTTTCGCACACCAAAAAATTTGCAAGAGGAAAATTTTATCCAGTTTCATTTGGTCAGTTGTATGGTATTCAATGGGAAAATGTCACCAAGAGTTTAATTCACATCTCCAAATATTCATAATGATGGAAATATGACAATAACCATAATTCATGATGTGCTTTCTCATTGGGATGGTAATATTCCTGAAATTTTGTATCTACAATTAGACAACACTTGTCGTGAAAACAAAAATCAGATTGTTTTTGGATATCTAAACATGCTTGTTGAATTGAGAATTTTTCATAAGGTAAAGGTTGGTTGCCTTCTTTTTGGGCACACTCATGACCATATTGATTAGATGTTCAGTCGTTTTTCAGTAACATTGAGGAGGAAAAATGTTGGGAGCTTGCCAACATTAATTGAATGTATTAAGAAATCATATATGCCAGAGCCTATTTTTCATGTGTCACAAGAAACAGTTGACATTCAAAGTTTTATTCTTGGATTTCATGGTCAAGAGAAATTCATTGAACAACTTAATGAAATTAGCTTCCAACATCAATTTTGTATCAAACAAATTGATGGGAAAACACTTATATGGGGCAAGAAGTATTCAACAACTGCAGAATGGGTGCCATCATCAGGTTTGGAATTTTTGAAGTTCATTCTAGATCATCCAATATTTGTGTCAAATATATTGTTATTACAATCAGTTGGTGAAGTTCATAATGCACGAAGGTAAAAGAGAGATACAGATTATTCTAAATGCTCGGAAGAAATTAAAAAAACCATTAGATATACATATGAGTACTTGGTGGGAGTCCTTTTTCAATGATTAGAGTGATATCTTTTCAAGAGCAGCAAATGAAGATATTCTTTTGAAGATTCATATTTGGCCACAAAATGTGTCAAATTAATAGGAGGAAACAAACATTCTTGAACAACAATAATCACATGGTATTATTAATTCTACACAGGTGGAGGAAAGAGAAATGTATATTGCTTCCAAAAGATTTCATTCACAACGTGAAGCCATGGAAGACCTTTATAGAGGTTCAGTATAGGATTTTAAGGAGGGTTGCATGATCAGAGTCTTAGCACATGAAGATCCACATGGCTATCCATTCTAGGTTTCCAAGGTTATAAAGGTGATTACAGAAAATGAGGATGTTATAGGTGTTGAAGTACATTGGTATGCCACAAACACATACCAATTCAATGGTGTGTAAAAGCCATAGATGGTAGTTGATAAAAAAATTGGCGGAAAGAGAAAAAGAAAGGGTACAAATATAAATCGTCACCGCACAAACCTCTTAAAATTGGAGGAAGTTGACATACTTGTTTATGACTTCAATTTAACAAAGAGAGGAACTCTTCACTCAAGGACGATAGAGATTATTAAGAGGTTGCTACCACAAGAAAAAGTGTTGAGATGGTAGTCTGCTGAACCCAGTTGTAGATCTACAAGAATTTTGAAACCTCAAGTGGCGGGCATGCATGTTGACTCAGATGGGGCACTAGTTGATGAAAGAGAAGAATATGGAACATCTTCATTTGCATCGAGTCATTCATATGAATATGTGAATTTTGATGGTGTGCAAGAAAATATCAGTGATTTTGAATAATTGTGTAAGACAATTGATATAAATGATGTTTGAATTGAGAAATGAAAATATTATTTTAATTTATGATTCATTTTTATGTTTTTTGGATTATATGTTTTAATTATGACGAATTCATTTGTCTAAAATATTGAAAATGCAATGATAACTTGGAGAAATAAACTATGTTTCATTGGGTTATTTTAGTCATATAATTTTTTCATAATATCATGGTTGAAATATTTTGAAAAGTTAATATTTTTTAATTCTATGGGTGAAAATTTGTGAAATATATTTTATCTTTAACATTATGGTTGAAAACAATTAGAATTTTAGGGATTGTTAGTGTCATGATATTATATGTTAAATGACATGTATAGAAATGATTAGAATTTTTTTGTGTTTAAAATTTCATTATTTTATATTTAACACCATTACTAAAAATAGGTTGAAATTGTACCTGAAAAATAAAAATGGTATTCTAGCACCATTATAGCACCAACCATTGTGTGTTTTTTCCATTTTTTTGGCACATGAAAATTGGTTTTATTTCCATATTTTAAAAATGTTGCAAATTTACACTTAAAAAAAAAAAAAAAACTCATTCTGGAATACACCCTTTTCATTTTTAGGTCGTTTTTCATGTTTTTTGGAGTTTTTTTGGCTAGAGTTCCTGTTTTCAATTTACAATTCTCGTTTCAAAGTTAACATTGTTCCCATAAGAATAAACAATCAATGGTATTTTGGAGTGATGTGGTGAGAAGGAATTCAAAGAATGAAGGCCTGATGGATTTTTTTTCCTCGTTCCTTTCAGTAGCCTATTCAATTATTAATAGTTCACCTACACCCTGTATATTACCAAAAGCTTAAAATTTTCTTCAATTGATTAGAGATATGAAAGTAGGAGACTAACATTCTTTTCAAGATCATGTTGAAGTTAGATTGTATGGAGTTGATGTTTAACCTTATAGATTTCCAACCTATGTTCCTACGAGGTCTTTTGCTTTGGAATTTATAAGACAGTCTAAATGTTAACCAAGTGCATTTTGTTCCATCCAGGAAAGGACATATTTTTAAATTACCAAGAACTGTTGGACCCTTCATTGTAAACACTAGATAGGAAATAGAGGAAGTACAAAATTTACTTGAAGGGATGGATATACTATTGGGAGAGAAATGGTCCTATGATCTATTTCATGTGATTTCCAACAGAAGAATATATATGGCTATGCTCCTTTCCTGCATGAATCTCGACCATAAATTGAAAAAATGGCCAATGGAGGGCAGTTTATTTCATCAGGAGGAATGGAGGTTGAAACAAATTTACAGAAGGAGAAGAATTTGAAGAGAGGTCATGAGAAGGTTATAGATTTTGATGAATATGTAGATGGAGCAGCTAGGAGAGAAAAAATTATCTGGTGAAGGAAGTATAAAATTAGTTCTGGTTTCCAGTTTTAGTTGGGGGAGAAAATTTTCACACCATCTTCTCCCCTTCTGGAAGAAGTTTCTCATAATTCTTTCCCCATGATAAAGCAGATGTTTTCACAAGTTGAAGACAAAAATAGAAAATTAAAGAAAATATGGAATCCCAGTTGGAGGCTCAATCCTCTTTAGATTATACAACAAGATTATTATCTGCTATGGATTTAGAAATAAATCAACTAAGAATTTCATTTTATCATCCTTCTACATTGTCTGTTTCTTCTTCAATAGGTTTTAAGACTGTCAATTTGATAGTAGATGCTAAGAAGATCTCTTTTCCTGAAAAAATTAATGTCCCCAGACAAACTAGAGAATTAATTTATAATGACCTAATTAAAACCTTTTTAGCTACTATCAAAGCTGAAGATATGCTGGAAAAGGTAGTTAGACAATTAAAGTTGGAAAATAAAAATTCATGGGCATTAACTACTCAAAATGAGGAATTGAAAATTTTGGTTGTCATATTTGGGGTGAACCCTGAATATAGAACTGCAGTCCGGAAATCATTACAGGGTGTCGAAGTAGAGATTCAAGTGCTTAGGAAGAAATTGAAGTTTCCTTCTGTAGAGCATCCAATGGCTATAGAAGTGGCAGAGGTTGAGAAAGAGAAAGAGGTGCTTACTCATGAGCTATTATAGAGGAATGAATAATTTTCCAAGTTAAAAGAGAGGAATGTTGTCTTGTAGCAGCAAATTGGTCACATGTTTTTGCAAATTTTGTCACAAAAAATTCAGAATATCCAACCGCAAAATTAACTCAAGTCACGACTGAGTTAAAAATTGTTGAGAATGAGATGAAGAGGAATCAAAGTGATTTTGAAAATGCCATGAAAATCATCAAAGCTACTGAGCATGAATAATTAATGTCAAAAGGGACTGCAAAAAAATACAGAAAATATTTCTAGACTACTTACCAGGAGATTAAAGCATTGGAGGAGAAGGTAAAAGGGAACACGTCCCTTATTCAAGCAAGGGAAATTTTATGGAATGAGATTATTAATACAGTTAAAATCATTTGGTAATTTTTAATTATTGCGGAAGAAGAAAAAATAATTGTTAGAAATTTAGAAAGTATAATGATGGCTAGTAAATAGAAATTGTAGCAAAGGGATCGATTTTCTAAGAGAATGATTAATTTTATAAAATATAAGTCTGCACAGGAGTTAAAAGAATATGGGAAGATAAGATTGAATATGCGATTGAAATAAATAGGATGACTATGAAAAATTCATACAGGATAATGGCAGAGAAAAATTTCAATGAATTGAAGGAAGATGTGATGAAGTTTAATGTTATTTGTGATAAAAGAACCAGGGCAGGTTGACCATCATGTTGGGATCAGTAGGGGAATTTTCTACCTTGGGAGAGCTATGAGACACTGCTGGTGGAGGCTAAGAGAAAAACTGGCTTCACACATGAAAAGACTATAGTACTCAAAGGAGCTACTGTTGTTAATTATCTGCATAAATACTTTTAGCTTCTTTGGATGATGAAGACCATTTTCATTGAAAAACCTACATACAATAGGATCACTAATTTCAGGATGACACATGCCAAGTTTATCAAGAGCCCAAATACAAACACAGATATTTGGAGGAAATGCATGGAACGGATGCTACCCCATGAAGCTAACACAGAAGCAACATCTGATACAACAGAGCCTTCTAATGTTCCAGATTCATAAGTCATTCAGTGATAAATTACTTTATTTCTACCATCATTTATTTCATGAAGTATAGTTGAGACATTTTGTTTTTATGTAATTTTTATTTTCAAATGCAATGATGGAATATGAGGACAGTTGGTTCCAAAGTAGTTTAGGAGGTTGACAGTTTTATAACTGTAATTTTGAAAATTTTGTATAAGAAATACTTTCAAAGGAGAAGTGAGGGTTCCAGAATTTTTGACCTCAGAGGTAATCACAATTTTTTATTTTCACTCTTCATTTGCATTTGAAAAAAAAATTCACAGTGATTCCAGAATTTGTTGTGTATGATACGTTTTCTCTGTTACATCTTTTTTTAATGTTTTCTGCTTAGAAAATAGTAATGAAGATGTTGGGCTTTGATTTTACATTTCTGTGACTTTTAGTTTCTGTAAATTAAATTTAAGAATCCTTAATGATGCACTCCTCATTTCTAATTACCATTTCATGCCAATCATAATTTCCTCTAACTTTGAAGATAAAATATTATGTTCGAAGCAGCCTTTTATCTAAGAATTTCCACCATCACTTCCTCATTTTCTCTCTTTCATTTGTATTCAATATCAGAAGGAAAATTTTAAGGCATTGTTCACACATTAAAGATTCAAGGTTTTTAATAAAGTTTCTAGGGTTTTATAAAATTATGGGACAAAAAATTAATTATTTACTATTTTAAATAAATATCTTGGGAACTGAACTCTATTCAGCCAAAGATTGTATCCAAAGATACAATATTTTTTGGCATCTGTTATCACAAAATTTGACCTGATAGGCTACTTGATCAGACAATCTCATGTAACTATTTCAAACCTAATATTTTGACTGAGGCTTAGCCTCCTCAACCTAAGAGGGCTCTCTCAAAAGGTTAATGATATGGATAAAGATATAGATGGCTAACTCTATTTAGGAAATAAACTGATAAATGATAGTTGTAGGTCGAGAATAACATCAGCATGTATACATTGGGCTTATGGAGCCAAAGCAATTCAGTAATTCAGTGAATATACTTAATATGGAAGTTGAGGCATATCTGTTTTTTATTCATAAGGCACACACACATGAAACATGTAAAACACAGCCAATTCACTTATACAGGAAGTTAGAGCATCTAATAGATGAATTCTGAGTAATATAGATGAACACCACTGCAAATGAAATATATAAAAGACAAATAGAAAATTAAAACACTAAAAACCCCTTAAGAATCTCAAGTTGGTCAAGTAGAAGATCTCTGTATTAGCTAAAAAAATTCAATTCACAAAAAGCTCAGTCTTTTGCCAAAAATCTCCAACCCTTGACTAATTCGACCTCTTGGCCTTTAATAGACCTCTTACATCATCAGACGATCTGCCTCTAGGCTAGATACATCGAATTTCTATCCACTGACACCTTTCATAACCATAAAACATGGAATTTATTACAAAAAGACACCTATCCTATTTAACAGTCCTATTTCAAAAAGGAATCAAACTCCTTATCACTATCTATAACAACCTTATCTATTTGAAATTACATTATTGACAAGTGTATTCATCACATGGTCGAATTTGGATAATGCTATTCAGTTCTTCATGACCACTTTGCTGACCTCCACAAAAGCAGGAAACCATACTCTGTTTTTTAGGCATAGGATATTTTTCCTTCTTTGAACATTCTGACCATCATTAAATCTTCATTTCATGGTCCTTGGTTGTTTAATATTAGCTTGACATGTCCCATCACTCTTTCCTAGCCTCCAGCTATCCAAAAACACTTCAAAAACTGTCCAAAAGGCTGTAATATGTTGCGCTACGAAACACAACAGTTTCGTAGCACTTTTTGTAGCGTTGCCATTTCAAGCCTTTACTCTCCAAAAAAATGATTCCTTTTTCTTGCATTGTTTTAATTACCTTTAGACACACCCTTCATAGTAATTTCAACTTTTAAACCATTTTTTAACACCTTAAAATATGACCAAAAGAAGCAAAAAAGGCAGCTACAACAGTTCGTAGCACTTTTCTGCTTTTTTACACTTAATGCGTTACGAAACTCATGAGTATGCAGATTTTTTATAAATTTTCCAAGTGAAAACTGTATTTTTGCCTAAAAACTCAAAATATAACTATCTTCAGTATTTTCAAACCATACAGACTGTAAAAACATTTCAGTTTAGCTTCCTTGAGGCATTTTTTCTTCATTTACATGTGGTTGACCTATTGGTTCTTCTATGACTGTCATTTTAATGCCTCTGCTCTTTAACTCATCATGAATTAACTCCAGCTGCTCTTCTAAATCCTTCACCTGGTCTTTAAGTCTTCTGTTAGTAGCTCTCAGATGGGTGTTTATGATTCTGAAAAATTTAGCTTCTTTTATTGCTATAACTGTCCACTTGAAAGGTTGTGTTGTATTTTCTAAAGTTTTGGGAACATAATCAACTTGTCCTTCCCACATTGCCTTCATCCTTTTAAAATGCACTTTCTTGGCACTATGTTTTCAAGCTCTCTTTTTCATGACAACAATTTCTTGGTTTTCCAACCTTAACTTTTCCTCAAGGCGTTGAAACTCTGTTTTCTCTATCACTTTCTCTTTTCCCCTTTTTAATTTGTTGATTGTATGCTTCATTGTGGGTGATGAGAGATGAATAATCTCTTTAGATGATTTAGCTATCTTAGTGGGATTTTTAACTTCACTACTGCCTTCCATTAATTTCTTAGCATGCCTTGTCATAGGCTTTCTTGCTTGAAAAATGTAACCTGCATTGCCCCCCTCAAAATATAATCTCTTTGTAGACTTGACCTTTTCCAACTTCTACTCATCTTCCCTTATGAATTCAGCTTGTACAATAGGTGTTTCTTCTATGTCAATGGCATGAAGAATATCCTCTAGACTCCCCTTTGTTACTGAGCTGTCTTCTATAACCACTGTCTTTCCTTTCAAAACCATTGCTTGACTTCTAGTTATTCTTTTGGTCCCCTGTTTGCTGACAACTTGTTTCTATTTTGCATCTTTGATAATCTTTGATTTATGTTTTGCAGGTGGGAGAGTTGGTATATCAAACATTTAGATTTTCTCTGCCCTTTTCTCAGTTTTCTTTCTTGGCTTTATTATTCTAGGTTCTTTTGGTTTTGCAACCCTAGGTTGACTTGGTTCTACTGCTAGTGGTGATGGAACTCCTTTAGCTTAGGGTTTCTTGTAGGAGTTAGGGTTTCCAACTCAAAACCATTTATAAACAAGAATGATGACCAATCTCTGCCTATCTTCTGAAGTTCATATAAGATTAATAATTTCATTAATCCATGATGAAATAATGATGTTTCACACCCCTCATACTTTTCTTGCACCTTATCAGCCATCTTTGCAGGACTTCTCTGCAGATAAAAAGGTAAATAAATTGAAATCTTACTAGTGAAGTGTAGAAGAAATTTGAAATGATATGAATAAACCTTTTGATATCTGCCTTCACAGGTCAAATATTTCTGAATGTTGAGTAGCAGTTTTGAGTAATTATCTTTGATGCAGCTTCTAGGGATATCATTGTTAAGACCCATGTCATTGTGCTCAGAATTCATGAAATCTTTACACTACTCCATATCAAATTTGAACCCTTTGAACCAGGTTTCTTGACCTCTTGGTATCTCTGTAATGGTAGCAATGACCTATGGTGTGATAGACACACTTAGCATCCCGACTTTAGTGGTTGTTCCATTGAAATTCATAGCAAATTCCTTGGATACTTGTGTGTGACAGCCCTGCAACTTCTCACAAAACCATAGGCAACCTGCTCTTCTGAATGCTTCCATCACTGCTGGGTCTTCATTTATTTCCTTCATATATTCAAGTTCATGCCTTAAGCACTGTCCTCCTCTGTGTATTTTTCTTTCCTCTGCCATATTCTTCAGAGAAACTCTCATCCTCGCTTGAAATTATTTTTTCAGCCTCACTTGATATGGATGTATCATCCTCACTTGAATAAGTGTAACAACAACCTTGCTTGAAATGGATATAATGAAAATTTTTAAGAACTAGCCACAGGTTTGGCTTGACACTCAGAGCTCAGAAATTACGAATGAAAGGCAAAATGAATGAGGGTGACTAATTAGGAAAGAATTTGAATTTCAAATATCCTTTCATAACTGAAAATGATGACTCACTCATACCTAAACTGACCATGATGACTGCAAATGTGAGTGTGTTCTTTGATTCCATCCTTACATGACTCGACATGCCACTATCCTACCCTTTCCCAATGGTTTCTGACATTTGATAGCTTAACTAACAAGAAATTTACAAAACTGCGCTTTCGTAGCGCCTGTAATGTAATTTTTACTATTTGCGCTACGAAACTATCAGTGCTTTTGTAGCGCAAAGTGACTTTTTTCAATAGGTGGCGCTAAGAAACTGTGCTTTCTTAGCTAATTGGGTGGTTTTGATGCAAAAACTTTGGGAAATGAAATGAATCCTAAAATGATGAAAGACTTGACATGAAATACCTTAAAAATGAGTTTATTTAAACACTAGGGCAAGCTCAAACTTAAAAAACTTAACACTTCCCTTGGTCAAACTCAAGAAATGACTCCTAAGACCCTATTTTGACCCATGATCATAAGTAATCTTGTCATAATGATGTTTTGAAATGTTTTAAGTGATAATAGCGTCGTTGCCGGGGAATAGAGAAACAAAGTTATTTTCCCCTGGCCTTTTCTTTGAGAATCAATTCTTTGGTTGGTGGGAAAAGAAAGTGATTAGGTTTAGTATCTCATCAAGACAATAGTCCTGGCTCCCAAAATACCACACACAAGGTCTGATACCTCGCAACAGAAATCCCACGCTCTTTATGACCCTGAGAAGATAGACTCTCAGAGATTTTGAAAGAATAAATCACCAGTAACCCCAAGCCCTACTCTATCTGCTCCTGGTACCAGTTATGATCAACAGTTTCCTGGTTTTCATTCAGAAGAAGTTATTTAAACTCTTGATTTTCTCTAAGAAGTTTTAGCATCGCCTCAAATTGTTTTTCCTGAACTGACTTTAGAAGAAAAATCTTTTGAGTAATTTTTTTCACACCAATTTTTGGTCATCTAACCATTTACAATTAGATGGATCGAAATACACCATGTAGGACCAAAATTACCATAGTAGAATTTCTTTCACTATAAGAAATAATTTAACAAACCATAGTTTATTAAGTTATTTATGGTCCAAATAGAAAAACCCATCAGGAATAATTAAATAAATCCTTATTTATTTGATTTTCCTCTAGGAATAATTAATTAAACCTTTGTTTAATAATATTCCTGGTCATATTTAACCCAATTAATGAGATAATTAGATAAATCATTATTTATCTTATTATTATCTAGGAATAATTAATTAAATAATTATTTAATTAATATCCCTTGTTAAATTTGACTAAATCATTTAGGAATAGTAAAATAATTCATTATTTGTTAAATTATTCCTTAACTCCATCCTTGAAATAATAAATAAATCATTTATTTGCTTATTATTTATAAAGAAAGGGATTTAACCAATTTAAATTCCTTTTCCCTCTAACAAAATATAATAAATATTCCAAGCAATTAGATCTAGATCTTGGTTAATAATATTTAATTATGCACCATTATCAAGGATAGCTCAATATTTTGTTATGAATAGGAGGGTTTTCCATTCATTATTTACCTTTTATCCGTTATACTTTGATCCTCTTATCATTGTCATACTTTGATTACATTTATTTTCTTTTACTTATTGAGCTCCCTTTGAGTTCCACACATCTTGGGTTTTATACACCATTGAGGGAGAAACTATGAAGTTGAAGCGCTGAGGACAGCCAAGAACCCATCCAATTGAGGGGGATTGGTAACATCATTCTTTGTTCTCTTCCCAGGTGTTAATATCTTACAAAAAATCCTTTATAAATCTTGTCCTGTCCATTGGATATTTGGAGAAACCCTTATTTCATTTTACTGTTTAGCTGCTTTATTTGCATAGATATAGGTTTGTTTTGCATTTTTTTCGACCGTCTATTGCAGATCTAAAGAAGTTAGACAACTATCTTTGTTGTTAGGGTTGTTTTTCATGTGTCGTTAAAGTAATCTCTTTTCGTACAATTGTGTTAAGAATTCATTCTAACAATTGGCGACTCCACAGGGTTTTATTCAGATTCCTGTGTGACCATCTGCTTCAGTACCTAGGGTTTTTTTTAGCTATTTTTTAGCCTCTTAATGTTTTTTTTTACCTTTTATGCCCTAAATCTAACTTTCGAGTGTTTCTGGGTGTTTTCCGCAGGTAACAAGTATCAGTGACGCCACAGATGGAAAATTTTTTCGCAACCTGCTGCCCAAGACTCCCAGAAGTGAAGCTCACACTTTTTAGCCCAGAACCTGTGATTTCAGGCTCAGGTCACACTTGCTGGGCCTAGATCTTTGATTTTAGCAGCCTACAGGTCAATACCTGTGAGCTGCAACTTTTTCGGGGTTTTTTCTATAATTTTCAAGGTTTGCGGTAAGCGTTGTTCAGGGTTGTCTGACCTCTGTCTCCACTCGTATTAGGCTTGGATATTCTTATTTTTTATCTTTAAAGTGGGAAAAATCCCCTTATGGTTTCAGTACGCTTCCCCCTTTTTAGGAAGGGTTTAGCTCAGTAGGTAGTCTGAGAGTTTGCAGTGTTTTCAACCACTGTTTAGGGTCTGATCTCTCTTGATTTCAGATCCATTTATAGCAGTTATTATCTCATCCAAAACTCCCTCTTGAGTCTTGTTTGACCTCTCCCTTAGGGTCCCTCTTGTTTCCCTTAGGGTTTTAACCTGTCGCCTCCCATTTTGCAGCATTTTTCCCTCTGGTTTCTTTCTATTTATTGTACCACTTTTTAGTAGATCTGAGTCATTATATCCCCGTCCCTTAGACCTTATATATTTTGGCCACCTTTTCTATTTTGAGTCAATTTCGCTCGCCTCTTAGAACAGTTGTTTGGGAGCCCTTATTTTTGGGTTGAATTTATGCATCTTTAGTTGTTTATTTTACTGTCATTTCAGTTTTATTTACAGTTATACAACATTTTTCCTTTTATTTATACACAACCATCTAGAATTAATTAAAATTAACACATAGATTGCACACACGCACACCTAAAGCGCAGAGCTCTTGGTTTATACCACCAAGCCAAGACATAAACATCGTCATTAATTTATCTACCCCTCTGTGCCTTTGTTTATCTCTCTTCATTATTGGGATACTTGTGTCTTGCGATCATTGCACCCCCAAGGCATTTATCCCAGAGACTCCTAGGCCTTCATCCTTAGTTTACGTTATGAAGAATTAATCCACCTTGTAGACGTCGAGTTATTCCTCCGCCGAGTCCCTATACCGACTCTGATTCTGGTCCATCTAGCCCTCACTCTGATTCTAAACCTGGTTCTCATCTTCCTCATTCTCCCACCATGTCAGGTACTTATGTAGGTACTGGTCCTCATGCTGGTGGTAGCCCCAACCCTAAATCTGTATCTTCTAGTAGTAGAACCAATACGGGAACCATCCCAAATACTCCCTTGCTACCTTTTATGGCAGGTTTGAGCCTCCCCAATTTCAGCCAATTAATTAACAACCCTATACACCATGATCATGGTTGGCCTGTTATTCCAACTAAGATTCCTTTTGAAATTCCTAAGCTTGAAAGAAACGCCGAAGAGGACCCTACTAATCACGTCTGCTACTTTCACATGTGATGTTCATCCAATTCCATCACTGATGACTTTATCCATCTTCGGTTATTCCAACGTATGCTGACTGGAGACATTGCAAAGTGGTATGTCGAACAGGCCTTCGCCTCTCATTCCACTTTTGCGACACTTGCTAAATATTTTTTTTTTTACTTCCAGTTACCTCTTTGATATGATACTGGTACTGATTTATTGATAGCATTCCATCAAAATTCTGCCACCCGCCTTTCTCACCATGTCCAAGAATGGAATAGAAGGAGGAGCTTATGTCGAGCTCCTACATTCTATAACCGTGTCTATATGGACTGGTTTCTCAGAACGTTTTTCCTTCTATTTGTAAATATATCATGTCTCACTTCACTTATAAAGAGTAATAAGCTCTCCAAATCATGGTGAAATATGACTTGATCTACACCCAGTCTGGTTATGTTTATAAAGTCTTACCGGATCTTCCCAGACGTCATGGTGCCAACGCACTGGGGGAATCTCACACCGCTGACAGTATCGTTGGATCTCTTTCACATCCGTATACTCATCCTCATATGGGTTATGGTTTCCCTCAAGGAGGGGCCAGCTCCCCTAGCACTTATCCCCCTCCCAGCAACATGTATCCGGGACAAAGCACATTTTCCCCATTGCATCAACCAATGCCAAGGCCTGCGGTCACTCAAACTATTTACCCCAATGTTTCTCAACCTCCTTTTTATCCTTATCAACAACTCAGTGCTCCAGGCCCTCTAGCATTAGCACCCCAACCTCCCATGCCTTCTCAATCTCCACCGCGACAACCACCTCCCCATATGAGTCAGGCATATGTGTCGCAGAGTGCGATCAATCCTCCAAATTCCATGAAAAAGAGGAAAGGAAACCAAAACCAACCCGCGCAATGTAATCAAGGGTACCAAGGGAACTCGCCAAACACTAACAACCAACCACAGGGAAATCAGCCGAAGCAGGAAAGGCCTCTTCGTAGGAACAACCCTTGTTCTTGTTGTGGTGTCCATGGCCATTGTGCTCATGATTGTCCCCTTTTACCCCAAATGCATCATTTTTGGGAAGCACAAGCAACATCTAGAGGACAACAAGCCATAGTTTTTGCTCCTACAAATATTGCGCCCGTACAACTAGCCATTTTTACTAATCCTTTCCGTCAGCAAGGATATGTGGCTGCCCAACCCCCTCAAGGTCAGGTCGCCCCTCAACCCTCACAGTTTGGTACCTCTTTTTACCATATTCTCATGATGAATTATGAAGTGGCTAATACCGCTAATGTCAACATTCAAAATTGGTCATGCTAATATGGCAAGCCACATGCTTCCTCTACAACTGAGTCTCAAACCAAAGTTTCCATAGAGTCCATTTCGACACCAAATGCCCCTTTACAGATCCCTCAACCACATTTATACGTTATTCCAAAGATCCCCAAAGGCCATTATGTCGAACTACTGCTTCTGCCAAAGCCACCCACAATTACAGCTTAATAGATGACTTAGCATAATCTCCTGCTGGTAGGTCAACGCTGGAAGTCCTCCAGTCATTCCCTTCACAACGTAAAGCTCTGTTATCCACTCTGGGCATTATGGATCCTATAGATGATCATTTGATCATCTTTGATTTTGACAAGTCAAAACATCCCCCCTTACATTCATCCATTGCCTTCCAAATACCAGTCAAGATTCGTAATGCCCATGTATCACAATGTATCATTGATGAGGGTGCATCCACCTGCGCGATGTCCACCTTTGTTTGGAATAAACTCGAATCACCTAATTTAGCCCCATCGACCATCACTTTTCATGCTTGGGACGATCATTCTTCTTAGCTCCTTGGCATGTACTACAATTTTCTTGTTACTCTGGTAGGAATTAATTTTTGTATTTCCATTGAATTCATTGATTCCCCCTTGGATTACAATATCCTTTTGGGTCATAGCTACACCTATACAATGTTTGTTGTTGCATTTGCGTTTCACTATAATATTTTCTTTCCTCACAATGGAAAGATTTTTACCATTGATTAGTTGAAATATTACGAACCAAAGTCTCAAACCTCTCTCGAGTCTATCATATCTGCGGTGGCCAATAAATAGTAGCCGCACCTCTTACCAGTGTTTCACCTAGAGTCTATAAATATTCCACCTTGATAGGTGCATTCCCTAGTCCCCCCCCCTCTTGTTGGAGATCCCAGCTTGTCGAATGTGTGCATGATGAAATCATCTCGGACGAGCCATAAGCGGTCTACTTCAACCACCCAGTAGCCTATGCCTCTGTAACCTGCTAGTGGTCACTCGACGGAGCCTGCAAGGCCTTCCTTTCAAGGACATTCCTCTACTAATGGTGTCTCTTCTACTCCTTCTCAACTAGGAATGGTTCCCCCTAGCCTTAACCAGTTGGGAGCCATTCCTCCAGGCCATTACCCCTCTAGTTAGATATTGTTTCTCGCTCCCCCCTTTGGAGTCTTTTAGGTCCCTCTTATGGCTAAATTGAGCCTTAACAATTTGACCTTAGGGATCCCAGTCTTGTACATCGATCCCCCAGCCGAAACCCTGCCTAGTCAGCTCAAACCTTATACCACTTTTACCCCGGTCCAACTGGTCGCCACGACTCCTACCTTTGCTTCAGTGCCTCAACCACCTCAATAGGAATATACTCTTGTTGTGAAAAGATCTATTCAGGGGGGCAAAGCTAAAATGAAGGAACCTAAGGATAAGGCTACCCAAATAACTCTTGCTCCTCCTAAGCCTCTAAAGAAGTCACCTCTGTGTGCTTTGTGTGATGTTGTTGGGCATGCCACCCAAAATTGTCCTAAGCTTCCTCTTCTCAAACTTTTGGTCAACAAAACATTTCCTGAATCCGATATCCTGTAGGTCCATGTTACTTTACCCGATTCAGCTAAGACACTAAAAACGTTTCATATGAATCACCCTTGTGTTTTGTGTGATATGTATGGCCATTATTCTCACCGTTGTCCTTGTCTCAATTATTTTCACGACACCCTTGAAGTCGTCCACTGAATCGAGGCCGAACGTAGCGAACCCACTACTCCTGTACTTGTGAGTTTGGCCAGCCTAAACCAGAGGACATTGTCATACCTCCACCTGATGTCGAGATGAAAGAACCTTCATCCAATATCCTCTATCTGTCATCATCCATGAGATCCTTAGCAGAAATTCCCTCCGGGGCATTCCCTTATGTTTTGACTAAACTTCCTTCAGCAATCACCTTGGGCTCAACATCGATAGATGTTTCATCTACTAGATCTTTGTCTACCCTCCGTAGTGATGCGTATGTGAACCATATCTCTCATGATGATGCATCAGGTAGCCCCGCTGCGTCATGTGGTATTTCTTCTTCCAGTCCCCCATATTTAACTCTAATGAATACATTATGGAAGCAATGACCACCCTTGACTTTCCTTGGGATGATATGAACCACCATGCGTACTCCTTTCCGTAGCACTCCCATGACTAGAATGTTGTGGAGTCTAAAGAATTAATCTCAGATGAGGTTAAATGGTTCAGAAACCCCATTCCTGCACCCGATGCTTTCGAAGAAAAAAATATTTCCTTGGGGGCACATCGTGCCCTAGAAGAAATTGAGCCTTACACCAAGCTAATCAAAGAATTTTGTAATGTTTCTTCCAGGTCCTATTCATAGATGCCTAGAATTAATCTAGCCACTTTCGAAAACCATATTAACACATGGCCTGATGCCTACCCTATTCGTCAAAAGTTGAAACGCATTCTTCCTTCTCGACGAAAGGCTCTCCAAATTGGAATCGATAATATTAAACATGATGTTTGTTCCTATCCCATTCTCAAGAAAACAGACACCATTCATGTATGTATGGACTTTCGTACCCTGAACAAAGTTTGTCCCCAAGACAAATTTCCTACACCATGCATTGACCATATCTTTAACAAGTGTGAGGGGCATAGAAATTTTACCCATAGAATCCCCCATGCATGTTTTATTTCTGCCATGCATTCAGGTTTCTTTCATTGTCCATCATCTTCTCCTTTGTTGTCTTGTGACACCTTTCATATGGATCCTTCATCCACACCGTACATCGGCTATGCCGACAGTGCAAGTCGCTACTCGCAGAATCTAGCCTCGATAGCCTGGGACATTTTTAGCCCCATAAATTCATTTGTCCTTTCCAACAACATATGCATTGGATCTACCACCAATAATCAGGACAAATATGATGCATCCATGGTTTTTTAGTCGATTCCCTTGACCATCACATCCTTCATCTTCATGTTCATTTAGATTCCCTTCTGCTTGTTAGACAATTGAATGGTATATATCGTGTGCATAACCATGTCCTTTTTAGAATATATTTACAAGTGAAAATCTTAGTGCATGAATTTGAAACCATTACGTTCAACCATGTACCTAGAGCCCATAATCAATATGTAGATAAAATTGCAACCAATATTCTAGATTGGCACTTATCACATGAATTTAACACAAGACAATAAACATAAACAAATGGCGAGCCAGATACTCATCATATATAAAAGTATGCATATCCATAATATTTGTCCACAAAATCATAAATATTTTGGAGTCCTCTGCTCTAATACATACCACATGCCCATAGCATGTTACAAAATCAAAACTGGGGGCATCACATTCCCCTACATCTAATCAAATTTGTCTACTACAAATTGCGCAAGATTTAGGGCCTTCTACCCCACTCCACATTCACCACAACTACACTTGCAAATGAATAAAATTGGAGGGAAGTCACCATATTAAAAGAGAAACCCTAATTTTTATTTCACCAATTGCAACCAAAACATAGGTCCATTTGCTGAACTGTTAGCACTGTTGGAAAGCTCTCACTGAGCTCTAAAATGGGTATTCGTTCATGTTTGGTTATTTGATACTTCATTTCGAAGCCTTTTTTCCAAGGGTCACTTCGTCGCCCCTCAATATCAAATTTATGAACCTACACCACTTGTACTTGGGGCACTGCTTAGCCTTCATACTTGTCGATGTTCATGTCTATTTTCGTCATGAGTAACCATATTTTTCTCATGTTTTTATGGTCCCCACTGGGCCTATTCTATGTGGAAGCATCATCGAGTCACCCTTGTTCATAGCATCTGAGTTTAGTCATCATCGCATTCATGGATTCTATCGTGAGTCCCTTTTACCTCCTACTATAGTATTCCATCCATCCATGCCTTATCCCTCTCTCGTGTAGCCCATTTTGGCCTCCAGTCCCACTGTTCCCCATCCCCTTAGGATTTGAGTCAGTCGTTGGTAAGTCATCCATGCTTTTTATTCTCTAACAAGGGAAGTCATCAGTTTTCTACTTAGTATCCCTCATTCCATCATCAACCTTGACGTTAGTCCATCCTTCTCTCTACTATTTTCCCTCGTGCCTTAGTTTAGGACCTTCATTTCCGCACCTATGGAGGACCTCCTTTTGTCGACATTAGCACATTCATTCTAGAATACAGGTCTAAAGGGCAGTGTATCTTGGTTCCAACTTCCATTATTGTTATGTGCCTCAGATCAGGTAAAGAGACTCCTTATTTCCCTTTGAATTTATTGTTTCTCATTCGCTCCACTTCAGCATGATCGAGATTTGTATACTCAATAGTTCGGTGATCCAGCTAATTGACCCAGTAATTCCTGGGTGTGTGTGATATGTTTCAGACCTCATGAGGGGGTGGCCCTTCAAGTAGCCTCCCACATGCCCGGATGACTTCATTTTATGCTAAAGCCTTAGATGCAGCTCTGCAGATTTGATGGGTTAAACCCCAGCCACTTGCACCGCCTATAGCATGCATGTAACACTTTGATGATCCATTCATATTTTCAGAGCCCTTTCCTATTTATGATGGATTCTCTAGTTGTTATTATATATCATGTACTCAGATATTATTGTACTCAGTCTTGGTTGTTGTCACAAGCGTAATTTGTATGTGGGATCCATTATATTTTTGTATGGCCCATGTTTACGCTAGCATACCATGAACTTTATAGCTCAGACTCATTTTACTGGGAGAACCATTATTCTTTTTACTTTTTCATCTCGACGGGCATAGGTATGCCTCTCCCGCCTCACTGAGATCAGGTACCCAAACATTAAATGAGCCTTACATTTTTCGGTCTTGCCCCCTTAGGTTTATTGTCCTCTCTCACTTCACTTCGCCTACGTATCTCTCTCTCTCTATGACTCCCCTTCGGTGTCTAGTGATTGTGTTCTTACAATGTACTTCAGTCATACGATTAGCTCCTAATGCTTGCACGTTGGGGGGCAATCTATTACACCAATTTTTGGTCATCTAACCATTTACAGTTAGATGGATTGAAATACACCATGTAAGACCAATTTTACCATATTAAAATTTCTTTCACTATAAGAAATAATTTAGTAAACCATATTTTATTAAGTTATTTCTGGTCCAAATAGAAAACCCCATGAGGAATAATTAAATAAATCCTTATTTATTTTATTTTCATCTAGGAATAATTAATTAAACCTTTGTTTAATAATATTCCTGGTCATATTAACCCAATTAATGGGAAATAATTAGATAAATCATTATTTATCTTATTATTATCTAGGAATAATTAGTTAAATACTTATTTAATTAATATTCCTTGTTAAATTTGACTAAATCATTTAGGAATAATAAAACAAATCATTATTTGTTAAATTTTTCCTTAACTCCATACTTGAAATAATAAATCAATCATTTATTTGTTTATTATTTCTAAATAAAGGGATTTAACCAATTTAAATTCCTTTTCCCTCAAAAAAAATATAATAAAATATTCCAAGCAGTTAGATCTAGATCTTGGCTAATAATATTTTGTTATGCACCATTATCAAGGATAACTCAATATTTTGTTATAAATAGGAGGGGTTTCCATTGATTATTTACCTTTGATCCTTTTATCACAGTTGGACTTTGATCTTCTTATCATCTTCATACTTTGATTACGTTTATTTTATTTTTCTTATTGAGCTCCCTTTGAGTTCTACTCGTCTTGGGTTTTCTACACCATTGAGAGAAAAACTCTGAAGCTGAAGTGTTGAGGAAACCAAGAACCCATCCCATTGAGGGGGACTGGTAACATCATTATTTGTTCCCTTCCCAGGTGTTAACATAATACAAAAAATTCTTTATAAATATTGTCTTGTCCATTGGATATTTGGAGAAACTCTTATTTCATTTTACTGTTTAGTTGTTTTATTTGCATAGATCTGGGTTTTTTTTTCATTTGTTTCGACTCTCTATTGTAGATCTAAAGAATTTAGATAGACATCTTTGTTGTTAGGGCTATTTTTCATGTGTAGCTAAAGTGATAGATTTTCGTACACTCGCATTAAGAATTCATTATAAAAAATTTCATTCTCTTTTCTAGAGTTTCAAGAATTTGAAGTAGTTGATATTTAATTCTCTCACCAATCTATTTCTAGTATAAATCAGCCAGCCCCTATTTCATTTCTGCCTCATCAGTCCTTTGTTTAAAGTAGGAAATTCTTCTATGATTAATGCAAATCTAAATATGGTTGTCCCAACTTTCCTCATGAATAATGATCCCCTAAATCTCCCTCAACAATGAATGTGTTACCACAAGATTATCTCATGTTACTTCCCAGATTTACAGGAGAAGATGAAATGGCAACAGAAAAATATATTACTACATTCTATGTTTTTGCTGAAAACCTGAATGTTGAACATCTTAATGCAATATTGAGTTTGTTTTTCCAGTCACTTAATGGAGAAGAAAGGAAGTGGTTCAAAACCATCCTTCTTAGTTCAATTAATACTTAGGAAGAGTTATAAAATGCATCTATACAAATATGTGGAGAGAAAAAAAATCACAATTATTTTCTAATGGAATTTAATGCTATTAATAGGAAATTAGAAGAAGATGTAAATGAATTTATCAAGAGATTTAATACTTTATATAACAGTCTACTAGCAGAGATAAAACCTCCACATCTTGGAACAAAGGTGGTGTTTGCAGGAGCCTTTGAGTCTGATTTGGGATTTACACTAAGGAAAAGGAGATCCCCTACCTTAGATCAAATTCAAACTGATGCTCTGGAAATTGAGGAAAATTTGTCTGTTGATGGAAAGATCAAGTCAAAGAAACAAGTTGATGACAAGGAAAAGGGAAAAGAGGAAGTAAAGGTTGTAAACAAGCCCAAATATTCACATGAAAATAAGTTGGAAGAGATGACTAAAGTCATAAGGAATATTTAAAACAAATTAATAAAATTGGAACATGAAAATAAAAAACCTCCTAAAGAGATTCAACAAGGTCAAAAAATTAATTTTAATCCCCAAATTAGGAGGCAACCACTACAAATAATGGAAAGGGAAAGAAAGGATCAAGATCAGATCCAACCTCCCATGTATATAGAAGATGAACCAGAAGAGGCAGTGGAGGAGACTCTTAAATAACAAGAGAATCAAATTTCTATTATGTATGGAGAAGAAGACGATATCAGAAGTGAAGGTTTGAATTCTGAGTTTCAGGTCTCCCTAGATGAGGATAAAATTGAACATTATTGCAAAAGATTAATAGATTTCATGAAGGCAATGTTACACAAGAAATATGATATTAGATCAAGTAAAAGGTCGAGGGTACAAAATGGTGTAGAAGGAAACAAAGATCAAACACCTCAATAGATGGCGACTCCACAACAACCTCCAAAGGTGCTTGATAAAGGAAAAAAGCAAGTCAAATCAGTCCCAAAAGTTACATTTTAGCAAGGAGAAAGTTCAAAAGGGGAACTAGAAAATAGGGGTATTGAATAAATATGCTCAACAACCCGTAGACAGTTCTCATGAGGTTTCAAAACAAAACGTGAATAAAGAAGAATAAGATAATATGAAAAAATAGGGTCATTCTTTAAACTTGGTAAAGGAATTAGAAAAGATCAAAGTTATAATCCCTTTGATTGAGTTGATTAAAACTCATGCATATAAGAAATAGGTTTCTGATTTTATAAATCTTTCTCAAGATAATCATGTAGTAGATACAGTTAATTTGCACGAGGACATACCAGTGGTAATGTTTGATCCTCATGTGGATTAAGTGGATTATTCTATTCCTCCTTTCTACATTTCTCTATTGGTGCATACTTTTATTCTTCATAAATCTAAGTTGGATTCTGGAGCCTCTCACAAATTAATTCCTCTTTAAGTTATGAAACATTTAAACTTGCAGATCACTAATCCTTACAAGGATCTTTATTCTTTTGATTCTAAGTGTATGGGATTGATTAAATACTTGTTTGTTTCTCTGGCTCAAATTCCAGCCAGAAGTATTGTGATGGATGTAGTGGTTGCAAACATTCCAACACTTTTTGGAATGCTCCTATCTAGATTGTGGGGAGATAAATTGGGAGGAGTGTTTAATTTGTATTTGACATATGTCGTAATCCATTTTTTTGGTGGTGAAGAGAAAAGGCTATACATAAAGACTAGGTTTGCTAAAACCATTACAAAGGACGGTTCTAGTAATTCTCATGTTTACAGTAAGGAAAGGACAACTTTTCTTGTTTCATGTTACAATAGACAGAAGAAATTGTTGAAGACACTAATGTACAAATCCCATTTAACATGTTATCGTTCTATAATTTGAAGATTGGAAGAATAATTATATAGGACAACATCAAAACCTCTTTTAAAGTTGGGATCCAACCCTACCAGCTTCAGGGAGGGATCCCTCTTTATGATTTAGATTTGTTTCTTTAATTCATATTAGGCTAGTTATGATAGTGTTGAATTGCTTGTTTGTTTTTTTGATTGTTTGATTGTTTGGTTGGATTGGTGGGTCTGTTTAAACTAATTCCTTTCCATTGGGCTATGGAGTCAAATAAAGGCTGGATGCTGCACCAAATTTTTAAACAATAGTCACAAGGAAAGATAGTTACAATTAATGGATCTTTTAGCTCTAAATGATTTATGAAATGAAGCAATGATTGAAAAGAATTTAAGAATTTCTAAATCATACTTCAAAATAAAACATATATATTGTAAATACAACTAGAAATAAGGTGTTGAGATAACAAATATTATTCTTCAATTTCTATTTTACAATTATATTAAAATGATGCACAACAAAGAGAAACAATGAAAGCAACTGTCACAAAAGGAAAAACATCACCAATAATATATAGCACAAGTATCCTGTGAATGGTAATTTTATTATTAATGTTCTAGTAGCTGAGAAAGTACAATGGTCAATAAAAAATGGTTACAATTATCGGAGTCCAACCCCTGAATACTTCGAATACATGAAGTATTTAAACCAATTCTACAAAGAATGCAACATCAAACAAGAAATTTGTTATTCATTATAAAAATAATAGTATTTGACCAACCTGACCAAAATAAGGTGGAGTCGTTAAAGACATCTGGACATTTCGCACTTTAATCTAGGAAATAGTTATTTCATGATCTATTCTGTTTTTTGTGTTATCACTCCAATAAATTCTAAAGTTGTGGGATTTTGGTTTGTATTCAAAGAATACTATAGGTAACCACAAAACTAATTCAAACTCTAGGATCTAGCCTTCCTACGGTTCATAGAGGTCTCTCTCTTTCAAGTTTAACTTTGTTTTAGTTTTGAATATTAGGCTAGTTATTAAAGTGCAGATTTGGTTTTTTTTTGTTGGATTTGGTGGGAAAATTTCACTTGGAGGGTAGATAGAGGGAAATCTACTTTTCAATTGGGCTACGAAGTCTAATTCAAGCTAACAGAACTGGGATCAAAGCCTAAAAGGTCAAATGTCTGCAGGGAAAGGTAGATAACCCTTGGAGATCTTGGGAAAAATGGTTTTTGAGATGGTATGATCGGGATAAAGGGCACTTAAGGATCCTTTGATCTAGAAAAGGGAAGCAAAAGATAGAGGTCAAATGGGAGAGGGAGAAATTAATAATTCCTTGCACCAGAAATCAGAAGAAAACAAAGAAATGATAACTAGTTAAAAACAGGGTGCTATTAACATGTCCTGTAGTAATACTCCTAGTTATACATTCAGATTTAGAATTAAAACACAAATGTATGCATGAAACAAAAGAAGATAACAATGAAAATTTTAAAGAGAGTAATTCACTCTAGATAGCTTATCACAGGAATCCTGAAGTATGATGCCAAAAAGGTGATCCAGTATGTTGCTCAAAATCGAAATCCAAAGCCTTCAAGTCAATGAAAATAGCTATAGTAATCTCCAGCAATTTTATTCCACACCAAAAATACTTCCAAGAGTGAAGTATTTATATAAAATGTCTTACAAAATATCCTAGATGACTTCTAGGAATAAACTTAGGAAAATTAAATCTCTTACAACAATAATAGTGACAAATTTCTCAACAAACTAGCAAGCTGTCCTATTTTATTCAAAATCAATAGAAACAATTTTTAGATAAGAAGCAGTTGGCTGCTTATGTGTCCTCTCTGCCGGCTTTTTAGATATTTTCAAAATTTAGTTGCCTTTACTGATACTCTTTCTCGCTGATACTCTTTATCACTTATACTCTTTCACTTCTGATACTCTTTATCTTCAGTAAATCTGCCTTCTTGCTGTAAAAAAAATTTTTTACTGTGAAATCAACAAATAGAATTTTTGTTCTGCATGTGTTTGCATTTATTTCTTCATAGAAAATCAATTAATTCCTGCCACTCCTCATTTTTAGGAATTATAATATTCTTGAGTTTCCTAAAATTATCATCAGCCTCAGTGTACCTGGAAAATGGAGGTTTGATGACAAACAAATGTTTGATTTCATACTACAAATAAAATATATCTTCAAAAAAATTTAACAATACTTTCTCTGTGGGAATACCTTGCCCTGTTGGCTTGTTTACTTGCTCCTTGGCATGTTCTCTGATATTTTGGTCATAATCATTCTAAGGCATTAGCTTGTCATTAATCACCATAATATCTGGAAGTCCCTTTTTCCTTAAGTTAGTGAATTTAACCATAAATCTAGTGATAGTAGTGTTCCTTCCTTCACATTTCTCTTCAAGTTGCCTCATTAGATTCCTTTTGGTAGTTACTTTCCTAATTTCTAGGATTGTAGCTATCCTATCATTGATCTTTAACTCTTCAAGTTGCTGTATGTTCTTGTTGTTTAGGAAATTGATTAACCTAACAGCCTGTTCTGGTTTATTTTCTAATTCTTCTTGTGTCTTTTGGATCTCTGCCTGAGCTGTCAATAGTAACTCTCTCTACTCAAAAATTACTTGAATTGATGGGAAAACATCATGAATGGCTTCAATTACATTATTCCATAAGTAATTTTTAATATATGATATTTGGTCCTTGAGAGTTAACTCTTTTTGGAGCTTTTTTACCTCTTCACTCAATTTGTGAGCATTCTGCTCATGTATTTTAGCATCTATCTGAGCTGCTTTGCTTGTTTTCTCTAGATTTTCAATTGTCTTGGTCAATATATTGATTTCATTGGTCTTCAAGGACATTTCCTCCATTTCTTTTATTAGTTGACTACTCTCATCTGTAGGTGGCAACACTGTTGTAGAAGATTCATCCACTGAAGTAGTTGAATAAGTCACTGGCACTGCAGTGGCTAGTGGCTCTTTTGGTGCCAATTTCTCTGCTAAAGTAGATGGTTTTGCTACTTTGATGACTGGGATAACATTGGGAATGACTAGTTCCTTAACTGTCTCTTTTCTTGGACAACTTGGTCCATTTGAACTTCCATTTCTTTGATTTGAGTTGTGAGTTGAAGTATCAAGCTCATCATTCCATCTATCTCCTTTTGATCCTGTAAAACTTCCTTTGTTTGAGGATGTTCTCCTTGAGGAAGCTTGAGTTGTTTCCTCAAGGCAGCTATGTCCTCATTTTTCTTTTGAACCAATGCTTCAGCTGATTTGATGTTTGTAGGATCATATCCTACCTGCAATACTAACTCTTCTAAGGCCTTTATCCTTAGATCCTTTGCATATATTGAAGCTTTATCCATTTTCATTTGGTCCTGCATATTAGAGATGGTATTTTGAAGTCTATGAGAGCTCATAGCTTTTGTTGTCAATGTGGAATAGAGCATCTCTGATGTTTTCCTATGAAATTCAATCTGATCCAACTCATGGATTTTATCTGTGGCTACTTCCATATCAACCTTTTTGTAATTAGCCACTGTTTTTGGCATTGGTACAGTGGGATGTAAAACTGACATAATAAATTTTTGAGTTGAATAATCAAAGGCTGATAAGAATATATTTTGATAACCTGGCTTCTGATTTAAAAACTGAGAATATATTTCAGTTTTAATTTCCTCATTCTTCAATTTGATTTGCTTGTATTTTTCCTTAATATCTAAGTCCTTATCCTCAGTTGAATGTGAGGAGGAAGCCTCCATACTTTGTTTCCTTTCCATTATATGTGCATCTTCATTATTCAACTGTTCTTGATTCTGATTTGGCTCACTGATGATTATAGTGGCTACATTGGTCTCTGTTTGTGCAATGTTGGTATTCAAAGGCTGTGTATCTTCAACATCTATTGTTACATTGCCTTTAGCTGCTTTATCCAGTTTTGGCCTCTTACTGTAGATGATTTTAAGCTTTGTCTTTGTGGTAGTTTCTGCAGTATAAGCTCCTTCTTCCCTGATTCTTTTAGTGGATGGATCTGGATGTTTGGAAACTTCCAAAGGGTGACTATTATTCCTTTGGTTTACTGCCTCTGTTAAAGTATTCTCAACCCACTCAATTTGATTAGCAAATTTTTCTATATCTGGCTTTGACTCATGGATAAAGGGTATCAATTTAAATTTTACCCTTAGTTTACTTAAGATCCCTTGTGGATCATAATTCCATGGGAAGCTTTGTTCTAATTTGTATTCCTATAATTGACTTGTTGCTTCCTTTTTTGCTTCTCTTTGATTACATATGAAAGGCCCAATTTGATTTTTGAGTTTAAACTGAGTCTTTTTCTTGGATGCCATAAAATTAATTGAATCTGAATTCAGGATCTGCCTAATGTACTCTAAGGAAATTATCCTCATAAATGGATGCTTAGGTAACTTGTAGGGCAACAAGTTAGAACCAAAAACTCTAATTTCATTTAATTCCTTATATAAATACCAAACTCCTACTTTTCTTTGCTCTAATAGCTACAAAATTCTCTTCATTTCCTCACTGATTCTAGGTTGTTCTGCTTTTGTCAAGATGGTGGTCAATGGATGCAAAAACAACTCAGCAAACTCTGAATAACTGAATTCTGGTCCTTCTTTTCTGAGTATAGATGTCCAGAAGACAACTGATAGAGGTTTTCCTTCTATATCAAATTTCTGAAGTGAAGTAGGAAATTTCTCTAACTGGAAAAATAGAAACAAGTGGAAAAGATAGGAGGTATATCTGAATACCCCTTCCAGCTGAAAATTAGACAATTGATAGTGAATGTTATCAGCTATAAAACTAGCATAGTCAAATATAACTGAGGGTGACTGTCCTGGAGAAAATGTAGACAAAAATCCCAATATTGACTCATCAGTATGTTCATCGGTGAAATACCCAATTACAAAGGAAATCATGGAGATAACATGCCTTGAACCTTCAAGGAACTTGGAAATTGAATATGGAGGATTTAATTTTGGGATTTCAACATGTAGAGGCATGAAAGTCTGGAAGATCATAAACCTTTTAGGAAAGTCTAAGTTAATTTATAACTTAGCGAGGGCTTCAATGGATAATAGTATTGCTTGAGGGTCTGGTTGAAGCTGCAACATCTGGTTTATAGACTCTGCTATAATGGTAACTAGTACCTCTTTGTTTGCATTGACAATAGCTCTTTGTTCAGGGATGTAGTACTGGTGACACAGTCTGATAATTTATTGATAGGGTTGAGTCAAGGGGACTACATATTTGGGCAAATTGGATTCCAAAATGTGAACATATTCTTGCTCATCTAGGGATTTTTCAAAAGACTAGTTGTGTATATCTAATAAATCGAACTCGACTATAGGATCAGCTATTTTGTAGTCAATGTCTACTAAAGGAATATGCTCAATATCAACAACTGGGGGCTGCAATGGGTTGACTACAATGGCAGTATTTGGAGTCATGACAGGAGTAGCTTTAGGAGTTTTGGAACCTTAAAATTTGGTTCCACTCAGTTTTTTAGGCATCTTTGTAGGCTTCTACAAGTTTAAACTATTTGCAGAGGAAATTTTACTATGACAGAGGCTAGATTAGGAAAATTCAACAAGATAGAATGCTTATCTGGCTTTTATGGTCAATTGGGTCTCTCAAATGAAGTTTTGAGGCTAAAAATGGTCAAACACAGAAAACAGGGGTTTTTTGAGTCTCTTAACTACAAATTGGGCTCAAACTTTGATGAAAAAAGGTTTTTCAGAAGATACAGGGCACCTGCAGTGGATTTTTGGCTTTTAGAGCTATGACTTTAATCCTAAAACTGTGAATAAATGATAATTTTCTTTGAAAATAGTGCACAACTGATTATAGGGTTCCTGGGAGAATTTTGTTAGGGTTTTCCCTGTTTCTAGGACCTTTGGGAAATTGAAATTAATCAATTCCTTGATTTTTCACTAATTCTTTTTCTTTTAACAGGTTTTTGAACTTTATTTGCAAGTTAAATTCTTAGAAAAATACCTGTTTTGACGAAGGTATAGTTTTAAACAGGGTATATTGCAATATTTTTGTTGAATTGAATCTTCAATCGTTGATATGGAGCAAGCGTGGCTCCTCGACAATTCATTCAGGTTTCTTTGGTGAATTTAGGAGATTCTGGGTGTAAAAATGGCAGAAAGTGGCTATCAGGGACTCTTTTCAGCTTTACACAGTCGAGGAGGGCAGAAGGCTAGTTTAAACGTGAAATATAGGGAATCAATGTCAAACACATATACAAATTTTTAATGAATATTTCGATTGTATTAACCCTTTGACAATAAATGCAGGTCGCACTAGGCGAGAAGCGGTTTTGGATTTTTGAATAGATGAAAATTGGTGGTAATCGCGTTGATTTTGGGTGGTAAGAAGTTTTTAATCAAACCCACGTGATCCAACCAAAAAGGGCCACATGGAGGGGAGGGTTCAACACAAAACAACTTACTTCACATGGATATTGTGTTGGAGCGGTCGTGCATATTATTCACGCAATATTGATTCTAAACCGTCGGATTAATAACTTTGAAGCGAATGGTGGAGATCGGTTTGAGCGCTGCGTAGGGATAGAAAGGTGGTACCGGGTTGATTATGTAAGCGGAATGGTTTAACTTTATGAAATAAATAGTTTAGACCACGTTTAAACCATAGTCTCATTAGCGGCGAGGGATTAATTATGGCTTAAAACATTATGATAATGTTTTAATTTATATACAAGGTGGCAGGTTTTAGACATAGTATATATATATATATATATATATATATATATATATATATATATATGGCAGGGTTAAGATATTTTATTAAAACTGTTATAAATGCTTTTAATAAAACATAAGCGGGCGGGGTTTATACTGCAACATTTTATTTAAAAATGTTTCTCAACTGTGCATAATAATACGTTATATTATATAGTTTTTTAACCTTTTTGAATAGTTAAATAACTGTAGGGCAGGATATTTGTATATGGATAATCTTTTTAGACCAAAGAGATTTTTATTTTGGGATTTTTATTTAAGCACATGGGATAATATACCTTGGTCAAAAGTTTATAATACTGGGTTTTTGGGGTTTATTAGATAAAATGGAATTAATAATATAGGAAAAGGGTATTTTTTAGGGTGTTAATAAAATATGTTAAAAGTTAATATGAGAGGGGAGTGAAATGTAAAACAAAGTACACATTATCTCCAAGTATAAAATAATCAAGCGTTTTCTCATCTTTATATTTCTTTGAATAATACTTAGGATAAATGTGACTTTTGTGGGTTTTTATGAATGTTTATGAAGCGATGAAATTAATTATTCTAGGGTTACATTTTTACTAAGTAAGAGTGTGTTTTTACTTAGGAAAAAGGGGTTTTAATACATGAATGAAGGGTAAATGATGATAAATGAGGATTAAACATAAGAACTCAATATTTTAAATTAATTAGTCATAGAGCCTTAGGTCCGGTCCCAACAAAAGTCATAGAAATGCTCTGATCCTGTTTGATTGATAGCTTAGAGTACTAAACACTCATGGGGGAGGGGAAATTAGTGATTTTTCCTAATGATGTATTATTTACATAATTTCTCCACTGCTTTCTACCTACCCAACTTCCATTTCTAACATATTTTCTTCATTTTGGAGGTGCATTTAGGCTTGCAACCTTAATCTTTCAAAGCATAAAACTAATCTAAATCCACCTTATTTCATCTGAGGGCTCAGATTAAAATATTAAGCTCTTCATTATTCTCTACCTATCTACTAATTTTTCATGTTTAAATTGTTTGACAAACGTTTTTCTCTATCTAAAACATAAAATTGAAACATGAAAAGTTAAGATTAAAATGTTTAACTGATCATGGATTATGGCATTTATTGACACTCTACACATAATCATTTATTCTTTGCAGTAAAAATTAAAAGTAGTGGCATTTGGATTTGCTCACTTTCAGGTTTTATTTCTTTTCTTTTGGGGTATATATTTTTCTAAGTCCTTTGATCTTTCTTTTAGGACTTTTTACCCTCTTTTTTATTTTTTATTATTTTTCGTTGTTTCAAAATATGGGAAAACAGCTTGCAGAAAGCAAGGTATGTACATATTTACAAGACTTACCAAAGTCAATTGAAAATTTTATAAACCCTATTATTATAGGACCCTAACATGCTGTGCTGGCTGTAGCTGGTTGTAGTTGGTCTTTACTCTTCCTGATACTCACACAACTTATCCCACTGATCTTCATCGGGAATAATTATCTTTGCGGGCTTCCGATAGATCTCGTCTACCTCTGTATATCTAGAAAATGTGGGTTTGACCATGAAGATATGCTTTATCTCATGTTGTATGAAAATGTCGTTACCCATAGCTTCTAGAAAATCTCTTCTTGTCATAACACCTTTAATGTTTGAAAATTTTGTTGTATCCTTTGCAATTTCTTTAGCATTGTTTACATAATCTTCCCTGGTGATCAATTTGTCAATGATAACAAATAGAGAAGGCATGCCCCTCTTATTTAAGGGTTCAATTCTATTTTTTTTTCTCCGTAAAACTAATTCTATTAAGAGAACATATGGTACAATATGAAATTACAACCAAGAGAAGCAAGAGAACGGGCAGCCGGAAAGGATAAACTATCCACCTCGGCCCCTAAGTGAGAACAAAAAGAGAGCAGTGCTAAGCAAGAAGTAACAAAAACAGAGAAACAAGAGCTGAACAAGAGAATCTACCCAGCGTGGATAGAATCAACTATTCGGAATTTTTTTCCTTTCTTTTTACCAACTTTGACCCAGCCAAGATGATTCTGTTGAGCTGGCATGATTTGTAAACTGAGTGAGGCTGACGGAGAGGTCTCCTTGTCTGAATCCGAGGGAGAGGACTCATGAGCTCTTTTCTGTGAGTTTGGTGGAACATTAGAATCCTTAGGACAAGCCGAAGGCGGATCCTGTGCCGGCTTTGTGTCCATTCCTTCCGCATCCCCTTCCTCTTCATCTGAGCTAAAATCACAATCATCCATGGGGGGAGGATCATGAGGTTTCCAGCTTTTGGATTTCGGCTTAAGATTGGCTTTCTTCTTTTGGGCAGGCATCGAGGGACAAGAGCTCTGAAGGTGCCCTGTGTGATGGCAATTCCGGCATCGGAAGGCTGTGTTCTCGTAATCCAGGGTCTGAGTCCAATGGAAGTCTCCAATTTTGAGATTAATCTGATCAGGTAGACCTTTGCTCATGTCTATTTCTGCATAGATTCTGGTGAAGGTGTATATGCCCTTTTCCCCTCTAGAGGGGTCTGTAGCCAGAAAGCGGCCTAGAGTATTGCCGATCCCTTGGAATACAGAAAAGTGCCATAGATGCGCCGGGAGATTAGGAATTCTGACCCAGATGGGAAGCTTGGTGATGACTGCTGTAGAGGGATCGAAATCTGGGAACCAGGGGGTGAGGAATAACCCTGCTGAGCCCCAACACCGTGGGCCGTCAGTTAATGCTTTTTGGTAGTCCTCACTGAAAGCAAACACTACAATGAAGAAACCCTTTGAGCAGAGTAGAACCTTGCAATTGTTGGTCCAGTTAGAGTGAATCCATTGGTAGAGGTCTGTTGTGCGTGGCCATAGCCCATTAAACCTGCAAATAATGGCATGCTCTGCAAACTTTTGTATTTTCTCATCCAGCGTTGGATGCATTATTTCAACGGTGGGGGTTTCCTCCAGTTTGTCCACCAAAAAGGGTTTTGGAGCCTGAGCTGGTGGAGCTGTTTTCTTGGGTGTCTGAGCATGGACATCATCTTTGTATGAAAAAGCCGCAGCTATAGATGACTGTCCAACAGCT
Source organism: Pinus albicaulis (assembly GCA_034641835.2). Taxonomy (NCBI): domain Eukaryota; kingdom Viridiplantae; phylum Streptophyta; class Pinopsida; order Pinales; family Pinaceae; genus Pinus; species Pinus albicaulis. The sequence goes on from CM076575.1 coordinate 696,244,784, forward strand.
CCCCCTTGCAAACGAAGGGTAAAAATGATGGAAGCATTTCTCTTAATGCCGTAAAAAGAAAGGGGGTAAATATCTTCAAGTTGTTTACCTTCGTGGAGGAGTCGCTGAGATGCATAGGGAATCCCCAGCTTATATTGCAGGATTTGCTTGAGTTCCTGCACTAGATCCGAAGAGCTCACCCATTGTAGCAGAGCTTTGCCCGAAAGGAGTAAGATCTGGATCTGGAACAAGGCAGAGTGATCAGACTTCTGCTTTCCTCTGCAAATCTGAGACGAGAGGAAGCTGGTACTCTGGTGATCCACCTTTTCCTGAACTTGTAGCTTGGGCTGGTGAGAATAAGTGGTGAGAGTCCAATGGTCATTGGGTTTATCAGTTCTTACCGCCCAAAAGAGCTCCCAGGGGCGCTCTCCAGGCAGATCCAGGTAGCTCCAGGAATTCTGAGAATGAAAGACAGAGTATCGGCGGTTCTGGGAAGGCTGAAGCGGATTGAAAGGGATTGAGCCGCTTTTCAGAGCATAATCTTTCTTCCCAAGAGCCGCAGCCTGAGGAGAAGATGGATTATTTTCAGCAGTTCCGTCCTTAGGCCTTGCCTCTTTTATCTGCAGGGGGCGGCTGAAACGAAACACCGCAGTAGGGGACCGAGTTCTGTCTACGCTGCTGTCTAGAGCGGAGCGGTTTAGAGGGTGGTGAGCACCCAGAGGGGAATGGAATGCATGCGGTTCAGCATCGTTGGAAGAAGCCAGCAGTCCAAAGCTGCTTGATCGATCAGCGCAGAGCGATTCCAGGTCGGTGGCATGGAAGCTTGAAACATGATAAACCCTAGATGCCATCGCGTCTCAATGCTCTAACTTTTGCACTGTCATTAACATAAGGGTTCAATTCTATTAAAAAACATGCTGACTACAATTTCCAACCCATTACAATTTTCATCAAGCTGTTGAACTGAGTTCTTTTTTGTAATAACCCTTTTAACTTCCTAGATTGTTTATGTCATGTCGTGTACTCCAATACCATCAAGTTCATATATGTTTTTGGAATTGAAAAACTTAATGATTTTGTTGGCTATATCAGGCATATCTCCCAGCTCTTCATTTATTTTGGAAATAGCCTTATTAGCTTTCTCAATCAAGTCTTTTTACTCAAAAATAATTTGGATATATGGTGAAATTATGATTCATGGCTTCAATAATTCCGGTCCATATGATTTCTTTAGCTTGACCTAGTGTGTTGCCAATGGAGGATTCCCTTAGATATTTCTGTAAATTTTTTGTCCGCTTTTGAATCCTCTGTAATTTTGTTGCATGGGCAGTCTCAGTCCTTACCATCTGGCCTTGCAAAAAAAAAAATTTAGCCTACAATCTTTTAATTTCTTTTGATTGTAGTGACATATCCTGTTAGGTACCTATATTACTAGTTTAGTCCCTTATTGTTATTAGTGTAGCCCCCTTATTGTTATTGTTGTACCCCTATAACCCCAATATTGTTATTATTGTGTCCTTACATTATTATTGTTAGGTCGGCTAGGATTATATTGTGGCCCCATGGACTCCAATATATAGAAGGAGGTTTTGGTCATTTGTATCATCCAAGAATCATTCATCTATGTAATGTGTTGGAGGTTTCCCCCTCGAAATGGTCGATTTCTAAGGTGTTGATCTCTCTTTTATTCTATTTTTGGAGTTGGTTTCATAACATTTGGTATCAAAGCTTTGGATTCTAGGGTTTTGATGCTCCAAACAGGTCATCATGGAAATTTCTCTATAAATTTTTTTCTACGAAGTTTCAGAAGCTAAAATTTTTACAGAGAGAAGCCGAAATCCTAAGGAAAGTCGTGGAAAATTTTCAGATCTTGGTTCGCGATATTTTTGGAGATATGATCTGTACAAGTTAGGGATTTTTGCAGGCTCCTAAATTTAACCTAAACAGTTCATCTTGGAATTTTCGCTATAACGTTCTTTCTACAAGGGTTTCAAAACTGAAATTTTTACAGAATGAAGCCACAATCCTAAATAACGGCATTGAAAAATTTTAGATCTTGATTCGCAATAGTTTTAGAGATAGGGTCTGTGGAAGTTAGGGATTTTTCAAGTTCCTGAATTTCATCTCAAAGAGGTGACTGTGGGAAAATCGTCATAACTCTCTCTATGAGAATTGTATTGGAATTATGTAAAAATTGGCTGCAAGTAAACAGACTGTAGTTTCTGTTGTATCAATTTTAGAGCCTAAGGAGGAAACAGTGACATGTGGCACACTGTAAAAGGCTTCTCTACTGAACTCATCCATAATTAAGTCATTGTGGGAGATTGGGCATAAATTTGTCTTGAAGAATCCAAATCAGGTGAGACCTATGGAAATTTAAAGAAGCTTCAGAGGGCTACTATAGGGTCGAATTTCAGATATTGAATATCTGAAATAACAGAGATAATTAAATTTCAATATCGAGCTCCTCAAAATCAGTAAAAAGGTGTGTATTTTTTTTCGAATTGCATAAGTCTTGTGTGAAAAATCAGTTTGAATTGATTCCAAGGGAATATTGTAGAATAGATATCAGTATTCAAATATAAAATTCCCCCTAAAAAGAATTCAACACCCATTAAGCCTTTATAAGGCTCCACTATGACTCGTGAAGACGAAGAACTGCAACATGACATATCGAAATTACAAGAGCAAGTGCACCAAATTTCGCTCTCGCAAAGAGTAAAAAAAGATGAAATGGATGTTTTGAAGAAAGACGTGGAAGATAAGATGGATGGTTTGAAGAAAGGCATGGAAGCTGAGATGGATAGCATGGAAGCTGGCATGGAAGCTAAGATGGATGACATGAAAGACAACATGGAAAACATGAAATACAACATGGAAAACATGAAGAATGATCTAAATGCACACATGGAAGGTTTGACAAAGTTGATACAAGAAATGTTTCCTAATGCCGAAAAGATAGTAGAGGAAACTTATGATGAGAAAAAAATAACTGTTAATCGTGATTTCATAAACTCTAATGTTGGATGGAAGAACCACCATATTCCAAACATGGATATGAGGAAGTTTGATGGCAAGGATCCCGTAACATGGGTATTAGAGATGGAACAATATTTTGATCTCAATAATGTGCAAAACACACGAAAGGTAAGCATTGCAACCTTACATTTAGAAAAAAAATACATTTGTATGGTATAGATGGCTTTGCTCCCGTAAAAAAAATGTCATTAGTCAATTTTTACGAAGGAAATGATAGCACATTATGAGGATACAAAAAGTAACACCTTCTTTAGCCAATTGATAAATCTCAAAAAAAAGGGTTCAGTGGTGGATCAAATTGAGGACTTCCAAAAATTGAATATAAGGGTAAATGATATTCCAGAGGAACATCGTATTAATGCCTTCATAGGGAATTTAAATGATAACATCCAACATGAAGTTCGCATTTAGGAACATGATTCATTGGAAAAGGCATTCAGGTTAGCAAGAAAAATTGAATGTAAAATTATGGCGACAAGGAAGCCTACCACTCACGTATATAAAGATGGAAGTGTTGCTACTCCTAGACTTCTACAACCTACAAGGTTGACACCACAACAATTGGAAGAAAAAAGAGGAAAAGGGCTTTGCTACAGTTGTGATAGCAAATACACTAAAGGTCATAGGTGTGCTCAGAAGAAATTATTTGACATAGATTGTGAAGAGGAAGAATAAAATGAAAAATAATCTTCAAAAGAAGACGATATACACCAGGAACCAACCCTAGAAGAGGAAGAAATGAGTCCGGCCATATCATGTAATGCATTGGCAAGAATTACCACTCCTCAAACTCTCAAGATAGAAGGACATATAAAGAAGAAAAAGGTAATAATGTTGATTGATTCGGGTAGTACCCATAATTTTATTCATTGTAAGGTATCCAAGGAATTGAATTGTTTCTTATACCCAGCACCAGAATGTCAAGTGATGGTTGCAAATGGAGGAGCTATAAATTTCTCCAGAAAATGCCATAATATCAAGATAACCATGGGGTAATATGTATTGAATAGTATAATGCTTTCCATTCCAATGGGAGGTGCTGATGTTGTACTAGGAGTACAATGGTTACAATCTTTGGGGACAATATCTTTTAATTTTCAAGAAATTTTCTTGAAATTTTCAGAAGGAAAGGAATTCTAATTACAGGGTATCGCAGGGAAGTCGGGAAATATAATAAGCTCTAATGTCATGGCAAAGCTTCTGAAGAAAGAAAAACGAGATGTAATTTCACAATTATGCTCACTAGAAGTTCCAACATCAAAATCATCTATTTCTGCAGATCTCCAAAAAGTCTTGGGAAATCATTCCAAGGTGTTTGAAACTCCTAAAGGACTCCCACCTATTCGTGATCATGATCATGCTATTCATTTGATTCCAGGAAGTGTTCCTCCAAACATCAGGCCTTATAGATATCCTTATGTCCAAAAGAGCGAAATTGAACGTATGATTGAAGAAATATTAGAGGCCGGTATAATTCAACCTAGTCAAAGTTCTTTCTGTGCTCCAGTAGTATTGGTGCACAAGAAGGATGGATCATGGCGCATGTATTTGGATTATAGGGAGCTTGATAAGCTCACCATTAAAGATAAATTTCCCATTCATGTGATTGATGAATTATTGGATGAATTACATGGAGAAATGTATTTTACCAAGTTGGATCTGCGTTCAGGATATCATCAAATTAGAATTAAGACTGAAGATATTCCAAAAATAGCATTTCGAAATCATGAGGGTCATTATGAATTTTTGGTCATGCCTTTTGGCCTTATCAATGCACCTTCTACATTTCAAGGGTTGATGAATTCCATTTTCAAACCCTTCCTTAGAAAATTTGTGTTAGTATTTTTTAGTGATATACTAATCTACAACAGGTCTTGGAAGGATCATGTTCAACATGTTGATAGGGTGCTCAAACTATTGCAGGAGAAACAATTATATGCAAAAGCATCCAAATGTTTCTTTGGAGTACAAGAGGTGGGATATCTGGGTCATATTGTATCTCACGAGGGTGTTAAGGTAGACCCTAACAAAATTAAAGCCATTAAGGAATGGATATTCCCCACAACCATAAAGCAGTTTCGAGGATTTCTCGGGTTAACATGGTATTATCGCAAGTTTGTTAAGAATTATGGGAGAGTAGTAGCACCTCTAACAACATTATTGAACAAATGTGCATTTTCATGGACTCCTGAAGCAACTAAGGCATTTGAACATGTTAAAGAGGCAATGTGCCTAGCACTGGTCTTAGCTATGCCACACTTCACAAAAACCTTTATTGTGGAATGTGATGCCTCATGAAATGGAATTGGTGTTGTTTTAATGCAAGAAGGAAGACCCATTGCTTTTGAAAGTCATCCAATCAAAGGAAAGTATTTACAGAAATCTATTTATGAGAAGGAAATGTTATCAATTCTACATGCACTAAAGAAATGGCGACCTTACCTAATGGGAAGACACTTCAAGGTAAAAACTGATCATGATAGTCTTAAATACTTTTTGGAACAAAGACTATCTTCAGAAGAGAAACAAAAATGGTTCACAAATATTTTTGGTTCTGACTTTGAAATAATCTACAAAAAAGGGAAGCTAAATGTTGTTGCAGATGCACTCTCAAGAAATAATGAAGAGGTGGAAGCACTTCTTTGTGCCATTTCTATTATCCAACTAGATTGGATAACCAAAGCAAGGGATGAATGGAAGAAGGATGAAGTGTGGACACTCATTCAAAAGTTGTAGCAAGATCCTAGTACATCTGATACATTTAGTTGGAAAAATTATTCCTTATGGTACAAAGATCGCTTATATCTTTGTAAGAATTCCCAACTAAAACAAAATATTCTTTTGGAATTGCACACTTATCCTTTAGGAGGATACTTAGGATTTTTAAAAACTTACCACAGGGTGAAGAAAAAAAAATTTTGGGATGGCCTTCAATCTGATATTCAAAATTTGTGGTGGAATTTTTGGTTTTCCAGAAAAATATAGTTGAGACATTTAAGACGCTGGGTATTCTACAACCTTTATCCATTCCAAGTCAATGTTGGGAGGAGATTTCAATGGATGTTATCACAGGCTTACCTAAGTTAGAAGGAAAGAGTGTCATCATGGTGGTAGTTGATAGACTTACCAAGTATGCACACTTTTGTGCATTATCTCATCCATTTAAAGTAAGTAAAGTTTCTACTAAATTTATGGACACAATTCAAAAGCTACATGGAAACCCAAAGATTATTGTGAGTGACAGAGATCCCATTTTTACTAGAAAGTTTTGGACGGAGTTATTTTCTTGTTTGGGTACTCAATTCTCTCATAGCTCATCTTATCATCCTCAATCCGATGGTCAAACTAAGATAGTGAATAAATGTTTGGAAGGATATCTTCGTTTTTTTGTATCTAATAAACAAACACAATGGGTCAAGTGGTTGCCTCTCGCTGAATGGTGGTATAACACTTCCTTCCATGCTGCAGAAAAAATGACCCCATTTATGGCACTTTATCGATATCATTCACCGTCCATCACGTCGTCTTTAAGAGAAAATTCTAAGGTTCAAGAAGTGGAATATCACATAGAACATCAACAAGAAGTTCTCCAACTCTTAAAGGATAAACTAAATTTGGCACATGAAACAACAGGCAGATCAACATCGCAGTGAGACAATTTTTGATGTAGGAGACTAGGTATTTTTATGGCTACAACCATACAAGCAAATGTCCCTCAAGCAACCTAATAAGGATAATAAATTATCGCCAAAGTACTATGGTCCTTACAAGGTGTTGAAAAATATTGGTACTATGGCATACAAATTGGAGCTTCCCGCTTCTTGGCGAGTGCATCGAGTTTTCCATGTTTCATGCTTAAAGAAGATTATAGGTGAAAATCTTCCAGTTCAAACAATATTACCAGAACTTGATGAGGAAGGAAAAATCATATGGGAACCTGAAGTGGTCACGGAAACAAGAACTTGACAGCTAAGAAATTGATCAATTTCAGAGTATCTCATCAAGTGGAAGAACTTGCCCACTGAAGATTCTACATGGGAGGATGAGAATTTTATACAAAAGCACCTAGAGCTACTCAAGTGTTGAAGGAAACAATTTTTTGAAGGATAGGGGCATGTTAGGTCCCTATATTACTATTTAGTCCCTTATTGTTATTATTGTAGCCCCCTTATTTTTATTTTTGTACCCCTGTAACCCCAATATTGTTATTATTGTGCCCTTATATTATTATTGTTAGGTCAGCTAGTATTATATTGTAGCCCCATGGACTCCTATATATAGAAGGAGATTTTTTTCATTTGTATCATCCAAGAATTGTTCACTTATGTAATGTATTAGAGGACTCCCCCTTGAAGTGGTTGATTTCTAAGGCGTTGATCTCTCTTTTCTTCTATTTTTGGAGTTGGTTTCTTAACATATTCTCCACTGATTTTGCTAGCTAATCTGCAACATCTCCCGTGTTAGCTGTAGAATTTATTGATGCAGAAATGACTATAAGGGGTACAAACTTTAAAGGCACAACCCTCAGAAACACTGCAAACCACGTTTCATCAATTTTCACACTGGATCAAACAGCTTCAAAACAACCCTTCACAAAGATCAACAATAATAAACTTCACCCAGTACATCAAACCAGACAGTGAGATCACTGTAACCAGATATCATAAATAACCCAGACTTCAGAATCAATATGCAAAATCAAACTTAACCCTGAACATTGATCATCTTAAAATGCTTACGCTACTTTGCTTCACTGAACCCGCGTGTATACACGCTTTCCTTAACACCAACCTGTGTATAGATATGAGAATATTGTTTTTCAGCATATGATCTATCTCAAATCTAGATCAGAGGCTTTCAGTCAGACATCATTTTAGAAATGAAAAACCTTTAAACAGTCAGTCATCATTAACCGTGTTTACTCACTTATTGATTAGATTTGGACATATTCAACTTAGCAGCATGTACAGTATTCAAACAACCCAGATCTTCATGAAGACTTCATTGACAGGCATCATGCAATAACAAAAAACCTCTGTAAGAAGATTCAAAAAACCCTGACTTCCATACGCGCCTTTTCTGAAACAAAGTCGCATATATACGCGCTTTTACCAAGACGAATTAGCGTATAGATCTGTAAATATTAAATTTTCAAAATTTGCCAGATCTATAGAACTTACCCAGATTTCTTCACTTCACTTCAGCTAACTTGCACCAGGTCACAGATATAATCATCTCTTCAAATAGATCATGCAAGAAAATAATTATTTTAGTTCTAGAGATCCTGAACCATCATTGTATCCAAGGGTGCATCATATATTCAGATATATCAATAAAACGGAGTTCATCCCATGCAGATATACTTCAGAGAGAAGCACTTAGTAACAACCCTTACACATATACCCTTTGCACTATGATCTTCTTCTCCTTATATATATTTAGCCTTTATCAATAACATGAGTCAAAACCACACAACTTCTGATGGTATTCTTTGGACAGAATCAAATAGACGACACAGTGCTCAAAACTGTGGGCTAATACCATGGTAATGCCCCTTGGTATCATAATTTTAGAGCACAAAAGGCATACACGACTTGGATCGTGCTTATCTGTGTGGATACATGACTTCTCTTCATAAAAACTGCGTACATACTACTTCTGAATGTATACGCGGGTTTCCTTCATAAAAGTAGCATATACATTTCCTCCATATGTGGGTTTCCTCCATCAAACCTGCGTATACATTGAGAAATATTTCTTGTTTCATTTTTCTGGCACTTATTGGAATTCCTTTCTCTGTCACATCTAAACTGACCTATAGAAAAATCATTTTTAACAAATAGGTTGCTATCAAAAGGCAACTCATCAAGCAAGTTTCCATCAAGGACAACTTCATCAAGTAGGTTTCCAATGAGGACAACATATTTCATCATATTGCCAACAATCTCCCCTTTTGGACTTGATGGAAACCATGCTGGTGTTTGATCACCACAATAGATAAATACATTAATCATAACCATTATTCAAACACCAAAATACTCTCCCCCTTTGACATCAAGGGAAAATGGCATATTAACACCAAAACAAGGTTGTTGTTTCCATGTAGAAAGAAGAGTTTTGTAGATCTGATGTGTAACTAAATTTACCATGCTCCCCATGATTTCATGCTAAATATTCAGACATATTTTTCAATGAAGTACATGACTCTATAACTCAACCAAATGTGACCTATACTTACATCAATGATACAGCCAAGTGGATTTACATATTTGACTGTTCTACCAAACAAAGTGGGTTTAAAATTTTGAACAAGTCCTTACATGATTGAATATAACAATTTTACATCATAGGTCTCAACATGACCTTTTCATCAAATTAAAGATATGAATTTTTATAACCAAGACCAAAAGATCTCAAGAGAGAGATCATAAATCAAAATGCTAACAATGCATCCTCTTTAAAAATGCAGGTGCTCCCCCTAAGCTTGTGCATCCTGAACACTTTCAACGACCAGTTCATCAAAGCAGTTTCATCAAGGAGATAAATATCAGAGAATGATATAGAAAGATGAATACTGAACAACAAGATAGATTACCCAACAACACCACAACTGTTCTGAAAGCTGACCGAGAGAATTTTTGTCAGCAAATCCCATACGCAATTTTTTTCACAGAAACTCGCATATATACGCGATTCTCCTTCATGAAACCAGTGTATCGAATATAATATTTTGAAATTAAGCAGCTTTGGTCAGAGAGTCAGAGACAACTCCCAGCTTCTATCTGAGATATTTCAATGCTTCCCTGGGAAGAGGTTTAGTAAAAATTTCAGCAACTTGTTCACGTAGGAAGTGATACTTGATAGGAATGTGCTTGGTCTTGGAATTCATAATGGGATTCTTTGAGATACTCATGGCACTTGTATTATCACAAAAAATGGAAATGGGAGGTGAAACTTTTATTTGAATTTCTTGTAAAGTCTGCATCATCCAAAGTAGTTGTGTGCAACATGATGCGGCAGCCACATATTCTGCTTCTGCTGTGGATAAGGAAATAGAAATTTGTGTCTTGCTGAACCAAGAAACTATTCAGGGCCCCATATAGAATGCACCACCATCAGTTCTTTTTCGATCATCAACATTTCAAGCCCAATCTGCATCTTTGTAAGCATGAAGAGTGAGATCATCATTCATTGGATACCATAGACCAAAGACTTGAGTCCCTTGTAGATATTTGAGTATTATTTTTACAGCCTGAAGGTGAGACTCTTTTGGATTAGCTTGGAATCGTCCAAAAATCCCATCTGCATGCATAATGTCTGGTCTTGTCCCGGTTCTATAAAGTAGACTTCCAATCATGGATCTATATTCTTGTCAATTCACCGTGGGAGAATCATCATGAGAACTGAGGTTACACCCAGTTACCATTGGTGTACTCACAGGTTTGTAGTCTTCCATCCCATACTTCTTCAAAATTTTCTTAAGTTATTTTTCTTGTAATAAGAATATGCCATATATTGATTGTTGCACCTATAAGCCAAGAAAAAAATTTAATTTTCCAAGTAAAGACATTTCAAATTCTTGTTGCATAACAGAAGCAAATTTCTGACTCATGGACTCTTCATTACTCCCAAAAATGATGTCATCAACATATACAACTACAATCAATAGTTTATTTTTTTCAATTTTTGTGTATAAGTTGCTATCAGCAGATCCCTTTGAAAAACCTTGCTGATGAAGATATTTGTCAAGACAATAGTACCATGCCCTTGGAGCCTGTTTGGGACCATATAAAGCCTTTTTAAGTTTGCAAACAATTTTTTCATCATTTCCCAAAATTAATCCTTCTATTTGTTCTATATAAACTTCTTCTTCTAGATCACCATTAAGAAAAGAATATTTAACATCCATTTGATAAACTTTGAATTGTTGAAAACTTGAAAAGGAAAGAAACATTCTTATGGCTTCAAGTCTAGCTACAGGAGCAAATATTTCTTCAAATTCTATACCTTCTTGTTGAGCATACCCTTTACAAACAAGTCTAGATTTGTTTCTAATAACATCTCCATTTTCATTTAACTTGTTTTTAAATATCCATTTTGTTCCAATAACATTTTTATCATGAGGTCTTGGAACTAATTCCCAAGTGTGATTCTTTTCAATCTAATCAAGTTCTTCATTCATGGCTTGAATCCAACATTCGTCTTTTCTAGCTTGATTGACATTGTGTCGTTCAATAGTGGATATAAATTCTAGATATCTAGGATATCCTACAAGAGTTCTTCTTTTTTGGACACTTGATCCCTTTTCTCCCAAAATTTGAGATTCTGGATGATTCTTTTGAAAATACTTGGATGGAGCCTTTTCAGATAGATCATCTTTTTTTGCTTCATAGGTTTCCCCTTCCATGCTGTTTCTATTTGATGTAGGAGGATATACATCATCATCATCTTCATTTGTTGTTGGTATTTCCCTTTTAGGAGCTGAGAGAGACTCGTCAATTACAACATAAATGCATTCAAAAATATTCTGAAGTCTTTTATTGTAACATTTATATGATTTACTTCTAGAATAATAGCCAAGAAATATTCCTTCATCTGTTCTAGGTTCAAACTTACCAAGTTTTTCATCATCTTTCTTGATAAAAAAATTTCTTCCAAAAACTCTAAAATGCTTTACAGTTGGAAGATTACCATACCAGAGCTCATAAGGAGTTTTATCATTGTTCACACGAACATGAGCCTTGTTAAGAATATTTACTGCAGTATGTGTTTCTTCTCCCCAAAAGGTATCAGGTGTTCCAGAATCATCAAGCATAGCATGAGCCATTTGTTGAACTATTCTATTCATTCTTTCTTCCACGCCATTTTGTTGTGGGGTTCCAGCTATAGAAAACTATCTTTTTATGCCATGTTGTTCACAGAAATCAAAGAATTCATCTGATATATATTCCCCTCCTCGGTGAGATCTAAGACATTTTATTTTTAGGTCTAATTCATTTTCAACCAGGGCTTTGAAGATCTGAAATTTTTCAAATGCTTCATCTTTGTGTTTTAGTAACCCAATCCAACACATTCTAGAGAAGTCATCAATAAAAAGAATATAGTATTCTTCTCCACGGGGTGACCTTTTCCTCATAGGTCCACATAATTTATTATTTATGAGTTCAATAGGCTTACTTACTGATCCTTCTTTGGCATTGAATTGTACTCTGGTTTGCTTACCGAATTTGCAAGATTTTCATATGTTACTTTCAGGCAGAGTGATGCTCGGAAGATCATGAACCGCTTTGAGTCTGCTATATTTTTTGATTTGAGAGAAAATCAAATGCCCCAATATTCTATGCCATAACCAATTTTCTGAAGATTTACCCAAGTAACATTGTTCTTTGCAACCTTTCAATACATACAGATTTCTTGGTGTTCTAGTTCCCTTTATTACCGTTTTTCCCGTGTCAAGTTCACGTACCACACATTCTTTGGAACTAAATAAAACTTCATTTCCTTGATCACACATTTGACTCTCACTCAATAGGTTATTTTTTAATCCATCCACATACATAACATTGTTAGATTTTACTTTTTCTTTTAGAAAAACAAAACCTTTTCCTTTAATGACAACAGGAGTATCATTTCCAAAGGTGACATTCTTTTCTTTTTCTAGAGCATTGTATGAAAGGAGTTTATTTTTATCACCTGTCATGTGTTTTGAACATCCACTATCAAAGTACCATTGATATTCTTCCCCTTCAGCAAATAAAGCTATGCCATAACTTTCAAATTGTAAGTCATTCTTTCTCCATACCTTGGAATTTGAAGGTATATGTTCTTTTGGCTGAAGTTTGCTCCTGCATTCATATTCTTCATGTCCAAATTTATTGCAATAAGAAAATTCAATTTCATTTTGAAGAGGAGAAAAGTTGTTATAAGTATTCTTCTTTATTCCAATCTCATTTCTTTTCTTTCTTGCTTCTCTGGTCATGATGGTTTTGTATGCAACACATTGAACAACTTTGTGACCAAAATTGTGACATGAGAAACATTGTCCATTAAAGAAGAAATTTCTGTGATCATAAAACCTTCTATTTGTTTTTACCTTCTGATTGGTATTTCTATGATTGATATTTATACTATTGTTCTTTGTATTGAAGTGTTCATGTTTTACCTGTGAAGTTTCTTTGTTCTCTTGCTGAATGACGGAATGTTGTAGGATGGCTTTAGCTGCATTTAGATGGCTTGGTGCTGAAGAGTGAGAGGATTCTCCAATATATCCAAGACCCGTCTTTACAAAAGGAGAGCATTGAACCTTGATAATTTCATCTAAGTTTTCAGTTCCTTTAGCAAATCTAAGATTTAGAGATTTCCCTTTCTCAATTTCCTTTCTTAGACTTACTATTTCACATTCTAATTTCTCATTGTGCTTCTCCTTTTCTATAAGCTGATTCTTCAGAGTATCTATGGAAATTTTGTTTTCTTCCAAACATATTTTGAGTTGATTAATTTCTTCAAGAGAATCATTTTCTTCTAGTGCATCCATAAAGGTATCTTTAGCCTCACTAGAGTCTTTTTCAAAAGCCATGAGTTGTCTAACATCTTGATCAGATTCTCCTTCTTCACTATTTGATAGCCCATCACTATCTTCATGAGTATAATAACTTTTTCTATTGATAAACCGATTCTTATTTCCTTTTTCCACTTCCTTTTCTTTTTCATGTTTTTCTTTATGGGGACACTTAGCAGCATAATGACCAACTCTTCCACAAGAAAAACATTTAAAAGGAAGCTTACCTCTGAACCTTCTAGTGCCAAGTTGTAGCTTCTTTACAAAATGTATCTCATCTTCTTCTGAAATATACCCTGATCCTTCTTATTCTTCTACTTATTTTCCTTTTGCAGCAGCTCTAAAGACAACTTCTTTGACTTCAGATGGACCTCCTTTTCTCATTTCACAAGCAGTCAAAATACCATGAAGTTGAACAATAGTAAGAGTTTGTAGATCCTGCTTCTCTTCAATAGAAGACACTTTTGACTCAAATTTGGAAGTTAGAGATCTTAAAACCTTTTCTACCATAGTAGTGTCAGTTATGGTTTCACCCAGATTTCTCATATGATTTACAACATCATCTAGACGTAAAAAGAAACTGGCAATGCTTTCCTCACTATGCATCCTAAGATTTTCATGTTGAATTATGAGAGTTTGGAGTTTAACACTTTTTACCTTGGTATCACCTTCATAGCTTAGAATGATTTTGCCCCATATCTTGTTTTTTGTATTCAACTGCATGGCTTTGACAAATTCTGATTCAGTCAGACTTCCCAATAATGCATTGACCGCCTTTGCATTGGTTTCTTCTTTCTTTAATTCTACTACATCTGTTGGAACTGATGTTGGATATTGATAACCACCTTCAACTATATCCCATACATCTGCTCCAAAAGACTAAAAGTAGGATCTTGTCCTTGTCTTCCAGAAGATTAAATTGTTTTTGTTGAAGAGAGGAGGCCTAATAGATGTTGTCCCAACTTGATTTCTCATCTTAGTTGATCTTCCTTCTAGTGATAAAGCTTATTCAGAAGGACCTTCTCTGATACTAATTATTGGGAAAAATATTGAGAGGGGAGGGGTGAATCAATATTTAGATCTTACTGAAAAATTTTATTTTTTCTTTACTAAATTCCATACGCGACTTTAATGAACCCAACTAGCGTATGACCAGGGATCTTATTATGCATATCATAATTTACTTAGATCAGTGCATCATTCATTCAACAAATGTTTTAGTAAGCAGTAAGCATGTGTAGTAATAACAGAATAAATCATCAAACATATGCAACATGCATGAACACCAAGATTTAAGGTGGAAACCTAATTCGGGAGAAAACCACCATTGTTTTCGTCTCTAACTTCAATATTTATTATATGGAAAAATGTTTACAATTTTGTGCTGATGCATACTCATATAAGTACGTAGGCATCTACCTGCATAAGGTTGTAACCTTCTCTCGTTTTCCTGCTGCTACAGGAAGGGAGCTACAAGCCCCTGAAATCGTTTACCAGCCACTACTGGAAGGGAGCTTCAACCCCCTGATCAAAACACCAGCTTCTACTGGCAGGAAGCTTCTACTTCCACACTGAAGGCTTCAACCCTCAGAAACACTACAGACCATGTTTCATCAATTTTCACACTGGATCAAACATCTCCAAAACAACCCTTCACAAATATCAACAATAATAAAATTCACCTAGTACATCAATCCAGAGAGTGATATCACTGTAACCAAATCTCAAACCCAGACTTCAGAATCAATATTCAAAATCAAACTTAACCCTGAAAATTTATCATCTTAAAATGCATACGCTACTTTGCTTCACTGAATCCGCATGTATACGCGCTTTCCTTGACACCAACCTGCATATAGATCTGAGAATACTGTTTTTCAAAATATGATATGTCTCAGATCCAGATCTGAGGCTTTCAGTCAGACATATTTTCAAAAATTTAGAACCTTTAAAAAATCAGTCATCATTAACCATATTTACTCACTTATTGATCAGATTTGGACATATTCAACTTAGCAACATTTACAATATTCAAACAACCCAGATCTTCATGAAGACTTCATTGACAGACAACATAAATAATAGCAGCAATAACATAAAACCTCTACAATAAGCTTCAAAAAACCCTGACTTCCATACGTGCCTTTTCTAAAACAAAGTCGCGTATATACGCGCTTTTACCAAGACGAACTAGCGTATAGATCTGTAAATATTAAATTTTAAAAATGTGCCAGATCTATAGAACTTACCCAGATTTCTTCACTTCACTTCAGCTAACTTGCACTAGGTCACAGATCTAATCATCTCTTCAAATAGATCATGCAAAAACATAATTATTTCAGGTCTAGAGATCCTGAACCATCATTGTATCCAAGGGTGCATCATATATTCAAATCTATCAATAAAACAGAGTTCATCCCATGCAGATATACTTCAGAGAGAAGTATTTAGTAACAGCCCTTCCACATGCACCCTTTGCACTATGATCTTCTTCTCCTTATATAGATTTAGCCTTTATCAATAACATGATTCAAAACCACACAACTGTTGATGGAATTATTTGGACGGAATCAAATAGACGACACAATGTTGAAAATTGTGGGCTAATACCATGGTAATGCCCCTTGGTATCACAATTTTAGAGCGCAAAAGGCATACGCGACTTGGATTGTGCTTATCCGTGTGGATACATGAATTCTCTTCATAAAAACTGTGTATATACTAATTATGAATGTATACGCGGGTTTCCTTCATAAAAGTAGCGTATACATTGCCTCCATACATGGGCTGCCTTCATCAAACCTTCGTATACATTGAGAAATATTTCCTGTTTCATTTTTCTGGCACTTATTGGAATTCCTTTCTCTGTCACATCTGAACTAACCTATAGAAACATCATTTTTAACAAATAGGTTTCTATCAAAAGGAAACTCATCAAGTAGGTTTCCATCAAGTACAACTTCATCAAGTAGGTTGCCATCAAGGACAACATATTTCATCATATTTCCGACATGGTGTATCTTCTATTCTTCAAAATTTCATTCCTTAGTTTTATTTCCTTGAAGGTATCAAAAACTATTTTTTCCTTTTCTCAAGTAGCAACACTGGATGTGGATATCTGAAGAGTTTGCTACTGATTTGGCATAGTATTTGAAGTAGTATGGGAAGAGATGGGCTGACCACCTACTGGAGAAGATCCTGAAGTGTTTGTGATGTTGATAATTGTCTCCTGATTTGCTTCTTTTCCTTGATCAATATCCATATGGATCCTAACTCTTTTCTTGTATTTCATTTTAAATTCTTTATTGGAATTATCAGTCACTAACGGTGACTGATCTTCCCTCTACCTCTTCCCTGTTGCTTCTTTATTATCCTCTTTTTCATGTTTTTGTTGTGGCACTAGGGTTTGTAATCCTGAATTTGATATTGCCTGATCCTCGGCCTCCTACAAAGTTCTCTCTGCCCATTCTTTCTGATTCATAAACTGTTATATTTCTGGCCTGTGAGTGTGAATGTAGAGTGTACACTTGTTTTCCACCTTGATTTTAGAAATGATCCCAAATGGATCATAAGACGATGTAAATTTGTGTGTGAATTTCTTCTCTTTCAATCTTTTATCATCTTCCTCTCCTGCTTCCCTTCTATTGCATATGAATGGTCCAATTTCAGACTTGATCCTGAACTGTTACTTCTTCTTTGCTAAAAAAAATTCGCCTCATCAGCATTTAGCATATGTATGATATATTCCAAGGAAAAAATCCTCATTGGGAGGAATTTTGGAAATTTTTAGGGAGGTAATTCACATCCATAAACCCTCAGCTCTGTGTAATTATGATATAAATACCAGTCTCATGTTTTAGCTTGATCTAAAAACTGCATAATCCTTTGGATATCTTCACTTATTCTAGGCCCAACTGTGTTGCTTAGAACACTCATGGTTGGATGTACAAATATCTCAATGAAATATTTGTAGTTGTACTCTTCTTGTTCCTTCATCAATAGAGTGGTCCAGAAAATGTCAGATTGTGGGTGTCCATCATCATCGATCTTCTTCATGGAAAATTGAAATCTTTCTTCCTAAAAATATAAAAACATGTAGAAAATTACAGAAGTATACTTAAACAGCTCCTCTGTATGAAACTTTACAAATTGGTCATGGATGTTGTCTGCTAAGAATTGACTGAAGTTAAACATGATAGAGGGCTTGGAATCCGTGGACAATATAGACAAAAACCCTATAATTGCCTCATCCTCCCACTGGTCAGAGTAATACCCAAGAAGATATGAAAGAATAGTGACTATATGTTGTGTTCTATTAGGAAATATAGATGAGGAATATGGAGGGTTTTTCTTGGTTAAAGCAGTATTTTCAGTCAAGAACAGTTCTAGATTTTTGGATCTCTTAGCAAAATCTACCATCTGGTATAGCTCTATGAGGGCTTCACGTGAAAAAGGTGTTGTATTTTTTGCTGAGGGTCCTTGCATCGTTTGGATAATCAATTGGTCATTGAATGTGAATAAGACTTCACCAATAGGGGCAATTATAGCTCTTTGATTAGGGACATAGCATGCATGGCACTTTTTGATGAACTCAGGGGCACTGTAGGTTTTAGGGAAAATGTAGTAAGGTAGATTGGTGTCCCATAATACAATGTCATCAACTTCATTAATTAATTTTTCCGCTAACCAGCATTAAACATCAAATAGTTCAAATTCACAGAGGGTCTCGTGAATTTTGAAGTCTCTTTCTATAAGGTTGATATGGTCTAGATCTATAGGAGGGTGAACCATGGGGTTAAAGGGTTCTTGACCTTTATTTTTGGGAGGCATGACTGGTACAAGTTGCAAAAACTGATTAGTTTACTAATTGTGTAGGTATATAGAATTCATAGGAGAAATTAGAGTGGGGAAGAAAATAAGACAGAGGAAATCATTGAGAGTTGCAATTTGCTAGTGTTCCTGGCTGTGCTTGTCCTGTGAAACAAAAAAAAAATTGCAGAAGCAAAAATAGGGGAGCACAGTAAATTTTTGAAATAGGCAGGAGGAGGTAATTTATAGTTTTCCCTAGGTTTTTGCTGTTCATGGTGTGGGTCCGTTGGTTAACAGTTAAATAATTTAATTACTTAATGGGTTGATTTGAGTGGGAGCGGAGGTGATCATCAGGAGCAATAGATGAATGAGGTGGAACAATGGGATAGGCAGAGATGTAACGATCAGGAGGGTGGTTTTGATTGATGGAGAAGACCACATTCGGAGGGGGTAGCGTGCGTTAAAAGGTTTCAGTAGGGGAGGGTGAGCTCGCTGTTACTCACCACGTAGCTGTGGGTCCAAGTACTAATACCACCTATTTCGGAAACCCCCCCCCCCCCCCCGAAAGTAAAGTCTGGATGCTGAGGGGGGGCCAAAAAGTGATTTTATCCATCATCTTAAAATATATATGTTAAGATGCTGGGAAATTTAGTGGGGTTTTAATCATGATGTGACGCAATGAATGGCGGGGTCGGGAATTTTGGAATAAAATATGCACGGGATATTATGAAAGGGTGAAAACCTAGGAAAATGGAAAATAATGCCCAAAAACCTTTAAATGGATTGAATCTCCAAACTTAGGATAAAATTATCATCCCTTTGCTTTTCCAGCATGTAAAATGTCAATGTAACTTAGGATAAAATTTCATGCATTTTTCCAAAGTCGTCCTTTCTCTTTCTACCTACCCTTTTCTTCTAAACTAACATTTTTAATCTTTTCTTTTGCAAGCTGCATTTAAACTATTTTTTCATAAAAATATATCCTACTCTACACTTATTTCACCTATTGATTCAGATTACATTGTTCAATCAATTTCATTTCTACATAGCTATTGATTTACCAAGATTAAACTGTTTGGTAAAAATTTATTCAATATACTATTCAACAGAAATTCAAACTTGTTCAATCATGCTTAAACTGCATCAATTGAACAAACCATCTTATCAATAGTGGCATTTTGACTTGCAACACTTTCAGTATTGTTCTTTTGTGGGGTTTTCTTTTCTTTCATTCTTTTCAAATTTTTTCTTTTGTCTTTTGTCTTTTTTATTTCTTTTTTCAAAATACCCTCTTTTATTTTTCGTTTTCATATTTTTTTGGAAACCATTTGAATATTGAAATTCATGTACAATATGAAATTGAAAATATAAAATACTCAATCACCTTGAGATCCCATAAATTATAGGACCCTAACACAACAATTGAAAGCAAGGATCTAGTAGTCAGTGGAGTCTGGAAGCTCTATTTTGATGGTGCTTACTCAAAGGATGGCAGTGGAGTGGGAGTTATTTTGATTTATCCAAAAGTTCATTTCATTCCCTTTTCTTATAAGTTATAATTTGACTCCACAAACAATATTACTAAAAATTAAGCTTCATTATTGTTTTAATAACTTCTAAACATATAGGAATATAGTGTATTTATTTTTTCGAAGATTCAGAATTAGTACTAAAATAGATTAAGAATCACTGTCAAGAAAGACATCCAAGATTAAAAACTTATAGAAATGAAGTCTCGGATTTGATAGAAAATTTCTTTGTTGCTTTCAATATTTATACCTATAGAAGGAAATAGACTTTCTGATTCTTTAGAAGTTGCAGTCAATACTTTTAAACCTCCTTTGAATCCCAAGCTACTATATGAAGTTGAGATTAGACATAGGCCATCTATTCCAGATAATATAAAGCATTGGCAGGTGTTTGAGGATGAGGAGCATATCAAGTATTTTATGGAGATGATTGGTGAGATTGAAAACTTGGAAATTGATCAAGAAGAAGAGAATAAAAAAGAGAAGACATATGGGTTTACTTTCAAAGATTCTATAGGAAATCAAAAAATATTACAGCTCAAGGATAATGTGATACCAAAAGTCTTAGTACCTTTCAAGAAGTTGTTTAATTCAAATGATGTTGATATTAGCCCAAAAAATATAGACTTAGAGGAGGATTTGGAAGATTGCAATATTGGAACACAACAGCAACCAAATATGGTGAGGTTGGCTAAGGATGTTCTAGAAAACTTCAAGCATAGGTATGTAAATATTTTTAAGAATTTTGTTGAGGTATTTTCCTATTCATATGAATATTTGAAAACACATGGCACTAGTATCATTCAGCATAAGGTTCCTTTAAAACTAGGGATGAAAGCATATAAGTAGAAATTGACACATATAAATCCCTTATTTTTTCCATCGATAGTGAAGGAAATCAAGAAGTTACTACAGGAAAAAATAATTGTTCCTGTGAGTTATTCTGATTGGGTGGCCAATCTCGTTGAGGTAAGGAATAAAAAAGGGGAAAATAGATTGTGCATTCATTTCCAAAATTTAAATAAAGCATCCTTGAAAGATAACTATCCACCCCTAAATTGGGTCACATATCACAGAAAGTAACAGGATTGCACAAGTTGTCAATGATTTATGGTTTTTCTGGTTACAACTAGATTTTAGTTGAGAAAGAGGATCAAAAGAAGACAAATTTTACAACTCCTTGGGGCACTTTTATGTATGCTAAGATGAATTTTTTACTAATGAATGTTGGTGCCACTTTTCAAAGGGCTATGGATATAGCCTTTATAGGAGAAAAAGATAGATTTGTGGTAATTTACTTGGATGATATTAAATTTTTCTCCAGATCAGATGAGGAGCATCTGGAGCATTTACAACAGAATTTTGAAAAGTGCAGAAGGTATGGCCTATCTCTAGATCCAAAAAAAAAAAAAAATATTTAAAAGAAGGAAAGTTGTTAGGCCACCTTGTGTCAAAGGAAGGAGTTAAAATAGATCCAAAAAGAGTGGAATAAATTAAAAACATACCTCTTCCAAGAAGCAAAAAGGAGATTCAAATTTTTCTAAGAAAGATAAATTTCCCTAGAAGATTTGTCCAAAAATATGCAGAGATTGTTAAAGAGTTAACTGATATGTTAAGAGAAGGTGTGGAGGTTAGATGGAAAGAAAATTCCAGGGATTATTTCTCAAGGGTCAAGGAGGCCCTTCAAGAAGCTCCTGTGCTAGTGAGCCCTGGTTATAAAAATCCTTTTTCATATTTTCTCATTTGCTTCTTCTTCTACTATTGCAACAATGCTTTTTGCAGACAAATGAAGAGAAAAAGGAAGAAATTGTGGCATTATTTAGCTAAGTGTTAAGGGATGAAAAATTAAAATATAATATCTTGTAAAAGCAAGAATATGTTCCTTTCAAAGCAGTGAAAGCCTTCGGGGTTTATATTATTCGATCTCAAATTATCACTTATTTTCCAAATGATGTTGTAAAAGATGTATTGACTCAGAGTGATGTTGAAGGAAAAAGAGGCAAATGGATAGCAAGGATTCAAGAATATTACATGGATACAAAACCAACTAAGTTGGTGAAAGGAAAAGTTTTGGCAAATATCTTAACAGAAACAAATTTTCAAGCTATGGGAATAAATTTGTTGGCTGAATTTGAGGAGAATAAAGCCACAACAAAAAAAGGAAAAGATACAGAGCTTGAAAACAAAATTCAATATAAATACCTATGTCTTGAGTGGTATAAATATATTTTACTTTATTTATGTTTCCTTTCATGTCCTTCTTCTCTAGATAGATCAAAGTATAAGGCTTTGAGAGTCAAAGCTCAAAAATATGTGATAGTAAATGGGAAGCTATATTGGAAATATTTGGTTGGTGTCCTTTTACTTTTTCTGAAAGAAGGAGAAACATTGAAATATTAAATGAATATAAAGGATTTCTTTGTGGTGGTCACTATGGATGGAAGGTAACAACTCACAAAATTTTAAAAGATGGATTTTTCTGGCCTTTCATGTTTTCGGATGTTTATATATTGGTAAGGAGTTGTCAAAAATATCAAATCGTTGCTGAGAAGAAAATACTAGAACCATTGCCTCTCATTCCTATGTTTGTGGAGGAACCTTTTAGGAAATGGGGATTGAATTTTGTAGGAGAAATCAATCCACTATCTAGTGGGCAGTATCAGTGTATTTTGACAGGTACAAATTATTTTACCAAATGGGTGGAAGTTGTCCCAACAAGAAGAGAAAATGATTTAGTGGTGATCAAATTCTTGGAGGAAAATATCTTCAGCAGGTTTGGCTGTCCTAAAAGGTTGGTAATAGACAATGCTCAAGTTTTTAAATCTGCAGGGTTGATTTATTTTTGTCAAAAGTATAATGTCATTTTGTCTCACTCTACAACCTACCACACTCAGGGGAATGGGTTAGTTGTTAGAAAATTATATATTATAAAGAAATACAACACATAAAATATGCGGAAAACACAAACACACAAAACACATATAACCAGACAGACAATGATATACGTGGTTCACCCAGTTTGGGCTACGTCCACCCGGAACAACCAGTCTTTCATTTCTATTATCCAGAAAAATGAAGAGACAAAACCTACAGCAAATCTGTTGTAATATCCTATGTTCTCTCTCACAGTCTCCCTATCTATTTCTCACTCTAAGAACACACATACAATACACAACCACAATACAATGCAAAATGAGGGTTTGCCTTCTAGGGAAAAAAACCCAAAATTAAGCATAACTTCTACCATTAGATCATTCACCTAATGAACGGCACAGGTTGATTAGAAATTACAATACTTTTACAAGGCAATTTTACATATGTTTTTAGCTTTAGGGACGCTGCCCCCGAAATCTCCCGCTAGAGGGGGGCTCCATAAAGTCGCAGCTTCCCCCACTGGACCCCCCAGGCAGCATTTAATTATGGGCGTTGTTTCCGCCCCATTTAGAATAGGGGTCCAACTTTGTGATACAAAATAAAGAAGATAATCAGGCTCCACACCCAACAATCTCCCACTTGGAGACTGATTGTGGCAACTCCACCACTGCTTCATTTGCTGGACAATGACTCCAGTTTGTACGTGTCTATTTCTCATCTTCATCATCATACTTGAAGACCAATTGAAACTGAGCATAATCTCAGTTTCTCCCTGGTTACAACTTTTGTTAGCATATCTTCAGGATTTTAGCTAGTGTGTATCTTTTCCAACTTCAACTTTCCATCTTCCAACATTTACCGTATGAAATGGTACTTGAGCTGTATGTGTTTAGTCCTAGAATGAAATGTTGATTTATTTTCAAGATGAATGGAACTTTGGCTATCACTGTTGTTGAGGAGGTAAATCCCCTCTGCGGACAGAGGCGATCCCTACTAGCCCAGCAGGGGTCTAGCAACAAACAAACAATGCTATGACGCAAGCTCCTAGTTACGAAATGAAAGACTTGGGATAAGAGCCTACCTGGATTCCAACGCTAGATCTGAAGAAGAAGATGTCCCCGTCCTTCAGCCCTGGCAGATCACAATCCTTCCACGATCTCCGTGGATGAACACCTGCACACAGAAGAAACGAACATATACATGCATAGGAACCAGCATACGTAACTAAACATCGGTCAGAAAAGATATTACTCGCATTAACATGATAGAAAAAGGAGTGGAACCATAATCATAGTCATCTATTAAAGTGATAAACGAATAGAAGTTACAACCAAGTTCTGACGTCGCAGCTTCCTTCGAACGGGTCTCCTGTTGTCCACGTCTCGCAAAGCTCGCCAAGGAAAGGGAAACCTCTCCAGAGTCTCGTAACAATGGTCTCCTCGCTTGAATGGGCCTTAAGGGAAAGAAAGGATTCTTTACAGCACAAAGGCACTTGGGAATAGGGAGATGCAAAGCTTCAGCACTTCAAGACTATCAGCCCTTCAGCCCTTCCAGCCCTTTCATCAATGGATGAAGGTTATATTTATAGAGGAGAGGATGAGGTTGGGATCCCTACAATAGTGGAAGGGAGGCCTTATCCTTTGGGAGGTTCCCCATAAGGTGGAAACAAGAGGCCAAAGGAGGAAGGCCGTGGTTATTCAGGCGAAACCACTCCTGATGACTCATCCACTAAGTTGTTGTAATCGAAACTTCGCCTCTTTTTTTAAAAAACTTTCCATAAACAGAGTGGCGCGGGTACAACACTGGGACAGAGCGCCAATTGGCGCGGGCTCAGTGTTAATTTTCCCCCATTGGCGCGAGTACATAACGGGATACCAGCGCCAATGCAAAAACATGTGTTTTTAGGGGTCTCTGTTTCGTGAAATGATAAATGTGAGAAATGTTGTCCTCATGGAAAGGATGCAATGAAGGTATTTTCAAGGCCGACATTGCTCACAGTCACGCATAATGGGTCCCTCCATTGGCTCCATTGTGCGGGACGGGGAATGGTAGGGACGGTGACAAATTACCGTGTAACAGATGCCCCCTAAAGCATGAGGCCCGAGAGAGAGAGGGGTGAAATGCTTTACGAGAACATGTCCAACTGAAGGCCCGCCGTCGGAAAACCTGCGCAGAAAGATACAACTGATATCTCAAGTACATGATATATATATATGGTATGGACGCAGCCATCCGAAACAGAATATGCTATAATCCGGATCCAGGGTATGGGCGCAGCCATCCAACTAAGATCGAACAAATAGACTCAGGTATGGTCGCAGCCATCCAATCAGTGAGTCATGTACATAACGATAATAATCCACAATCGCAGCCTGGATTACAACAGACACAATCCAGGGTCTTGCGCTCCATCTCGACCCAAACAAAGTACAAGTTCAAGCATGCGAATATGTGAGATGAAGTCGAACATGCAAGAACATCGTCTGATTACCAACCAATGATGAAAGTTGTTAACAGACGCGAGAGAAACCACCACACACGATGGTCCCTGGTGCGTACTGGCTGTGCACACCTACTTGCCGTGTGAATAGATGTGAGCTGACGTCGAACACCCGTAGAATCATCCGATCGGAGGCCAATGATGAAAACCTCACGTCGAATGCGACGAACCCGCCATTAAGGCATGCAGGCTCCAAGGTACCATCAGGAGTCTCTAGACCAACTTCCTGGATAATGAGTTGAAGTCGACAGGAAGTGACCTTGATCGAAGGTGGGCCATAATGATTCCCACATCATCGACACGAGACAGAGGAACATAATGTTTTGTTGTGAATCAAGACCATATGAGAAACAGAGGAAGGTTGATATTTGCAGAGGCCAACTTCTCTTGAACATATGAACGGCACGACAATGGACTTGGCAGTATTTGACATCAACAGATCAAAGGTCATGGCGACGAGGCAGTGAACAGATGAGAGGTCAAAAGAGATTACCCAAACCCATGGAAGCAATGTGAAACAACGAGATGAGATGTCCCCAACCCGACACGAATGCAGACAAGTGCCATGTTCAAGAGCGACATACTGCCGACGACAACGACGATGGTTCCATTTTTCCCACCATTTCGGTGAGTACCTCTTTATTTTTACACAAGCTTGAAGAGGATACCATATGCTTGTCATATAAATCCGCCCTTCGGGCGAATCCATCCTGGTGCATTTAACGAGTCCCAGGAAGGAGAAACTCGGAGAACGTCATTTCGACTATATCTGATGTCATCAGGGTTTAACGAGTCTGACAAAGGAAGAACTCGGCGTCTTTTCATGTTTAGAGAGTTTGAAAAGACAGCTGAAAAGAAAACTCCACAAGTCCCTTTTCGTAAATAGTTCCCCAGATCCGAAAAGGTAGAAAACAATATCCGGGAAAACCTCCTAGTCGCGATAGGCTAGGGTATTCCTTTTCGTAATCAATCCATCCCAGCCCGAAAAAGGGTTAAACTTATACTGGGTGGATGTCGATTCGTGTCCATTTTAACGAGATCGAAACGACAAGTGGGCTCCTTATAATCTTTTCATATTTAGAGTCGAAAAGAGTCGAAAGATGACACTCCTCGGAGGAACGAGTGGTTCTAAAGGGTAGCAACTCTGTTTCTAATGATGGAACTACTCCTAAAACAATACAAAATAAAGGTCGAGAGGTCAAGCACAAGACCACTCATGTTAAGCGGTTCCTCAGAATGGGTAAAACAACAACCAAGTGAAGGCATATGATCGCCAAGGAGGAAGCAGACAATGGAGTGAGAAAACCAAGGCTCATCTGGTAAAAATAGGCTGATAAAATGACCATCACAAGAGGTAAAAAGGGCAAGGTTTCATTTTTACACAAGCTTGAAACAAAGATAAACTATGCTTGGAACCGGTTTCATTTTTACACAAGCTTGAAACGGACATAAACTATGCTTGAAACGATAAGCATGCCCTCAAAGATGGTGACTAATCTAGAGGTACATGCTCCCCAAGCTTCCACCATATGAAAAGCAAGATGGAGTGAAGGTTCAAATTACAAGATCAAAAGAAAAGACTCGACTGGGATTTTACGAGATCTTATCAAAGACTCGAATTGAACGGGAACGTGTTTCATTGTTTTAACGAGGTTGACACATTAAAAGAACTATCCTCCAACATCCTTGTTTCATTTTTTAAGGAGCTTGACACAAGCAGAACGAACTATGCTCCGACAACCTTGTTTCATTTTTTAAGGAGCTTGACACAAGCAGAACGAACTATGCTCCGAGATCCTGGTTTCATTTTTTAAAGAGCTTGACCCAGGGAGGAAACTGTGCTCTAACCGACTTACATCAAAATGAACAAGAAGGCGGCGCTTCCAAGAGTTCCACTCCTGATGGAAGGGAAACATCCTGGAAGTCAGGACCCAATGCCCCCAGCACATTATGCACTACGGCATCATCATTGAGCACAGGCACGGGGTAAGTAGCCACATAGTTGACCTGCGGTGGAGCAGATACAACGGGTGGATAAAAACTAGGAGGGGGTGATGGTGGACCAGATGCTACATTGGGACCAAAGAACGACATCTGATCAATGGTCACAATCCGTCCTTCATGTGGAAAACAGGCCACACGAAAAAGGGAGGAGACAAGTGCTCCCATGGCATAGGTGTAATCGCGCCCCAGGAGCAGATGAAAATCCAAGGGGCCTGGAACGACCATCACATACATATGGACGGTTTTCCCTCCCAAAGTAATTGGTAACCTTGGAAGGATCCCCAACGGTTGACTGGTCCTTCTATTGAATGACAACAGATTCTGCGTAACAGGCGCAAGCGGTGGTGAACCGAAAGCTTGCCAGGTAGTTGAAGACAGAATACTAACAGACGCACCTTCGTCTATAATGGTGTTGGGTACAACCAGACCAAGAGCCTGTACTGTGATCTCGAAAGGCACATAAGACGGAAGGCGAAATCCTGCAAATCGATTCCAATCAAAGGAAGCGACCAAACCACTCGGAGGGGCTACCATCGAAATGCGAAGGTCTTCCCCTGATGTTACTGGCGTAAGCCTCCTCCATGACCTCCATCTCGAAGGCTGGGAGGAATATCCTTCCCGAGCTTCCATCATGGGGAGGCGAGGAGGGCTTCTTAAAGCACAGAGTCAGAGAATCTTTCTCCAAGTCTCGATGAATCCGAAAAACCAAGGACATGAGGTGAGATCCACTTCGACGTAAAGACCTGGTGCACCGTGGACGGGGCCAGTTCAACCGATCCCACGACCAATGGTTGGTCAGGGATGGATTCGTGAATTTGAATTTCTGGGGGAGTGGGATCGACCAAGGATAAATCTTGACCAATCATGGGATCAGCTGGTAGAGGACTCAAAGAAAGCCGATTATAACTAGGTGGAAGGCGTGGTGTAGAACCGACTAGGTTGTCCAAGACTCGCTTGGCTTCATCCATATAAGGACAAAGGTGAATGGCATGGTGCCCTTCACACAATTTACAGGGATTGGTGATCTTACCCTGCTTCTTAGAGTTCTTATCAACAGCAGCTGAAGACGTGTCCCCAACTTGACTCCCGGAAGCCAAAGGCAACGGTGGGCGGCCGTTGGACCATACTTCGAGCACCTTGGGAATGCCAGGGCAGTCTCGAAGCAAATGGTCTCCCGCGCACAACATGCATGGGAACTTGACTTTCCGCGGAGGGTCGGAGGGCCTATCAAGATGAGATTCCTCATGGACAGTAGCTGTACATTTAGCCTCTCGCTTATCAGACTTCTTCTTCTTTGTCTTCTTCTTCTTCTTCTTAGCCACCTGGTTACTTGAATCCAGACTTTCACCAGGCGAAGTAGAAGAGGAGGACGCAGAAACAGGCGAAGAAGGGGAGAGGTCCACCTTGGAATCAATATGAGGTTGTTCAGGTGGAGGAACTGATTGAACAGTAGTGGAGACATTCGGGACAACAGAGGTTGAGAACAACCAAACAGGCAACCCAACAGTTAACCCAAGAAGGGACAACGTCGCCATGTAAGGAGCACCAACATTTCCAAAAGGAGGAAAATGACCAGGATTCCCTTCTGAGGGGATTCCTTGGTTGGTGAACTCTGGAAAAGTTGCCATCAAACTCAAAACCACACACGGGCTGAAAACGAGTTAAGACACACGATCAAACGGTCAACAAGCAATGTCTAAATAGGTGTGAAATCGTGGGCGATTAATTTTACCACATTGGAAAGTAAGAAATTCTACCGTTTCATGTTTTAAGAGTCGAGAAACGATAAAAAGATGACTCTATCTCTTTCATAGTTGACACAAGCGTGAAAGGACAAGCGCTTGACGGTCTTTTCAAGTTTAGGGAGTCAGAAAAGACCAAATGACTGCTCAGGAAAAACTAGGCACAAAGGGTGTACCAAATATCCGTGAACTGCAATATACACTTTGGTTTCAAAAATGAAACAGAAATCGACCAAGGACTTTCCGTACGTGCAGGTAGTCTCCCCGAATGCTGTGTTCGGTGTATCACGGGTATAGGGCGGCAGACTCGGCTTCCCGTGGATAAAGGATTAAAAACCTATAGGGGTCTCCCTTTATATACGCGACGGTACGGGGAGCGCAAGTCCGTACTAGCGCTGTCTAAAGCCAATAGGCGAACGACAGCTGCCAGGTTTAACGACGCCGGAACACGTCTCTAGCCTAGACCTTCTAAATATGTTGCGTTAAGTTCCAATGTTGCCTTAGGTTAATTGAATGAATTTTACAGTTGATCTTCAATTAAGTTTCAATTTCCAGGCCCTATCGTATGTAGTGTCTCCTAAATGCAAGTTATATGCCACGGTGCAACATTTCGTTCGATGAAAACTAGTTAAATGAGAGTTGAGAGCTTTTATGCAAACGAAATGAACGGAATACAAACAAGAATGTCTCTAATGCAACTAATGCAATTGCACACTTTTCATTCAAACACTAATCACTAGTAATACGGAAAAGATGACAATTTGCACTAATTAAAAAAAAACAAAAGAGACTATATATTTTTTTGATTTTCAATGTTTAATGGCTAATGTGCACTGAAAACAAAAGGAACAATTGGAGAAATGATAACTAAGAGAGCGAAGCAAACAACATTCACTCAACCAAGCAAGCAACCAAATCTCTAAATCGACCCAAAGTCTCTCAAATCGAAGAAAGACTCGAAAACACCCAATGGACCGTGTGATCTGGGTCCAAAGCAAGGGCAAACGAATTCTGAATGAAAGAATGAACAATCGCTCAAAAGACGCAACAAAACACTCAAAGACTGCTAAGAGGGCGTGGAGAATTAATCAACAAGTCGACAGGACAATCAAGACACCAAAACTCCCAAGGAGGGCTCGATTCACTATGCCACTAGATGCCCTAGGGCTCAAATCGTGAAACCGATAGACAGAGGCAAACAACCAAAGGATAGCGGTGAATTCCGGTCAAACAAGACTCCAATACACTCAAACAATCAGGAAATCAAGAAGAAAAGTACTGGTC
This sequence comes from Pinus albicaulis, assembly GCA_034641835.2. Lineage (NCBI taxonomy): Eukaryota > Viridiplantae > Streptophyta > Pinopsida > Pinales > Pinaceae > Pinus > Pinus albicaulis. The sequence goes on from CM076575.1 coordinate 696,275,102, forward strand.
AAGCTCAGAAAGCCAAAAATTGAAGAAACTCAAAAAAGTCACAGGGGTGGTGCGACTGTGGCCTTGAAACTAGCGCCAGAGGCCGAGTGGCGCGAGACAGACAAATGCAACACGCGCCAAGTGGCGCGACTGTCGGGTTAAAACCCGCGCCAGTCGAGTTCTTCAGTAAAAATTAAAAATCAAGCTATTCTAAAAGTAGACCAATACAAGCTAAGAAAACCAAGAGGCTAAAATAATGAAAGAATCCAACCCAGAAGGTTCATCAAGCAAGGAGAAACAATCAAAGTGAACCAATCATAAACGGGACAAGGAAAACCGGACGATCCCCAGTGGAGTCGCCAATTTGTTGATTGATTCTCCACGCCCTCTTAGCAGTCTTTGAGTGTTTTGTTGCGTCTTTTGAGTGATTGTTCATTCTTTCATTCAGAATTCGTTTGCCCTTGCTTTGGACCCAGATCACACGGTCCATTGGGTGTTTTCGAGTCTTTCTTCGATTTGAGAGACTTTGGGTCGATTTAGAGATTTGGTTGCTTGCTTGGTTGAGTGAATGTTGTTTGCTTCGCTCTCTTAGTTATCATTTCTCCAATTGTTCCTTTTGTTTTCAGTGCACATTAGCCATTTGTCTGTCTCGCGCCACTCGGCCTCTGGCGCTAGTTTCAAGGCCACAGTCGTGCCACCCCTGTGACTTTTTTGAGTTTCTTCAATTTTTGGCTTTCTGAGCTTGACCAGTACTTTTCTTCTTGATTTCCTGATTGTTTAATGGCTAATGTGCACTGAAAACAAAAGGAACAATTGGAGAAATGATAACTAAGAGAGCGAAGCAAACAACATTCACTCAACCAAGCTGCGACGTCAGAACTTGGTTGTAACTTCTATTCGTTTATCACTTTAATAGATGACTATGATTATGGTTCCACTCCTTTTGCAATCATGTTAATGTGAGTAATATCTTTTCTGACCGATGTTTAGTTACGTATGCTGGTTCCTATGCATGTATCTGTTTGTTTCTTCTGCGTGCAGGTGTTCATCCACGGAGATCGTGGAAGGATTGTGATCTGCCAGGGCTGAAGGACGGGGGCATCTTCTTCTTCAGATCTAGCGTTGGAATCCAGGTAGGCTCTTATCCCAAGTCTTTCATACACTCAAACAATCAGGAAATCAAGAAGAAAAGTTTGTACGTGTCTATTTCTCATCTTCATCATCATACTTGAAGACCAATTGAAACTGAGCATAATCTCAGTTTCTCCCTGGTTACAACTTTTGTTAGCATATCTTCAGGATTTTAGCTAGTGTGTATCTTTTCCAACTTCAACTTTCCATCTTCCAACATTTACCGTATGAAATGGTACTTGAGCTGTATGTGTTTAGTCCTAGAATGAAATGTTGATTTATTTTCAAGATGAATGGAACTTTGGCTATCACTGTTGTTGAGGAGGTAAATCCCCTCTGCGGACAGAGGCGATCCCTACTAGCCCAGCAGGGGTCTAGCAACAAACAAACAATGCTATGACGCAAGCTCCTAGTTACGAATGGAAGACTTGGGATAAGAGCCTACCTGAATTCCAACGCTAGATCTGAAGAAGAAGATGTCCCCGTCCTTCAGCCCTGGCAGATCACAATCCTTCCACGATCTTCGTGGATGAACACCTGCACACAGAAGAAACGAACAGATACATGCATAGGAACCGGCATACGTAACTAAACATCGGTCAGAAAAGATATTACTCGCATTAACATGATTGCAAAAGGAGTGGAACCATAATCATAGTCATCTATTAAAGTGATAAACGAATAGAAGTTACAACCGAGTTCTGACGTCGCAGCCTCCTTCGAACGGGTCCCAGGTTGTCCACGTCTCGCAAAGCTCGCCAAGGAAAGGGAAACCTCTCCAGAGTCTCGTAACAATGGTCTCCTTGCTTAATGGGCCTTAAGGGAAAGAAGGGATTCTTTACAGCACAAAGGCACTTGGGAATAGGGAGATGCAAAGCTTCAGCACTTCAAGACTTTCAGCCCTTCAGCCCCTTCATCAATGGATGAAGGCTATATTTATAGAGGAGAGGATGAGGTTGGGATCCCTACAATAGTGGAAGGGAGGCCTTATCCTTTGGGAGGTTCCCCATAAGGTGGAAACAAGAGGCCAAAGGAGGAAGGCCGTGGTTATTCCGGCGAAACCACTCCTGATGACTCATCCACGAAGTTGTTGTAATCGAAACTTCGCCTCTTTTTTTAAAAAACTTTCCATAAACAGAGTGGCGCGGGTACAACACTGGGACAGAGCGCCAATTGGCGCGGGCTCAGTGTTCATTTTCCCCCATTGGCGCGAGTACATAACGGGATACCAGCGCCAATGCAAAAACATGTGTTTTTAGGGGTCTGTTCAGGAAATGATAAACAGGAGAAATGTTGTCCTCATGGAAAGGGATGCAATGAAGGTATTTTCAAGGCTTGACATTGCTCACAAGTCACATAATGGGTCCTCCATTGTGCGGGACGGGGAATGGTAGGGACGGTGACAAATTACTGTGTAACAGATGCCCCCTAAAGCATGAGGCCCGAGAGAGAGAGAGGGGTGAAATGCTTTACGAGAACATGTTCAACTGAAGGCCCGCCGTCGGAAAACCTGTGCAGAAAGATACAACTGATATCTCAAGTACATGATATATATATATGGTATGGACGCAGCCATCCGAAACAGAATATGCTATAATCCGGATCCAGGGTATGGGCGCAGCCATCCAACTAAGATCGAACAAATAGACTCAGGTATGGTCACAGCCATCCAATCAGTGAGTCATGTACATAACGATAATAATCCACAATCGCAGCCTGGATTACAACAGACACAATCCAGGGTCTTGCGCTCCATCTCGACCTAAACAAGTACAAGTTCGAGCATGTGAATATGTGAGCTGAAGTCGAACATGCAAGAACATCGTCCGATTACCAGCCAATGATGAAAGTTGTTAACAGACGCGAGAGAAACCACCAATAATGACGATGGTCCTCAAGGTACTACAGGCACAATCTACGGCGTGTGAATAGATGAGCTGACGTCGAACACCCGCAGAATCATCCGATCGGAGGCCAATAATGAAAACCTCTCGTCGAATGCGACGAACCTGCCATTAAGGCATGCAGGCTCCAAGGTACCATCAGGAGTCTCTAGACCAACTTCCTGGATAATGAGTTGAAGTCGACAGGAAGTGACCTCGATCGAAGGTGGGCCATAATGATTCCCACATCATCGACACGAGACAGAGGAACATAATGTTTTGTTGTGAATCAGGACCATATGAGAAACAGAGGAAGGTTGATATTCGCAGAGGCCAACTTCTCTTGAACATATAAACGGCACGACAATGGACTTGGCAGTATTTGACATCAACGGATCAAAGGTCATGGCGACGAGGCAGTGAACAGATGAGAGGTCAAAAGAGATAACCCAAACCCATGGAAGCAAAGTGAAGCAGCGAGATGAGATGTCCCCAACCCGACACGAATGCAGACAAGTGCCATGTTCAAGAGCGACATACTGCCGACGACAACGACGATGGTTCCATTTTCCCCCACCATTTCTGGCGAGTACCCCAGTTATTTTTGATAACAAGCTTGAAGGGGATAGCATATGCTTGTGATATAAGTCCGCCCTTCGGGCGAATCCATCCTAGTGCATTTAACGAGTCCTAGGAAGGAGAAACTCGGAGAGCGTCATTTCGACGAAATCCAATGTCATCAGGGTTTAACGAGTCTGACAAAGGAAGAACTCGGCGTCTTTTCATGTTTAGAGAGTTTGAAAAGACAGCGGAAAAGAAAAATCCACAAGTCCCTTTTCGTAAATAGTTCCCCAGATCCGAAAAGGTAGAAAACAATATCCGGGAAAACCTCCTAGTCGCGATAGGCTAGGGTATTCCTTTTTCGTAATCGATCCAGCCCAGCCCGAAAAAGGGTTAAACTTATACTGGATGAATGTCGATTCGTGTCCATTTTAACGAGATCGAAACGACAAGGGCCTCGGCGATCTTTTCATATTTAGAGAGTCAGAAAAGAGCTGAAAGATGACTCCTCCTGGAGGAACGAGTGGTATAAAGGGTAGCAACTGGTTTCGGTAATGGTGGAACTACTCTGAACAAATAAAGGTCGAGAGGCTGGCTAACAAGACCACTCATAGCAGCGGTTCCTCGGGAACGGGTAAAACAACCAAGTGAAGGCATATGATCGGCCAAGCAGATAGTGACAATGGAGTGAGAAAACCAAGGCTCATCTGGTAAAAACAGGCTGATAAAATGACCATCACAAAAGGTAAAATAAGAATGGTTTCATTTTTACACAAGCTTGAAACAAAGATAAACTATGCTTGAAACCGGTTTCATTTTTACACAAGCTTGAAACGGAAACAAACTATGCTTGAAAAAGTAAGCATGCCCCCGGCATGGTGACTCAATTCGAGGTACATGCCCCCAAGCTTCAATCCATATGAAAAGCAGATGGAGTGAAGGTTCAAATTACAAGATCAAAAGAAAAGACTCGACTGGGATTTTACGAGATCTTATCAAAGACTCGAATTGAACGGGAACGTGTTTCATTGTTTTAACGAGGTTGACACATTAAAAGAACTATCCTCCAACATCCTTGTTTCATTTTTTAAGGAGCTTGACACAAGCAGAACGAACTATGCTCCGACAACCTTGTTTCATTTTTTAAGGAGCTTGACACAAGCAGAACGAACTATGCTCCGAGATCCTGGTTTCATTTTTTAAAGAGCTTGACCCAGGGAGGAAACTGTGCTCTAACCGACTTACATCAAAATGAACAAGAAGGCGGCGCTTCCAAGAGTTCCACTCCTGATGGAAGGGAAACATCCTGGAAGTCAGGACCCAATGCTCCCAGCACATTATGCACTACGGCATCATCACTGAGCACAGGCACGGGGTAAGTAGCCACATAGTTGACCTGCGGTGGAGCAGATACAACGGGTGGATAAAAACCAGGAGGGGGTGATGGCGGACCAGATGCTACATTAGGACCAAAGAATGACAGCTGATCAATGGTCACAATCCGTCCTTCATGTGGAAAACAGGCCACACGAAAAAGGGAGGAGACAAGCGCTCCCATGGCATAGGTGTAATCGCGCCCCAGGAGCAGATGAAAATCCAAGGGGCCTAGAACGACCATCACATCCATATGGAAGGTCTTTCCTCCCAAAGTAATTGGTAACCTTGGAAGGATCTGGCAAGAGGGACACGGTGAAAGGCTGAAACGTCGAGAACTTGGTTGTAACTTCTATTCGTTTATCACTTTAATAGATGACTATGATTATGGTTCCACTCCTTTTGCAATCATGTTAATGCGAGTAATATCTTTTCTGACCGATATTTAGTTACGTATGCGGGTTCCTATGCATGTATCTGTTCGTCTCTTCTGTGTGCAGGTGTTCGTCCACGGAGATCGTGGAAGGATTGTGATCTGCCAGGGCTGAAGGACGGGGGCATCTTCTTCTTCAGATCTAGCGTTGGAATCCAGGTAGGCTCTTATCCCAAGTCTTTCATACACTCAAACAATCAGGAAATCAAGAAGAAAAGTACTGGTCAAGCTCAGAAAGCCAAAAATTGAAGAAACTCAAAAAAGTCACGGGGGTGGCGCGACTGTGGCCTTGAAACTAGCGCCAGAGGCCGAGTGGCGCGAGACAGACAAATGCAACACGCGCCAAGTGGCGCGACTGTCAGGTAAAAACCCGCGCCAGTCGAGTTCTTCAATAAAAATTAAAAAACAAGCTAATCTGAAAAGAGACCAACACAAGCTAAGCAAACCAAGAGGCTAAAATAATGAAAGAATCCAACCCAAAAGGTTCATCAAGCAAGGAGAAACAATCAAAGCGAACCAATCATAAACGGGACAAGGAAAACCGGACGATCCCCAGCGGAGTCGCCAATTTGTTGAGGAGGTAAATCCCCTCTGCGGACAGAGGCGATCCCTACTAGCCCAGCAGGGGTCTAGCAATAAACAAACAATGCTATGACGCAAGCTCCTAGTTACGAAATGAAAGACTTGGGATAAGAGCCTACCTGGATTCCAACGCTAGATCTGAAGAAGAAGATGCCCCCGTCCTTCAGCCCTGGCAGATCACAATCCTTCCACGATCTCCATGGACGAACACCTGCACACAGAAGAGACGAACAGATACATGCATAGGAACCAGCATACGTAACTAAATATCGGTCAGAAAAGATATTACTCGCATTAACATGATTGCAAAAGAAGTGGAACCATAATCATAGTCATCTATTAAAGTGATAAACGAATAGAAGTTACAACCAGATCACGACGTCGTGACTTCCTTCGAACGGGTCTGGGTTGTCCACGTCTGTAAGCTGTAAGGAAAACCCTTCAGAGACTGCATTAACAGCCAGTCTCACCGTCGCGTAGACGCAAGGAAAGAAGGGATTCTTTGCAACACCAAAGGCACTTGGGAATAGGGAGATGCCAAAGCTTCGACACTTCAAAGAGAATCGACCCTTGACCTTCTCATCAATGGATGAAGGCTATATTTATACAGGAGAGGATGAGGTTGGGATCCCTACAATAGTGGAAGGGAGGCCTTATCCTTTGGGAGGTTCCCCATATGGTGGAAACAAGAGGCCAAAGGAGGAAGGCCGTGGTTATTCAGGCGAAACCACTCCTGATGACTCATCCACGAAGTTGTTGTAATCGAAACTTCGCCTCTTTTTAAAAAAACTTTCCATAAACAGAGTGGCGCGGGTACAACACTGGGACAGAGCGCCAATTGGCGCGGGCTCAGTGTTAATTTTCCCCCATTGGCGCGAGTACATAACGGGATACCAGCGCCAATGCAAAAACATGTGTTTTTAGGGGTCTGTTCAGGAAATGATAAACAGGAGAAATGTTGTCCTCATGGAAAGGGATGCAATGAAGGTATTTTCAAGGCCTGACATTGCTCACAGGTCACATAATGGGTCCTCCATTGTGCGGGACGGGGAATGGTAGGGACGGTGACAAATTACTGTGTAACAACTGTATAACGTGCCCATATCATGATTCTTACGCAATTCATCCATAAAACTTTGCAACCAAATCATTTCTTTACTAGCCTCTGTAGCAGCAACATACTCTGCTTTCGTTGTTGAAATTGCAACAACACTATGAATTTTTGAAACCCAACTGACAGTTGTTCCACCTATAATAAATACATACCCTGTATTTCTCCTCCTGTTATCTCTTTCACCTGCCATATCTACATCAACATATCCCTATAGAGCAATGTTTGAACCACCAAAGCATAATGCTTGATTTGTGGTACCTCTCAAATATCTGAGAATCCATTTCACTGCCATCTAATGTTCTTTTCCTGGATTTTTCATGTACCTTATTACAACTCCAACTGCATATGCAATATCAGGCCTTGTGCAAACCATTGCATACATTAAGCTTCCAACTGCTAATGCATATGGAACTTTAGACATATAATCCATTTCTTCTTGGGTCTTGGGGCACATCTCCTTACTAAGTTTTAAATGGCTAGCAAAAGGTGTACTAACTGGTTTTGAATTCTACATTTTAAATCTTTTCAACACCTTTTGTATGTACGCATTCTGGGACAATGTTAATTTTCGATTTTTCCTATCTCTAGTTATTCTCATACCAAGGATTTTTTTTGCAGCTCCCAAATCATTCATTGCAAATGAATTTTCCAATTTCTTTTGAGCACATTTATTTCCTGCATGTTAGACCTTGCAAAAAGCATGTCATCTACATACAATAACAATATATTATAGCTTCCATCATTTTTCTTTTTCAGATAAACACAATGATCAGAGTGACATCTAGTATAAAAATTTTCATACATAAAGCTATCAAATTTTAGATACCACTACCTTGGAGCCTGTTTTAAGCCATACAAGCTCTTCTTTAACATGCACACTAATTTTTCTTTCCCTTTGACCTCATATCTTTCTGGTTGCTGCATATAGATCTCTTCCTCCAAATCTCCATGGAGAAATGATGTCTTTACATCTAACTATTCAAGATGCAAATCTTCCGCTTCTACAAGACTTAAAATAGTTTTGATTGAAGTCATCTTAACAACAGGAGAAAATATTTCATCAAAATAAATACCTTTCTTCTGTGCAAACCCCTTCACCACATTTCTAGCTTTGTACCTTTATTTTCCTCCATCTTCTTCCTTCAGCCTCTAAACCCATTTATTCTGCAATATTGTTTTACCTATAGGCAACCTAAATAAGTCCTAATTCGGGTTATGTATTAAGGAGTCCATATCTTCTTTCATGGCTAGCTCCCATTTCTTCCTGGTTTCAACCTGCATTGCTTCTTCATAACATTCAGGTTCACCAGAATCAGTGAACAATAAATAATATATTGAAGGAGAGTATCATTCGGGGGGCCTACTTATCCTAGTAGATCTTCTAACACCACTTTTAGGTGTTTGAGGTGCATGTTGCTATTGTGGTGGTTGTTGTTGTTGTGCCTGTTGATTATTATTATTTTCATGCACCTTTACTTTTTCTGTGATCTCATCAAGAACTGTGTATTCTTTGTTTTCTTTTTCCTATTTCTTTTCCTAAAACTGATTCTTATACAAGACCTTTTCATTGAATATTACATCTTTTTTCCTAATGATTTTGTGATTTTCATGATCATATAAGAGATCACCAAAATCATTAACACCATATCCAATAAAGGTACATTTATTTGATTTTTCCTCACACTTTGTTCTATTTTATTTATTAATATGGACAAAGGCCTCACAACCAAAACGCTTTAAAAAAGAGTAGTTTACCTTTTTACCTGTCCATTCTTCCTCTGGAATACCACCATCCAAGGAACTTAGACCCTCCTTTTATTAGATAAACAACAGTATCTACTGCATCTACCTAAAACTGTAAAGGCAATCTTGCATGCAATCTCATGCACCGTGCACGCTCCATGATTGTTTTGTTCATCGTTTCTGACACACCATTTTCTTGTGGTGTTCTTGGAACTGTCTTCTCTCTGCGAATTCCATGCTCTGAACAATACCTATCAAACTCTTTGTTGTAATATTCACCTCCATTGTCTGATTTGAGACACTTCAACTTCTTTCCTATCTCAATCTCAACCAAAGCTTTCCATTTCTTGAAAGTATCAAATACATCAGATTTATTCTGAATACAATAAATCCAAGTTTTTCTAGTTGCATCATCAATACAAGTAACATAATAACGAGAGCCAGCGAGAGATGATACCTGAGTAGGTCCCCATACATCTGTATGCACAAGCTCTAATTTTTTTCACTTCTTTTTTTTCCCAACTCTGAGAAATATGACTCTCTTCTGTTTTCCATGAATGAAATTCTCATAAAAATCCAAATCAATATTCCTCAAACCCAGCAACAAATTTCTTGAGTGAAGAATCTTCATCCCCTTCTCACTCATGTGCCCAAGCCTATGATGCCATAATGCTGCATTTTCTCCTTTGGAAGTTAAATCATTAACAGAGTTAGAAATACCATTTCATACTTACAATGTACCAACCTTTTTGCCTTTTGCTATTACCAGGGCTCCTTTGGTGACCTTCCAAGTTTTATCTTTGAAAGTTGTCAGAGAACCTTCACCTCCTAACTGCCCTGTTGAAATCAGATTTTTCTTCAGATTAGAACATGCCTTACCTCCTTTAATATCCATTTGTTTCCATTCTCCTATTTTACAAGAACCTTACCCATTCCAAAAAATTTACATGGTTTATCATCACCAAACGGACTTGTCCAAAATCTCCTTGAAAATAGTCGTGAAAATATTTCTTATCTGGTGTGGCATGGAATGAGGCCCCTAAATCTACCACACAGAAATCAGTAACATTTTCTAAATAAAGAATCAAAGCTACTTGTAGCACATCACCTGTCACATTTGCTTCATGATGTTTTCTTGTTGCGCGTCTCCTTCTTTTCCCTTCCAAGATCTATAGTCTTTCTTCAGGTGTCCTTTCTTTCCGCATTTCCAGCACACTATCCCTGATCTGAAATTGGATCTGCCTTTCCTTGATTTACTGCAATATCCTGAGCTATTTCCTCTTTCCATTTTTCTTCCCCTAGACTCTGCACTCAAAGCATTACCCGATGTCTCACTGAATCTTTTCCATTGCATTTCCTCGTTAAGGATAGCACCAACAACATCATCAAACTTTAAAGTACTAGATCCAGAGATAGAGTTAATAATGGCCATAACTAAACCATTCCAAATTTCTGGCAATGAGCACAGAAATAATAAGCCGTAACTTCATCATCAAAGTTTACCCCTACAGAACTTAACTGACTGGTAACCATATTAAAATCATTTAAATGGTATGTAATAGATCCACCTTTCGACATCTTCATATTAAATAAATGTTTCATAAGAAATACCTTGTTTGAGACCGAGGGTTTTTCATATAGTTTCGCCAATGCCTTAATCAAAGCCTCTGTTGTTGTTTCCTTCAAAATATTGAAGGCTATCGACACTGGGAGGCACATTCGTACTATACCTAGTGCCTTTCTATCGACAATTTTCCATTCTGCATCTGTCATAGTCGTCGGTTTCTTTGTTTTTCCGCTCAATGGTAGGTACAAATATTTCTGATACAGATAATCTTCTATCTGCATATTCCACAACGGGAATTTTTGGCTGTTAAATTTCTCAACCATAAACTTACCATCTTCCGGCATCATTGCTCCCACTCGAACCAGGAACACTTCTTTCTTGTGAGTTTATCAGCCAAATAGAACTTCGACTCTAATACCAGTTGTTAGAAAATTATATATTACATAGAAATGCAACACATAAAATCTGCGGAAAACACAAACACACAAAACACATATAACCAAAGAGACACATATATACATGGTTCACCCAATTTGGGCTACGTCCACCCCGAACAACTAGTCCTTCCTTTCTATTATCCAGCAAAATGAAGAGACCCAACCTACAACAAATCCATTGTAATATCCTTTGTTCTCTCTCACAGTCTCCCTATCTATTTCTTACTCTGAGAATACACATACAATACACAACCACAATACAATACTAAACGAGGGGTTTCCTTCTAGGAAAAAAAACCCTAAATTAAACATAAATTCTATCGTTAGATCATCCGCCTAATCAATGACACAGATTGACTAGAAATTACAATACTTTTACAAGGCAATTTTACATCTATTTTTAGCTTCAGGGGCGCTGCCTTCGAAAACCGCCGCCAGCGGGGGACTCCATAAAGTCGCAACCGCCCCCCCTGGACCCCCCAGGTAGCATTTAATTACGGGCGGCGTTGGCGCCCTGTTTAGAATAGGGGTCCAACACTGTGATACAAAACAAAGAAGATAATTAGGCTCCACACCCAACATTAGCAGAGTATTCTAATAAAACTTTGGTCAATATTGTCAAGAAAATCATTGTAGAGAATCAAAGAAACTAGGATAGTAAAGTGAATTTTGCCTTATCGAAAAGTAGAGCAATTGTTATAAAATCAACTGTGAGGTCACCTTTTGAGCTAGTATATGGAATAGTTGCCTTATTTCCCAGCCATTTGGTGAAACTTTTTGCAGCATTTGTCCAAGATGTTCAAGAAGAACCAAGTCCTCTAATCAAAATAATGAACCATTTGATAAAGCTTAATGAAAATAGAGAAAAAAACATGGATAATTTGATTGGTTATCTAGAGAAAATGAAATCAATTTTTGACAGAAAAACCAATGACATTATTTCTCAGCCTAGAGATCTAGTTATTAGATGGGATTCAAGAAGAGAATACAAAGGTAAACATGGAAATTTTGATCCTTTGTGGTTCAGTCCCTTCAAGATAGCAGAAGCAAGAGAAAACAACACTTTTATTCTATAAAATCTTGTTGGAGAGAATATACAACTGTCAGTGAATGGGAAGTGCCTCAAACATTATTACTTCTAGTATTAACTTGCAATTATTTTCATCGTTGTATATTCTGGTGTGGCCATTGTAGATATGAAATAGTGTTATCCATTTTCATGTTTTAAGTTATAGTTTGACTCCATGCTCAAGGTGAAGGCACTAATATTTGGTTCTTAGTGTTTTTCTTTTTTAAACACATTATCCTTAGGTGGAGCCATATGTTGTAACTTGTTTTAAATTTCCTATGAATGTGTATAGATCATGTATTTAAAAAAAAAAACAAATATCAAAACAAAATAAAATAAAAGAAAAAGAGAAAATGAAACAGCGCTTGAAGTTTTGATTTAATTGAATAAATATGTTTAGTTATTTAATTATGAATTAAACACTAATAGTCATGTTTACTGCGCTTATCATGAGCTTAGTGCAGAAAAAAATGTTTTATGGTGGGTCTGTGTACCAAGCGAGCGGACGAGTTAAACATTGGTTATATTTAGCATCGGGGATGAGTTTGTGCGACGGGGCCCGCGAGATGGGACAAATGCAAAATCATAATCCCTCCCATGTTTAACTATGGCAGTGCCTCTGCAAAGACTTTCAGGCAGGCCTTTTGAGTCCTGATCAACGACCTAGATCAACTACGGAGGCACTCCTCTGAAAATGTCTCGTATGAGAAACATCCTCTGCAGTGATGTCAACAAGTAAGTAGAGTTACATCAGCAAGAGAGCCTGCCCCACTAGTTCTCTTGCCACGTCGTTTTCCCCTCTGCCACCTGTCACCTTTTTGTCACATCATTCATAAAATTTTCCCTGCAAAGTGAATTTAAAATTCCTATGGAAGAATTCAATTTCCTTTCTCCCTCTTGTTCTTTCATTTAACCTATAAAACCTCGTTTTTCACTCTTTCTCATTCACATTTCCATTCTTCTCTTGTTGTCGTGGTCTTTGAATGCTCCAGCTAGCAATCCTAGTCAACAGTATCTTCCAACACTAGGTATTTATACAATCACATATCTCTTCAATTTTCCAAAATGTCGAAGAAAAAAGTATTATGTAATATTCCTAAAGTTAGCATGCAGCTAATATGAATATTAAATTTTGTTTCTTGCACTTAATAGGTGAATAAATGGGGGAAAGAGACCCATACTTATCTTGTATTAGCGTAAAAGCCCTCTTGGTGTGAAAAGGGGATATCTTAGTGGCTGGATTTTTCACTTTCCATGTATGAACAGGAAAAGAATCATGTTGATTCAATCAAGTTGACCAAGTCAATAGTGCAGTATGGAGGAGCAGTCTTGATAGAGATACAATGCAGTTTTGGAGGGAAAGTGTTCACATGGTGTTGGAAACCCTAATAGGTGGGACCCAAGGTGAGGAGGCTCACAACCCTTATAAGGAGGAAGATAGAAGAAATTTGAGGTTGTCTTATGGATTATAGATTTTGGTCTTCTTAGACCCTTGAGCATTCTTCAGCTATTGAGTTGAGTATGCAATGTTGTTCAGCACAAGGCATTCCTGCTTAGGGATTCCTTCTCCTTCCTTGAGTGATCTCTTGGAGGAGCTCTGTTCTTCATTTTCCCACATCCAGGCTTGAGGCCAAGCATCCTCCTTCAGCCACAATGTTATTCATGTAGCAGGGGATGTTGTGTTCCAGGGTGTTGCAATGGGGGACTTACAAGACCAACTCCTGAGCTTATCTTTCAGAGGAGGGAGTTCCCCTTGCTTTGCAAGATCTGTACAGGAGATTCCAGAGCATATTTTACATCTTGGCATGTGTCCAAATCAGTTCCCATCTTCTATAGCACATTTATTTGCATAAACTACGTCCTTTTCCATAGTGCTGCAGTAGCAGGGTTTGAACCCTTGCTTGTGAGCTTATTCCTAGGAGGAAGGGCCAACCCTTCTCCCAGAAAGCTCTGTATTTCATTATTCTTCTGTCATTTGTATATTTCAGCTATATTTATACAATTCTACAGTATAACTATGTTTTTCAGATCCATATCTACAGATCTACACTTTTATGCATTGTACTTTCATGAAACCCTTACCAGATTAATCTTATTTTGTATAAAAAGGAAGGAATCTCCATTTTCTCCTCCATTGGATGATTGTAGTCTCCAGATCTATTATTTCTCACTAATTTTTGCATAAACCTTCATCAAAATAACTTTGTACTTGCTTCAGTCCTTTCTGCATGAGTTAGGCTATGGGGTTTGGGATTATTTGAGTCATATTGACTTGGGGAGATCTGTTTATGTTGTCTAGAGTGATTTTTTTCAGCTCTAATTATGGATGTAAGTTGTATATGGTATATTCTAAGGGACATAAGTCCCATTTCTCCCATATATAGCATTATTTTTTGAAGACAGTTGTTTTATGCCCTATATTGTTGCATTTCCCCACTTTGGGAGGAGTGTATAGGCCATAATCTTACTGTTGTTCATTCATATTCTGGTGAGATGTTCTTTAAAATATAATGAGCTGATTTACATTTCCATGCTCATGATTTGCTAAAGCTCCAACTTTGGAATATCTTCAGATATTCTATTTGTTGTAGAAATTTCTCATTTGGGGATATTATAGTGGTATCAAAGTTGCCATATTAGCTCAGCCTGTGGATTGCAGATCCAATCTAGAATATAAGAAGAAGAGGAGATCAAAATGATGGAGAGGATGAGATTACTCTCATCAATTTTCAGATCTAAGAAGAGCCTCTCCAAGGAGGTTCACCAGATGAAAGAAGAAAGTTGTAGTGAGACCTCTAGAAGGTTTCAAGAAGAATAAGAAGATCCATGCACTTCCTATTCTCATAGAGGAAGTGAAGAGAAATAAGACCACTCAAAACATGATATCCTAAATGGATATTTGATAGAATACAAGTGCCAACCTAGAGCTTTCAAAGAGACTCTAGATCTTCCTCAGTTTATCCAACTGAAAGAAGAAAGGAGGCCATATAGAAATAGGATGGTGAAGGGCAATACGTTTTTATTTTCCACTTTTGATGGATCACCCATATGTACAGCAAAGGTTTGGGTGATGAAGTTAGAAGCATTTTTCCTACTACATCCACTAGTGGAAGAAGAGCTTGTGGATATCTCAGCGCTGCACTTGGAGGGTAAGGCAAGCTCTTGGTGGTTCAACCATGTGATTCATGCAAGGGTATCTAATTTTTCATATTTCACTCAAAAAGTGATCAGAATATTTGACAGTGAGAGATCAGAGAAGAAGGAGACCTCATCCCCACTTGAGGAGACCCTTATCAGCGTTGTCACATTCATGAGGGGGCAGCCATCCATTTCAGCACTTGGATCAGCCAACACATTGAGGAAAGGAACTCTTGCAGCCATACAAGATGTTCCCAAGACTCACCAAGGTATGCATAAATTTCCATTTCCTATCATTTCAGAAAATATTATGGGAAACCTTGGAAATTTTTCCTCACATGATCAAGGATCAAAAGACATTGCTGTGGTGGCGCAAAAAGCTTGCACTACACTGTGTGACCTTGGTTTAAACAAAGGGGGAATGAACATTCATTCCATTGCACCCCTATTGAGTTGCATGCAGCATGAGGAGTTAGGGTGTAAGATTTTGGATGGCATAAGGAATGTTGTGCCACTTTCTGGTGATGTTTTACCTTCATCACACTTGGATCCTATTGGATTCAAGGGGATCATTGATGAGAGGTCTTTTCTACAAGATCTCCAAGGGATTACATCTCAACTTCCCATGAGATGTGAGGAGAAATATCTGTTTTGGGAGTTGGTAGTCTTCATTTTGAAGATACCAAAGGGGAGAATGATTGGAGGCATCCACATTTGGATGAATGGAGATGGATGGAGAGCAAGAGGTTGGTGAACCACTTGCAGATTTATGACACCGGGCAGAAAGATGCAAAGCTGCGTTGGCTACTCTTGAGAGAGTTTGGCCATCTTGGATCATACCCTTTGTCAAGAGGTATGTGGTGGATGGAGGCATGGCATGGCACCCATATGATAGAACAGCAAAAAAAAAAATTGTATGGGTCATCATACAAGACAACCATCATGATCTTACTCTATGGCTTGTATGAGGGAGAGATGAGGGAGCAAAAAGAGTTGTTGTTGCTGTGGTTACACTTGGGAGAGTATGGGCAGAAATTTTCCCATACTTTTCATGATATTTCCAGAGAGAAGGAAGGCACATTCAAGGTGCAAGGAGGCTACCCTTCAACATTGGAAGATTATGAGAGGCTTCCATGTAGGAGGAAGATCTTCTCACATAGAAGCATGATGGTGGATGGCCTTGGCATATGGAATGTCAAAGGGAGGAGTCATGGAGCCTTATCACTAAGGCCAACAGCACTGTCACATGGGAGTATGTTCTTATTGATGGAGTGTTCCAAGGAGAGTGTGTATCCCTTCTTCTTGCAAATTCTTATGGGGAGATTCTCATGGGAGGATTCATTCATGGGCCTCACTTTCATCCTACTCACTATGTATGGTAGGAAATTCATTTATGTACTTGTTGATTACTCTATTGAGTATTTCTATCTTCTCTCCATATATGAACAGTGCATTGCTCCACAAGGGAGCAAGAGTATTTTTGGGTTTCACGGTCACTTTAGGGCCAATATTTATAATGCTAGTAGCCCATCTATACATGATTTGGGAAAGTGTATTGTTATGTTGATTATGTACAGCTGATATTCATTACTGCTTACTACCCCATGGTGGAGGAGAAAATATGCACAGCTTGTAACTCATTGAAAAACCACTTTCCACATGATATTTTCGAACAATAGTTGGGGAGACTGCGTATTATCCACTTGGAAAACCATTTGTACTATCCAAATTTGCACACAAACTTCAACATTTTTCTGATTTGGATGCCATATGGTGATGATGTGCCATTCATATTTTATGGAATGGATTGGGTTAGCATGGCTCATGACACTGGAGAGAGGATCCTTGGAGACTCAATCTTCTTCTTGCCATTTGAGGGCAACCATGTTGCAGCCCAAGAACAGCATACCCTCTACACTTATCATAAGTGGAGAGGTGGACAGCATGGGATAGGCCTTCTTGCCTATCATGGTCATCTATTTAGCCCACCTACACTTCATGAGCCAAAGGTGGAGGAGATTCATGAGTTTCCATGTTGGAGGGTTACTCATTTTATATGGATGATAGCTTGGGGGTGCTTTCACTTGGGAATGAGATTTTCCCATGCATTTCAAACTCCATGCCTTGAGAGGACCTCTAGATAGCACATAGTTGTCTTCTTGAGTATTTTACATTTGCAGGATGATAGACATTTGGATTATATACCAGATGCTAACTTGTATGCTTGGGAGAGACATTATGGAGTTTCATTGTTGAGACAACATCTTGTTCTTTGGGAGATCTCGTCATATGAGGATGCTACAGGAAGAGGGGAGGAGACTTTCTAGTTATATCCTTGCAGTTGCTTGAGGACAAGCAACCTTTGGGAGGGGAGGACTATAATATTCCTAAAATTAGCATGCAGCTAATGGGAATATTAAATTTTGTTTCTTGCACTTAGTAGGTGAATAAATGGGGGAAAGAGACCCATACTTATCTTGTATTAGCATAAAATCCCTCTTGGTGTGAAAATGGGATATCTTAGTGGCTGGATTTTGGACTTTCCATGTATGAACAGGAAAAGAATCATGTTGATTCAATCAAGTTGACCAAGTCAACAACTCAGTATGGAGGAGCAGTCTTGATAGAGCTAAAACGCAATTTTGGAGGGAAAGTGTTCACATGGTGTTGGAAACCCTAATAGGTGGGATCCAAGGTGAGGAGGCTCAAAAAACTTATAAGGAGGAAGATAGCAGATATTTGAGGTTAGCTTATGGATTATAGATTTTGGTCTGCTTAGACTCTTGAACATTCTTCAGCTGTTGAGTTGAGTATGCAGTGTTGTTCAGCACAACGCATTCCTGCTTAGGGATTCGTTCTCCTTCCTTGAGTGATCTCTTGGAGGAGCTTTGTTCTTCATTTCCCCACATCCAGGCTTGAGGCCAAGCATCCTCCTTCAGCCACAAAGTTATTCATATAGCAGGGGACGTTGTGTTGCAGGGTGTTGCAGTGGGAGACTTACAACACTAGCTCCTGAGCTTATCTTTCAAAGGAAGGAGCTCCCCTTGCTTTGCAAGATTTGTATAGGAGATTCCAGAGCATATTTTACATCTTGGCATGTGGAAAAATCATTTCCCATCTTCTATAGTGTATTTATTTGCAGAAATTGTGTCCTTTTCTAGATTTTTGCAGTAGGAGGGTTTGAACCCTTGCTTGTGAGCTTATTCCTAGGAGGAAGGGCCAACCCTTCTACCAGAAAGCTCTGTATTCCATTCTTCTTATGTAATTTGTATATTTAAGCTATATTTATACAGTGTTGCAGTATAACTGTGTTTTTCAGATCCAAATCTGCAGATATTCACTTTTATGCATTGTACTCTCATGAAACCCTTGCCGGGTTAATCTTATTTTGTATAAAAAGTAAGGAATCTCCATTTTCTCTGCCATTGGATGATTTTAGTCTCCATATCTATTATTTCTCACTAATTTATGTATAAACCCTCATCAAAATAATTTTTTACTTGCTTCAGTTCTTTATGCATGAATTAGGCTATGGGGTTTGGACTTATTTGAGTCATAGTGACTTGGGGAGATCTGTTTATGTTGGCTAGAGTGATTTGTTTCAGCTCTAATTATATATGTAAGTTTTATATGGTATATTATAAGGGATCCAAGTCCCATTTCTCCCATATATAGCGTTATTTTCTGAAGATAGCCGTTTTATGCCCTATATTACTGCATTTCCCCGCTTTGGGAGGAGTGTATAGGCCATAATATTGCTTTTTTTCATTCATTTTTTGGTGAGATGTTATTTAACATATAATGAGTTGATTTACATTTCCATGCTCATGATTTGTTGAAGCTCCAACTTTGGAATATATTCATATATTCTATTTGTTGTAGAAACTTCCCATTTTGGGATATTACATCTTAGTTGAGTCATATTCCCACATCCCACTCATGGATACCAAAAGATATGTTTTTTCACTATCTTCACTATAAAACACCTTGAAATTTACCACCATATCCCTCTCAACCAAGAAAATTCTCCAATTTATGCTGCTACAGATAGCTCTGGTGCTCTTTCAGCTTTTTGTTTATGAAGCTCATATATTCCTGGAATTTAATTATGATTTAATGTGATTCATGTACCCGCAGATGTTTTTTTTGATGAATAGGTTAGGAGAAAACATTTTACAAGTGTCATCCCTGCTAATTCATCAAGCATTGTGCTTTCCCTCTACAAATACATACACCTCCTTTTCTGAAGAAACCTTGTTAACTTATTTGATTATTTGTCAGGACCGGAGTATGCCCAAATTTTGTTCCACCTGATGAATGATGGAAAAAAAAATTCTTTGGAATCAAGTCAGTTCCCTTTAGATTTTTTTGCTAGATATGTTAGACCTGTCCTTCAAATTCTAGAGAAAATATTGGGAAAATAAAATGCTTCCGTTATCGATAAAGCCACTTTAGGTATGTTTAGTATGATGGTGAAACTTGAAGTTTTCCTATATATACCTAATTTTTGGGAGAGGGTAGTAAATGCTCAGTTTATGAACCTCTCACTCACTTGTTATTTTAGGTTCCCTTCTTTATTTACTTATCTTTTTCTCTATACTCATGTTAAAAATTTCATGCATTTTAGATTAAACATCATGGTTCCCCGTAAGAATAAACAATCAGTCGTTTTTTGGACTAATGTGGTCAGAAGGAATTCAAGGATTGAAGGCCTGATGGATTTTTCTTCCTCATTCCTTTCAGTAGCCTATTCAATTATTAATAGTTAACATGCACCATGTATATTTCCAAAAGCTCAAATTATTTTCTTCAATTGAGCATAGATATGAAAGTAGGAGTCTGGTATTCATTTGGGATCATGTTGAAATTAGATTGTATGGAGCTAATGTTGAACCTTATAGATTGCCCACATTTTTTCCTATGAGGTTGTTTGCTTTAGAATTTATAAGATAGAACCTAAATGTTTACCAAGTTCATTTTGTTCCAGCCAAGAAAGGGCATCTTTTTAAATTACCAAGAACTGTTGGACCCTTCATTGTAAACACTAGACAAGTAGTAGAGGAAGTACAAAAGTTACCTAAAGGGATGGATTTACTATTGGGAGATAAATGGGCCTATGATCCATTTCATTTGATTTCCAAGAAAAGAGTAGACAATGTCTATGCTCCTTTCTTGCATGAATCTAGACCAAAAGTTGAAAAAATGGCCAATGGAGGGAAGTTTGTTTCATCAAGAGGAATGGAGGTTGAAACACCTTTACAGAAGGAGAAGAATTTGAAGGGAGGTCATGAGGAGGTTGTAGATTTGGATGAAGATGCAGATGGAGCAGCTAATAGAAAAAAATTATCTAATGAAGGTAGTATAGCATCAGTTTCTGGTTTCCAATTATAGTCGGGGGAGATAATTTCCACACCATCTTCTCCCCTTCGAGATGAAGCTTCTCAAATTTTTTTCCCCGTGATAAAGCATGTGTTTTCACAAATTGAAGACAGAAAAAGAAAAATTAGAGAAAATATTGAATCCCATCTGGAGGCCCAATCTTCTTCAGATTATCAAAAAAGATTATTATCTACTATATATTTAGCAATAACCCAGATAAGGATTTCATTTTCTCATCCTTTTGCATTCTATTTTTCTTCTTCAACAGGTTTTAAGGCTATAAATTTGACAATTGATGCTAAGAAGGTCCCTTTTTCTGAAAAAATTAATCTCCACAGGCAGACTAGAGAATTAATTTATAATGACCTAAATAAAACTTTTTAAGTTGCTAGTAAAGTTGAAGATATGCTATAACAGGTAGAAAGACAATTAAATTTGGAAAAGGAAAATTCAATGGAATTAACTACTCAAAATGAAGAATTGAAAAAATTGGTTGTAAAATTTGGGGTGAACTGTGAAGATAGAACTATAGTCCATAAATTATTATAGGGTGTCAAAGTAGAGAATCAAGTGCTTAAGAAGAAACTGAATTTACCTTCTGTAGATCATCCAATGGCTACAGAAGTGGCAGAGGTTGTGAAAGAGAAATAGGTGCTTAATCACGAGTTGTTACCGAGGAATGGAAAAGTTTCTAACTTGAAAGAGAGGAATATTGTCTTGCAGCAGAAAATTGATTTACATGTTTGTACAATTCTGGTCACAACAGATTCAGAACACCTAGCCACAAAATTAACTCAGGTTATGACAGAGTTGAAGATGTTGAGAATGAGATGAAGAGTAATCATAGTGATTTTTAAAATTCCATGAAAATAATCAAAGCTACTGAGCATGAATTATTGATTTCAAAAGAGACTACAGAAAAATATAGAAAATACTGTTGGAATGCTTACGAGGAGATTAAATAATTTGTTAGTCATCAGTAATTTTTTCCTTCATAGATGACTAAATTATTTCCCTAGATTTCTAGAAATAAAGTTCATGAACATTGTGAGTTCTAGAAATCTCACTACCTTCATTATCCTTAAGATAATTTTTTCACTATTTCATCATCCCATCATGTCAATTCTCAGCTCACCCATCCCATAACCCATCATGGGCTCATGTCACTCAGTTTTTCTTTGTTGTGTCACCTTTGGCCTCAACCCTCTATTTTGTTTTGCCTAACTCCTCCATTGTCCATCTAGGGCTTTTAAGGGCATTTTTTCTTGGTTTCATGACCTCCATGGTTAAACATCAACAAGGCTTGTATATTTATGCTCTTAAACCTCCTCCTATCCTTAATATACCTTCATAAACACTACCCATCACTCCTATCCCTCGAATTCATCATTTTTCTACAAAACCTAGTCTATTGCCACAATTTGACACTTTTTAAGACTAGGCCTGTGTTTTTCCCTTTTGGACCCCTTACCCTCACTCATTCCTTGAAATTCCACTTTCCCCTACTCCCTAACATCTATCCCTATCCCCCAAAATTTCCCCAATAATTTAGACAACCCTTAACCCCTTCATTCCCTCCCTCTACAAGGCAGTCCTAAATTCCCTACACCAAACCCTAATTTCCTCTTCCAACTAAGCTAGGGTTTGATATGAAAAGGATGCACAAGAGCAAAGGATTCATTTTATAGATCATTTCAGAAATCATAATTCCATACCAACTCATAAACATCATGCCTCCATCATTTTCCAAGAATTCATTCCAAGAGACAAGCCATGTGTCACGTCTAGGGCCATTGTTGCTTCAGATTGTGTTTCTGACCAAACAAAGATGAATTTGACAAAATTGAGAGAGGTTTTTGTCCAATATAGGCCCAAGAAGAAAAAAATCCTTCATTTTTTACATAGGTATCATTTTTTGGGAGCAATATCAAAAACACAAGTGTCCCAGGATAATTTTTGCACTAGTGGAGTGACCTTGGGAAAATACGTTTTTCTCATAGATGGAGTGTCCAAATGACTTGCATGATGAGTAGAAAGACAACTAGACTTGAATATATTTCCAATGAGCTATCATGAGATCAATGTGGAGTTAAGGAAGGCCTCAAAAAGTTTTTTGCACCAACACTCTGCATTTCTGCACCATCATTCAGCACTTTTTGACCAGTGTTGGGAAAATATGTTTTTGGATAGGTAAATTGACACCAAAGGTAAAACCAAAATAATTTTTTTAAAGTATACTCAACAATATTTCCAACGAGCTATCACGAAGCTCATTCCGACACATGGAAGGCCTCCAAATGCCCTCTGCAAAATGGCGCTACGCATAGATGGAGTGGCACTACGCACAGAGGAGATTTGGCCGAGGTTGCCAAAAACTGGCCAAAATTCTGTTTTTTTCTCCTCAAAGTTTGCCCCAAGTTCCTGAAAAATTTGGTATATTCTGCAAGAGATATATTAGCCATAAATGACTCTTCTTCAGAACTTTAAAAACTACCATGATCACTCCTCTCACATGCACATATCACAAAGGGAAGAGAGATGTGTTTGTTGCCTCAAAAAGGAAAAGGGTCATCTCTCCTCCATATATCAAGCACAAGGACAAAGGCAAAAAAAATATGGAAAGGGTTGAGCATCAAACAAATGTGAGGAGGAGTAAAAGGATCAAGAAGACTTCTCAAGAGCCTCAATTCATTGATCTAGACAGTGACAATGAGGACAAAGAGATGACCACTAAACTACTACACTTGGAAAAAGATGCACAGCTTAGGGAGTGGGAAAGAGAGTTTGAGATGGCACAACGTGTCATTCACTATTACAAAGAGGAGCATAATCATTTCAAGGAGGTAAAGAGAGGCCTTTCTCTACAAAAGAAAATGACCAAGCACTATGCAAAGAAAAACATGCTTTCTTGTGCCAAACTAAAGGAGGCCCTCATGGAGCTAGAAAACCTAAAAAGGGAAAAAGTGCATGACAGCCTTGGAGTTTTGGCTGAGGCTTCTCAACAAGTTTCCAAGACCTCTTGAGGGACCTCTCCACCAATTTTGGGACAATTTGAACAAAATTTTGTTTTTTTGAAATTTTGAGCCCTCTATGCGTAGCACCCCAGGTGCTACACACAACATTGGTGCATCCTCAGCTCACAAAATTTTCATTTTTCGATTCCTCACATCACCAGTAGTCTGCTCACCAAATTTCAGATCATTTGGAGCATTTTTGACCCCCCAAAAGGTCAAAAAACATCAAAATTTTGACCTTTCTGCCTCATTTTTAGACCAAGCGCTGTGCACAGAGTAGTGTTGGGAAAATTTGTTTTTGAATAGTTAAATTGAACAAAATAAGCACAAATCAAGAATTTCTAGAAATTAGACTCATCAGGCTTTCCAACGAGCCATCACGGAGCCAAATCCGGTATCGGGAAGGGGTCCAAAACTTAGCCACAAGAGACCCTATTTTCTGCTGAAGTGGCGCTACGCATAGAGGCTGTCTAGTGTGTTTTGGACCAAAAGTCAACAAAACACACTCATTTATTGAAAATATATATTTTTGAGTTTTTTGAGGCAAATTACTCTAGAATTAGGTGCAAATAGTTATTTTGGCATTTATTTCTTAGGATATTATGTGCCTTGGGCCTTGCATGGTCTCTTGGCCATAAATGACATTTATGGTTATATTTGACATTTTCCTACCAAATTTAGGGTCTTAGTCCTCCTTTGATCCATAAATAGAACATGAGGAACCTATGTATTTTGGTTGGCATTTGATGAGCTTGAAGAGTAATATACATGGTTTTATGAGCTTGGACAAGAAATTGGTTTTGTGAAGTGGATGAATGGCTTGTTTGGCTTGATGATGGAGAAATTTGTTTGCAAGATTCCATAGCTTGGTGAAAAGTGATGTCTTCTTAACTTGTTAATGTTTTCTTCTTCTCATTTTGTTTCATTCTTCTTGGTTGCTATAAATAAAAAAGTATAGGTTGAGACATGTTCTTTGAGGCACCTCAGTCCTCCTGTTTGTTATAGCTTTGATGTTTTCTTCTTTTGGCCATCTTAAGGAATTATTGATTGCTCCTTAGGTCCACCAAAACTTTTTTTTGTTTCATGTATGGTTAGTATGCTAGCTTACAAGTATTATTCATGGTATGCCCTACTTATTTGAAGTTTTCAAAACCTTATCTTGAAGCCTTTCTATGGAATATTGATTGCTAGGTTAAGTCAAAGAGGTATCGTTCGATCTTGCCCTTTTTCCATGCTTACCAACTTGTTTCAGAGTTCCCAATATCTTGATATATGTTGTTTAGGAGTTCCCTCTCTATAAATTGTGTTATTTGTGTTATCTCATATGTTTTCCCAAAATCTAAAGGTGAATTTCTAAAGTTAGAAGCTCTTCTGCTCTGTATGTTTCACTGGAATGTTTCTCTTGGATGTTTATCAGTTTAAAGTACTGTTCATTGAGCTTAATGGTTTTCCCTACCTCATGAGTTGTAATTTTTAAACTATATGTGTTTAAGACCTCTTAGAATTTCCCAAATTTGATGTTCACTACACCTCATACATCACCTTAAGGATCCATTAACCTTGCTAAATTTGCCCTGCAACACAGTCTGTTTCATCACTTCAACACCCTTGACTTTCATTTGACTCCATAGCCCAATGGCTTTGACAGAATCTCACTCCACCTATTCCACTTGACCATCTTACCCAAACAAAACAATCAACAAACCCTACACTTAACAACTAGCCTAAAATCAAAACCCTAAAGAAAAAAGAACACATCCTTTGCACCCAATAGAGAGATCCCTCTCTGAGTATAGGAAGGCTAGGTCCTAAGACTCCAAAGACTGGTTCCATATTACCCTGTCATTTGGTCTACCAATCTGCCAAATCACGGGACCCTAATAGAATTGAAAGAGAAGGTAAAAGGGAACATGTCCCTTATTCAAGCAAGGGAAATTTGATGGAATGACATTATTAATACAATTAAAAGAATTTGGGAATTTTCAATTGTTATTGAAGAAGAAAAAATCATTCTTAAATATTTAGAAAGTATAATCATGGCTAGTAAACAGAAATTGCAACAAAGGGATCAATTTTCTAAGGGAATGATTTATTTTATAAACTCTAAGTCTGCATACGAGTTAAAGGAATACGGAATTGAAGATAGGACTAAATATGTGATGGAAATAAACAAGCTGACAGTGAAAAATTCATACATGAAAATGGTAGAGAAAAAGGTGAATGAAGTCAAGGAATTTGTGATGAAGTTTAATGTTGTTTTTTATAAAAGAAACAGGTCAGGTTTACCATCATGTTTGGATTAGCATGATAATTTTCTACCTAGGGATACTTATGATACATTGCTGGTGGAGGCTAAAAGAAAAACTGCCTCCACACATGAAAATACCACAGTACTCAAAGGAGCTACTATTTTCAATTATCTGCATAAATATTTTCAGATTCTTTGGATGATGAAGACATGTTTCATTAAAAAAACTACATACAATAGGATCACCAATTTCAGGATGGCATATGTCAAGTTTATCAAGAGCCCAAATACAAACACATATTTGGAGGAAGTATAGGGAATGGATGTCACCCCATGCAGCTAACATAGACGCAGTAGCTGATACAACAGTACCTTCTACTGTTCCAGAGTCACAAGTAATTAAGAGACAACGTACTTTATTTCTACCATACTTTATTTCATGAAATATAGTTGGGACGTTTTGTTTTTATGTAATTTTTATTTTCAAATGTAATGATTGAATATGAGGACTGTTAGTCCCAAAGTAATTTAGGAGGTTGAAAGTTTTATAATTGTCCTTTTCAAAATTTTGTATAAGAAATACTTTTGAAGGATAAATGAGGGTTCAAGAATTTTGGACCTCATAGGAAATCACAATTTTGTACTTCCACTCTTCATGTGCATTTGAATAAAGTTTTCAAAGTGATTCCATAATTTGTTGGGTATGATAATTTTTATCTGTTACACATTTTTTAATGTTTTCTTCTTAGAAAAGAGTAATGAAGTTTTTGGGCTTTGATTTTATAGTTTTGCGAGTTTGAGATTCTATAAATTAAATTTAAAAATACTTAATGATGTGCTCATGTTTTGTAATTACAATTTCATGCTAATAATAATTTCCTGTAAAGTTGAAGATAAAATATTTTGTTTAAAGCAGTTTGTTATCTAAGAGTTTCCACCATCACTTCTTGCTTTTCTCTCTTTCATTTGTATTCAACATAAGAAGGCCACTTTGGAGGCATTGTTCACACATTGAATATTAAAGGGTTTTAATAAAGGTTCTGGGGTTTTATAAAATTATGGGACAACAAATTAATTCTTTACTAGTTTAAATAAATGTCTTCGGCACTTATATTTATTCACCCAAATATTGTGTACCAAGGTACAACAAGAAACATCATAGTGATGGACTATATCCCCCTCTGTGAATGTACTGTTAGCCCCCCTATGAATTTTTGACAAGAAATTAGGGGGCTAATGTGTTGTTGAGTCTTCAAGGAATGCTTTTCCCCTGAAAATACAGTCCCCTTGAAGCCTCTTTGTGCCCTTCATCCTTTGATGGTTTCCCCTCTGCTGATTCCCCTTTTAAAGCCCCTCTGCTGATAAAGAAATGCACAAAGATTCCATCCCCCCTTTATTTTTCCCCCATCTAGCCTCTTTTTATCCCTCATTTTTCTCCCTTTCTATTTCCCCATTTACCCTTCAAATTCCCCCAAAAATCCTCTTTAATTTCCACCCTTCCCCCTTTGATGGCCATTATCCCCCTCTATTTCTCTATCGTTCCCCTCCTTCACCTTTTAAAATCCATTAAAAGGGGCCAAAACCCACTTTCCGACCTTATTATAAGGCCTGGCCCCTTTCCCGCTGGCTCCTTTCCAACCACTTCCCCACGTGACCCATCCCCAGGACCAAGCGCTTAAGTCCCGGGGCCAATCGCAATCGGAGCATCGGCGGGGGTCTATTTCCTTTGTAAAACTCAAAAGCCCCGATGCGATTGATTTTCAACGTAAGTCCCGCGATGCGTTGTGTGCCATCGATCTATCATAGATCTGACGGCGGAGCGCTAATCGCATTGCCCCATTCAATCGCAATCGCAACTCTCCGCGTCCGACCTCCGATTGATCGCAAGCCTGTCTCCCGATCCTCCGATCACGTCTCCCACCGTTGATTTTTCGCGCACATCGACGGTCCGCGCTCAATCGCGCCCGCCCCTCCGATCACAATCGCAACACTCATCACGCCCCCCCCGATTGGGATCCTTCGATTAAATCTCCACCGTCCATCTCCCTTCTGATCCGACGGTCATCGCAACCCCCGATCCCCCGATCGCGCCAACCTTCCGATCTCATCCTGACCGTCCGTTCTTCCCGCAGATCAACGGTTCACGTTTAATCGCACCTTCCTCCCGAGCGCTGATCACAAGTCCTTTTCTCTGCCCTCCGATTGCATCTCAACCGTCAATCTGATCCCCAATCGGACGGTCAGCGCTTAATCACTGGTTCCCTTCCCTCCGTCTCCGATTAAATCCCCGCCGTCCGTTTGTTGCAGGATCCAACGGCTCAGCGATGATCGCATCATTTCCCTTCGCACCACATGTTTCTCCCTCCGATGGACTGTGAGCCATTGATCTAGACCCGAGATCAACGGCCAGTGCTCAATCGCTCTGTCCCTCCAATCGTTGATCGCAAGTCTTCCTGTCTCGCCTCCGATTACATCTCCACCGTTGATCTCCTCGCCAGATCGGACGGCCTGCATCCAATCGCAAATCTTTTCCTCCTCCGCCCGATTCAATCCTGTCCGTCCGTTCAATCCGTGATCCGACGGCTGTCGCTCAATCGCGTCCTCCCTCTCAATCGCAATCGGAACTTTTATGTTGTGCGCTCCGATCGCGATGCTGCGATTGCAACGTGACCGTTCGTCTCTCCCAGATCGGACGGTCCTTGTTCAATCGCCCTCCGCCTCCACTGGGTCCCACTCTTACGCTCGTTTTCCGTTGCATTTCATGTGTTTTGTCCATCCTGTGTATAGTCCCGATCACTCAATCTCCACCGTTGATCTTTGTCCCCAGACCTAAATCTAACGGTCTGCGCTGCACTCCACCATCAAACGTATCGTTCGTAAGTTTAACTCCTCCGTTTGCATCTCCACTGTTTTCATCATTCCGCCGCCTTTCCACCGCCTCCACTGCATTTCTCCGCCACCACTGCCAGGTCTTAACAGGTTTATTTTATGATGCGAAATAGCACAGAGAGGCCATTTCAGCCGGCCAGCGAAGCAGCAGAAGCAAGATCTGAGAAGGATTCGAGCCGTAATTGAAGATTAATGTTTTAATCATACAGTCAAAGGAGTAAGGCACTGCTTGAAGACCAATGAGCGCACTAGGAAGCCATTACTGCGCCACCTAACAGCAGAGCGCATTTTCCTCCAAAAGTACACCTTCCTGCAGCGCCTCCATGCTTCCTCGAGCCCATAAGCAATAAATTGCATTGACATAACTTCTCCGGGACCGCCGAGCAGCATTAAAGAAGCATGGAGGGCCATACAGACTTCCATCCAGTTCGTTCCTTTCAACAGGGCCGAACAGCAGAGCACAGAGCTCCAGGCGCCGAAAGAGCTCCAAAGGAACACCAGAGGTCAAAATCTGACCTGACAGAAATCTCCGGACCAGATCACATAGTACCTACAGCGCTGCAACAAGCCGTTAAGCAGCATGGGCATGGACACTCCGCCGATTCTGTCTTAATGACATTCGTTTATTGTATTTCCTACCGGGGCTTCTTCCTCTTCTCCTATAAAGATCCCTGAGCATGAATTGTAAAGGTTGTTGTTAGTTTTATTAGCGAACTGCAAGTATTCTGTCCCGAGCCAAGTTTCCTGTGTAACAGTTGTATGATAGGCTGAGAAATATGATGTATTCAGGCTGAATGTAAAAGCTTTGGGCAGTGATGTACCTGATTGGTGTAGTGTTTAACATGCTAAGCAATTTTCATTGGATCCTGATCTACAGCAGTTGGTGATGTTCTTCTTATCTCTGCGTTTATTT
Organism: Pinus albicaulis; assembly: GCA_034641835.2. Classification (NCBI taxonomy): domain Eukaryota; kingdom Viridiplantae; phylum Streptophyta; class Pinopsida; order Pinales; family Pinaceae; genus Pinus; species Pinus albicaulis. Next base: position 696,304,556 of record CM076575.1, read on the forward strand.
CCATTTCATTTCATGTTCTTCTGACTGACATCTGAATGCATGATATAAGATTTACCCTTGTTAGGTACCTTATATCCCAGCTCTCTCAGTCTTGAATGTTTTCTGCTCATATGTGTGTCTGAGTATTGTTTTTAATTGACTAAACCAGTGTAGTGGATGATTATTGCCTACTCTCTGATGTGAAAGTTCGTAAAATCAGTATTCAGATGTTTTTGTTAAGATTTAATCGAAAGAGGTTAGGAACATTGGGAGGTGTAAAGCCTGTCGCTGCCTCTTCATAACCTTCCCTTCCATATAAACCTTTTCAAGATCCCTTGTGTTGCCTAGGGTTTTGTCCAAGCAGGCCTGGAGTTAAATGACCTCTGGCCTGATCTATAGACAGAATCAGATGGTTTTCCATCTTTCATTCTCATCACTTAGTGTTCCATCCCACCAATCAGTCTTTAAGATCCAAATGCTTTAGATGACTAGCCCAACTGAAGCTTACATATTGAACATAAGTAAATCCTTTCTTGACTCCATTGCCCAATGGCCTTGATGTTCCCTGAGTTATCTATCTTTGTCTAGCTTCCTTCTTTACCCATCCTTCTATTATGATGAAACCTTCCTCCCTGATTCTCAACAACCAGACCCAAACAATCAAATAATCAATCTTGAGCCTATAACTAGCCTAAAACCATAATTTAGAACTTCAAAGACATATATCCTTTGATAATCATAGAGAGATCCCTCTCTGGACCTAGGAGGGCTAGATCCTAAGGTCCGAAAGTGGTTCTATGTTGTCTCATCTTTTGGTCTTTGTCAACCTGGCCAAAACATGGGAACCCCAACATAATGGCGACTCCACTGGGGACCTCTGAGTGCTTCTCATTTCAAACAACCTCAGAAACTTAGAGCCCTGGCTAGGTTGACGGTAAGTCACACCTTTGACGGTGAAGCACTGTGGTGGACAGTGTACCCTAGAATCATCCTAAACCCTCCACCTGGCGACTCCATTGTTCCTAAACGTTAACGACTCCACTGGTGATCAGTAGGCCTGCTGATTATCTTGGTTTCACATCAGACTCCACTGGCAGACCAGTCCCAAAGCATAATGAAGACTCCACAGGGAGACCAGTTCCCAAGACAACATTAACCACAGTAGAAATAACAAGTAGGGCTAAGCTGCCTGGCTTATAAACAGCACTCTGGCTCACATAACCATTCATACAAGAGCCTTCCCTGATCCAAGCCCACCTGAAACAGTTGATAATCCTGAGAAAATCCTTAAAAGGACACCTGTGAGTAGGAGATCAACTACTTCCAGCAACACTCATAGAGCCAATTCGGCACCAGAGGATCTTGCAGCTTTATCAGACCCTTTCTTCGACCTAGACCTTCAAAACAGATTACCTAGAACTAGGTCTTTCAGTGTCTCAGACCAGCTAGACACTAGGGACAGCGAAACCCCTCCTTCCACACCACCTGATCTCCACTTTCTCCAAAACTCGGGGCTTTCTCACCCTAGGTCTGCTCAACAGACTTCGGCTGGTCCTGCCATCCCTGTCATCCAACTACCAGCTGCTCAAGCCAACCCTATACCTCATCATAACCTCATCATGGCAGCCTGGTATGTACCTCTAGTTTTACCTCAGCCTTTACTGCCCTTACCAAATGATTATCAATCAAAAATCCCACACTTCCCTGCTAAAGAGCCTACAACAGCACAACAACATGTGGATAAAATGGAGGACTATTTTGATTATATGGAAATTGATGATGAAACAATCAAAATGAGAATTTTTGCACAGAGCCTGGGGGGAGAGGTTAAAAAGTGGTTTAAAAATCTACCTGCTGGTAGCATCAATGATCTGCCTGCTTTATACCAGAATTTCATTAATAAATGGGAAACTAGGGCAAACCCTCGTCAAATCCTAGCAGAATACATGTCCCTTAAGAGGAACACAGGAGAGAGTGTCCATGATTACACCACTAGATTCAACAGCATTTACAATGCTCTCCCTCCACACATGAAACCTCCACAAGGTATGGCCCTAGCAAAATATCATGATGGATTTGATGCTGACATGGCCTATGAGCTTAGAGATAAAGAGTACACCACTTTGGAAGACATGCAGAAAGGGGCAGTAAACATAGAAGCAAATTTGATTGAAAAAAGGGCCAAGCTGAGAGCTGAGAAGAGAGTAACATACAAAGATGACACTATAGCCCCCACTTCAGATCCTAATATTGACAGATTGTCTAAGAATCTGGATAAATTATGCCAAGTGGTCGAAAAGATGGCTATCACGCAGAACAGGAACCAAAATCAAAATCAAAATCAGAACTTTAGAAGAAACAACAACATTCCCAACAGACAGAAAGAGTCAGATCAGCAAGTCATTCCCCCTTTCCAAAACTTTTTGAATGAGGATGAGGGAATCATAGAAGAATCTGAAGGGAATGTGATAAACATGTTCGAAACGGAGGATTCAATCCTAAACTGTGATTCAGAAGAATACCAACCCTCAACCTCTTATGGGGAGGAGGAGTGGTTTGAATCTGAGGATTATAGGTTGGGATTCGAGAATGCCATATTACAGGTCAGAGAAAAATATGAGCTCAGGAGTAAAAAGAACCAAGACTCTTCCAAACCCAAAAATCCCGAAGTAACTATCAAAAAGAGGCCTGAGAAATCTTCTAAAGTCACTGCTGTAAACAATAAATCAACAACAGAGAGTTCTGAGGAAAACCAACAGAAAGACAACCAAAACAATGAAAAACAAAGTCAACTAACTAGCAGCACTAGCACTTCAGTTAGCGCTCCTGATAAAAATGTTTCCACACATGTACATAATGATAAAACACACACTGATTCAGCTACTAAGGTAGTTGCAAATAAAACAGATGTGAACATTCCCAAAAGTCAATCCACTTTCAGTTTAGAAAGTGAGATCGCAAAGATCAAAATCTCTGTACCATTATCTGAGCTGGCCACTCAGGATGTATACAAAGGCCAAATTTTGAAAGCCTTAAATCTGGGGGAAATAAATGACTCTGTAAATTTGAATGATGATCAACCCGCCCTCCTATTTGGTCCAAAAATCGAGGGGAAGTTTCAGGAGGGGGTAGTCCCACCTTTTTATATCAGTCTTAACATCCATGACAAGATCCTCCACAACGCAATGCATGATTCTGGAGCCTCACACAACTTGATGCCTAAGGTAGTCATGGAAAGGTTAGGCCTAGAAATCACCAGACCCTACAAAGACTTATATTCTTTTGACTCGAGTAGAGTAAAATGCCTAGGCCTCATCAAAGACTTATGTGTGAGCCTAACTCAGATTCCTGCGAAATGTATGGTCATGGATGTAGTGGTGGCAAACGTGCCACCCAAATATGGCATGTTACTATCTAGATCATGGGGAGCCAAGCTGCAAGGCACCATGCAGATGGATGGCTCATATGCCACTATCCCTATATTTGGCCAATCAAGAAGACTGTATAGAGAATCCCAAATGAAATTCCTGGTCAGCAGCCCCGAGAAACCTGAAAATTCACCATTATACTCTGTGCATACCGATCTTGACTCCTTTATTCTTTGTAATGATGAATCCTTGGAAGAGCCAGCGTCCCAAAATAGGCATTCAAACGAGAACACCGAGCCTACATACCTCCCAACTCAACCTAATAGCGAATCCAGCTATGAGGGAGGAAGTGAAGTGGAAGTAAACAAAGAACCCTTGTGGGAAATGAACTTTGACGGATCCTGCACTAGACAAAACGCCGGAGCAGGAGTGTGGTTACGTAACACCGAAAATGACCACGCGGAGAGCCACGCCGTCAATCTGCATTTCAAATGCACGAATAACATCGCAGAATATGAGGCTCTAATCTTGGGCTTAAATCTGCTGAAAAAGTTAGGAGCCCGAAAGATAGCCGTGAGAGGGGATTCATAGTTAGTAATCAAACAGGTGAATGGTGAGTATTCAGCAAAACATCCTAGACTAAGAGCATACAGGAATGACACTTTAGACTTGCTGCAAACATTTGTTGATTATGAATTAGTGTTCATTCCTAGGGGTCAAAACGCTATTGCAAACAGACTAGCCTGCCTGGCTAGTTCCTATCCTAAGGCCCCAGTTGACCAACAGATCATCATACAGACTAAATTCAGACCTGCAGTGCCGGAAAATGAAAAATACTGGCAGGTTTTTGAAGGAGACAAACAGGTTGAAGATTTCCTGACGGGCAGAAATGAGTTTGAATTTTCTGATTCAGACTCAAAATCTGATGACAGTTGCTCAAGTAAGGATTCCCCAGATGAACTAGAAACACCTTGTAGTATAGAAATAAACTCCTTTTCTGAAGAAACTGGGGATTCAACCATAAAACGTGAGAACGCAGATAGAGAGGAAATGGAGGTGCTGCAAGCCAAAGACAAGAACATACCAAGAGGCTTAGCACCCTTAGAGGACCTCTTCGATTTCGATGATGTTGCAAAGAAGCCCACAATAGAGCATGTAGAATCAGATATAGAAGAATGTAACGTAGGCACTAAAGACAAACCCAAAATGATAAAGCTGGCTAAGTCTATACCTGCAGACATGAAGAAAAGATACATTGACCTATTTAAGGAATTCATTGATGTGTTTGCATGGAGCTATGAAGACTTAAAGGCCTATGACACCAACATTATACAACATAAGATACCACTGAAGGAAAATCAGAAACCTTTCAGACAAAAACTCCGTAGAATTAATCCAAAACAATTGCCTGCAGTCGAAAAGGAAATTAAAAAGATGTATGATGCATGCATTATAGTCCCTGTGAGGTTTTCTGATTGGGTGTCAAACTTAGTAGCTGTAAGAAAGAAAACGGGGGAGATTAGACTTTGCATAGACTTCAGAAACCTTAACAGAGCTTCCTTGAAAGATAACTACCCTTTGCCTAGAATGGAGCATATCCTACAGAAGGTTGTGGGTTATAAAAGAATCTCCCTGCTTGACGGTTTTTCTGGATACAACCAAGTTCTGGTACTCCCAGAAGATCAACTCAAAACAGCCTTCACCACTCCATGGGGCACCTTCATGTATGTGAAAATGCCTTTTGGATTGATGAATGCTGGAGCGACCTTCCAGAGAGCGATGGATATTGCTTTCTCAGATGAGATTGGACACTTTATAGTTATCTACTTGGATGACTTAACTGTCTTTTCTAAAACAGAAGAAGAACACTTAAAACATCTGAGGAAAGTTTTTGAAAAATGTAGAAGGTATGGTCTATCCTTGAATCCTAAGAAGACTGTTTTTGGGCTGCAAGAGGGTAAGCTTCTAGGCCACATCATATCTAAGAAAGGGATTGGGATAGACCCCCAGAGAGTTGAGGGAATACTTCAAATTACACATCCGAGAAACATCAAGGAGCTACAGTCGTTCTTTGGGAAGATCAATTTCCTTAGAAGGTTTATCCCCAATCTGGCTGAACATCTTAAGAAAATGACTGAAATGCTAAAGAAAGACGCAGGAATCAGGTGGACTGTTGAAGCCAAAAAATCTTTCGAGTCAGTAAAACTTGCACTCACCCAAGCCCCTGTCCTTATCAGCCCTGACTTCTCAAAATATTTTCTGATCTTTTCATTTGCCTCCCCCCACACAATAGCTGCAGTTTTGCTGCAAAAAAATTCGGAAGGTAAGGAACAGCCTATAGATTTCTTCAGTAAAGCCTTAAGAGATGCACCCTTAAAGTACAACATTATGGAAAAGCAGGCCTATGCCCTGATTAAGGCCTTAAAAGACTTTAGGGTGTATATTCTGCATTCTCACACCATTGCCTATGTGCCAAACACAGTGGTCAAAGATATCTTGTCCCAAGACCCCGATGGGAAAAGGGGCAAATGGATTGCCACGATTTTAGAATATGACATTGAAATCAAACCCACTAAGCTGATCAAAGGTCAAGGCCTGGCCCAATTGATGGCTGAAACTAATCTACAGGCCCTTGATATCAACATGATGAATGCCCTGGATGAGCAGGAAGGATTGCCCTATCCAACTATTGAGGAGAAGTTTCAGAACTCTCCTTGGTATGCTGATATCCTGCACGTGCTCACACACCTCAATGCCCCCCCAAAACTGTCCAAAACAAAGGCCAGATTCATAAAACTCAAAGCTATAAATTACTGCATTATAAATGAGAGTCTATATTGGAAAAATCCAAATGGTCTTTTGCTTAAATGTTTGCCTGAAGCTGAAGCTGCGAAAATCAAACAAGAATTCCATACTGGGGAATGTGGAGGTCACCTGAGTTGGAAAACCACTGCAAATAAGATACTCAGGGCTGGTTACTACTGGCCTACACTCTTCAGCGATGTCCATAAGATGATTCTCACTTGCCACAAATGCCAAATTTTTGAAGGAAAAAGGAAGCTCCTTCCCCTCCCTCTACAACCTATCACCATAGAAGGCCCATTCATGCAATGGGGCTTAGACTTCATTGGAGAAATCCACCCCTCTTCTTCCGGGCAACACAAATGGATCTTGACTGCTACTGATTACTTCACTAAGTGGATCGAAGCCATACCTACTAGGAATGCCACTAACTCTGTCATCATTAGGTTCCTAGAAGACTTCATCTTATCTCGGTTTGGCTGCCCAAGGAAAATAATCACTGACAATGCTGCCGCTTTCGGATCCAAAAGAATGGTTGATTTTTGTCACAGGTACAGAATTGCACTGGGACATTCAACTGCCTATTACCCCTAGGGTAATGGCTTAGCTGAATCATCAAATAAAAGCCTGGTCACAATCATTAAGAAGCTGCTGGAAGAGAACAAAAGATCTTGGCACAAGAAGTTGATACACGCCTTGTGGGCAGACAGGCTCACTACAAAGAGGTCTATTGGCACATCACCCTTCCAGCTGGTTTATGGGACAGAAGCAGTTTTTCCTACTAGCCTTGGGATACCAGTGATAAGACTCGTTCAAGAAATCCAATCAGAAGAAGACAGCAGGATAAGAAGAATCAATGAAACAATCCATATTCAACAAACAAGAGAGCAGGTTTATGACAGAGCAGTCAGAGTGCAGGAAAACATGAAGAGACAGTTTGACAAAAGAACCAAAGTAGCAAATTTCAAAGTTGGGGACAAGGTCCTAAAATGGGATTCAAGAAGAGAGGATAAAGGCAAACATGGCAAATTCGACAGCTTGTGGCAAGGCCCGTTCATCATTCAAGCCACTGTGGGTCCTAATGCGTTTTTCTTGCAAGAAACTGATGGTACAGAGCTGTTTGGGGGTCCTGTCAATGGCAGGATGCTCAAACACTATCTCTGCTAATTCTCCGTTTCCATGTTCCATTTCCATTGTATATACCGTTGCAAATTTTCATTTTCAGCAAAAGTGAAGAAAATGTTCCAAAAAAAAAAGCAGGATGAAAAGGGAGGTTCAGACGTGCTCAAAACATGAACCTCTGAGGCAAAAGGATTGGCTCTAGCAAACTCAAAATCCGAGCCAAAAGGGAGCAAGAATGGCTGGTCCTAACAAGCTCAAAATCTGGATCAGCAGTAAAGGAGCATCCAGCTCTAAGATCAGAGCTGGAGCAAAGGATAGAAGTGACTCAAACATGCTCAAAACCTGAGTCACAAGAAAGAAAGAAGGATGTTTCACAGTTGTGGAATTCCATGCCTTCACAGTTTTGTTTTCTTCCAATTTCTGCCCAGCAAATCAGACTGTCTAATCCCGGCTTGGTTGTGTTTAAATTTCCTGTCTTAGAATGTAGGTGAAGAAACCTGTTGAACAGTTTAATCTCAACAGGTAGTAGTGTAGGTAGAGAGAGAAGATGAGGCCAACAGTCTAATCTGGCCTCATGGAGCAATAAGGGTAGAATTAGAATAGGTTTTTTTTTGTTCTGCAAATAAATGCAAAGGGTCTGCTAATTCAAATGCACCCATGGGGAAGATTGTTAGAACTCTAGTTTGGGTAGGTAGATTGGTTGGGAAAATGTTTCTGCTGATTTGGATGTCTTCATGGTTTGTGGCAGCAGATCAAAGAGAGATATGGATGGTTCAAGCAGTAGGCACCTGGCCTACACCAAGAGATCATCTTCTGGTTTCGTGGCTCCTTCAAAAAGAAGCCATCCCCATGTGGAGCCACTGTTAGCCCCCCTATGAATTTTTGACAAGCAATTAGGGGGCTAATGTGTTGTTGAGTCTTCAAGGAATGCTTTTCCCCTGAAAATACAGTCCCCTTGAAGCCTCTTTGTGCCCTTCATCCTTTGATGGTTTTCCCTCTGCTGATTCCCCTTTTAAAGCCCCTCTGCTGATAAAGAAATGCCCAAAGATTCCATCCCCCCTTTATTTTTCCCCCATCCAGCCTCTTTTTATCCCTCATTTTTCTCCCTTTCTATTTCCCCATTTACCCTTCAAATTCCCCCAAAAATCCCCTTTAATTTCCACCCTTCCCCCTTTGATGGCCATTATCCCCCTCTATTCCTCTATCGTTCCCCTCCTTCACCTTTTAAAATCCATTAAAAGGGGCCAAAACCCACTTTCCGACCTTATTATAAGGCCTGGCCCCTTTCCCGCTGGTCCCTTTCCAACCACTTCCCCACGTGACCCATCCCCAGGACCAAGCGCTTAAGTCCCGGGGCCAATCGCAATCGGAGCATAGGCGGGGGTCTATTTCCTTTGTAAAACTCAAAAGCCCCGATGCGATTGATTTTTAACGTAAGTCCCGCGATGCGTTGTGTGCCGTCGATCTATCATAGATCTGACGGCGGAGCGCTAATCGCATTGCCCCATTCAATCGCAATCGCAACTCTCCGCGTACGACCTCCGATTGATCGCAAGCCTGTCTCCCGATCCTCCGATCACGTCTCCCACCGTTGATCTTTCGCGCACATCGACGGTCCGCGCTCAATCGCGCCCGCCCCTCCGATCACAATCGCAACACTCATCACGCCCCCCCCGATTGGGATCCTCCGATTAAATCTCCACCGTCCATCTCCCTTCTGATCCGACGGTCATCGCAACCCCCGATCCCCCGATCGCGCCAACCTTCCGATCTCATCCTGACCGTCCGTTCTTCCCGCAGATCAACGGTTCACGTTTAATAGCACCTTCCTCCCGAGCGCTGATCGCAAGTCCTTTTCTCTGCCCTCCGATTGCATCTCAACCGTCAATCTGATCCCCGATCGGACGGTCAGCGCTTAATCACTGGTTCCCTTCCCTCCGCCTCCGATTAAATCCCCGCCGTCCGTTTGTTGCAGGATCCAACGGCTCAGCGCTGATCGCATCATTTCCCTTCGCACCACATGTTTCTCCCTCCGATGGACTGTGAGCCGTTGATCTAGACCCAAGATCAACGGCCAGCGCTCAATCGCTCTGTCCCTCCAATCGCTGATCGCAAGTCTTCCTGTCTCGCCTCCGATTACATCTCCACCGTTGATCTCCCCGCCAGATCGGACGGCCTGCATCCAATCGCAAATCTTTTCCTCCTCCACCCGATTCAATCCTGTCCGTCCGTTCAATCCATGATCCGACGGCTGTCGCTCAATCGCGTCCTCCCTCTCAATCGCAATCGGAACTTTTATGTTGTGCGCTCCGATCGCGATGCTGCGATTGCATCGTGACCGTTCGTCTCTCCCAGATCTGACGGTCCTTGTTCAATCGCCCTCCACCTCCACTGGGTCCCACTCTTACATCCGTTCCCATTGCATTTCATGTGTTTTGTGTGTTACGCCCATCTTATGCATTGTCCCGTTATTCAATCTCCACCGTTGATCTTTGTCCCCAGACCTAAATCTAACGGTCTGCGCTGCACTCCACCATCAAACGTATCGTTCGTAAGTTTAACTCCTCCGTCTGCATCTCCGCTGTTTTCATCATTCCGCCGCCTTTCCACCGCCTCCACTGCATTTCTCCGCCACCACTGCCAGGTCTTAACAGGTTTATTTTATGATGCGAAACAGCACAGAGAGGCCATTTCAGTCGGCCAGCGAAGCAGCAGAAGCAAGATCTGAGAAGGATTCGAGCCGTAATTGAAGATTAATGTTTTAATCATACAGTCAAAGGATTAAGGCACTGCTTGAAGACCAATGAGCGCACTAGGAAGCCATTACTGCGCTACCTAACAGCAGAGCGCATTTTCCTCCAAAAGTACACCTCTCGTTAGCCTATGACAAGCTCGAGCCCATAAGCAATAAATCGCATTGACAGAATCCCTCCTAGACCGCCGAGCAGCATTAAAGAAGCATGGAGGGCCATACAGACTTCCATCCAGTTCGTTCCTTTCAACAGGGCCGAACAGCAGAGCACAGAGCTCCAGGCGCCGAAAGAGCTCCAAAGGAACACCAGAGGTCAAAATCTGACCTGACAGAAATCTCCGGACCAGATCACATAGTACCTACAGCGCTGCAACAGGCCGTTAAGCAGCATGGGCGTGGACACTCCGCCGATTCTGTCTTAATGACATTTGTTTATTGTATTTCCTACCGGGGCTTCTTCCTCTTCTCCTATAAAGATCCCTGAGCATGAATTGTAAAGGTTGTTGTTAGTTTTATCAGCGAACTGCAAGTATTCTGTCCCGAGCCAAGTTTCCTGTGTAACAGTTGTATGATAGGCTGAGAAATATGATGTATTCAGGCTGAATGTAAAAGCTTTGGGCAGTGATGTACCTGATTGGTGTAGTGTTTAACATGATAAGAAGTTTTCATTGGATCCTGATTTACAGCAGTTGGTGATGTTCTTCCTATCTCTGTGTTTATTTCCATTTCATTTCATGTTCTTCTGACTGACATCTGAATGCATGATATAAGATTTACCCTTGTTAGGTACCTTATATCCCAGCTCTCTCAGTCTTGAATGTTTTCTGCTCATGTGTGTGTCTAAATATTGTTTTTAATTGACTAAACCAGTGTAGTGGATGATTATTGCCTACTCTCTGATGTGCAAGTTGGTAAAATCGGTATTCAGATGTTTTTGTTAAGATTTAATTGAAAGAGGTTAGGAACATTGGGAGGTGTAAAGCCTGTCGCTGCCTCTTCATGACCATCCCTTCCATATAAACCTTTTCAGGATCCCTCGTGTTGCCTATGGTTTTGTCCAAGCAGGTCTGGAGTTAAATGACCTCTGGCCTGATCTATAGACAGAATCAGATGGTTTTCTATCTTTCATTCTCATCACTTCGTGTTCCATCCCACCAATCAGTCTTTGAGATCCAAATGCTCTACATGACTAGCCCAATTGAAGCTTACACCTTGAACATAAGTAAATCCTTTCTTGACTCCATTGCCCAATGGCCTTGATGTTCCCTGAGTTATCTACCTTTGCCTAGCTTCCTTCTTCACCCATCCTTGTCTTGTGATGAAACCTTCCTTCCTGATTCTCAACAACCAAACTCAAACAATCAAACAAGTAACCTTGAGCCTATAACTAGCCTAAAACCATAATGTAGAACTTCAAAGACATATATCCTTTGATAATCATAGAGAGATCCCTCTCTGGACCTAGGAGGGCTAGATCCTAAGGTCTGAAAGTGGTTCTATGTTGTCTCATCTTTTGGTCTTTGTCAACCTGGCCAAAACATGGGAACCCCAACATGTACAAGGGGTGACATTGCAATCAAAGGAATCTTTTGTCTTGTTTTTTTGGGCTTCGTTATGTTGGAGAATTTCTCGCTGAAATTTTGTCAAAATGTTCCAACTGCACTAGCCTTCTATCTAAAGATGAGGTAGGGATCAAACACTCAGTTGGGAGCACAATTTCAACCCCATATACTATTTGGAAAGGTGTGAACCTTGTTGATTCCTTGACTCTTGTGTGGTATGCCCATAGGGATATAAAAACCATGTGATGCCAATTTTTTTCCTGGTTATTCACCATTCATTGCAACATTGTTTTGAGGACTTTGTTGACAACTTCTACCCATTATACTGGGGGAAGTATGGGGAATAAAAATCATGTGAAAAACATAGGTGTTGGGATAACACTTTTAAATATCTCATTCTCAAATTTTTTTCCATGATCCGAGACCAACTCCTTGGGAACACTGAACCATGTGATGACATGGTTGAATAAAAAATACATAATGGTTTTTGCAGTGTTATTATAGGTTGGCATGGCTTCCACTCATTTTTTAAATTATTCGACAATGACCACAATGTACTTATGGTCACCTTGATACTGTGGGTTGCAAGTCATGAAGTCTATGCCCCATTTTCATAAAGGGACTACAAAAATGACTTGGTGAAGGGGAGCTAGTGGATCTCATGATTTGTGAGGATATCGTGGGCAATGTTAAAATTGTTTGACTACTTGAATACAACCACGAAACAAAGTGGGTCCAAAATAACCAACGCTGAAGAATTTTAGTTAGTGCCCATCCCAGCTAGGTGGTCGTCGCAGGATCCTCTGTGGAATTAATTTAAGACCTACTCAACTTGATCAAAGGTAAGGCATCGACGAAGAATGGTGTTGATGCCACAAAGACAGAGGACATCCCCCATAAGAAGGTAATATGGGGATTTATGGCGAATGCACCTTTGATCATCATGAGTGAGATGAGGGTTGAACTTCTTTGTTCAAAGAAAGAGAAGGATATTGTTGTACCAGGAGTCGTCCATAGATATGAAAAAGAAGTGTTCGTCTAGGAAAGAGTCATTGATGGGAGACCCTTGGGATTTTGTGGGGATATTTGTGATTAATTAAGCAAGTATAATATTTTTCTTTCTTTTAGGGGAAGAAAATTGTAAGTCAAACTATTGCAAAATAACTACTCATTGGGCATACTTGTGGTTCATTATACGGCAAGTGAGAAAGTATCTCATGGTGTTAATGTTTTATATTATGGTTGTGATATACAACATGATATAGTTATAAAGCTTTTGTAGTGAGTGAAAAAGGGCTACGGTTATTTTTTATACTGCCTCATACTTTAAAGTAGGATCAAATAGGTTTTTTCTTATGTAATATAAGAAAAGTTCTCTATTATATTTTCATTCTTGGACTAATACCCCCACAATGGCTACTTCAGATGCTTATAAGTAGAGGTTATAATCCTTGGTATGGTGAAGAGGGCTAATTAATCAACAGTATTTGCGATAATGTGTATTTCAAGGCCTCGAATGATTTTTGGGCTTGTTCATCCCATTGGAAAGGAGAATTATGATGAAGAAGGAATACGAAACTGTGCGCACAACTTGTGTAATCGAGGACAAAGAGACATAAGAATTTGGCTTACCTTGTAGGATTTGTAATTTCTTCACATTTTTTGGAGGTGGGATTTCTCAAATGGTATAAATATTCATAGGGTTGAGTCTAATTCCTTGCTCGGAAATAATGAATATCAATAGTTTCCTTGCATTGATGCAAAATACACACTTGAGAGGGTTCAAGAATAAGTTATATTGTCGACACCTCTGGAAAAAAATTTAGAAATCTTCCAAATGGTATGAGCACTATTTGGATCACACCGTAAGGTCATCCAAATAGGATAATATAAGATGAGCTATGTCATGGAAGATGTAGTTCACGTCTCGCTAAAAAGTGGCACTAGTTTTTTAAGGCCCAAGAGAATTTCTCGATAGGTGAATGTGTCCCATGAGGTCGTAAATTTTTTTTTGTACTTATCAATATGTCGTATCTAAATCCAATTATACCCTGAGAAGCCATCCATGAATTATAAGGCTTTATGTCTTCCTCATGCATTGATTACATAATAAATGAAGGGTGTAGGATAATTGTCTTTAGGACATGCCTTGTTCATATCTCTAAAGTCATTACAAACTCGAATAGTTCCATGCTTCTTCATGATGGGTAAAAGGTTAGAAACCCAAGATGTGTAAGGGATAGGTTAGATGAAACCAAATTTATGAATCTTGTCAATTTCTTTTTTAATCGCTTCTACTTTAAGTGGGTGGAGTTATCACTGCTTTTGCCTAAAATATTTGGCATCAGGCCATGTTTTAATGTGGTACTCCATGATTGTAGTACAATTCCTGGAATTTTTGAGTAATATCGTGAAAATATGTCCCTATATTATTGAAAGAGGGCTTTGTATGAGGCCACTTCATCTTGGGAGCACATTTCCCTCAACGATATTTTTCAACTATGTCAAGCTTATTAGAAATATCTAACTTGAATGTAGGTGAGATATTAGACATATTCCCTTTCTCAAATGCATATTATGCAAGAATGGGATTTTTGAATCAATATACCTATCCTAGTGTTAGGAATTATTTTGCTTATATTATGCATATAGTGCGGCTTGGTGCATCAATAGTTGAGAATGGTTTCTCAGGTAAAAAGAAATAATGGTAATGCATGGAATCTCAGCGACACTCTGCTTCCGCCATGGCCTCTAGAATATCTTCATCCGAGTGAAAAATTTTGTCTAATGGTGATATGGGTTGCGGGAGGTTGTGAGGATGGGATTGGGACCTAGTGGTGCTTATTGAAAAACAAGAGAATGACCTGATGTTTTCTTCCCTATAACCCAGTGATGTTGATAATTTATAGATTGCAAGGGTTTTCACAGTTGGTGGTGGTACCCCCTTTGCAGTGGGTGAAGCAATATCGACACCAAGAAATATTGAGAAGACGAAGTGAATTAATATTGCTACGATTGAGGAAATGAATCGTATGTGATGTTGCATGTCGTCCGCACCAGGTGGTGGGAGAATTTCCATGATGGTGTCTTGATGATGAGTGGGAGAAGGTTCCCGAGATAATGTTGGTTTCCTAGGAGCCAAGGCATCTTCCTCTATGGGAGGATGGGGATCAGGGATTTTCTAAACTAGGTTAAGTTGTCCAAATGTTTGCAACATAGGACATGCTTCCAAACTATGAAATTGGTTGGTACGATTGTTGCACGTGTGTACTGCACATAATGCAGGATTTATGCTAATGTAATAAATGGTGAGCATATCAATATTTCTCGTGGTTCGTGATGATGGGACGTGGTTGATGTCACGAGGAGGGGAATTTAAGGGTGAATACCACCTATGGATCTTAGTATTGGAAATGGGATGAGGATTTGTAACCCAAATGTAAATTTGATGCAAGGTTGGTCTTGCTACTCAAATTCATTGGAGGTATTGACAGTTCTGAGTGTGATGAATTTGGGAACAAATGCGACATTAGATGTGTGCATGTCTACAATGGTTTGAATAGGTATGTCGAGTAATGTGGATCAATAAGAGAAAAACATCATTGATTTTTGTCAATTCTTGACATTGGTTAATCAAATGTCGTAGTTTGTTACACAAGGAACATGAATAGGAATGTTTTGGCAATACTATCTCAGGAATATTCGCCATCCTTCAGGATACTGACCATGGGTGTGAGGTACAATGGAAATGGGTGTATGGATGAACAAGGCGTGAAGGTTTTTCCTCAGAGACACGATAAATGCTTATTGACCCATCATCCACCACTAGTGCGGTAGGAGGTGATGGTGTCACAGTACTAGCTTGATCAAGGGCCCCCAATGCATCTTGATAACGAGGAATTTTGATACAATGATGTGTGTAATGTCCACAATATATGCATTTAGTGCATCTATGGTTGGTGTGTAATGCCTTATTATGTATTGGTGTGTCATTTTCTCCTAAAGTTGGAGGTGGGGCTACTAGCATTTTTGTGACGTGAAGAAGATATTTTAACTCCTCTAATTCCATGCAAAAATTAGTATGGTTCCCTGATACTTCACATACTGCACAGGGTGGTAGTATCATAGACGAGGAAGTGGTTGTGGCTTCCACATTCTTTCCTTTCTTCTTGTCTCTTTTTTTCGAGCCTGCTAGCGTCGACACATGTGTAGCTCATTTTTGGGTGGCTTCATAAGGGGTTGATACAAGAATGATGCATGTCGAGCCAATATCTAATTTTTTTGACATGGCATGTGGTTCAAAATACCAAAAAGGTATCGTGAAAGCCATATTTGGTGATGTTAGTGGTTTCATGACTTAGTGCAAGAAAAAACTAGGTGGAGCATACAAGAACTTTTTCTCAGTCATAGCGTATATTAGGAACGTTGAGTTAGTAGTCATAGAACTAGGGGTGTCTAGAACTAGTTCCTAGGGTGACATGTATTTGACAAACTCATCATACACAACAGGGCTACAGAGGTGGCCTCAATTAAATTTGGGTCACCAGGGTATGTGCCAAGGAGTGATGATGCCTTCAACATCCCATGTACAGCTTCAGTAAAATATGTGATCATCACTGTGTGGGATCCTACGAGAGGTAATACACCAACAGGGGGTGGTGTACATCTTTTTATTGAAGTATGTGAGTTTTTCTATCGTAATTTTTTTCCCATCATGGGGGAAGATCATGATCCAAAATATTGAATATGCTACTGCAGTCATCACATACATGTAGCTACGGCCTAGCAGGATATTTTAATATATGTGGCCATCAAGGAATTATATATCTATGAGAATGGTTTTTTCAAAAATCTCTATTGGAACATCCTGAAAAAGTCCAGCATGGACCCAAGGGTGCCTGTCATATGATATTATTGTAATGGGTAATACTTTGAGCTTGTGAGACCCTAGTTTCTACCAAACTAACTTGGACATGATACATGTGGATTCTCCCTCATAAACGATGCAATGATGGATGATAATATTCTAAACGGTGACTAGAATCTGTAAGGAGACTATCGATGGATGGTGTAGAGTAGCATTATCGAAATCGAAAGTAATCAAACGAGAATCCGTTGGGTTGGTTTCACCTAACATGGAAAGAAAGGATTTCCGTTGGGTTAAGAAATTTTGTAAAAAATCCAATGCTGATATAGTTAATGGAGATTGAGATATATCATCTATGATGATATAGCTATGAGCAACCTTTGAATTATGTCCTACTTGACGTAGTGGCCCTTTGACCATTCATGGGATGGTTTGTACCATCGGTAAAGGTATCATTAAATATTTTGGAGCTGCAGCGTTGGTTGTTATGGAAGGGTTGGTTTCTAGAAGGGTTTCGTAATCTTTGTTTTTTTTTTGGAGGAGAAGATATTTTCCTGGCATGAAAATTTTGCGATTGGTTGGATTTTGGGAACTTCCTTTAGGAGGATTCTAATACTATTGATGGGAAGGTTCATGTTGGGTATTCACCACTCTCTGATTGGGGAAGGGATTCTGCATAATTGCAGGTTGTTGTTTTGGCCCCCCTTACCCCCTCACATCTTTCATCCTCTTCAACTAAGGGAGTTAAGGAAAATGATGAGTGTAATTCCCATATTGCCCACAAATAGACGAGCATTATTATCCCTTAGACTAGGGTTTGTGTTCTGATTTTATGGGTTTTTGTTGTTCTAACCCTGGTTTTGGTTCCGGTTAGGGGAATTCCCCCAGCTAGTGCTCATGAGGGTTACTTTTGGTTGCTACCCCTTGCCCAGGTTCCCCTTTCTTCTTGTTCTTTCCTTTATTCTTATTGACATTTGATGGGTTGGTCATATTCAGCTTTTCAAAAAAACTGCTATTATTGCGGGAAAGAGAGTTGCACAAAATTAACCCCATTGTTAGGCTATGTTGGTGGGTTATTTTGTTGGGGTGTTGTAAAAGGGAAGTAAGGATTCCCTTGTCATGGGATGATGTAAGTGATTTGGGACTCTGGAAACCACCTCTACGATGCATGTAGGGTACTAACCACCCTCCGTGGGAGGGTATTGAGCACCTTCCATGGGAGGGTATTAGATACTTTGCATGTTAAAGTAGTGGTTACTAGACATCGTAGGGTTTTTCAAGGATGCAGGCTGATTGGGATCATATACCGTGTTGGATGGTGGTTGTATTGCAGGTGGAGTATTATATGGTTTGTAAGTGGTTGGAAAACTATTCACATTTTTAGGTTGTTGGAAAGTGTTTCTAGGTTGATTTTGGGTTATGGTTCCAATCAACCTGCCTACAACACTTGATTCTCCTGGTATCTATGGTCTAAATACTATAGGCAAGGGGCATCGGGTGGAACAATGATAGAGGTATCAATACTAGGTATAAAGGAACTCAAATTGTTGAGCTACATTGATAACCTCTTATTTTTCTTTTGGGAATGTGGAATCCACATATTTTGATATCTATAACATAAGGGATCTCAAAAATAAGTCGAGGAGGAGGTCATTTTCTATGTGCACCTTTCATAGGCTACAACAATTCTACCATTCATGGAGATGGTTTGAGATATATATGGAAGATGTTTGTTGGAATGTTTGGCCCCTATAATACTAGTGTATTCCCTTATTGTAGCCACCTTATTTTTATTTTTGTGCCCATGTAGTCCCCATATTTTTATTATTGTGCCCCATAAAAGCCCATTATTCTTAATTTTGTGCCCTTACATTATTATTATTATGTCAACTCTGATTATATTGTGACCCCTTAAACTCCTATATATAAAAAGGAGGTTTTTTCATTTCAATCATCCAAGAACTGTTAATTTATGTAATGTAAAGGAGGTTTTCCCCTCGAAGAGGATATTTTCTAAGTCCTTGATCTATTATTTCTACTGTTTTGTGAGTTGTTTTCATAACATTTGGTATCAGAGCTTGGGATTCTAGGGTTTCGCTTCTTCAAACTTGTCATCTTGGAATGCTTGCTATAACTTTTTTATACAAAGCTTAAAAAGCTTAATTTTTTACCACGTGGAGCCCAAATTGTGGTGAAATTCATATAAAATTTCAGATCTTGGTTCACTATATTTTAGGAGATATGATCCGGGGAATTTATGGTTTTTGAAGAATCCAAAATTTATTCTCAAACAAGTCACCTAGGGAAAATCGTCATAACTTTTGTTTCAGTCATCAGATTTTAATTCTATAAAAAGTGGCTAAAATATAACGGACTATAGTTTGTCTTGCAGAAATTTTAGGGTCGAAGGTTGAAACAGTGACACATGGAACTCCATACAAGTTTTCTCTGTTGAACCATTCCATAATCGGGTCAACGTGGGAAATCACGCATAACTCTATCTTCAAGACTCCAATATTGGTATGACTTGTGATGTTATAAATAATAGTCATAGGGCTACCATAGTAAAAAAAATTAGAATGTGGAGATCTGAAATTACATAGATACAATAGATTCAAGATTGATCTCATACAAAGAAATATCCTTCACACATGAACCAAAGGGTTCCATCTAACATCTAGTGGAATAGTCCACAAGGGATGCAACAGTCATTACACACAAAAAATTGAGAAGGATCTCCCTAATATCCTGTGGAATAGTCCAAAAGGATGAGAAAACAATTACAACCATTACAACACATTTTCAAACAGATAAGAATTATAATAACCGAAATAGTTCAACTATCTTAGTACATGTGACAACAAAAATGAAATACAAACATCATTTGAATAGTCTTATAAATATTCATATGTAATGTGTGAATAACGTTTTGGCCTTAAAGGCTTCTGTTATTAAGTAAAATTTCCAAGACCCATATGTAAAATGAACATCACTAGCTCCAATAGTGGAGCATTAAAGCCACTCCTTGCTCCACAAAAGAACCGGTTGATCTCTCTAATTCTTTTTTGGTGGAGCCAAGGTGAAAAACCCCTTTGCTCATACAATGAGTGATTATATATAACCAAGGGTGACTCTTTGAATAACCTCATGAATTTTTAACTTCCCATGACGTTTCAAATTACATGAAACTTTGCATTCATGTGTGTCCTTTGGACTTCCACTTTATAATACATTTGATTACAATGGACATGATGTATAGTAGTGTTGTGGCATATGACCACTCATGACATGACACTGCTAACATGGACTTCTTGATGACATGGAAATGTCAAGATATTTTTGTTGCTAATAATTGAGTGTCTTCATGAAAGATCTTTCCTTTTCTCCTTTGCATGCCTTCGTGATAAGGAGTCTCATGTTGGGGCCCTTGTTTTTGTTTAAGTTTTGGAATCTTGGCCAAGACATTTTGAGTTTTGACCCTTTTTGAGTTGCGGAATAAATACGCATGGCAACAGCGACCGCGCCGCAAGTACCAGGAGTTGCGGAGCTACCAAGGCGGTGCGAAAGCACTCGATAGCTAGAGATAGAACAGAGACAAGTGCAGATGAAGGAAACACAGCAGAAAACAGAAAGTGGAACACACAGACATCAGAAGAGAAGCTGAGAGAAGCCGAAGTGAAGACGCAGAGGAGCCGATAGTCGTGAGGGCGGGTGAATAAATAACAGTCACCCGGCTAAAAAGGTTGTTGAATGCTGAGAGTTGAATGCGTACTGAAGCAGTTGCGAGGCCAGAGACAAGGAAGGACGCGCAGAGTAGCTGCGGAGGATTCATGCATGTGCTTCATATGGTTTCTTATCTTCTCTATTCTACCTTTCTGTCCTGAGATTCATCTGTATCAGCTTTGTGAGCTAACAGAAAGATTGCCATGTAATCATGTATTGGGCCAAGAGATTAATACAATGGAAGGTTGTTGTCTCAATAAGATGTTCATGTGCATGTAATGCATTTATGCTGGTTTAAAATTTTATTTATGAATGTCTGAATGCTTATTAAGTGATCTTGCACATATAACTTTGTATACGAATGGATGAATCGTCTTTCTTTAGTTGCGGGTTTGTTCCTTGCCCTTGATCTCATCCCCTTTTGCATGTGGTTGCGGCACGCCTCGGGTGAGACGCACTGCTCTCCTGAGCAGGGTGAAAATTCTGGCGTGTTCCTAGACTACACCGGACCCCTTTTGTTGGCCACAACTCTTGAACCTGGGTCTTGTCCGCGAGACCTGACTTCTCGCCAACAAATGGTTCCGTTGCCGGGACCTGCATGTTCTGAGGGGATCTAGATCATGGTATCGAGGATTTTTGAAGGAGCAATACGGCGATGGTGGGATGATCATCTTGACCAGTTCATTGCTCAGCAAGCAAAGCTGACCAAGAAAAAGGAGGCGGCGATCAAGGAGCTTGTTCTTTTCTCTGACGCAGCCAGTGATACGTACAAAATTTTCTGGGGAAGGTTCCCTACGGACCTTTACAATTGGTTGCGGAGATTACGAACGACGTTGCCCCAAGAAGGCTTGCGAAAGATAAACCGTAGGTGGATGCACGAAGACCTGGTGGCACTGCATCAGGTAGACACTGAACTAACCCATGCAGTGGATTTCTGGGTAAGGACCACATTGGAAGGATATGCTATGGAGTTTGCTGCTGAGTGCTACCAATCCTTCTCGAAGGCCGAGGTTGTTTTTCACTCAGGGCTGAGGGGGAAGTTGTTGAAGGAGATTCTGCTGTGGATCAAAGCCCTAATGGTGGACGAAGGGTTGATTGAATTCCACAAAATGAGTATGGAAGCGTAAACCACCCGTAATGGGGGAAGGATTGAGGGGATCGATGCTGTGTAGACTGTGAGAGTGGGGAGCGGGGGATGGACGTTGAGGCCGCATGCAAGTTGCGGGAGCTACGTGCGCATCGGCGGGCACAGATCGCCGATAGGTGGCGAAGAAGGGTAATGAGAGATTTGAAGAGAAGAGAGATCGAGAGGAAGAATCAGAAGGAGGCGCCTCAGAGGATGAGAGTTATGGGTTTGGATACCCGGAAAGAAGACGGGACAGCAGTGGAAGTGCAATGGGTGCATGGGAGCCCAGCGATGCGAGGAAGAGAGATCGTGACTAGCGAAGATAACGGAAAGATGCAGCCCGAAGAGAGTTCCGATGATGAATGGCACGGCGTGATGCAGCAGATGTTTCAAGATCAGACGGCACCCACCCCTCCAGGCAGCCCTACTTCCCACCTTCCGCATGGCCAGGATCCCGACCTTCCCCTGGTACTTTATCAACCTTTAAGAAATATTTTTATTCAGTTACAAGCATTAAGTCAGTCATATAGTAGTTCAACGGCGTCGGTAACGCCCAGTAGCAGCAGCGTTACTAGTAGTAGTATTTTCCCTAGAGGGACCGTTACGCAACCAGGACCGGGAGGTTTTATCCTGGTTAATTCTCTGCAAGTACACATGGCTGGATCTTTCACCCGGTATCCAGAGTTCTCTGGCCGGGGCAATGACGACGTAGAACAACACTGGTATCTGTGCGAAGCCATCTGGAGGGCTCGACAGACGCCGGATGCAGGGAAGTTAATAGAATTCCAAACCACGCTCAGAGAGAGGGCTCTGCGTTGGTTTATCAAGTGGTCCGAGGTGCACCCTAACCCTATAATCGCGGACGTGAAGCGGGATTTTGTCCGTGAATTCAAGCTTCCCCAGAAAGACCAGCAGGGCCTGTCCGAGCTGTGGGAAATTAAGCAGAAGGAAGGTGAGACCGCATGGGAGTTGATGCGGCGATTCAAGGACGCGATCGGGAAACTCAGCTACCCGATCGATCCAAACCACCAGAGGGACTGGTTCATCAAGGCTCTGCTCCCCTTGACACGAACCCCTCTTACTCAGCAGAAGATTGATAATCTGCAGGACGCTTTGGAGCAGGCCATGAAGATTGAAGCCATGGCGGGCTACCCCCAGGAATATCGGGGGGGGTGGCCCCGCAAGACCCTTCTTTGGTAGGGTTGCAACACCAGATCGCCAGCTTGACCGAAAATCTCAAGGAACTTCAGCCGGTGAGACCAGCGCGACTGAATGTTAGGTGTACACATTGTCTGGTCGAGGGCCACGTCGCAACCGAATGTCCTCGGTTGCGCGGCACAGGAGCAGGACCCTCGGTCGCAGCAATCCAGGGGGGTCCACCACCAGGGGTGGTGCGGGGATGAACCTGCAGGGAGTCTACCAGCCGCAGCAAACCTTTGCGGGGTTCCCACCGCAACCGGGGTCCTCCACCACAGAGTACTGTGAGATTTTCCGGACGATGGGGCATCCTCCTCGGATGTGCCCGATATTACAGAAGTACTCCACGGTCCCAAATAATGTATACTGCAAATTCTGTGTGTCTACGACTCACAACACTGAGCAGTGCAGGGCGCTTGACGCACTTGCGGATCGATTGGATCGTCCCTCGTACAGGGTGAACGAGGCTCCAAGGGGAAGAGGTGGCGGCATGCGGGGAGGCCGAACAGGCGGACGCGGTCCGGTAAAATGCTACAACTGTGACCAGGAGGGTCATGTGGCTCGAGAATTTCCCCTTCCGCGACGACCCTGGTGTTCCCAGTTCTGGGTCAACGCCCATGCTACAGAAGACTGTCCGGAGCTCATCAAGAAGTGGGAAGAACGGGTAAGGCAGAGGGGAGCGAATCTGATAAACTCAGAACCACGAGGGGCCACAACCCCTGACTTGCAGAACGTCGCGAAAGTAACGCGGGGCGGAAAGAAGACTGGAGAGGATGCCCACGAGAAGGAGCCAGCATGAGTGATTCGGCCGGCATCCCCAAAGAAGTTGATCAGGCCCGAAGTCCAGAAGAAGTATTTTTAGGAGGCGGTTGAGGCATTCGCCCAGTTGCAGAACGAGGGAGGGTTGGAGGAGCCCAGGCGGCCAGAATCCAGTGCGCCGAACGTCGCAGATACTGTGGTCGAGGATTGGCTCCGGCTATTCCTCAGGATTGTTGATAACGTTGTGCTGCGGCAGCAGCTCAAGCATGCTTTGGACGGAGTGCTGCAGGGGCGCGCAGAACCTAGAAATCCGGCGGACGCTAGCCCTCAATACGTGCAACGTGTCAAGCAGAACAAGCAACGAACATGCAAAGAATTCTGGCTTAACACGCAGGTCGCAGGGTTCCAAATCAGCGACACCATGATGGACTTGGGGTCCGACGTCAATATACTGCCACAAAAGACATGGGAGGCTCTTGGAAGGCCACGGCTAGCCCACTCGCCAATCCAACTCAGGATGGCGAACCAGTACTGCATTTTGCCAATCGGCCGGCTCGAGGGAGTCGAGGTCGACGTTGCGGGGGTGAAGACATACACCGATTTTGAGGTTATTGATATCATGGGCGACAAGGATCCCTATCCTGATTTACTCGGCATTGATTGGGCTTTTGAGAATTACGCCATCATCGACCTCAAGAAGGAGCTGATGATCTTTGAGGATGGGGAGGTACGGGTCACCCAGCCTCTCGACCCGTATCAGGGCTCACAATATACAGAAACAGTGGACAATCGGGAAGATGCTCAGATAATGGACCATCTCTATCAGATGACTGCAGGGAAGCGGGACGATTATATTAACCCGACCGCAACTGGCTTTGTCAGTTGGCGGAGTGTACAGAGCTCGGAGCTCGGTTCCGAACTCGCTTGGGAAGACTGGCAGCAAGGGGGATATGAGACCACCACGCGGAGATGTGCCTCCATCGCTCAAGTCCGGTGGGTAGGGACTAAGATCCGCGGATATCCCACATTATCAAACATGCAAGCAGTCAATACTTTTATTGCCAAACTGGAAGATAGGGTCCCAGCTGAAAGCTGGATGGCCCTTTTGGATGTGGCCTTGCAGTCAACGTCGGCTCGATGGTGGAAAAATCACCGCAACACTCTGTTGCGATGGGAGTGTGTGGTGGATGCTCTGCGGGCACGCTTTAAAGAGGATGAAGGACCCGCCAGCACGCTTAAGTATCATGGGAATTCAGACCCGCGACACCATTTGCGGGCCTGCAAAGAACAGTGGCATAGCACCCGGTACCCTGAGGAGCTGTGGGTCCACAGGTTTATCCACTCTCTGGGCACCATTCCCCAGGCCTGGTACCTGGAGGAAGAGCGGAAACGAGAAACCCGCTCTTGGCAGGCAGTTGCGGACAAGTTCGTTTTAAGCTTCTTGTTCGAAGGGGAGACGGCGCAGGAGTCTCAGGCCCTACAGACAATCAAGGAGGTCTTGTTTTTCCGCCAGCCTAAGCCCGATAAGGGCCCGGCTGTGTCGCAACCTGAGGTCAGGCGCGAGTTGGTCTGTCACCGGATTGATGGCGATCCAGAGGACGATAGTTTGGAGGATCTCAGGCATCTCTATTTTGACGAAAAGGAAGGAGAGCGGAGCATCAGTGAAGAGCCGACGACTGAAGGAGTCCATTTACAGCCGCTCAAGACAAAAAGACTGAACATTGGAACGGACGAGAAACCTAAGCTCGCAATAGTGGGAGATTACTGGGACAAAGAGACAACAAAAGAAATTTTCAGCCTCCTTCGGGAATATGAAGATTTGTTTCCATCCTCAGTTGCGGACCTAAAGGGGATCAAGGGGGATCTGGGCGAGATGCGCATCACACTGTAACCGGGGGCCAGGCCGGTGAAGCACCGACCCTACTGGTTGAATCCACGTATCAAAGAGAAGGTCAAGCTGGAGATTAACAAGATGCTGGCTGCAGGTCTCATCTTTCCAGTAGAAGAAGCGGAATGGGTGAGTCCGATTGTCATCCAGAACAAGAAGGACAAAGCGGAGATCCGGGTCTGTGTAGACTACCGGAGTTTGAATAATGCTTGTATCCACGACCCGTTTCCCACTCCCTTCAGCGATGAAGTTCTAGATCATGTCGCGGGAAACGAAGCTTATTCCTTCACTGATGGGTTTTCGGGCTACCATCAGGTGCGCATCGCCGAGGAAGACAAAGCAAAGACGACATTCACCACTGAGTGGGGATCATTCGCATACCACGTTATGCCGTTTGGTCTGAAGAACGCACCGGCTGTGTTTTCCCGAATTGTCATTGCTGCTTTCCGGGAGTACATTCACAAGTTCCTGGAAGTCTATATGGATGATTGGACTGTTTACAGCCTGCTGAAGAAACACGCCTCCTTGTTGCGTGTTATGTTCGACCGGTGTCGCCAGCTGCAGATTTCCTTGAACTTGAAGAAATGTATTTTTGCAGTACCATTCGGCACACTCTTGGGCCACGTGGTGTGCAAGCAAGGGGTCTGCGTTGATCCTGCCAAGGTCGCGGTCATCGTCCACATGGAGGCCCCCGAGACCGTGAAGCAGTTGTGGGCACTGCTCGGGCACACAGGATACTACAGGCGGTTTATCCGCAACTACGCCAAAATCACGGCCCCTTTGGAGAAACTGTTGCGGAAGTCAGAAGCGTTTGAGTGGACGGCGGAGTGCAGGAAGGCACTCGACACATTGAAGGAGAAGTTGGCGACGGCACCCATACTTGTTCATCCCGACTGGGATAAGCAGTTCCATGTGCATATTGATGCGTCCGGAATTGCACTTGGAGCTGTGTTGGCGCAACTCGGGGAAACAACAGTTGACCACCCTGTATACTTTGCCAGCCGACGGTTATCGAATGCAGAGAAGAATTACACCACGACCGAGTGGGAGGCGTTGGCGATGGTGTACTCTCTCCAAAAGTTCCGCCACTATCTTCTAGGCGGCAAATTTACATTTTTCACGGACCATTCTGCATTGAAATATCTGGTAAATAAGCCTGTGTTGGAAGGAAGAATCTGTCGATGGCTTCTACTTTTTCAGGAGTTCACGTTTGAGGTGATTGTCAAGCCGGGCAGGTTGAATGTTGGTCCCGATCACTTATCCAGGTTGGAGACGGGGGAGAATGAAGGCTCGTTGGACGATCAGCTTCCGGATGCTGACCTCTTCCGAGTTGAAGCAGTACTAGATTACCTGGCTGACATTGCCACGTATCTGACCACGGGACAGTGCCCTGAGGATTACACCCCGCTTCAAAAACGCCACCTAGTTGTCCGGGCGGCCGACTACCAATTGATCGCGGGGCAGCTGTACAAACTGGGGCTTGATGAGGTGTTGCGCAGGTGTGTTCTTGACCATGAACGGGAAGCAGTGATGTGGGAATGTCACAGTGGTGTTGCGGGGGGGCATGTGGGTGCGAAACCTACCGCAAGGAAGGTGCTTCAAGCTGGCCTGTGGTGGCCGTCGGTACATGCTTACTGTAAGGCATATGTGAAGCGTTGCGATGTTTGCCAGTGGACGGGAAGGCCTTTGCATCGGGATGAGCTTCCGCTACACCCAGTGCATGTGTTGCGGTCGTTTGAAAAGTGGGCTGTTGATTTCGTAGGCCCCATCGCACCAATCGCTCGACATTCCAAAGCCCGGTACATCATTACCGCAACGGATTACCTCACTCGGTGAGCTGAGGCAACCGCGGTACGCGACTGC
The DNA here is from genome assembly GCA_034641835.2 of Pinus albicaulis. NCBI lineage: Eukaryota > Viridiplantae > Streptophyta > Pinopsida > Pinales > Pinaceae > Pinus > Pinus albicaulis. The sequence continues at coordinate 696,331,564 of CM076575.1, forward strand.
TCGGCAGAGACCGCTGCCCAGTTCATCTTTGAACACATCATCAGCTGCTTTGGCTGCCCACGGAGCTTAACCAGCGATCAGGGTACGCATTTCATTAATGCCACGGTCAAGTCACTACTGGACACATTTATGATTCAGCATCATAAAAGCAGCCCATACCACCCACAGGCTAATGGTACGGTGGAAGCCTTCAACAAGATTCTTGAGAAGGGCTTGACTAAAATCTGCAACGCTCAGCGCGACGATTGGGATGAGCGCCTCCCAACGGCCTTATGGGCCTACCGTACCACAGTGAAACGTTTGACCAACCAGACACCATTCCAGTTGGTGTATGGCCGGGAAGCTGTGATTCCCGCCGAGTTCACGGTACCCAGTCTTTTGATCGCAACGTCCGTTCAATTCTCAGAAGAGGCATCACTTCGGGAACGCCTCCAGGAGCTACAGGAGCTGGATGAGGCCCGATTCCTCGCAGAATTCCACCAGAAGGTTTAGAAGGCCAGGCAGAAAGCGCGGCACGACCGCCACATCAAAACTAAGGCCTTCCAAGTTGGCGGCAAAGTTCTTTTGTACGACAGCCGGTTCCAGAAGTTTCTAGGCAAGCTCCAGATGCACTAGTTGAGACCGTACTTTGTCATCGAGATCCGCGACTCAGGCGCCGTTCGGTTGGCATAGCTAGACAGCACAGTTCTTCCTGGGTGGGTGAATGGCACACGCCTGAAACCCTACCAGGAGTAGGTACCTTTTCACTTTTCATCAATAACTCTCGCAACCGAGAGAACCCGTAGAGTAGCGTAGTTGAATACCTCTCCCGCAACCGGGATGAGTGTAGGTAGTCTTTTCCATTCATATGTAATCATTCCAATAACCAGTCAGTTGCAGGAACCTCACCGCAACCGACTGGGGTCGGGGCAGGCCAGTCCAGCGTGTCGCAGCGCCAGTCCAGCATGTCGCCGCGCCAGTCCAGCATGTCGTTCACGTAGGATCCATCCTCGTGCCAGTGTCAGTCCAGGTCATTTCCATCAGTCCTTTTGTCAGTCCATAGGATCGCTCAGATTTGTTCATAAATTACCATAATAGACAGTAATCGTACCGTAATCATTTTCCATCACCCGCAGTTCCCTCAGCCGTCGATTCTGCTCATCTTCCCATGACGCCGTCAGCAACTGTCAGATTACATACAGGCACGCGATTGATCGCACGATTATCGCAGCCACGAAGGATAGCAAGAATTAATTGCCGTTATGGAGTCTCATCAACTCCGCGCGTGCCAGCGGATGCCATAATTTGCATGAAGATCAACAGCACGAGAATGACGGACCAGTTCAATTTGGAAGTTGCAGCGTCTCCAGAGCATTTGCAGCATCGAAGCACACTGCATTCAGCAGAGAACTCCAGACGAACACTCCACGTTTACCAGCGTCACGCCAAGATGCCGAGGGATATCGTATCTGTCCCTGAACCAGCGTTAGACAGCATAATTCACCGCGTAGAATCGCTGGTCGGCAAGTATGACAATGCAGCATGTATGGACGCCAACTTGTCCGACCCGGCTGAGTTTCCTCACCTCCATTGGCAGACTTACATGGAGCACCATTACACGCCAGGCAGCAGCTCCAACAGTCAGATGCGACAAGAATTCAGGGGCCTGCAGCAGTCGACCTTGATGCATTTGAGGTCTCTTCCAGTTTTCGAAACTACGAGACCGGCTCTGCAATGCACCCGGTTCCTCCTCAGTCGGGTACAGAACGGGTCCCTGTGGCTCAATGAAGAAATCTCAATTCATGCCGAAGACATTCATCGGCTTACAGGGCTATCTCAAAACGGTGCATATGTCTCCGCTTCTGGCCAGACATCCTCCAAGCGCGCCCGAAAGTCGGGTGACGCCGACCTGTACACCAAGTATGGCACTCGCCGGGGTGGCAAAGGTGCCAAAATTGACCTGATCAACAAACCAGAAATCCGGTTCGCTTGCTACCTGATCGCTAGCAAGACGATGTGCCACTATACGAAGGGAGAATGCACCCTGGACACAATTTCCATTGCAGAGCACTGCACCCGGGGCGCCAAGTTGAATTGGTGCTCTTTCGTGTTGAAGGAACTCTTCGCGGCCTGCGAAGAAAATTATAGACGTACCACCAGTTTCATTTACGGCTACTTGATCTTAGCCTTCGCCATGTGGAAATGGCATCTTCCTCCCATCTGGGAGCTGGCGGAGACGACCATAAGCTAGCCTCTTGCGATGAAATACACCCCCTGGCAGGTGTCCATGGATCCCAGCACCAAACAAGTGAATGCGGCAGCGTTCCGGGCGTGGTACGGGATGATGACCGATGTTGTGGCCAACCAGCAACGGGTGCCCAGGCACTTGTTGGATGAGTACAGTGAGCAGGTGTGGTTTGGGGTCAGCCACAGGCACACCTTCCTCCGGCCAACTTGCGTGCCGAACACCACCTTTCACATGGTGCCCCTCCGGTTCCAACTAAATGACGACACCTTTCACCGTGAGGTTTCTGCGTGGCCGGGGGTCGTCAAGCACGTCTGCGACAGGATCACCCGCTATAACTTTGAGGGGATGCTGCCAGCACAACGGCCTGCTGTGACCAGCGCAGCAGGGTCCTCACAGGTTGCGGCGAACCCCCCACAAGAAGCAGCTGAGACCGCCCCGGATCTGCCTGAAGCGCTGGTCCTGATCGTCGAAGCACCTCAATGACCAGGTACGACAACTTAACGTGGCCACCCAAGTTGCTTCAAGTGGTGCCCCTATATTTCCTTCTTTTGTTGAATTTCATATTAGTCGGTCTCGTGTTCCCTCCCACACCGCCCCCCTCATTTCTCCCATTCCCACTAACCTGTTCACTTCTGCCACCCCCCTCATCACACCAATGGGTGAACCGGGCCCCCAACCCGATTCCTCCGACCCACCTCCATCCAAGAGGGCCCGCATTGCTGTCACAGATCCAGTGGTGGATCTCACGGACGATGATCCACCAGCCACTCCGCCCACAGCAACTCTGATTCCAGAGGAACCTCTGATCGATCCGGCAGAGTTCCTCAACCTTCGCCTCCCTCCCACTTCTTTCACTCCATCCACCGCTCCCACCGGCCGACCACATGCCACCTCCCCCAATCCATCCAACTCATTAGCCACTGTGTGAGATTCGTTGATCCGGGAACTCTTTGGAGGTGACCACGGGGTGGAAGTCACCTCCAGCACTGCAGCCGTGGTACCACCGGTTGACCCCGTGGCCACGGCCCAGGACCCTCATGCTACTATATCTACCAGGTTCATGAATGGGGGGGCTGATTCGGCTGCCCCTCCCCCAGAGCAGACCACGCAACAAGACCGGCCAGAGTCCGAGATGGCCACTTTAGTGCAGCAGCAGACGTCGGTCCATCCTCCAGAAACTTCCAGCCGACCAACGGCCAGCCACCAACCTTCACAGGAGAGGGTGCCGGAGCAGGGCACACCCAGCACGACCAATACAGAACAATGGAGTCCAGCACAGCTGTACCTGCTCATTCAGTGGGCGGCCCTCAAGGCCGAGCAGATTCACACAGAGCTACAGTAGCGGTGCACCGAGCAGCGGAATCAGATCACGGCGCTTACTGAACAGCACAATCAGTTGCTGCGGGAAAAGACCAACCTCCAGGAGCAGGCCAACATTGCTATTCAGGCGCTCTCCAGCGTATGGCCCGCTGCAAGGGCTCACTATGCCCCACTCCCTACTGGTATAGAGGAGGACAGTATAGCACTACAGGCTCACCACCTCAGGGAAGTTTTCACTATTGTTTGCAGGGAGAACCAAGAACTCCAAGCGGCGTTAGCCGCACGACCTACCCTTCCAGATCCACCCAGTGACCATTCAGGACAGGTAACTGCCAAACAGACGCAGGCAGTCAGTCTACAAGCAACTCTCCATTCCACTGCAGCCGCGGCTTCTGCCCTTCTGCAAAGTCTGCAGGAGTGCTCACTCGCGCTAACTGTCAAGACGTAGCCTATCGCTGCCCAGCTGCAACAGATTGCCCGGGACATTCAGGCGACCACGGACCCAGCAAGGTTAGATCAGCTCTACGCCCAGTCGGATGAGCTGGAACTCCACATGCAACAGACTGAGGCCGAATCGGCAGCGGCCAAACACGTCATCTGGGAGATTCGTCCGCCCCTTCGCACCCATGCTGACGCTATGCACCAGCTAGATGCCAAGGCCGAAGCCCAGCTCGCCACGCTGTTCGGGGCTGCCCCGACGCCCATAGACGAAGCCGCCGCCAACCAAATCTCTCAAGAAGCCGACTTGCTTATGCAGGAATGGCAGCAAGCGGTGGCGGCCTTCACAGAGCTTAGAGATATAGTGCTCCACCGGGTCCCGGAGTTGGGGCCCTTGTTTGAACAACCAAGTGGCGGAGCACAGCAGGAAAGGGCGCAGGGTGAAGGCACAGCAGAGCAGAGTACGGGTGCCAGCAGAGCAATGGAAATAGAAACTGTTATTTGTGATTGACTCGCGGACGAGTCAAGGAATTGTGGTCGGGGCCTGTTGGGGCCCTTGTTTTGTTTAGTTTTGACATCTTGGCCAAGACATTTTGAGTTTTGACCCTTTTTGAGTTGCGGAATAAATACACATGGCAACCGCGACCGCGCCGCAACTACCAGGAGTTGCGGAGCTATCAAGGTGGCACGGAAGCACTCGATAGCTGGAGATAGAACGGAGATAAGTGCAGATGAAGGAAACACAGCAGAAAACAGAAAGTGGAACACGCAGACATCAGAAGAGAAGCTGAGAGAAGCCGAAGTGAAGACGCAGAGGAGCCGATAGTCGCGAGGGCGGGTGAATAAATAACAGTCACCCGGCTGAAAAGGTTGTTGAATGCTGAGAGTTGAATGCGTACTGAAGAAGTCGCGAGGCCAGAGACAAGGAAGGACACGCAGAGCAGCTGCGGAGGATTCATGCATGTGCTTCATATGGTTTCTTATCTTCTCTATTCTACCTTTCTGTCCTGAGATTCATCTGTATCAGCTTTGTGAGCTAACAGGAAGATTGCCATGTAATCATGTATTGGGCCAAGAGATTAATACAATGGAAGGTTGCTGTCTCAATAAGATGTTCATGTGCATGTAATGCGTTTATGCTGGTTTAAAATTTTATTTATGAATGTCTGAATTCTTATTAAGTGATCTTGCGCATATAACTTTGTATACGAATGGATGAACCGTCTTTCTTTAGTTGCGGGTTTGTTCCTTGCCCTTGATCTCATCCCCTTTTTCATGTGGTTGCGGCATGCCTCGGGTGAGACGCGCTGCTCTCCTGAGCAGGGTGAAAATGCTGGCGTGTTCCTAGACTACACCGGACCCCTTTTGTTGGCCACAACTCTTGAACCTGGGTCTTATCCGCGAGACCTAACTTCTCGCCAACATCTCCAATGATATCAAGTCTTGGATGGTGGTCGCAAACTAGTGCTATTTCACGTTCTTTTCATCAAAAATCTTGTGACTTCAACTGCAAGAGTATCTTCGAGCATGCTTCCCTATATCCTTCCTTCCTTCATCATCTTGCCATGACATGATAGAGTATATGTTCCTACAATTCACTCGTGACGAGATGAAATCAATCTGAAAAATCTTAGCCTAAGATATTTCATTTTGATCCATGAATTGAGCCCCAAACACATGAGAGGTTGGACAAGGAGGCCTAGTGACTCCGCAGTTGCGAATGTCAGGCAAGAAATGGGCAACCTTGAGACTAGATACTGCACAGTTCAGAGTTTAGGCTAGGTTGAGTGACATCACTATGCAGTTTTAACGGTTAGTAGGGACATGTTGCAGGGATTGGAGCTGGAGAATCTTACTACAGTTCTGGACGATAAGGAGGCCTCGCTAACTGAACAATGTGTATTTATAGGGATAAAAATATTTTATTGTGTCTTAAGGTTGCAAAGTGTGCAGTTCAAGCCAAGCTAGAGGCCATGATTACGCAATCTTGGAGGTCAAGGTCACAAAAACTATGCAATGGAGAAGTATTGGGAGGCAAGCACTACACATTGCACAGTGCCAAGCATAAAGGGCACAAATATAGGAATGATACTGCGTAGTGCGTAACTCAGGGGACGTTAGGTGAAGCTAAGTTTCTTGGTCAGGAAGTTTTCCGGAAAATGACTAAGTGTGGGATCAATGAGATTGGTGAACAATGATGAAATTTGGTTGTGATAAGACACTTAAATTATTTTGATAACTCAAATAACACAGATCATCCTTGGCATACAAACAATTAATTTCCCTTTTTGTGAGAGCATTACGACTGTGAGCCCCCTATAATTTTTTTGACAAGCAAACATGGGGCTAAAATGTTTTTGAGCCTTCAACAAATGCATTTCCCTCTGAAAACACATCATCCTTGAAGCCTCCTTATGCCCTTGTCCTTTGATAAATCCCTACTATTGTTTCCAGTTATAAAGCCTCTCTGTTTGTGAAGAAATGCCCAAAAGGCCTCCTCCTTTTTCCCCTTATATCATCCCTTCTAAACCTCTACTTCATCCCCTTTTATTCCTCTCTAAATTCCCCACTTACCCTCTAAATCCTCCCAATATTCCCTTTAAATCCTACAAGTTCCCCTTGTTTGGCCCGATTTCCCATTTTTCCCCTTTGTCAAAGCCCCCTTTTTTCCCTCTAAATCCCCCCAAAATCCCCTTTAAATCCTACATTCACCCCTTGTTTGGTCTAATTCCACTTTTTTTCCTCTATCGTTACCCTTTCCCGCCCTTGAAATACACTAAAAAGGGGCAAAAACCCACTTTCCAACTTATATCATGGCCTAGCCCCTTTCCCGCCAGCCCGCAAACCACTTCCCCACATGCCCAAGCACTGGAACTAGGCGCCAAGGTCTTAAGCGCTTACCGCAATCGAAACTTCAGGCGAGCGCAACTCTTTTTTAAATGTAAAACTCCGATGCGGTTGAGTTTTGGTCTATAAGACCTCCATCGCGATCTCCACCGTTGATCTATCACTCAGATCGGACAGCCCGGCGCTAATCGCACTCCCATTTCCAATCGCAATCGCAACTTTTACTGTGCCACCCATTTTCTCCCTCCGATTGCGATCCCCCGACTACATCTCCACCGTCCATTCCATTGGATCCGACGCCCCAATGCTAATCGCTGCGCGCTCGTCGCCCTTCCCTTCCGCCCCTTTGATTACATTGGAACCGTCGATCTCCCGCTAGATCCGACGGCTAGCGCTCCATCGCATCGCGCTAGTCGCATCGCAACCCCCCTCTGCGCCTTGCGATTGCGATCCTCCGATCCGATCCCCCGATCCGATCCCAATCGTTCATTTCTTTTGATCTAACGACCATCGCACAATTGCATCATCGCCCCGTGACCCTTCTTTCTTCCCGTCGATTGATTCTCCACTATCGATCTGACCTAGATCGGATGGTTGGTGCTCAATCACTTCATCGCAATCACAAAGGTTTAAAAGTGTCACCCTCCGTGCCCTCGATTGCGATCCGCCGATTCGATCTTGGCCATCCATTCCTTCAGATCCGACGGCTGGGATCTAATCGCGCACCCCCATCAGTTTTCTTCATCGGAGCCCCTTTTGATTTCAAATTTCAATCTCTGCCGTCGATCTCCTCCTGAGATCCGACAGTCCAAAACTAATTGCCCTCTGCTCTAGCCGGGTCCCACCAATAAAGGTTTGGCTCCGTTCATTTGACCCGTCTCCTTTGTATTTTACCGAAACCTAAGAACCTTGGGCTTCACGTTATTTCTCCATCCATTCGACTTTAACACCTCCGTTTGTGAATCCTGACCATTGATCACCCCTCCAGCATATGAATCAGATGGTCCGCGCCCAGACTCACCCCAAACCTTCATAAAGTTCCATTTCTCGCCGTTCTTCCACTGTTTCCTCAGTCATGCCGTTATTCCTCCAGGCCTCCACATCATTTCTCCACCACTTCCCGGGTTTGTGACAGGTTTATTTTATTATGTAGAGATCACAGAGAGGCCATTACAGCAGCAGAAAAGTATATCGGCAGAAGAGTTTTAGGGGGTTAATTTTTATTATTGATGTAATTAACGCTTAATCCTGCATTCAAAGGAAGAGGAGCAGTTGAAGTTAAAGAAGCACACGAAACAAAGCTATATCTATTTTTTATGTCAGCAAGGTACCTTTCTTAAGAAATACTTCCTTTCAGTGTTATCCATGCCTCCTCGAGCTTTTAAACAGATGAAATACACTGCCATAAGTTTCTATTACTGTCAGAACCACAGTTATGAGGTATGGAGAGACCTGCAGACCTTTCCGCCATGTCTCTTGTTCCAGAAAGCTAGCACAGAGTTCCAAACAGCCAGAAAAACTTCACTAAACATCCGAGGTCAAATCCGACCTGACAGAGATCTCTGAACCGGTCTACAGAGTACAGTGCAGAGCTATTAAGAAGAGTGGGCTCAGACTCTTCCACCACTCTGTCTTAATACATCCATTTAATTTGTATCTACTACCGCTATTATTCATTCTCCTATAAGAATTCCCGAGAACATATTGTCAAGGTTGTTGTTCGGTTGTTGCCGATTGCTGTTAGAGGGATTAATTTGGATTGTTAGAATAGTCTTGGGAGGGAGTGGTAGAGTAGTTTGTAATGTAGTAGGCTGGGAGGAGAAAGTCTGGTCTGTAACATCCATTGAGCTTAGTGTATGTGACTGGTTTTGCATCAATTAATCAAGCACATTTCTTTGGATCCTGGTCTATTACTACGGGTGATGTTTTCTTATCTTATTGTTTTATTACACTTTCATGCTATTCATTGCTGTTGGCTTGCATCAGAAATATGGCATAGGATTTACCCTTGTTAGGTACCCTATGTCTCTGCTCTCCTTGCCTTCAATGTTTTCTGTTGTATGTGTTATCTAAGAGTAAATTCAGCTAATTTAACCAGTGTAGTGGTTCCATATGCTGCTAGCTGATTTATGAACTAGGGGTTGCTTCTTGGATATTATTGCTGGTGTCAAAGCATTGAAGGTTCAAAGTCCTTCTCTGATCTATAGACCCTGGCCCTGTTAAACTTATCTCTGTTTTTTCCTTGAAGCATGCTAAAGCTGACCTGGAGTTAAATGACCTCTGGTCCGATCTACAAGCTGCCCCTCTCTCCCTCCTTTGAGAGTTGCCTTTGAGTATGTCCAAGCAGGTCTGGAGTTAAATGACCTCTGACCTGATCTATAGATAGAAAATGGGTGTCTTTCCTTCTTTCACTTTCAATCCTTAATGTTCCATCCTATCATCTATCTAAAAGATCCTTTAGTGTAGATGACTTGCCCTCTGAAAGCCTTGGCTAGTTGTTGCATGTAATTACCTTTCATGACTCCATAGCCCAATGGATGGCACTCTCTTGACCTATCCTTTTTGCTAAAACATCCAGCTATTTTTCCCCTTTCTTTCCATTAATTTCTTAGTCTATGATCTCATGACCCAACCCAGCAACCAACCAACCAAATCATTTTAAACCCCCTTTGTGCTTCATAACTAGCCTAACATCTCATTTGAGCTTCAAAGATATACATCATTCTTTGTTTTATTGAAGAGATCCCTCTCCGGGTCCAGGAGGGCTAGATCCTAGGGCCCCAAAGTGGTTCTGATGTTGTCTCATCTTTTGGTCTTGCAAATATGGCCAAAACATGGTAACCCCAACATAATGGCGACTTCGCTAGGGAAAGACCACTTTGCCTTTAGATTGGCATCTCATTGCTGACGGTGGACAGCAGCCTACTTCAAACAGTCAAATTCATCCACCTGGCGACTCCACACTCCCTATGATCCAAAGACCTGATGACTCCACTGGAGGAAGACTATGAACTGGTTGAGAAGAAGCAGTAGCCTTCTTTGCATAAATATGGATCCAGATATGGATAGGGATACAAAGTATGATGCTTTGTACGATCAATTAAATGAATTAATAGAAACGTTTGGTAAAGTTCTAGAAATGTACATGGCTAATCTGAATGCAAATGATGATTATTTAGAACATCCCATGCCTCTTCCAGAACAAGAACAAACTCAAGACCGAGAAGATGAGCAAGACATGTACGATGCTCAAGAATCTGTGGAAGATGAAGGGGAAAGTGATCAGGAACTGCCTAATTGTTTACCTATGTCTTGTATGACGCTGACTAGATAAAATCAGGACCTGATAGCAAAGGCTAATAGGGAATGTTTCTTCGAGGAAACAAGGGACCACATAGAAGAGGCAGAATCTGATGTGGAATAAGAGGGTCAAGAAAGCATCTAGCCTCCAAATCAGCTAATACAAGAGAAAGAGGACTGATGTTCTTTTTTCCATGATGAGAGAGAAACCCCTCTTTTGACAGAAGAAGAGATGGATCAGATAGTAAACCAGTAGTCCACCTCAGAAATATTTTTTAGAACACACACTCTTGCTCATTCATCTTATGAGTTTGATGATACAGGTCCAGAAAGTTCCACTATGGATAAAGACGAAGAAAGACCTGCTAAGAATCCAACAGGTTTGATTGGTGACACTGCTTACAATTATTACTTTCTTAGTTATGATCTATTTGATGATGATTGTTTCCAGAGAGAAGCTGAGCTTGCAGAACCATCATCAGTAGACCCATGGGAAGAAATCCAGGGCCAGCAACTCCAAAGAAGCAGTGAACCCAGTCAGCCTATCTATGACACTGATGGGGAAAGTTATGAAAGCATCAGTGATGAGTGTCATGAGAACAGAGGACAGCAATTTTCCTTTTTAGAGGATGAGTAGGAAATCAAAGAAGATATTCTTGAGCAAGATGAAAATAACGAGCCTTCCTTTGAAAAAGAGGAAGTCATCAAACAAGCCCCTCTTCAAGAATACATAGACCTATTCACGGAGCTCAGCACATCATAGCCGAATATATTAGAGCTCCGAGAGGACTCAGCTACTATATACAATGAGTCCTCCAGTTCAGAAGATGAAGGAGACACTCTTTCTCAAGAGAGTTTTCTTCTCAATCCAGTGGAAGAAGAAGAGATCCTGGTTGAAGCCTGCTTGCCAGATATTCATAGCCAGGTATCTTTTCATGATCCTTATGCTCATTTCCTGCACACCTTTGAAGAAGGATCAAAGGTCTTGTTGAGCAGCATGTTGCAGAAAACAAGAAAAAATTTTGTAGCTGCTGTTGTGGAACAAAAAGAGTGGGAGCTGCCCTAACTATCCAGCCTTCTCAAGAAGTTGAGTGAGAGAGACCAGTCATGGGATCATTTGATGAACTGGTTGCATTGGAAGACAATATTTGTAATCTAGCCTATGAATATTCCAGTTAGAGTAGGGTAGGTAGGAAAAGCTCAATAAAGCTCAGCCTGTGAGCATGTAGTTAGTTTTTTTAATTTTTGCAAAGTTCAGCAAGTCAGACAGTCTAATCCTGGCTTGAATATTTTCAATTTATGTCTTAGAATGTAGAGAAGAAGTCTGCTAGACAGTTTAATCCTAGCAGATGGTAGTTTAGGTAGAGAAACTATGAGGCCAACAGTCTAATCTAGTATCATGGAATAATAAGGGTAGAAGTAGAATAGGTTTATTTTCCTGCTTGTAAAAATTGATGATGTAAAGGGTCTGCAGGTCCAAATGCACCCTAGGAGAAAAAATGTTAGGACTATAGTGTGGGTAGGTATTTGTTTGGGAGAATGTTTACTGCTGATATAATGTCTTCATGATTTGTGGCAGCTGATCCAAGAAAGAAAATGGATGGGTCAAGCACCAGGAACCTGGCCTACACCAAAGATTTATTTTCTGAATTCTTGACTCCTTCAAGAAGAATCCATCCCCATGTGGAGCCACTGTTAGCCCCCTATAAATTTTTTGACAAGTAAACAGCGGGCTAAAATGTTTTTGAGCCTTCAAGGAATGCATTTCCCTCTGAAAACACATCATCCTTGAAGCCTCCTTATGCCCTTTTCCTTTGATAAATTCCTACTGTTGTTTCCAGTTATAAAGCCTCTCTGTTTGTAAAGAAATGCCCAAAAGGCCTCCTCCTTTTTCCCCTTATATCATCCCTTCTAAACCTCTGCTTCATCCCCTTTTACTCCTCTGTAAATTCCCCACTTACCCTCTAAATCCTCCCAATATTCCCTTTAAATCCTACAAGTTCCCCTTGTTTGGCCCGATTTCCCCTTTTTCCCCTTTGTCAAAGCCCCCTTTTTTCCCTCTAAATCCCCCCAAAATCCCCTTTAAATCCTACATTCACCCCTTGTTTAGTCTAATTCCCCTTGTTTTCCTCTATCGTTACCCTTTCCTAGCCTTGAAATACACTAAAAAGGGGAAAAAACCCACTTTCCAACTTATATCATGGCCTAGCCCCTTTCCCGCCAGCCTGCAAACCACTTCCCCACATGCCCAAGCGCCGGAACCAGGCGCCAAGGTCTTAAGCGCTTATCGCAATCACACCGTCAGGCAAGCACAACTCTTTGTTAAACGTAAAACTCCAATGTGATTGAGTTTTGGTCTATAAGACCTCCGCTGCGATCTCCACCGTTGATCAATCACTCAGATCGGACGGCCTGGCACTAATCGCACTCCCATTTCCAATCGCAATCGCAACTTTTGCTATGCCACCCATTTTCTCCATCCGATTTCGATCCCCCGACTACATCTCTGCCATCCATTCCATTGGATCTGATGGCCCAGCGCTAATCGCTACGCGCTTGTCGCCCTTCCCTTCCGCCCCTCTGATTACATTGGAACCGTTGATCTCCCGCCAGATCCGACGGCTGGCACTCCATCGCATCGCAACCCCCCTTTGCGCCTTGTGATTGCAATCCTCCGATCCGATCCCGATCGTTCATTTCTTTTGATCTAACGGCCATCGCACAATCACATCATCGCCCTGTGACCCTTCTTTCTTCCCGCCGATTGATTCTCCGCTGTCGATCTGACCCAGATCCGATGGTTGGTTCTCAATCGCTCCATCACAATCGCAAAGGTTTAAAAGTGTCACCCTCCGTGCCCCCGATTGTGATCTGCCAATTCGATCTTGGCCGTCCATTCCTTCAGATCCGACGGTTGGGATCTAATCGCGCCCCCCCATAAGTTTTCTTCATCGGAGCCCCTTTTGACTTCAACTTTCAATCTCCGTCGTCGATATCCTCCTGAGATCTAACGGTCCAAAAATAATCGCCCTCCTCTCTAGCCAGGTCCCACTAATAAAGTTCTGGCTCCGTTAATTTGACCCATCTTCTTTGTATTCGCCCGAAACCTAAGAACCTTGGGCTTCATGTTATTTCTCCGTCCATTCGACTTTAACACCTTCGTTTGCGAATCCTGACCATTGATCACCCCTCTAGCATATGAATCATACGGTCCGCACCCAGACTCACCCCAAACCTTCATCAAGTTCCATTTCTCACCATTCTTCCACTGTTTCCTCAGTCGCGTCGTTGTTCCTCTGGGCCTCCGCATCATTTCTCCACCACTGCCCGGGTTTGTGACAAGTTTATTTTATTGTGTAGAGATCACAGAGAGGCCATTACAGTAGCAGCAAAGTATATCGGTAGAAGATTTTCATGGGGTTAATGTTTATTATTGATGTAATTAACGCTTAATCCCGCATTCAAAGGAAGAGGCGCAGTTGAAGTTAAAGAAGCACACGAAACAAAGCTATATCTGTGTTTTATGTCAGCAAGGTACCTTTCTCTAGAAATACTTCCTTTCAGTGTTCTCCATGCCTCCTCGAGCTTGTAAACAGATGAAATACACTAGAAGAAGTTTCTATTACTGTTAGGACCACAGTTATGAGGTTTGGAGAGACCTGCAGACCTTTCCGCCATGTCTCTTGTTCCAGAAAGCTAGCACAGAGTTCCAAACAGCCAGAAGGACTTCACTAAACATCCGAGGTCAAATCCAACCTGACAGAGATCTTTGAACCAGTCTACAGAGTGGTCTCAGACTCTTCCACCACTCTGTCTTAATAGATCCATTTAATTTGCATCTACTCCCGCTATTATTCATTCTCCTATAAGAATTCTCGAGAACATATTGTAAAGGTTGTTGTTCGGTTGTTGCCGATTGCTGTTAGAGGGATTCATTTTGACTGTTAGAACAGTCTTGGGAGGGAGTAGCAAAGTAGTTTGTAATGTAGTAGGCTAGGAGGAGAAAGTCTGGTCTGTAACAGCCATTGAGCTCAGTGTATGTGACTGGTTTTTCATCAATTAATCAAGCACATTTCTTTGGATCTTGGTTTATTACTACGGGTGATGTTTTCTTATCTTATTGTTTTATTAAACTTTCATGTTGTTCATTGCTGCTGGCTTGCATCAAAAATATGGCATAGGATTTACCCTTGTTAGGTACCCTATGTCTCTGCTCTCCTTGCCTTCAATGTTTTCTGCTGTATGTGTTATCTAAGAGTAAATTCAACTAATTTAACCAATGTAGCGGTTCCATATGTTGCTAGCTGATGTATGAATTAGGGGTTGCTACTTGGATATTCTTGCTGGTGTCAAAGCATTGAAGGTTCAAAGTCCTTCTCTGATCTATAGACCCTGGCCCTATTAAACTTATCTCTATTTTTCCCTTGGAGCATGCTAAAGCTGACCTAGAGTTAAATGACCTCTGGTCTGATCTACAAGCTGCCCCTCTCTCCCTCCTTTGAGAGCTGCCTTTGAGTATGTCCAAGTAGGTCTGGAGTTAAATGACCTCTGACCTGATCTATAGACAGAAAATGGGTGTCTTTCCTTCTTTCACTTTCAATCCTTAATGTTCCATCCTATCATCTATCTAAAAGATCCTTTAGTGTAGATGACTTGCCCTCTGAAAGCCTTGGCTAGTTGTTGCATGTAATTACCTTTCATCACTCCATAGCCCAATGGATGGCACTCTCTTGACCTATCCTTTTTGCTAAAACATCCAAATATTTTTCCTCTTTATTTCCATTACTTTCTCAGCCTATGATCTCATGACCCAACCCAGCAACCAACAAAAAAAAGCATTTTAAACCCCCTTTGTGCTTCATAACTAGCCTAACATCTCATTTGAGCTTCAAAGATATACATCATTCTTTGTTTTATTGGATAGATCCCTCTCCATTTCCAGGAGGGCTAGATCCTAGGGCCCCAAATTGATTGTGATGTTGTCTCATCTTTTAGTCTTGCCAATCTGGCCAAAACATGGAAACCCCAACAAAGACTAGTTACGACAAGTGCGACACCACAGATACACTTTACGAACGACCATGACGACACTTGTGCGACAATGCTCAAAACTTTGGAAATGATTGTGATGGATATTTAAAAGGTTATAACAACCCATTAACACAAAGGTTACCTCTTGTAACCATTATAACAATCTCGTACATGCAATACAATAACCAACATGATGAAAGAAGACACTTTGCCAATCTTGCGAAAGGGATCACAGCACCATGAGAAAACAAAAATATGACCTTAAAAGTTTGCGAAAATAATGAACAAGACCAAGGAAGGATATGAAATTTGGTATAGGATAAAATTTTGGAGGGGGTTGTAGCAGCTCCAAATTTTGGTGACACACTAGTAGAACTCCAGCTTCTCTATCTCGTGTTGGGGTTCCCATGTTTTGGCCAGATTGGCAAGACCAAAAGATGACACAACATCAAACCACTTTCAGACCTCAGGATCTAGCCCTCTTGGGTCCAGAGACGGATCTCTCTATGATTGTCGAAGGTATATGTCTTTAAAGTTCAAATGTTAGGATGTTAGGCTAGTTATAAGGCTCTGGGTTTTGTTTGATTTGTTTTGATTTGGTTGTTGGGAATCAGGAATGAAGGGTTCAATATAAGACACGGAAAGGTAAAGAAGATTTTAGACAAAGGGAGATAAATTCAGATAGTACTCAAGACCATTGGGTAAATGGAGTCAGGAAAGGGTTTACTTGTTGTTCAATATGTAGGCTTTCAGTTGGGCTAGTCATCTAAAGCATTGGATCCTAAAATGATAGGTGGAGTGAAAAAATCAGGAAAGAAAGTGAAAGAATGAGGGTAAACCAATTTCTGTCTATAGATCAGGTTATAGGTCATTTAACTCCAGACCTGCTGGGACATACTCTTGGGCAACTCTCAAAGAAGGGCAAAGAACAACTTGAGGGAACTTAGATAGGTTTAATTAACTGAAAAGGATCCTAGTGAGACAGAGATAGATTTCTACACTCCCAGTGTTCCCAATTCATTCAATTAAACTCTAACAAGAACATCTAAGAAGCAGATTCATTAACTCATACATCAACTAACAGGCAATAACATCCACTACACTAGTTAAATTAACTGAAACTAATTCTCAGATAACACATTTAGCAGAAAACATTAAGGCAAGGAGAGCAGAAGCATAGGGTGCCTAACAAGGGAAAATCCTATGCCAGATTTCTGATGCAAGCCAGAAGAACTGAAATGGAATGAAATAAAACACAGAGACAGAAAAACATCACCACGGCTTTAGATCAGGATCCAAAGAAATGTGCTTGTCATATTAAGAGCAACACCAATCAGGTACAGCATTTGCCAATAGCTTGAAATTCAGTTTGAAAACATACTCCTCAGCCTATCTTACAACTTTACACAGTGAGCATGCCTCAAGAGAAAGCTTGCAATTCACAGATATCTCATCAACAAACTTACAATAATTTTCTCACGAGTTTTATAGCAGAAGATGAGCCGAGGAGGTAGGTGCAATACTAAATGAAGCATTAAACTCAGAAAAAGAAGAGGGCCGAAGCCCATTCTATTTTAAACTCTGAGCATTAATCTCTGGCACTCTTTGGAGGAAAGAATGGTCTTCATCGGGCTTCATTAACTCCAGGTATGTCTGATGCACTCTGGTCTGTCGTACTCTGGAGTACCTTTGGTGAATAAACAAAAGGTAAATAAATGACGGAATGGTCCACCATACTTGTGAAACAAATGCTTTGGTAGCTTTGGACTGTGGTCTGGGCGTAAATATCCTCTAGAGCACAGCCTAGAATAAAATCAGTATGGGCAACCCATCCTTTCTTGGGAAAAACATTCTGCTGATGTAGAAAAACCTGCTATATAATAACTTCTGCATATCCGTATCCTCTGGTGGTTTATGATGTCTTTGACCTGGTAGCTTGCCTTGCAAAACTTGGTTTGAGGCTCAAAATCTTTGTTTGCGTGCCTGGAACTCTCTGCCTCTTCATTTATGTCTCTGTAGGTGAATACTTGTTGCTGTATCAACACTGTGCAATCATGGTAGCGTTTCAACCTCTGTACCCTGCAAAAACCCATAGTTGTGTGAAGAAAACCATGCACGGAGGAGGTGGATGGTTACGGAGGACGGGAAGAGTGGTAGAGCGGCAATGGAGAAATGGTGCTTTTGGCTAAAACAGTGGTGAAAATGCATAAATGTGGTGTAAACCATGAACAATAGGGTTTTGATGAAAGAACATGCGTGGGCCATTCGATCGTGGTTCGGAGACATAGATCAATGGCGGAGATCGAAACAGCGGGACGATATATGAAATAAGGTGGAACGAATATTGAAACATAAGACTTTAGTGTAAAA
Source organism: Pinus albicaulis (assembly GCA_034641835.2). Lineage (NCBI taxonomy): Eukaryota > Viridiplantae > Streptophyta > Pinopsida > Pinales > Pinaceae > Pinus > Pinus albicaulis. Next base: position 696,349,097 of record CM076575.1, read on the forward strand.
TATGAAACTTTTGATATGAACGGAAATACAAAGAAATGCGATGAAATGCAGTGGAAGCAATCGTATGGTGGGACCTAGTGTGGTGGAGGGCGATTAGATCTAAGTTGTCAGATCTTCAGATCCAACGGACGGTTGAGATTGATTCGGAGCATCGCAATCGGGAAGGGGCAAGGGGAACAGAATACATAAGTTTCGATTGCGATTGGGAAAGGGGATGCGATGACCGTTGGATCTACCCGGGAATCGACGATGGAGATGTGGATCGGGGGATCGCAATTGGAGGGGACACAAAGGGGCGGCACCAAAAAAATTCTGATTGTGATTGGGCGGAGACATGCGATAGTCGTTGGATCAGCGGGGAGACGGACGATTAGGATCAGTTCGGGGCAATCGCAATCGGAGGGAAACAAGTGTGACACATTCCGAATGTTTCGATTGCGATGGGGCGGGAAGTGCGATGACCGTCAGATCGCGGGTTAAATGGACGGTCGGGATTGGATCAGGAGATGGTGTGATCGGGAATCGGAGGGAGGGACTTGCGATCAATCGAAGGGGAAAAAAATCGGCGAGGAGTGCGATTGCAATGATCGGAGGGGAAATGCGATTGGCGGATCGGGACGGTTGGAGGAGAACCGTGACACGATCAATCGCATCACAAATATTTGTGATGAGTGATCGGGGGAATTAACATAATCCTTGCGATTGTGATCAGAGCGGTATTGCGATCAACACCCAATCGTCCAATCGGAACGACATATCGACGGTGGAGAACACGTCGCGGTCCTTATGGAACAGAACAATCGCATCAGATTTTTTCGGTGTTTACAAAGGATTTTAAATGTTCCGCTCTGTTTCTCCGATGCGATTAGCGCTTAAGGCTTGGTCTTGGGTAGTGGTTATGTGGGGAAGTGGTTTTAAGGGGGCTGGTGGGAAAGGGGCTAAGCCCTAACATAAGGTTGAAAAGTGGGTTTTTTAGCCCTTTAAATGGATTTTAAAGCCATAGGAGGGTAACGATAGGAGGACTATGGGGGAATTTGGAAAAACAAAGGGCAAGGGTGGGATTTCATGGGGATTTTGGGGAGATTTAGGAGAGTAAGGGGGGAGATTTAGGGGGAACAAAGGGGACTTTGACAAAAGGGGAAAAAGGGGTGAAATGAAGCATTCTGCAGAGGTACAAGGGGTGGATAATGGCCTTTTGGAGCACAATTTTTATCATCAGCAAGGCTTACTAACTTCATAACAGCAGAAGGAAATAGTCAAAGGTAGGGAATCAATAAAAGGCTTCAAGGATGATGTGTTTTCAAGGGAAATGCATTCCTTGAAAGCTCATAAGACAATCTAGCCCCTTGCTTGCTTGTCAAGGAATTCATAAGGGGCTAACAGTGGCTCCACATGGGGATGGCTTCTTCTTGAAGGAGTCAAGAATTCAGAAAATAATCTTTGGTGTAAGCCAGATGCCTGCTGCTTAAGCCACCTTTCTTCTTTGATTTTCAGCTGCCACAAATATGATAGATCAGCAAAACATTCCCAACAATCTACCTACCCATCCTACAATCCTAGCATTTTTTCTTCTAGGGTGCATTTGAACTAGCAGACCCTTTACGTCATTTATTTTTATAACAGAAAATAAACCTATTCTAAATCTACCCTTATTGCTCCATAAGACCAGATTAGACTGTTGGTCTCATATGTTTCTCTACCTAATATAATATATGCTGGGATTAAACTGTCCAGCAGATTTATCCTCTACATTCTACAACAGAAATTTAAAAACAGTCAAACTAGGATTAGACAGTCTAGTTTGCTGTTGATCCAAGGCATAAAGATAGTTGCACATGGATAGAAATTTGTAGAAAAGTGAAAACAAAACTGTGAAGGCTTGAAATCTGAAGCTTGAAGTATCCTTCTTCTCTTTGTGACTCAAGTTTTGAGCATGATAGAGTCACTTCTTTTCTTCATTTCAGCTCTGGATTTGGGCATGTTGGAGCTGATTCTTCTTTCTTATTTGCTTTCTTTGCTTTCTTTGGCTCAGGTTTTGATTATATTAGAGCCAATATTTTTCACATCAGGGGTTCATGTTTTGAGCATGTCTGAACCTCTCCTTTTCCTCTGTTTTTTGAAACATTTTCTCTTTTTCTTGAAAACAAAAAACTGCAGTGGTACGTACAATGGAAATGGAAACTGGAAATAGTAAATTAGCAGAAGTAGTGTTTGAGCATCCTGCCATTGACAGGGCCTCCAAACAGCTCTGTGCCATCTAATTCTTGTAGAAAAAATGCATTCGGACCTACAGTGGCCTGGATGATGTATGGACCTTGCCACAAACTGTCAAACTTGTCGTTCTTTCCTTTATCCTCTCTCCTTGAGTCCCACTTCAGAACTTTATCCCCAATTTTGAAATGAGCAGCTTTGGTTCTCTTGTCAAACAACCTCTTTATGTTTTCCTGAAATTTGATAGCTCTGTTATGGACCTCTTCCCTTGTTTGCTGAAGATGAATTTTTTGGTTTATCCTTCTCACCATACTGTCTTCTTCTGACTGAATCTCTTGAACCAGCTTGATTACTGGTACCCTGAGGCTGGTAGGGAAAACTACTTCTACACCATAGACAAGCTGAAATGGTGACATGCCAATATATTTCTTTGTTGTAAGCCTATCATCCCATAAAGCATGCACCAACTTGTTATGCCATGACTTTTTGTTCTCTTCCATCAGCTTTTTTATGATGATCACAAGGCTCTTGTTCGATGATTCAGCTAAGTCATTACCTTGAGGATAATAGGCAGTTGAATGACCAAGCATTATTTGATACCTGTGACAAAAATCAACCATTTTTTTGGATCCGAAAGCAGCAGCATTATCGATGATTATTTTCCTTGGGCAGCCAAACCGAGAGAGGATATGACCTAATTATGACTGAATCTGTGGCATTCCTAGTAGGTATGGCCTCTATCCACTTAGTGAAGTAGTCTGTGGCTGTCAAGATCCATTTGTGTTGTGCAGAAGAAGCAGGTTGGATTTCTCCAATAAAATCTAGGCCCCATTGCATAAAAGTACCTTCAACAGTGATGGGTTGTAAAGGGAGGGGAAGGAGTTTTCTCTTGCCTTCAAACATCTGGCATTTGTGGCAGGCAATTACCATCTTATGGATGTCATTGACGAGTGTGGGCCAGTAGTAACCAGCTCTGAGTATTTTGTTTGTAGTGGTCTTCCAGTTTAGGTGGCCTCCACACTCTCCTGCATGGAATTCTTGCTTAATCCTCACAGCTTCAGTTTCTGGCAAACATTTAAGCAATAGGCCATTTGGATTTTTCCAATATAAGTTTTCATTCAGAATTAAATATCTTCTGGATTTTAGTTTCAGGAATCTGGCCTTGGTCTTTGACAGTTCAGGTGGAGCATTGAGGTTGGTGAGCACATAAAGGATATCAGAGTACCAGGGAGAGTTCTGAAACTTCTCCTCAACAGTGGGAACAGGCAGTACTTCCTGCTCATCCAAGGCATTTACCATGTTAATTTCAAGGGCTTGCAGATTCGATTCATCCATTAACTTAGCTAAGCCCTGACCTTTGATAAGTTTTGTGGGTTTTATCTCAAGGTCGTATTCTAAAATCACATCAATCCATTTGCCCCTCTTCCCATCTGGGTTTTTGGATAGAATATCTTTGACTATTATGTTAGGCACATAAGCTATGGTGTGGGAATGCAATATGTACACCCTAAATTCCTTTAAAGCCTTAACAAGAGCGTAGGCCTGTTTTTCCATTATGTTGTATTTCAAGGGCGCATCCCTTAGTGATTTGCTGAAAAAGGAAATTGGCTGTTCCATTCCCTCTGGATTTTTCTGCAGTAAGACTGCAGCCACTGTATGCTCAGAGGCAAATGAAAAGATCAGGAAATATTTAGAGAAATCTGGGCTGATCAGATTAGGAGCTTGGGTGAGTGCAAGTTTTACTGATTCAAAAGATTGTTTAGCTCCAACAGTCCATTTAAATCCCACACCTTTCTTCAACATGTTAGTCATATTCCTAAGGTGTTCAGCTAGGTTGGGAATAAACCTCCTAGGGAATTTAATCTTCCCAATGAAGGACTATAATTCTTTGATGTTTCTTGGGTGTGTGATCTATAGTATTCCCTCAAATCTTTGTGGGTCTATCCTAATTCCCCTTTCTGATATAATGTGGCCAAGAAGCTTTCCTTCTTGCAGCCCAAATACAGTCCTTTTGGGATTCAATGATAGACCAAACCTTCTACATTTTTCAAACAATTTTCTCAGATGTTTTAGGTGTTCTTCTTCAGTCTTAGAATAGACTGTTATGTCATCTAAGTAAATAACAATGAAGTGTCATTTCTCATCTGAAAAAGCTATATCCATTGCCCTCTGGAAGGTTGCACCAGCGTTCATCAGTCAAAAGGGAATTTTTACATACATAAAGGTGCCCCATGGAGTGGTAAAGGCTGTCTTGAGTTGGTCTTCTGGGATTACTAAGACTTGGTTGTAACCTAAAAAACCATCCAAAAAAGAAATCCTATTTGAGCCTACCACCCGCTATGGAATGTGTTCCAGTTTTGGCAAAGGGTAGTTGTCTTTGAGTGAGGCTCTATTAAGATTTCTGAAGTCTATACATAATTTGATCTCCCCAGTTTTCTTTCTCACAGCCACTATATTCGAAACCCAATCAGAGAACCTTACAGGAACTATTATGCCTGCCTCATACATCTTTTTAATCTCTTTTTCAACTGCAGGCAATTGTTTTGGGTTTATCCTACGAAGTTTCTACCGGAAGGGTTTCTGATTTTCTTTTAAAGGTATTTTGTTTTGTATAATGTTCGTGTCATAAGCCTTTAAGTCTTCATAACTCCATGCAAACACATCCATGAATTCCTTGAATAAGTCAATGTATTTCTTTTTCATTTTTGTGGGTAAAGACTTAGCCAATTTAATCATTTTGGGCTTATCTTCTGTGCCTATATTACATTCTTCAACGTCAGAGTCTGCGTGCTCTATGGTAGGTTTTTTTGCCACATCATCGAAGTCAAATAGGTCCTCTAAAGGCGCCAGACCTCGAGGTATGTTTCTATATTTGGCCTGCAGCACCTCTACTTCTTCACTGTCTGCATTTTCACATTCTGTGGTTGAATTTCTAGTTTTTTCATTTAAAGCATTTATTTCTACGTCATGGGGTGGTTCTTCCTCATCTGAGGGTTCCTCACTTAGGCAGCTATCACTGGTCACAGACTCTGAATCAGAAAACTCAAACTCGTTCCTGCCTATTAGGAAATCTTCAATTTGTTTATCTCCCTCGAAAACCTGCCAGTATTTTTCGTTATCCGGCACTACAGGTCTGAATCTAGTTTGTATTATGATTTGTTGGTCGCTTGGAGCCTTAGGGTATGAACTGGCTAGGCAAGATAATCCATTTGCAATGGAATTCTGATTTCTAGGAACAAACACTAATTCGTATTCAACAAATGTTTTCAATATGTCCACGAAATCGTTCCTATATGCTCTCAACCTAGGGTGTTTGGTTGTGTATTCACCGTTCACCTGTTTGATAACCAATTCAGATTCTCCCTGCATGGCTATTCTACGGGCTCCTATTTTCTTCAACAGATTCAAACCCAGGATAAGGGCCTCATACTCTGCAATATTATTGTTACATTTGAAATGCAGATTGCAGGCATGGCTCTCCACGTAGTCGCTCTCTGTGTTACGTAGCCATACCCCAGCTCCGGCAGTTCTTCTTGTGCAGGACCCATCGAAACTCATCTCCCACAGGGGTTCACTCTCGATTTTGTTATCATTTCTTTCCCCATGGTTGGGTTCACCGTTATGTTGTGCTATAGGGTCTGCACTAGGCTGTGGGCTTTTTAGTTCTTCGTGTGATGTATGATTTTGTGAGGGATGACTAGCTAGTTGTTTACCTTCTGCTTGTGCTCACTCCAAGCTTCCATTTCAGTGCACTGTCTAGGGTTTCCTTTTTCGTTTTCCTCTAAATCCAGGGTGGTCATTATGTTTAAATCTATTATCTCAACTCCTCTATTTGTATCTATGCTCTCTGGTGCTGGCTCTCCCAAGGATTCATCGTTGCAGAAGATGAAATATTCCAGATCTGTGTGCATAGAATATAAAGGAGAATTATCAGGTTTTTCGAGGCTACTAACCAGGAACTTCATTTGTGTCTCCCTATACAGTATTCTTAGTTGGCTAAACACAGGGATTGTGGCATAGGCCCCATCCATCTGCATGGTACCCTGTAGCTTGGCTCCCCATGACCTAGATAGTAACATGCCATACTTGGGTGGCACATCTGCCACCACAACATCCATGACCAAACATTTAGCAAGAATCTAAGTAAGACTCACACACAGGTCTTTAATTAGGCCAAGGAATTTTACTCTGCTAGAATCGAATGAATATAAATCTTTGTAAGGACGGGTTATCTCTAGGCCTAGCCTTTCCATGACTACTTTAGGAATTAGGTTGTGAAATGCTCCAGAATCATGCATTGCATTATGAAGAATCTTTTCATGAATGTTGAGACTGATATAGAAAGGTGGAACTACCCCTTCCTGAAACTTCCCTTCAATCTTTGGACCAAACAGAAGGGTTGGTTGATCATCACTCAGATTTACAGTGTCACTATTTTCACATAGGTTCAAAGCTTTCAAAATTTGGCCTTTATATACATCCTCAGTGGCCAGCTCAGAGAGCGGGACAGAGATTTTAATTTTTGCAATCTCACTTTCCAAATTGAAAGTAGACTGACTCTTTGGAATGCTCGACTCTGTTTTGTTAATCACCACCTTGGTGGTGGAATCAGTGGGCTGATTTTTACTATGTACAGAGTTTGGAATTGTTTTATTAGGAGCACTAACTACAGTGCTAGTGCTGCTAGTGGGTTGACTTTGTTTATCAGTTTTCTGGTTGTCCTTTTCTTTGTTCTTCCCAGAACTTTCAGCTGATGGTTTTCTATTTTTAGCAATCACTTTAGAAGTCTTCTCAGGCCTTTTCTTAATGGTGACCTCAGAAGTTTTAGCTTTGGAATTTTCTTGGCTCTTCTTACTTCTGAGTTCATATTGTTTGACCTGCATGATGGCATCTTCAAATCCAAGTCTGTAATCCTCAGATTCCAATCTTTCCTCGTCCCAATATGAGGGTGAGGGTTGATCTTCTTCTGTGTAACAGTTATGGATTGAATATTCTATTTCAAACATGTTTATTTTGTTTCCCTCAGACTCCTCTATGATTCCCTCATCTTCATCAATAAAGTTATCTTGGAATGGGGGAATAACTTGTTGATCTAACTCTCTTTGTCTCTTGGGAGTGGCATTGTTTCTTCTAAAGTTCTGGTTCTGGTTTTGATTTATGTTTTGGTTACTAACAGTGACAACCATTTTTTTCACCATTTGTTGTAGCTCTTCCATGTTTTTGGACATGCGGTCATAGTTGGGATCAGATGTGGAAGCTACATTATCATCTCTATATGTTACCCTCTTCTCAGCTCTCAATATTGCTCTCTTCTCTATCAGATTTGCCTCTATATTCACTGCTCCTTTCTACATGTCCTCCAATGTGTTGTACTCTTTATCCCTAAGCTGATAGGCCATGTTAGCATCAAAGCCTTCGGGATATTTCACTAGAGCCATACCTTGGGGAGGTTTCATATGTGGAGGGATAGCATTGTAAACGATGTTGAATCTCGTTGTGTAATCATGGACACTTTATCCTATGTTTCTTTTAAGGCTCATATATTCTGCCAGGAGTTGGCGAGGGTTGGCCTTAACCTCCCATTTTTTTATGAAATTTTGATATAGAGATGTAAGATCATTAATTCTACCCGGAGGTAGGCCTTTAAACCATTTCTTCACATCACCTCCTAAGCTCTGGGCAAATATTCTCATTTTGACTGTATCATCATCTATTTCCATGTAGTCAAAAGAATATTCCATCCTATCTACATGGTGTTGGGCTGTGGTAGACTCTTTTGCAGTGAAGTGTGGGATCTTTGATTGATAATCATTGGGTAAGGGTAATAGAGGCTGAGGTAAAACCAGAGGTGCATACCAGGCTACCATGATGATGTTTTGATGAGGTAAATGGTTGACTTGGGCAGCTGGTATATGGATGACAGGGATATTATGACCAGCAGAGGTTTGTTAAGTAGATTTAGGGTGGGAGAGCCCCAAGTTTTGAATGAAGTGAATATCAGGAGGCGTAGATGGAGGGGTTTCTCTATCCCTAATGTGTTTACCACTTTGAGGTGGTGAATCAGGAAGCTCAAGGTCTGGTTGATCTATAACACAAAATGACCTAGTTCTTGGTAATCTGTCGGGTAGGTCTAGGTCAAGATGAAAGTGTGAAAGAGCTGTAAGGTCTTCTGGTGCAGAGTTAGCTCTATAGATGTGACTAGGAATAGTTGATCTTCTAGGTGTAGGTGATTTCCTGAGGATGCTCTCGGGGCTATCAACTATTTCAGGTGGGTCTAGGTTAGGATAAGCTCTTGTATGAATGGTTCTCGAAGCGAGAATGTTGTTTTCTGACCAAGCAGCTTAACCCTACTTGTTACTTCTACTGTGGTTGATGTTGTATCGGGCTCTGGTCTCCGAGTGGAGTCTTATGTGAAACCAAGACAATCAGCAGGCCTACTGATCACCAGTGGAGTCTTTAATCGTTTAGGAATTATGCAGTCGCCAGGTGGAAGGTTTAGGATGCTTCTGGAGGGTACACTGTCCACCACAGTGCTTATGAGATGTCCCTTATCAAGGATATCTTCCAAACATAGCAAACTCTAACCAGAGATTGATTGGGAGGGCATTTACCAGATATGTCACCTCTAAAGAGTGTGAGATCTGGAGGCTACCTGGCCCTTTCCAGACTCTGTCTAAGAGTGTGGGAGAAACACAACAAATGGTATAGAGGTTGATGTGTGAATAGGAATGTTTTATTACCAACCTAACCAGAGATTGTATGTTTCTGAGGCTCTTAAGATGTAGAAGGTGAGAAATACTCAGAATTCCCCAGCGGAGTCGCCATTATGTTGGGGTTCCCATGTTTTGGCCAGATTGGAAAGAACAAAAGATGAGACAACATCAAACCACTTTCAGACCTCAGGATCTAGCCCTCCTGGGTCCAGAGACGGATCTCTCTATGATTGTCGAAGGTATATGTCTTTAAAGTTCAAATGTTAGGATGTTAGGCTAGTTATAAGGCTCGGGGTTTTGTTTGATTTGTTTTTATTTGGTTTTTGGGAATAAGGAATGAAGGGTTCAATATAAGACACGGCAAGGCAAAGAATATTTTATACAAAGGGAGATAAATTCAGATAGTACTCAAGACCATTGGGAAAATGGAGTCAGGAAAGGGTTTACTTGTTGTTCAATATGCAGGCTTTTAGTTGGGCTAGTCATCTAAAGCATTGGATCCTAAAATGATAGGTGGAGTGAAACAATCAGGAAAGAAAGTGAAAGAATGAGGGTAAACCAATTTCTTTCTATAGATCAAGTCAGAGGTCATTTAACTCCAGACCTGCTTGGACATACTCTTGGGAAACTCTCAATGAAGGGCAAAGAACAACATGAGGGAACTTAGATAGGTTTAATTAACTGAAAAGGATCCTAGTGAGATAGAGATAGAGTTATACACTCCCAGTGTTCCCAATTCATTCAATTAAACTCTAACAAGAACATCTAAGAAGAAGATTCATTAACTCATACATCAGCTAACAGGCAATAACATCCACTACACTAGCTAAATTAACTGAAACTAATTCTCAGATAACACATTTAGCAGAAAACATTAAGGCAAGGAGAGCAGAAGCATAGGGTGCCTAACAAGGGCAAATCCTATGCTAGATTTCTGATGCAAGCCAGAAGAACTGAAATGGAATGAAATAAAACACAGAGACAAAAAAACATCACCACGGCTTTAGATCAGGATCCAAAGAAATGTGCTTGTCATATTAAGAGCAACACCAATCAGGGACAGCATTTGCCAATAGCTTGAAATTCAGTTTGAAAACATACTCCTCAGCCTATCTTACAACTTTACACATTGAGCATGCCTCAAGAGAAAGCTTGCAATTCACAGATATCTCATCAACAAACTTACAATAATTTTCTCACGAGTTTTATAGCAGAAGATGAGCCGAGGAGGTAGGTGCAATACTAAATGAAGCATTAAACTCAGAAAAAGAAGAGGGCTGAAGCCCATTCTATTTTAAACTCTAAGCATTAATCTCTGGCACTCTTTGGAGGAAAGAATGGTCTTCGTCGGGCTTCATTAACTCCAGGTATGTCTCTGATGCATTCTGGTCTGTCGTACTCTAGAGTACCTTTGGTGAATAAAAAAAAGGTAAATAAATGACGGAATGGTTCGCCATACTTGTGAAACAAATGCTTTGGCAACTTTGGACTGTGGTCTGGGCGTAAATATCCGTTGGAGCACGGCGTAGAATAAAAGCAGTATGGGCAACCCATCCTTTCTTGGGAAAAACATTCTGCTGATGTAGAAAAACCTGCTATATAATAACTTCTGCATATCCATATCCTCTGGTGGTCTATGATGTCTTTGACCTGGTAGCTTGCCTTGCAAAACTTGGTTTGAGGCTCAAAATCTTCATTTGCGTGCCTGGAACTCTCTGCCACTTCATTTATGTCTCTGTAGGTGAAGACTTGCCACTGTATCAACACTGTGCAATCATGGCGGTGTTTCAACCTCTGTACCCTACAAAAACCCACAGTTGTGTGAATAAAATCATGCATGGAGGAGGTGGATGGTTACAGAGGACGGGCAGAGTGGTAGCACGGCGGTGGTGAAATGGTGCTTTTGGCTAAAATAGTGGTGAAAATGCATAAATGTGGCGTAAACCATGAACAATAGGGTTTTGATGAAGTAACGTGCGTGGGCCATTCGATCGTGGTCTGGAGACGTAGATCAACGGCGGAGATCGAAACAGTGGGACGATATATGAAATAAGGTGGAACGAATATTGAAACATAAGACTTTAGTGTAAAATCCAAAACTTTGGATATGAACGGAAATACAAAGAAATGCGATGAAATGTAGTGGAAGCGATCGTATGGTGGGACCCAGTGTGGTGGAGGGCGATTAGATCTGAGCCGTCAGATCTTCAGATCCAACGGATAGTTGAGATTGATTCGGAGCATCGCAATCGGGAAGGGGCAGGGGGAACACAATACATAATTTCCGATTGCGATTGGGAAAGGGGATGTGATGACCGTTGGATCTACCCGGGAATCGACGGTGGAGATGTGGATCGGGGGATCGCAATCGGAGGGGACACAAAGGGGCGGCACCAACAAACTTCCGATTGCGATTGGGCGGAGACATGCGATAGCCGTTGGATCAGCGGGGAGACGGATGGTTAGGATCGGTTCAGGGCAATAGCAATCGGAGGGAAACAAGTGTGACACATTCTAAATGTTCCAATTGCGATGGGGCGGGAAGTGCGATGACCATCAGATCGCGGGTTAAATGGACGGTCGGGATTGGATCAGGAGATGGCGTGATCGGGAATCGGAGGGAGGGACTTGCGATCAATCAGAGGGGAAAACGATCGGCAGGGAGTGTGATTGCGATGATCGGAGGGGAAATGCAATTGGCAGATCGGGACGGTCAGAGGAGAATCGCAACGCGATCAATCGCATCACAAATATTTGCGATGATTGATCAGGGGACTTAACATAATCCTTGCGATTGTGATCAGAGCGGTATTGTGATCAGCGCCCAACCGTCCAATTGGAACGACAGATCGACGGTGGAGAACACGTCGCGGTCCTTATGGAACAGAACAATCGCATTGGATTTTTTCGGTGTTTACAAAGGATTTTAAAAATTCTGCTCTGTTTCTCCGATGCGATTAGTGCTTAAGGCTTGGTCTTGGGTAGTGGTTACCTGGGGAAGTGGTTTTAAGGGGGCTGGCGGGAAATGAGATAAGCCCTAACATAAGGTTGAAAAGTGGGTTTTTTAGCCCTTTAAATGGATTTTAAAGCCATAGGAGGGTAACGATAGGAGGACTAAGGGGGAATTTGTAAAAACAAAGGGCAAGCGTGGGATTTCATGGGGATTTTGGGGAGATTTAAGAGAGTAAGGGGGGGTTTAGGGGGAACAAAGGGGACTTTGAAAAAAGGGGACCTAGCCAATCTAGCCCCTTGCTTGCTTATCAAGGAATTCATAAGGGGCTAACATCTCGATTGACATATTTTTGTAGGGCCTTGGTTCTTCGAAAAGTATTGATTCATCGAGAAGATAATTTTGGTTTCCCCACTTACCTCGTGAATAGAATAAGTCCCCATTGCACCATTTTAGTTTAACTCGACAAAGATTCAACTTTACCACAATGTTTCAAGTAGGGAAGGGCAGTGAATCTCGTGAGTTTAATATTTTCAAAGTATGATTTTTCATCTCTAGTGTTTCTATACTGTCAGCAGGCCTATACAGTACCCTGACGAATTCATGTAGGAAAACAAACATTGCTCCGTTGTTAGCGACCCTGGACAATATCTAGACAGATTTCTTGCTTCACCTCTCTGTGCAGGAATCCTTTCTCTTCTTTCGCATTTATTTATTTATTTTAAAGACAATTGTGCATTGGAACTAATTTATTTTGGGTAGAAGACGGATCCTGACTTATTGGGAGGAGGAGAGGTTGTTCCTTCAGAGAAGTATATAGGTACCTCTTATTTATTTTTACTCATTTATATTTTTCACCTTCTCCTCTTCTACTAATTGGATAAGCATGAAAACACCGAAACATAAAGAACGAATATAGGAGCAAGGTTTCTCAGATAGAAACGAGTTCTTGGTTTTCCCCCATTAGGGGAATTTTGAGGTCTAAAATGGGCCTCCTAAGGAAATTATAAAATAATAGTGGAAATAATAAAGTAATATTTGATTACATCATCAAATTTTAGAGGGAAAAAAGAAAAAAGTACTTTTGCAACTCATATTTTGAACTTATCTCCCAAAGTTTTTACTCAAATTCCAAGCAAGGGTACTCGTTGGATGCAAACTTTAATTCCTCATCCAAGGAGTACCCATGTTGCATACTTTCGATGGGTCCTTCTACACGGAAAATAAGAAATACATGAAAAACGTGATTGTAATCACATTTTTTTTATGTATTTCTCATTTTTCGTGTAGCAGTGTCCATTGAAAGTATGCAACATGGGTACTCCTTGGATAAGGAATTAAATTTTCCATCCAACGAATACTCCCACTTGAAATTTGAGTAAAAACTTTGGGAGATAAGTTGAAAATACAAGTTGAAAAGTAGTTTTATTATTTTATTATATTTTAATATTTTTACCCTTTTACTTAAAAAATGGTGAATCATCCCCCATGGTTGACATCATCATATTGAATACTATTGGTTCTTATAAAGTTTATTTTTGTTGTACATTTTTCTTAGGAGGCCCCTTTTAGACCTCAAAATTCCCCTAATGCAAACTCTCCTTATGGATGGATCAAATTTTCTATCAAAACTTCAACGGCCAAAAGACATAACCGATAGAAGGAATATGGACCAAAGGCTAACTAAATGTTGAAGGGTCACAATACTCCTTAGACTTCAGCATTACACAATCTCAGAAACCAACACATGGAAAAGTACAACACCTCCTCATGTGACAAACAAGAAAAAGGGTGGGAAACAAAAGGGAAAAATAAAATAAACAAATCGAGAGGAAATACAACACACAACAGGGAAACAAAACCAGGAGACAAGAAAAAATAATTTAAACCAAAGAAAAATGAAAGAGAAAGTAAGAAAAGGAAAGAGAGACTAAAGAGAACAACATGGGGTGAATGCAAGATAAGGGAAACTAGGATGCAAATAATCCTAATCCTAACCTAACAACTAATAGGTCATGGTCAGGTATAATGAAATTTCCTATGTAGCCACCATAATCATTCTCAACCTGTAATCACAAATATACGATCGATTAAAACATATATAAATTAGTGTGCAATAGAAGATATGAGAGCTTTAATAACTTTCACAACAAAAGGAAGGTCTTGGATGTTGGTAGAAATATATGTCACAACTACTAGTTTTATCCAATTCACATTCTTACTTTTTCAAGAGAAACCAAAATCAAACAAACCTCGAAGACTTCTTGAGAACGCACCTTCTTTTGTGTCATCTTGCTTAGCGAGCATGAGAAGAAGATGAAACCTATTTATTGTAATGGAGTTTTCCAGGTAATAATTATCCAACCATTCATGGTGATCCTTTTGAAAACCCTGATATTTTTGAAAAATTGGATTTTCAATTAGAGGCACTCGATTATAATGAGAATATTGTGGAGGAAATTAGATCTGATTGTATTCAACATTGACATCGAGACAGTGAGGACTTGACATAGCCACCAGTGAAGGTTGATGTGTCTCAACTGCTCTACAAAAATAAAAATAGTAAGATGTTGAACGATGAATATCGAGGGATGTAACACAACTGTCATTGGACGTGTTGGTGATAAAATGATAAAAATGAATGAAAAAAATAAAAGGCATAATAATTATCAGATGAGTTGATTAAAGCATTAGATCCCAAGATTTCAATTAACAAAGGTAAGTCAACTGGAACAATTTCAGAAATTTTGTGCATAGTAGAATCGTCTTCCTCACATGATGAGTGTAACAAACCATTTTCGTGTGACTGGTTTCACATGGTACTAGCATTGTAATCATCGAGAGAAGTGAACAAGGATTCTACTATAACAAATATATGAAACCGGACAGGGTAATAAAAGTGAATAATAATTTGATTCATCAAATAATCCATGCATTCACTGATGCTCAATAGGATTTCAGGTGCAGTGAAGAAATATATTAACATCAAAATATTTTCAAGAAGGATGAGGAGTTTATTTTTTTCAAAAGAGTGTGACAAGTATGACTCCTTTGGCCAAATATAATATTTAGCATAAAAAAGTTTGCAATTTGATGATTCTATGAGAGATACGGATTCAAAACCTTATTTTAATGTGAGATATTTGCATGAAGACGCATGAACCAAAAAATATTCTTGAATCCGTCCATAAGTGAAATCTTGAAAATTTGAAACATCGCACCCGAGATACCAAACATTTTTCAATAAGACATTTCCATCATGTGATACCATGCAAAGAGAAGTATTGTGCAGGAGAAACTAGATTTGGCTTAGTTTGGGGGCTTACCAGAATTGTGAGATCTTGACATAAGCATCAACGGAAGTTGAAGTGCCTCGACTCCTTGACAGGTCCCATAACTTTCCAGGATTATAAAATTGCATATTGAAGATTGTACCACATCGTGCATGGTTTAAGGATGACAGCTACCACCATATTCAATAATACCACTTCTCACTGGTTGGAAGCCACCTTTATCACTAACTTTACTGGATTTTTCAACTTTAAAAACCAGATTACTCAAGTTGAAGGACTCTTCTAATCGCAGATTTGAAGATGTGTGAATTGGTCAAATTTTGTGAGCAAGTTGATTCGAATATTTGTCTTCGTGAAAAACAAGAGATGATGAGGGATGGAAAGGACACTCAATCATCTAATTATTTTCTCTTTCATCATGGACAACCTCACTACACTGTGTCAATCTAGAATTTAACTCATGCAATGAAGAAGTTGGAGAGCATGGAATAGATTCACCACATGCAGGTGCATCACAAACAAGAGAGCATAAGGGATAGTGGGATGAAGATTAAGTTTCAACACGACCATTTTCTTTGACCGAAATAGATTCCAGATCTAAATCTTTAAAATCTTCATGAGAAAGTGAAAGGTCAGCTGATGCACTTGGGAATTCGTCATCTCATACATCAACATAATCATCTTCACCAGAATTATTGTTTCCCAATACTTCAGTTTGATTGAAAGAAATGATTGCACTTGATTCACTATCGAGATTAGTAGATTGAAAATAATCCAAGAATGGGAGAGCATTGTTTTGACATGGAGGATTTTCAAAAAGATAAGAAATATTGGAATAACCTTCACCTTCCTACTCCTCTACCCGTGTAATGTGACTTCCTTGTATCTTATCGGAATTTGTACCATTAGCTTGAAAATATAGAGAGTGTGAAAGACTAGCTGGTGGAACAGATTTCTCAAGTGGGTCATTGTACAAAGAGTCATGGCATGTAGATGATAGAGGATAACATAAATATGAATCATATTTGATATTAATGTTACGAATAACAAAATTATCTTGCAGAGTGGAGGAGTTAGTTTTCATCGTGGGCTTCATGAGCCATTCTGATATTTCCTCCCTTGAATATGAGTCATGAAAAGCAGAAAAAGAATGAGAAAATGGATTAGGATTTTGATTAGAATATATGCAAACTTTATTATCATTGCAAGGAGGCATCCTTATTAGGATTGGAAAAGGAGGACAAGGAACAAATGGAATAGTGGATTACTCCTTTGAGATTAGAGGTGTCTCATAGTTCACAAGAGTTGGGGGAGTAGGAAAATTAGGGGGTTTAGTCTGATCATGTAAAGAGATAAGAACCAAGTGCTCAAACTATTATTTCAAGAAACCCTTATTCATCTCTTCTTCAAAAATTTCATAACAAAGGTGAAGGAATCAATAATAAAAATCTTGAACTGATTCATTAGGCTCTATTCCTAGGAGATTGATTCTTTTACAAACATCACGGTAATTATACCTCTCAAAGGCTTGATATAGATACCTGAGGAAATTATGAAGGGAATGGATGGAAGTAGGTGGAAAGGTATGGCACCATCGATTAGAATAACCTTCAAGGGTGAGGAAGAAAATCACAGAAGAAAACTCTTCATCATTGATTTCATGAGTCACAAAATTTAAGAAAATTTGAAATGTGCTCGGTTATGGATGTTCCATCCTCACCATCAAATTTTAACTGGGACAAGTGATTGAGAGGCTAATCGAGGATTGAAAATTGATAAAAGGAAAAATTGGAGACACACCGGAGGAATAAGATTTGTGTATGAGCCATTTTAGATAAGAGGTTCAAACCAGATTCAATAGACTTGTCATCTGGCCGTCTATTGGCTTAAGGGGTCTTGACCCAGGTTCATATTATTTGTGCAACCAACCAAACCCTCCAACTACTGGCTTTTTCAGTAGTGATATACTTGTGCAGACCAAATTCTCACCCGAAGCAGTATGGGGGGGTGCTGGAACTAGGTTTCCACACCCTGGGGGATATTTTGATGTGGTAGATCTAATCAGACTTACTACAGATAATATAACATATTTGCGCACGCATAGTCAACGATAATAGATCTAATCCTTCCTCAGATTATCACAGACTACTTCAAGATAAGTTTTCTCACTGTATTTAATTGTACTTCATTCAGATCTACTTATACAACATAGACTAATACTTGTGCATAGATGTAATTGACCATTTACAGAAGTAAATACGCAAAAACAGAATAGGTCCATATATACAACAAATAATATATAATCTAAGACAGTAAGAATATGATTTTTCCAAAAATGCCTTCTTTATTAACAGATTTTCAATTCAATACAATCTATATTTTTGCACACATAGCAGTAGAGTCTGCACAAAGCTCAAGACGTAGGTCTCTGCGCACACAACCAACAGAAGCCTTTCTACCCATACAAAACCCAGACTAACAAAGATGCATAAAAAAACATATCCAATATTTCATTCATCTATTCATGTCATTCCTGACTCAACACTTACATATTTATATTATAAAAAATGCACACATATCATGATCTCAAACCATGGTTTGAGACTCATGGTTTTTCCCTTTAACCCTTTATAATAATTAAGGGAATTTGAACTGCCCCAAATCCCCTTTTACCATCTACACATAGCGCATACAATAAAAATTAAACAAAATTAACCCAAAAAGTACCCTAGGGGGTCGTGCTCCAACAAGCCCCCAACACAATCTCATGACTCGTCTCGAGTCACTGCGGGGCGGTCGCCTTCATCTTTGAATTCAATGCTTCCACGGAGCTCATGAGTGGCACTATGACTTCAATGCTCTGTGCGGCAGTGATTTGTGCTTCATCCACCAACTTGGTTGTTTTTTTCCCCTCAGCTCCTAAGTTGATGCTATGTTGAGTCTGCTGCAGGATTTTTAGGGTGTTGTTGAGGTTCTGTGAAATCTACAGGGCTTACTTGGCCCAAGGTTGCATCCGCATCTCAAGGAGATTTTTGCATTGGCGTAGGTCCTCAATCTCCATATTAATGGCCTTTCCTTCATGTAGTCTGGCAAGCCTTTGTGCTGTCACCTAGCTTTGCATCGCCATTCTAATCTTCGTGAATTGTTGCTCTTTAATCCAAAGTTCGTTCCTTAATTGTTGGACCATTGGTTTGTTCTAAAGATAATTCCAAGCACCCATGGCCTCATCCAAAAGTATAAAACACTCTGCAATTGTTGTTACGATGCTATCATTTTCTGCCTTTACTTCAACTGTGTGCTTTGGTCAGACCTCTAGTAGTGTCTCTAGTTGGAGCTTCATTTGCAACTCGGAAATATGTTGCTCAAATTCTGTGTGGAAGGTCTGGATGTCTATGCGCGATGATTTTAGAGTGACAACCAGGCTCTCTAACTTTTATTTTGGTGCAATTGAGGCAAGGACAGTGAATTCTGGCAAGTCACTACACAAGCGAGCAATCATGGCCTCTAGTGCGGTGTAGCAATCCTTGGCTACTCGGCGTACCTCTTCTACATTATGTTGCTCCTTCTACATCATTTTTGCTTGCTACTGAGATTCTGTGGCCACTTTGAAGGCATGGGCCTCTTGGTACTGCAACTCATCCACAATAATTGTGTGTATGGCATGCATTTTTCCTCCATGTAGCATCGCCAGATCGATGTCAACTTCTGCACAGGCTTGCACATTAGTGTGCATTAGGCGCAGGCTCGACCCATGCTTCTTTAATCATCCAAATACAATCGAGTCATCAAAGTATAATTGTAATAATTTATGGATGTATTCTTTGAACACAGCTACTATGACGTGCGAGAAGATAGTTGGTGCATTCTTTAGACTGAATGGCATGACTGTGTACTGAAAGGATCCCCACTCTAACGCAAAGGTTGTCTTGCTTCTGTCTTGCGACGCAATTATTATCTGGTGGTATCCTGAGAAACCATCTCTGAATGAGTAGGCCTCCTATCCTCCCACATTGACTAGTATTTCATCAGAAAATGGGGTCGAGAATGGGTCATGTACGCAAGCATAATTCAATTTGCGTAGATCCACACAAATCCTTATTTCTCCCATGGTTTTCTTATCCTGCACTACCATAGGGCTCACCCAATATGATTCTTCCACTGGTTCTATGATCCCTCTAGCAAGCATTTTCTCCAATTCCTCTTTTACCTTTTGCTTGCATTTTGAATTCAACCTATATGGGCATTGCTTCATAGGTCGTGCATCCAGTTTCAAGGTGATCTTCATTACCCAGAGATCTCCTACTATCCCCTTCGGCTCAGAAAATTTTGTAGCAAAAACTCCTGATATTCAGTCAATAGCTCAGTGACCTTACCCACCATATCATCATCCTAGTAGTCCCCTATCTTTTCTCATTTTGGTTGTTCCTCTAAGCCAATATTGACTTGTCGAATATTCAGAGGTGTAGTTACATAGAGTGACTCAATCTTAGGCTCAACAACTGTGTGTTTTCCTTCAGAATTAGGGATCATAATGTTCCTTTGGTCTTCCTCATTATCTTCAATTGAAAATTTTCGACACTCAACGATGTCCTTAATCTGCGCATCCCATGCTGACAGGGCGTGCTCAACCGACGGTTTTGTGGTGTAAAGATGACTTCCTAAATATCTTGTAGTGCCTCATCTAGGCATTCGAACCCACTTTAAAAACTAAAGGTCGGGATAAAACTTTCTGTCAGCGCAGTCCATTCATTGGTTCCTCATCGCAACTCAGTTTCGAGGTACCAGTCCATAGGCACCTTTCCCAAAGTATGGATGAATATATGCACCCATTTTGGCTTCAGTTATTTTCCCCTAGCTTCATTCCATCTAGCCAAATGTTTGTGTGGATCGCCTTCTCTGAAATATGGCTCTCCCATTATGGTATTTGGATGCTCAAATCGCAAACGCATTATACGAGTTCATTCTCCCCAGTTAGCCAAGCTATCCTTGTGTGTCCCCCAGCAGCATGCTCGGGTTGAGTGCAACACTATATCAAGTGCATGGAACCATTGTGCTTCTGGAACATATTTTTCAAGTTCTTCTAAAAATAGATTAACATTTCTCAGACCATCATAATAAGGAAAATATAGTACCTCTGAGGATATGCATCGAAGAGATATTGTAACTCAATTGCAGTGCAACACGGAGACTTCATGCAGCTGGTTCTACATGGTCTCCAGTTCCTCATTTGAATCTAAAAATTAGGAGCTATCCTTCTCCCAATTAAGTCTTCCATACAATTTCGGGTTGATCCAGTCTTCATCCTGTGCAATCAACTTATATATATGATTGACATCATCATCTGCGTGCACCAACTCTGCATATATTTCTCCTTTTGTAGGGTCTAGGGGGAACACAACCTTGGTTCCATTACTTTTAAATACTATAATTTTGTGCTTAAGGTTGATGATGCCACCCATGTCGATAGCCCAATCCAAACCCAACAGCGCAGGATAGGGGTCAATATCATCAACAATCTATATAACTTCAAAGTCTGCAAGTACCCTTACTCCTTCGATATCCACTACTATTTATGAGAGCCTTCCTAATGGGATAACATTTTGTTGATTCTCCATGCGTAGCTGGATAGTGGACCACTCCAACTAAGGTTCTCCCATTCGTTGCCAGGTCTTCTTTGGTAAAACATTTGCATCATATCCTAGATCTAGAATGACGTGATCCATCTCGTATGCACCAATATTAGTAATCAAGTACATTTCCCATATAGTTCTTCTTTTATTCTTATAGATATTATTAACAACCTTCTTCTCCATCTGGGGCTGCTATTTCTCTGTGCATCTGTCTTTTAACACTTGGAGGTTCTCGATTGCCTTCTTATTGCGCAACGATTTAATACAAGTCTGCAAGAAGGGCTTTATCTCTTCACCACCTTCAACCACATCCATAGGTTTGTTTGAAGCTTTAGACGTTGAGATGCCCACCTCTGCAAAACCCTTCTTCACTTCTACAAAGTTTTACTTTTCTCTCTGTAAGTTGAATCCTTCCTTTTTTTTCAAGTGGTTTTCGGATCCAAAGATCAGTATGAAGCTTTGTCCCTTTGTCTTCACCGATGACTGAACCACTCCTAATAATGATATTCACACTTAGTTATTCTTCGTGCAACTCATATCTTACCATCTAGATATTTTGAGTGGGGTTTTTTGTTTTATTTTCCTGCATTTTTGCAATTAGGACAGGGAAATATTCAATAACATGATAAAATTGTCTACAATACCTGCAATATTTTTGTGTTGGGTTCGGATAGTCGTGTGCATAATGACCCACATTTTCACAATTATAGCAGATGAGATGCCCCCTTCCTCGATTAGATGCTCTTGCTCTTCCTCGTCCTCTATTTTGGAATCCACCACACCCAGACGAGGATGCTGGTGAGGTTGGTCCAGTATTCATCCTATATAGGAAAACTTGGTCAATCATCAAATCAAAGTTGCGATGGTGTTTCTCGTCATGTCCCACCGATGAAAAAAAATTGAAAAAAGCTTGCTTAAGCTTAGGGATATATTTACCAATCCTCGGGCATAAGTTTTTCGTGTGCATACCCATTTCTTGACAAATCGCGCACCATAATGTAGGAGTTCCACTTGGTCCTATCGCGCTCTTCAGTGGGCTTGGTCCTTCAACTATTAAATAGTCATTAAATATGGGGCACTGATCCTTGTGATGCCCAGTAACTTTACAGTGTATACACCATACATCTTTGCATGCCTTCTTTCCTTTGTCTTTTCATAGACTCTGCATTTCTAAGTGAATTTCCTCTAACTGGCTTTGGATCTGTTGGGCCCTGATCTACAGTTGGTACCAGCTAGGATTCTAACTTTATTGTAATTTCTACAACTTAAGCCTGTATTGAAATCTGCTGTTGACTTAAGGGTTGGCATAGATGCAGTACCAACATGGCAATGAACTAATATTTGTATTACATGTCATCAATAGTAAATCCTCTATTTCTGATGGTGCGCTTCAGCCGTTGATCCGCATCCCATAGGGATTCATCTAATTATTGTCGAATTTCCTTCGAATTAGTTATGCATTGAGAAAACGATTTCAGCCTTTTGAAATGTTCCTTCAATGTGGCCTTAAAATTACCAATAGTTGCATTAGGGTTTGTCACCACATACCTTATGTACCAATTGAGGGAAGTCTTGAAAAGTAGTAGCCAGTTGTTCTTTCTTAACATCCTCATTATTAATTTTTTGTGTTCTAGATACAGCGTCTGTAACAAACCAGAATTGGTCTACATCTTCGTTCCAGATACCACGGAAATTAGGTAACTTCATGAAAGCGGCCATATCAGCGTTTGGTGGTGTAAGGTGAAGGTGGAGTGGATAGTTTGGGAGTGGAGTGGATGGGATCTGAATTATGGCCAATGACCAAAAGATCAACCTAATCTTGCAATTCCTCTTCTTCCGAGTTCGCAGAATCACCAAAGCTACTGATTTCAGACTCCTCGTCTCTATGATATTCATGTTTGAGAGGGCTATAAAAAAAACCTTCTTCTAGATATACTCTGTAAATTCTTCCACTGCGTGCAGTTAGGCCTCTACAGGACATTCACTCAATATGGCTACACAAAGTACCCTATTCACACAATAGCATTTTAATCCATAGTTTCAGAGAGCGCATGAACTTACCTCTAGGGCCCTTAAAAAATCTCCGTTCAGATTTAGAATATGATACAAATTGATCAATAGTGAATTCAGTCACAAACCCTTCAAAAAAAATATCGATCTAGTGATCTACCGTGCACGTGATCTTGTCGCTGGATTTCCCTAATTGTTGTACCAACTCCGAGGCCCACTGAGTGATCGGGTCGTCCTTTGCACAAGTCTTGAATTCAGGAAGCCGAGACAACTACTCGTGCAACTTGGTCGCAAAGGAAGAAAAGAAAATTTCATGGACCTTTGTGTAGATATACCTTTGTGACCAATATTTGGTAGACAATTTAGAGCTTCCATTTTCTTGGATCACAAATTCATGTATCTTCTTGTCAAGACAATATTGCAGTTCGTTATTTGTCGGGTGCCACATCAACTCTCCCTAAAAATTATCTCGGTCCCAACAACAGAACCATTTGTTGGATTAAGTGGTCCTAACCCAGGTTCAGAGTATTTTCACAAACAACAAAACCTTCCACCTACTGGCCATTTCGACAGTGATCTGCTTGCGCAGACCAAAGTCTCACCCGAAATAATATGGGGGGTGTTGGAACCAAGTCTTCACACCCTGAGGGATATTTTTATATGGTATATATAATCAAACTTACTATATATAATATAACAAATTTGTGTACGCACAGTCAATGGTAACATATCTAATTCTTCAATAGATTATCACTAGCTACTTCGAGATAATTTGACGCACCGTAGTTAATTGTACTTCATTCATATCTATTTATCTAACATAGACTAACACTTGCACATAGATGCAATTAACCATTTACACAAGTAAATACGCAACAACAGAACAGATCCATATCTACAACAAATAAGAGATAATCTAAGACAATAAATCACACAAGAATCTAAGTTCGCCAAAAATTCCTTCTTTATTAAGAGATTTTCAATTCAGTACAATCTATCTTTCTGTGCACACAGTAGCAGAGTCTGCACACAACTCAGGACTTAGGTATCCATGCACATAGCTAGTGAGAGCCTTTCTACCCTGATAAAATCCAGACTAACAAAGACGCATAACAAAATTGATCCAAGATTTCATTCATATATTCATGTCCTTCCTCACTCAACGCTTACATACTTATATTATCAAAAACGTGCACATACCATGGTCTCAAACCATGGTTTGAGACTCATGGTTTTTCCCTTTAACCCTTTATAATAATTAAGGGACTTTGACCTACCCCAAAGCCCCTTTGACCATCTGTGTGTAGCAGGAACAACAAAACTTAAACAAAATTAACCCAAAAAAGTACCCCAGGGGGTCATGCTCCAACACACTCCTTCTACCGCCATCATTGACAGTGCTGGAAATCCATTAACAAAGAGGTATCCCTGATTTGAAATCCAAATTAGAACTCACATTGTTTGGAGTATGAGACCCATCTATAATATCAGCCCATTTTCCATGTATTCTTAAAGACATGCCTTGACTCTAACTGTGAGCAAAAGAGAGGATGCAGATGTATTTTCGAAAATAAAGCGGGATGTGCCTGGTGAAAGTCCAATTGCAAGTATTTCAATGTTCTTTTACTCTGGGGGGAGAGAGAAGTGAGTCTCTAAGATAGAGGTAATAGTGCCACCGAGGAAGAGACACACATGAACCGAAGGATTCCATCTAACATCCAGTGGAATAGTCCACAAGGGATGCGACGGTCATTGAAAATAATAATTTGAGAAGGATATGCATAATATCATGTGAAATATTCCACAAGGATCGGACAAAAATTACAACCATTACATCACATTCTCAACAAGATAAGCACTAAAATAATCAAAATAGTTCAACTATCTTAGTACATGCGGAAACAAACATGAAATACAAGCATCCACAAAATAGTCTTATAAATATTCATAATTCATGCGTGAATAACTTGTTGGCCTTGAAGGCTTCTGTTATTAAGTAAAAGTTCCAAGACCCATATGTAACATGAACATCACTAGCTCTAATAGTGGATCATTGAAGCCACTCCTTACCCCACAAAAGAACTGGTTAATCTCTCTAATGCTTTGCTGGTGGAGCCAAGGTGAAAAACCACTTTGCTCATACAATGAGAGAGTATATATAACCAAGGGTGACCCTTTGAATACCATCATGAATGTTTGAATTCCCATGAATTTTCAACTTACATGACTCTTTGCATTCATGTGTGTCCTTTGGACTTCCACTTTATGATACATTTTATTACAATGGGATTTGATGACAATGGACATGATGTACAGTAGTGTTGTGGCATATGACCACTCATGACATGATATGACATGAAACTACTAACATGGACTACTTGATGACATGGAAATTTCAAGCCATTGATGTTGTTGAGAATTGAGTGTCTTCATGAAAGAGCTTTCCTTTTCTCCTCTGCATGCCTTGGTGATAAGGAGTCTCCAATGATATCAAGTCTTGGATGGTGTTCGCAAACTAGTGTCCTTTCACTTTATTTTGATCAATCATCTTTTGAGTTCAACTGCAAGAGTTTCTTCGAACGTGATTCCCTCCTTCCTTTCTTCATCATCTTTCCATGACTTGATATACTACATTTTCCTGCAATTCACTCATGAGGAGATGACATCAATCCAAAAACGCTTAGCCTAATATGATGCATTGTGATCCATGAATTGACCCCGAAATAAGTGATAGGTTAGACAAGGAGGCCCAATGACCATGTAGTTGCAAATTTTAGGAAAGAAAGGGGTATCCTTGAGCCTTGATACTGCATAGTTCGCAGTTCAGGATGGACTAAGGGACATGACTGCGCAGTTTTGAGGGCCAGTAGGGACATGTTACAGTGATTGGAGCTAGAGAATCTTACTATGCCGTTCTAGAGGCCAAGGAAGCATGGATGATTGTTCAGTGTGTATTTATAGGGGGTCAGGGGATGAGCTTGTGTCTTAAGGTTGCGAAGTGCATAGTTCAAGCAAGGTTGGAGGCCATGACTGTGCAATCTTGGAGGTCAAGGTCAAGTCTTGGTCACAAAAACTGTGCAATGGAGCAGTCTTGTGAGGAGAGAACTGTGCACTACATAGTGCCAAGCATCAAGGTCACACCTATAATACTGATAATGTACAATGCACAACTCAGGGGAGGTCGAGTGAAGCTAAGTTGGTTGGCCAGGAATTTTTCCAAAAATGACTAAGTGTGGGACTAGTGAGATCAGTGAACAAGGATGAACTTTGAATGTTATCGCACACTTAGAATATTTTTATGAATAAAAAAAGAAAATCATTTCCCTCTGTGTGACAATGTTACGACCGGTTACGACAATTACAACACCACAGATACACTTTACGATGACCGTGACAACACTTGTGTGACAGTGCTCAAAAATTTGGAATGGGTGTAATGGATACTTACAAGGTTAGAACAACTAATTTTCACAAATGTGACCTCTTGTAACCATTATAACAAGCTTGTACATGCAATATGAAAACCAACATGTCGAAAGACGACACTTTTCCTATCTTTAGAAAGGGATCCAACACTGTGAGAAACTAAAATATGAGCTTAAAATTTTGTGACAGTAATGAACAAGACCAAGGAAGGCCTGAAATTTTTAAAAGGCCAAAATTTTGGAGGGAGTTGTAGCAGCTACAACAACTCCCTTGACTAGAACGAACAATTTTTTTTCAAAATTCTATGTAAGATCATTCTACAACATCACCTTCTACATTTGTAATGTTAATTTCTTAGAGAGTATTTTCAATGATAACTTGGTAAGTGCATGATAGATACATTCAAATTCTAACTTGATATGTGCATTAACTACAATATTTTTTTCTTACTAATATCTTGAACTCGGAACTCTCACCAATGGTTTAAAATTCCTTCAAGAGCTCTGGTATATCTAACTACTCTTGAACCCAAATAAACCACTACCATTTTAACAACCCAAGGTTAAAATTTCACGTAATAAAAGTTAATAAAGGTAAAATAAGACCATGGGACAGGGACACTTATTCCAAGTAGAATGTTGGGAAAAATGTCCTAGTGGGCATCACTTGCTGTGTTTTATGGCTAAGGGGAATTTCGAAAAGGCAATGGCTAAGGCTTTCAAAATTCAAAAAGGTATTTTGGCACATTATTTATGAAAATAATGGAAATTAGGATAAAATTAAGGTGAAATCTCATAGGTTTCATGTGAGGAGGAAAACGAAGGAAAATAAAGGAATATTGAAGAAATTTGAGGCCCCATCAATAAAAATACCTCAATCAGTATCCTTTTGTGAGTTTAGTGTTAGAATTAGTCTCAGAAAGGGAAAAGCACCAAGAGGAGAATGAAAGAAAGGCACGGAAAGGAAAAGCAAGGAAAGTAAAGGAAAGGCAAAGAAGGACAAGGAAATAAAAGGAAGGCAAGGATCAAGCAACTTAAGTGAGAATACTTGTAGGTAAAAAATTGCATGTGTGATTTCCTAGCTAGGTTTGACATCCATGGTATGTTCATGTTGGTATATGGTTATTTTTTTTCATAGGAATCTATTTTTCCGAGTTTCTAAAGTGGATTTTAACCTATCCCTGCCATTTTCGGATAGCCATTGAATGATGGAATTGTTCTCAGTTTTGAGCTTTGGATTTCCACATGGTTTCGTAATTTGGGATGAGGTGGTCTCATGAAAATTCCCAAAGGTCTAGGAATCCCTTAATTGGTAATCGCATGATTCATGGTAAATCCTGAGGGTGGAGACAACAAAATTCCTCAACGATGGTGTAGGAATTATGAGGCATCCAAGCTTGGTTTGGTTTTTTGATCTCGGCACCAGTTTATGTATGATCACAGTATGGAGAGGGTGTAGGTCATTTAACCTCTGGATTCCCTTAGTTGTTTTTGTATTGGTTTATCCCATGACATCCCACATTCATGCTTAGAATATGGCACAGGGTTTGTTGGATGAAGAGATATTTGGCTCAGCTAATCTACGGTCGGGTGAAACGTGGAAGTCCTAAACCCGGTCGGTAATTTCATATGTTTTATAAAAGCTAATTTTCTCTTGCTTTGAATAAGGAAATATATTGGTTATTATGTGGATTTAATGTATGTTCTCTTATTTTAATTTATCTGGTTATATGTTTGTTATAAGCATGGTTTTATGATAGATCTTAGTCATGGCTCTTTTCATGTTTTCTCTCATAACTGAATAAATAATGAATGAAAGACCTAATTGGTGTTATGAAAAATAATGAGAGAAAGTAGTGATCCTTCTTGCTAAACCTCAGATATGTTTTCAATCCCTCATGTTTATACTTGCATTCATGACCTGTAGGTTTCATATCTACCAAGTGTTTGACAGAATGTCAGTCCAGCTTGGGGATGATCAGGTCAAGTCCTGGTTTCAATTTTTCATTTACAATAATTGTTTCTATGTTATTTACCTTCTCTGGAAGTTTCACTAAGTTTTGGGCAGAGGCCTTATTCCTGACTCTAAAAAAGTGGCACTAAATTTGGAGTCATTGGCATAGAACTGAGAAAAAAATTCCATAGTCGCATGGAGGCAGGCTCATGTGTGCAACTGGAAACCCATAGTCACATGGAGACCCTAGAAAGGTAGCGACTGGGTCTCTAGCTTAGGGAAAAATTGTGTTGTCTTAGGGGTTAGACACTTGGAGGGGTTGGGTTATTCCTAGAGGTCCTATGGTACCTAAGGGAAGTCAGTAAGGTCATAATTTGTCGACTCCATTTCCTTAAGGTCACCTAGGAGGTTGAGTCTTATCATAGTGATCCTTAGCTCATGTTTATGATGGGCAGGGTGGTTAAAGTGGGTATATATCGTAGGAGGCATTATAGGGTGGTATCAAAGAAGGTTGTGCTCTCTTTGGGTCATATATCATACCACAAGGTGGTATCAGAGCATTTTTTCGTTCTCTTTTACTAAGGCTGAGGTTTATAAGGTTATGGTTATAGTGCATGGGATCATGGTATACATTTGGTATGGTTATGCATCATGTTGTTATGATGTTATGTCATTATATGGATATGTTTATGATTATACATGTACCTGCTAATGTGGATTGATCTTGTAGATGAGATATGTCTCCCTTGAATGTCACTAAGGTATGGATTTTATTTTTATCTATTTGGTTTATCTGACTTGGTATACTAGCAGGAAAAGATAATTCAAGATGACAAGAAAAATGGTAGACTACAGTTCCCATAATAATTCCTACAGATTATTTGGGTAGCAAGGAGAATAGTATTCTCCTGGTATAGTAGATACATTGAGGTGCTTGAAGGTAGAGATCAGAATTTTCAAATAAGATGATGACAGGTTGGTTGAGGCTAAGGAAATACTTGCAATAGCTCAGGAGAAGAAGGTAGTGGTTAATGTAGAAATCCTTCAGAGCTTGTCAGAGTTGTAGAAACAGGGATAGATGAGAATTAGTCAAGAGCAGGAAGAGAAAAAAAATGGAGCCTATGGTAGCATATTTCAGTCCAGATATAGGTTGGACAGAGGGGACATGGTCATAGGTGGAAAATCACTGGATACACCTAATAGGAGGATTTTTATGTATAGACATCATTCTAGTTCATCATCCAGGAGACGTCACCACAGTCATCATCGTCATCATCCTTACAGAAGGAGGGAGTATCTACCTTAGGAGTTCAAGAAATTGAAGCCTCCTACATTTGATAGAGAAATGAAGAAGCCATAATATGTAGAGATATGGTTGCTTAGAATAAAGAAATTATTCATATTGCACAACTATTCAGAGAATATGAAATCCAATATGGCCAACTCCATTCTTAAAGGGAAAGAAGACATTTGGTGGGAATATGTGAAGAATGTCGAGGGAATTCAAGAATAAGACTTGAATTTGGATGGCTTCAAGAGTAAATTCAAGAATAAGTACCTATCGAAGAGGTATTATGAGGATATATCTAAGGATTTTTATGAGCTACATATGGGTTCTATGACAGATGATGAGTACACTAGCAAATTCTTGGAATTGTTGAGGTATGTGCCATATCTTAAGGAGGAGAAGGCTAAGATCCAGAGATTCATAAATGGATTTCTAGCAACATATAGAGACCAAATTTATTTTGATGAGCCTATATCATAAGAGGAAGCCATCCGAAAGTTGAAGCATTGTTATGAGCAGTCAAAGTGAAAAGTTGAGCCTAAACGTGACTTGAAAGGAAATGATAAAATAAATGGAAATGGCCACCGAATTGAGGAATACCTCAAGATGTAGGTGAGTAATAAGGTGTTTCTCCTTACAATAATTTCAATGTAGTTGAGAAGGTACATGTGTTTCTGATTTGTATATGAAAGCTTGAGGATTTATGCCAAAATTTGTAAGTGAAGAGATTAGGGTTTTTAAACATTTATGTCAATTTCATGAACACATTAACATGCTTTTAAACTCAATTTTGTAGAAAATAAGGAATACATCAGTACCATAACATTATACACAAAACAAAAAATGATGAAGGAGTTCACCCCTCCA
The DNA here is from genome assembly GCA_034641835.2 of Pinus albicaulis. NCBI lineage: Eukaryota > Viridiplantae > Streptophyta > Pinopsida > Pinales > Pinaceae > Pinus > Pinus albicaulis. The sequence continues at coordinate 696,379,438 of CM076575.1, forward strand.
ATGCTACATCTCATGGTCCAACTTCCAATGGTTTGGACTCCTTCATTACGCTCCAAAAATTATGTTTACATCAAGTTACAGTGCTCAGAATTATTAAACAATGTATCTAATGGCTCCATAACAATTAAAATCCCCTATTTGGGCTCTTTCCGCTCCAAAAATGGTCAAAAACTGAATGAGGTGTGCTCCAATGAAGTTTTTTTTCTAATTGTCCTACAATTCACATTTTCCTGCAAATTGTTCTACAAATTTTTCCTTTTGCAGTCACGTGGGGTGACAAATTTCCCCATGCCGACGAGATTCCCTCCGCACTATGTGTAAATTTTCAAATGGTTAAATTTCCTATGTTGGCCTTAAACCAAATAAAAATATGCAACTTGGAACAGTAAGGACAATTGGATATGAGGTTTATTGAATCGTCTATTTCTTAACTCCCGTTAGTGACTGTGGTTGTTGTTTGGTTGGTTTAACACCCACCATCGTTCAATTAAAAAAAAAAAGTGTCATTATATTAACCAATCCAATCGTTGTTCCTTGAGAGACAACCCTTGACTAAAAAGAGGTCAGTGTCAAAGAAATTTATTAAGATCAATAATGAAAATGGTTTGTTGTCCCATTGTTCGAAAACCTCAGAGATTTCAATTCTTAAAAGACTTCGATGTGAGAACAATATTTTAGAGTGGCCTTCTAATGTTGAATACAAAAGATAAATATAGAGCATAAAGAAGTGATGGTGGAAATTCTTTAACAGTAGGCTTCTTTTGCAGAATATCTTGTTTCCAACTTTAGAGGAAAAATGTAGACATCATGAAATGAAATACAGAAAATAGGAGTGCATCATTAAGCATTTTAACTTTAATTTAAATAACTATAAAATTACATACCAGCAGCTTCATTACTCATTTCTAAAGAAGAATGACATAAAATAAGATGTAACTAGAAATACAAATCATACTCAACAAATTATGGAGTCACTTGAAAGCTTTATTCATATCCACATGAAGTTCCAAAATACAAAATAGTTTAGCTTCTGAGGTCCAAAAACTCAGAACCCTCACTTCTCCTTTTGAATTAACTTTTATACAAAATTTTCAAAATGGGACAGTTAAAAAACTATCAACTACTAACTGCAAACCTCCTAAACTACTTCGAAACTAATCGTTTCTTTGATCATTACATTTTGAAAAATAAAACATAAATACAACATCTGAAAAATTTTAACAGCTTATGGAAGACAAGTGGGCATATGTTCACTCGATAATCTGAAATAAACTAAGCCTCCAATTGGGACTCCATGCTTTCTTTAACTTTCCTGTTCCTTTCTACAATATGACAATACATATGTTTTATCATTGAAATAGAGGTTTGGCTAGTCTCTTCTGGAATAGGGGAATATGGTGTACAAATAACTTCTCCTAACTATAACTGAAAACCCGATGTAGATGATGAACTACCTTCCTCATATAGATTCACTCTTTTGGCACCTCCATCTGTTTCTCCTTCCAAATCAATGACCTATTCACTACCTCTATTTAAATTCTTTTCACTTTGAAGAGGGGTTTCAACCTCCATCCCTCTTCACAAATTGGTTTGCCCTCCGTTTTCTAACTTTTCAATATCTCGTGGAGCCTCATGTACATAGGGAGCATAATAATTTTATACTCTCTTATTTTAAATAATGTGATGGGGGTCATATGCACTTAGCTACAAATTCATATCCTCAAGAGCTTTCTGCACTTTTGTTGTAGCTTGCCTATTATATATAATGAAAGGTCCTATTGTCCTTGGAAATTTAAATAGATGCCCATTTTTAGCTCGAAAAAAATGTACTTGATCCACATTCAAACTTTTCCTAATGAATTCTAGTGAAAACAATATCATAGGCACAAATGTAGGCAACATGTACAGGGCAACTTCCACTCCATATAATATAATTTCAGCATAGTCTTCAAATTTAAATGAATCACCTACTTTAATATCCTTACTGAGGTGAAGAAAGGACTGAGCCTTTGGTAATATGCAAGGTGGAGTAGAACTATTTATGATTCAATAAACAACTGATAAAAAATAAATATCAAAATCCATTCAACCATCATTATTTGGACTACTTCTCACCACATCAGTCCAAAACACCACTGACTATTTTTTTTGTGAGGGTCCATGATATTCAATTCCAGGGGCATGAATATTTCAACATGAGTGTACAAAAAGAGATAGGTAATTAAAGAGGGAAATATAAAACACCCAGTGAGGGAAAGGTATATTAATTGAGAATTTACCACCTTCTCCCAGAAAGCAAGTATATCAAAAACATTGTCAGGCTTCATCACAAACTAAAAATTCCTAGGACAACTCTGTCAATTATAGTTGTATCCTCTCTTCCTAGAATTTTATCAAAAATTTGAATAATAGGTCTAACCTCCTCGACAAAAGGGTCTAAAGGGAAGTGAGAATATTCCAAAGGAAAATGCTTCCCAGCATCGTTTAAATAGAAAGACACTTGAGAAAAAATTGACCCGGACAAGTCTTGAAAAGTAGATAACAAAGTTTCTTCTCAGAAAGGAGTATAAGAACTTGCAGAGGGAAAACACATTTCTTGCTAAAATTAAAAAGGAAGATACTTGGAAAATGTTCTCCCCTAATTTATTCATGACAAAATTCTTCTAAGGATATAGGGTAGAGACCAACCAATGAATAAACTCTGGGAATATATAGGTTTGAGGAATCATTGGGGCTAAAAACACCTAACCTAATAGTAGCAACATATATGGGTGACTCAGCTTGGTTAAGAATGACGATATGGTATATTTCCATATAATTAATGGATCAAATTGGGTCAAATATATATCTCTCGGTGTCCATTAACATAATGTGGGAGGAAGAACCTGCTAAAAAAAAATTATTAGACATTTTGATTATTATTAGATGTAGATAAGTCATGTAAATACCTGGGCGATAGCAAGTAATGCTGACTAGAGCTACAACTTTGTACAATTGGATCCACAGAAGCAAGATTAGAGGAAAATGATAATTGAAATGAAAAAATGAACGAGATTTTATAGTGTGAACTAAATAACGAGTGGGAAAAAATTAAAAAAATGTCAGCGTGGGAAATTCAAAAAATAGCATGGTGACAAGATAGCTGATGAGCTGGCGAATGACGTGGATGATGCATTGGCGGAGTGATATGATGACAGGTGATGATGGAGGAGTGGCAGAATGGCTACATAAAACCTGCTCTCGCTTGTTGACGTAATACGGGGGCAGACTCTTGTGCGAAGGAAACCCGACAGAGTCCCCCCGTAACCATTGTGCGTCGTTGATTTTGGTCAAAGATGATCATGAAAATTATATTTGGAGGCACTTTAAGAGCTAACCATCAGGCACGTTGTGCTGTTGGGTTTGCCCCATCCACTGGGTCCCTCTCCCATTCTCCATCGTGAGCCAAAACATAACCGATCTTTAAATGGTTCTGACTTCGTTATTACCAACTTTAATATAGGCAATTTCTTTTTTAATACTTTAATTCTACATTGAAATTTTATTAGTGCAACTTAATCCACTATTATCTATTAATCAAAATTCAAAAACCATAATTTTGGCATTGTGATTTTCTTGTTGTTTTTAGCATATAGAAAACAAAGATGAGCTAAAACATTTGGCTCCACCTTGGGACAATGATTTTCTAGAAAAGTGTTGAGAACTGTAGAGCAGTAGCCTAGTTGGGCATGGAGTCAGACAAAAATTGGAGTTGGTCCCAATTCAAATCCCTAAAATTTTCATTTTCCTTGAAAACTTGTCTTCCAAGCTCTTCATTTTTTATTTATATTAACAAAAATATAACCTATAAATACTAAAAAATAATTTCTCTTCTCCCGAGCTTATTTATATAAAATTTTCTACCTATATAGAAGTTTGAATTTCTTCAAGTGAGATCCACTTTCCAATGGTACCAAACTAGCATCTGGGTGTTGGACCTAATGCCTCTATGTTGTTGAAATTTAAAAATCAAAACAGGTATGCACCATGAAAAATCCTCAAACAAAATACTTGATACATACCCTAGAAATAATATCTATTGTTGATCAAGGAAAACTCTCATATAGTCAGCCACTGGGTCAAAAAACTGACGATAAAATTCTTCAAATGCCTCGCTTTCTTGAATACTTTGATGATGTATATCTCTTTGAACAAGGAAGCCAAAAACATTGGTTATCTTTGCACTTCCAATATCTTCTTGAAAAGGTTGTTGCAGGACATTTCCTTGCCATTTTCCAGCAAGTTAGTCCTCTTGAAAATGTACGACAAATTTTTAATCTTCTGAACTATAGGTATCAAAATTTGGAGAATCTATTGAAGAGTCAAGACTCTCCCCTAACATGTAAACATCATAAAAAGGAGCACCAATGAAATGTATAAAATATAATTTCTGAGGGTTTGTATACAGCTTAATCCTTTCTCCTTTTTCTTGATTTTGTGTATAAATTCTTAGTGTTGATTGGCACTTATTTTCATTTGAATATTTTCTTGATTTGTTTGGAATAGGGTTAACAAATTTTCTGCTTGTGGGATTATTGAAGAAGAACCTTTTTTAAATCTTTTAGCATCATTTTCCAAATAACATAACTCTGTCTTTTCAAGGACATCTTTGTAATTAACCTGTTTATAGCCTCTTTTAATAATTGATACATTATCAAAATCATCATTTGTTTCTTCAGTGGTATTGTTATGAGAATTTAAAAAAAAATTAGTGTCATAATGTTCACAACATCCTTTAGAAACTTGTGTGCATACAAGGTGTTGTGGAAAAAATAAATGTTGCATGGAAATTGTTCAAAAAGGAAATAATTGAATGAGATAAATATATATAACAAACCCTTTTATCTTGATCTAAAGAAAACATGAATAGCTTCATCTTTGAATATTCTTGAATGATACGTTGTTGCTCCATGTAGTCATCAAATCTTATAACATGTTGATCCGGACTTTCATCTGCATTTCCACTGAATCTTGGAAGATACTCATTTCACTCATGAAATATAGACATATGATGAGGATAACCATGGATTCCAGTAAAATCTAGTGGGGAAAACATATTGGCTAAGAATGCAGGGGCAACCATTAAAACCTAGAAAAGGAAACCCTAAAGTGAATATAATAGGTGAAAATATACAACCAGCTGCTGAAACTTGTCACCCTCAAGAATTAGCTTCAAAATTTATAAAATACTAGGGAAAAGTAACTTCATATCTTTTTTCCCTGGTAGCGGCGCCAAAAAATGTTGTTCCTTGAGAGACAACGCCCAGGTGAAAAGAGGTCAGTGCCCAAGACATTTATTAAGATCAATAATGAAAATGGTTTGTTGTCCCATTATTTTAAAACTGTAGATATTTTGATTCGTACAAGTCTTCAATGTGAGAACAATCTTTCAAAGTGGCCTTCTAATGTTGAATATAAATGAAAATGATGGAACAAAAAGAATTTATGGTGAAAATTATTTAACAATAGGTTTCCTTTGTAGAATCTCTTGTTTGCAACTTTAGAGGAGAAAGGTAGAGATCATGAAATGAAATATAGAAAAGAGGAGTGCATCATTAATCATTTTAACTTTAATTTACAAAATTTTAAAACTAAAGACCAAGAGCTTCATTACTTATTTCTAAATAATAATGAGATACAATAATATGTAACTAGAAATACAGATCCTACTCAATAAATTATAGAATCACTTGAAAGCTTTATTCATATCAATATGAAGTTCCAAAATACAAAATAGTTAAGCTTCTGAGGTCCAAAAAATCGGAACCCTCACTTCTCCTTATGAATTAACTTTTATACAAAATTTTGAAAATGGAACAATTATAAAACTGTCAACTAATAACAACTAACCTCCTATACTACTTCAAAAAAAATCGTTCCTTCGATCATTACGTTTTGAAAAATAAAACATAAACACAACATCTGAAAACTTTTAAAAACTTATGGAAGACAAGTGGCATATGTTCACTAGATAATATTAAATAAATTGAGCCTCCAATTGGACTTCATGCTTTCTTAAACTTTATTGTTCTTTTCTTCAATCTGAGAATTAATATGTTTTATCATCGAAACAGAGCTTTGGCTAGTCTCTTCTGGAATAGGAGAAGATGGTGTACAAATAAATTCTCCTCGCTCTAACTGAACAATTGATGAAGATGATGAACTACCTTCCTCATATAGCTTCACTCTTTTGGCACTTTTTTGTATTTCTCGTTCCAAATCAACGACCTCTTCATTGCCTCTTTAAAATATTTTCACTTTGAAGAGGGGTTTCAACCTCCATCCCTCCTGACAAACGGGTTTTCCCTCCATTTTCTAACTTCCTAATATGTGGTCGAGCCTCATGTACATAGGGAACATAAGCATTTTCTACTCTCCTATTTGAAATAATCTAATGGGGGTCATATGCCCATTTTTCACTCAACTACAAATTCATATCCTTAAGAGATTTTTGCACTTTTTTTGTACTTTCATGTTATTTACAATTAAAGGTCCTATTATCCTTGGAAATTTAAATAAATGCCCCTTTTTAGCTGGAAAAAAATGTACTTGATCCACATTCAAACTTTGCCTAATGAATTACAGTGAAAACAATCTCATAAGCACAAATGTGGGCAACTTGCGCGTGGGGGGAAACTTCCACTCCATATAATCAAATTTCAGCATAGTCTACAAATTGAAACCAATCACCTAATTTAATATCCTTACTGAGGTGAATAAAGGATTGATCCTTTGGTAATATGCAAGGTGGAGTAGAATTGTTTATGATTGAATAAACAACTGATAAAAAAGAAGTAACAAAGTGCATTAAGCCATCATTTTTTTTACTACTTCTCACCACATCAGTCTAAAACACCACTGACTATTTGTTTTTGTGAGGGTCCATGATATCCAATCCTAGGGGCATGAATATTTCAACATGAGTGTACAAAAAGACATAGGTAATTAAAGAGACAAATCTAAAACACCCAGTGAGGGAAAGGTCTATTAATTGATAATTTACCACCTTCTCCCAGAAATTAGGTATATCAAAACAAATTTCAGGATTCATCATCAAACTGAATATTCCCATGACAACTCTCTCAATTATAGTTGTATCCTCACTTCCTAGAATTTTAGCCAAAAGTTTCAAAATAGGTCTAACCTCCTCAACAAAAGTGTCCAAAGGGAAGTGAGAAGATTCCAAAGGAAACGTCTTCCCAACATCTATTAAATAGAAAGACAGTTGAGAAAATTTTGAGTCGTACAAGTCTTGAAAAGTAGATAACAAAGTTTCCTATGAGAAAGGAGTATAAGAACTTGTAGAGGGAAAACACAGTTCTTGCTGAATTAAAAGGGAAGATACTTGGAAAATTTTCTCCCCCAATTTATTCATGACAAAACACTTTTGAGGATATAGGGTAGAGACCAACCAATGAATAAACTCCGGGAATACATAGGTTTGAGGAATCATTCTGGCTAAAACACCTAACCTAATAGCAGCAACATATATGGGTGACTTTGCTTGTTAAGAATGACGAGCTGGTATATTTCCATATTATTAATGGCAAAAATTGGGTCGAATATATCTCTCTCGGTGTCCATTAATGGAATGTGGGAGGAAGAACCTACCAAAACAACTTTCATAGACATTTTGATGATTCTTGGATGTAGATAAGTCGTGTAAATACCTGGGTGACAGTAGATAATATTGAATGGAGATGGGAATTTGTACAATTGGATCCACGGAAGCAAGAAAAAAGGACAATGGTAATTGAAATGAATAAAGCGAACAAGATTTTATAGCATGAACAAAATAACGAGTGGTAAAAATAGAAATAAATATGAGCGTGGGAAATTTGAAAAATAGCATGCTGACAAGATAGCTGATGAGCTAGTGAGTGACGTGGATGACACATTGGCAGAGGGATATGATGATAGGTGATGATGGAGGAGTGGCAGAACGGCTATAGAAAACACGTGCTTTCTTGTCAACGTAATACATGGGCATATGCCTATACGGAGGAAACCCAAAGGAGTCCACCCTTAACCATTGTGCATCGTTGATTTGTGGTCAAAGCCAATCACAAAAATTCTATGCGGAGGCACTCGGGGAGCTAATCGTCGAGCACATTGTGTTGTTGGGTCTTCCCCATCCATTGGGTCCCACTCCCATTCTCCATCACGCCCCAAAACATAACTTATATTTAAATGCTTCCAAATTTGTTATTACCAACTTTAATAGAGGGACCCACCTATTTAAAACTTTAATTCTTCATTGAAATTTGATTAGCGTAGCTTAATACACTATTATCTATTAATAAAAATTCAAAAACCAAATTTTTTGCCTTGTGATTTTCTTTCTTTTTTAAGAATAAAGAAAAGCAAGATAAGCTACAACACCAAGGATTTCCATAACCATGGTTGCACGTTGTTTTATTGTCAGTTGAATGTGGTAACACTAAACTCCACCACTGCTCTGAAACCATGGCATGTGACAGTTGTATCCATCAGTGCTTTGGGTGAAGGTTTCTGCCAAAGTAAACCTTAACCACGCCTTAATTGCTGGAATGTGACAACTTTGGGATCGTCAGTGGTTTAACATCCCATAACATTGAACTTTAATTTTCCATGCTAATAATAACATAAAAAATTTTGGAACCATAAGCAAGTTTAATCTTGGTCTCATAATCCTTGATCCTTTGTATCCCGCAATACACTTCAAGCTAACAAACCCAATTATCTAATCGATAAGAATTTACCTCTCCATCATACATAGAAAAATCAAATTTTATGTCAAGTTTCAAAAATGGAGTTTTACCATTTCCCTTTGGAGAATGTGGAGGTGATTGTGAAGGGGTTGTTTTGGAAGATGATGATGGTGAAGATGGTGGTGAGGATGGAGGGGAAGAGAATGGTGGTGTCAAATTTGGTTTGTCACCATTACCCCCATTCCCTTTTGGAGTCCTTTCCCCATCTCCTCCATCTCCTTTTGAAGACTTATCTCCCTTTTTAGGATTGGAGCTCTCACCTTGCAATCTTGTGTTTCTCTCTTCATAGAGAACTTTCACCATTTGTGTCATGTCAAAGAAATTTTTTCTAAAAGCCTTTTCATCCTCTGACATATTCTTACCTTCTCCTTCATGTGACATGACTACTGAAGCTTCTGGTGAAACTTGAGGTGAAATTTGTGATGTATATTGTGGAAATTGTGCTCTCCTTGTCCTTTACCTAACTTGAGGACTTTCAACCACAATCTTTCTTTCTCCTCTCTCGAGCTTAAACCTTGTAAGCATTATGAACACTTGTAAACAAATTAAACCCTCAAAGCAAAAAAGAACCAAAGCTATGATACCAACTGATTTGTATATGAAAGCTTGAGGATTTATGTTAAAATTTGTAAGTAAAGAGATTAGGGTTTTTAAACACGTATGTCAATTTCATGAATAGATTAACATGCATTTAAACTCGGTTTTGCAAAAAATAAATAAGACATCAATACCATAACACTATACACAAAACAACAAATGATGAAGGATTTCACCCCTCCTAGGCTACATCTCTCAGTAGATCTTCCTTCTGCTTAAAAAAAGGTCAAAAATTGAATGAGTCATGCTCCAATGAAGGTATTTTTCTAATTGTCCTACAATTCGCAATTTCCTGCGAATTTTTCCACAAATTTCGACTTTTGCGGCCAGGTGGGGTGGAAAATTTTCCCCATGTTGGTGAGATTCCTGTCGCACCGGGGTGCAATTTTTTTGAATGATTAAATTTCTTATGTCGGCCTTAAACCGAATAAAAATACGCAACTTGGCAAAAAAAGGATCGTTGGATACGTGGTTTATTGGACCGCTAATTTCTTAACCCTTGTTCATGACTGTGATTGTTATTTGGTTGGTTTAACACCCGCTATTATCACTGGAAAATCAGAAAAGAAAATATGACATTATTAAATGTCAAGCAAAAGGATTTACAGGGCTGAGGCATATTAGAGGAACTAAAAATTTTTAAAAATCCCTAAGGTCCATAAGAAAAATCAAATTGTCCACCAAGTACTCAGGAAAAATGCAACTTTGCACGCATTTTTCTTCAATAATCATGCCTTTGCGCGGCTTTCCCTTGAAAAGTCGTGTGGTCCTGGGAGTGACGGAAGTCACTTTCCGGGACCACAAGGCACACTCCAAGAAATGATCCCACACTTGAGGCCACCCAATGATAGTCACCTAAGCCTCCTTGGGACCTAAAGGGAGCACACAAGGGAATCAAGTGACACACAATGGAATCAACCCCCTCTCTTGGGTCACCATCCATCAATGTACCAAGAGAGGGAAGGATAATTTGAATTCATCTATAAAAGGCCACCAAGAGATGAACAAAGGGAGAGCACATTGTTATGTTGGCAAAAATTTCTTTGACGAAATCTAGCAGTGTGTAATCCAGAGTAGAAGTAGAGAGGGGATTCGGTTGTTGTCCATCCAAAAACTTCAATCCTTTGGAGTAGAGAGAGAGACCTTGCACCAAGTAGATAGAAGGTAAAAACGTCCTTGCATCGGGTCTTAGAACTCCATAGTTCTAAGGGCCCCTTGGCAAGTGTGTAAAAGTAGTATCTTTCTTCCTAACAGCAAGCAATAAGGGGGGAAATTGATGCCACCATTAATATTATTATTGTGTTTGAATCTTTATGAGCTTTCATGTTTATGTTTATTTTAGTCTTGTTTTCTCTCTATATATGCATAATATATCATGATTTATTGTGTTTAATATTTTATAGCATGTTCACTAACCTGTTAACTCTTTTTTTTATCTACCTGTGACCAAGGCTTAGAGGAAGTGACCACTCCTCTTAAGTAATTGTGGATTCATACACTTGTGCACCAAAACCACAACCGCAGGATTGGCGACTCCACTAATTTTAATTTTTTAGCTAATATGGTTGCACTTGTTGCAGGGACCTTTTCTCTGCTCTGGAGTGTTTCTTGGATAGCTTCCCTTCCTTTATTCTCTGCTCATTCACCCTCAGTGAAATTCTGAAGTTCAGAAGCTCTGGAAATTTTTTTTCAATAAATTTTCTCGCATTTCACTCAGACAGATGCACCCTATTACGCACGTTCAGCACTAACCTTCACACAAAATTTCACACTTGTGTGAGAAACCAGAGACAAAAAATCTCTACTATTTTCCTCAATTTCCCATTTGTAAAGTTGCTAGTAGCCCAAAGAAAAACTGTGAGCACTGTGTGAGGTGTCCCATGATTGTTTAAAACTTGCTTTTGGTTTTTTTTGAGTATTGCTAGTTGCTAGTTTTAAATTTCAAAGTTTATATTCATAAAAAAAAAACCACGTAGTTTAAGTAGGGCGAAATTTACTTGCAACCTGAAATAACTTATTTTTGTGAAAATAGACACCAAAAATACATTGATAATTAGCTAGAGTAAGTGGCCCTAATCCACATATGCTTAGCTAGTTTTCATTTTTCGTAGTTAAGTCATTAATTTTAGTTTAATTTTTGGCACTAGGATTTGGGACCGGGAATTAATTATCTTAAGAGAAGCAAGTAATTTATGTTGCCTTTGCACCATTTGGTGACCCTAAGCAAGCATATGAAAGCTCTCTTCTGATAATTTTCCATCTCCCTTTATTTGATCACTTATATTAACTAGGCAAAATTGTAAGCGGCCCACTATCGACACATGATTTGCTTATAGCAAGGAACAATAAAACATAGATTAATAAGGAACATGTAAAGGATGACAGCATATCCACATCTTAAAACTGTGCGATTGTTCCCTTTTTTCTCACACACTTCCACACCATAAGTGAAGTAAAGACTCCTTAAAACTAACCTAACTTAACTCACTAAGTTTCCCCACAGGGGCCACAAAAAAAAAGTATAATTTAGTTTAGGACCATGGGGGTAGGCATCCATTAAGCCGCCATGGTCAGTTTAAATCTTGAGACATAGAAATTGACTGATTAGGGAGATTTAAAATCCGTCTATCCGCCCACGGAAAAGAAAACCCTAGCGCTATAGAGACCTGATTCAGAGGGAGTTAAGCTTAGGCCCAGTGCATGTGGTATTATTTGGGGCTACCTGAAACATCTAATGCTCAGTGTTGGTAGTTGATTTACCCAGAATATCAAGACTCAAACGCTCACGTGGGGTGATGGTACTTAATGGTAAATCTAGGGAATCCTTCCCTATAGGTGATGGTGCAGGCAGCACTAGATCCTCTACCCATTACCTTGGTCGATTCTTCGGTTGATGGAAGGCGTCGCAGTTCTTTCGAGATGTTAGCCCCAATACCCATCAGAAGATATCTTTGCAAGGCCCAGTTACAATTGAGAGTGTGAGGACATTTTAGGTCTCTAGGATTTTGAGTCTCACGTGCAAAAAACAACTAAAACCTCTTTTTGATTGATTGATCACATAGAAATAATATAAAGGAAAATTAACTTTTGTTTTCGCTTTTTTTTATGTGTGTGGTCACCATTTTTTTTCCTTGATACTTCACCTCTCATAGAACTGAGGATTTTTTCCAAAACCATACCTATTCAACACCATAACGGACCCAACGGGACCTCGTCAATCTAGACGTCTTTTGGACCAACCCCCATTTCCAGGAGGAGTTCCAGGTCTTTTTCCATTGAGGCGTCAAAAACGAAACACTGCCACCCTTATTGGTTCATCCTTTATCGAGGAATATTTATTTGGGAGCCCCCGAGGGTCACCCAACACCACACTAGTGTAAACCCCCATAAGGTACCCACATACCACTCCTCCCACAACCCCTAGGGGGCAGAAGAGCGCTACCCATAAGCCAAGTGAACACACAGTCAGGTACGTCATAGACAAACCCCATATCTAACCAAAACATTGTGTCTTCACAGTGTGCAATGGCTCTTAACCCGCAGTGAGCGTTCTTAGCATCGTTGAACTTACCCGATCTAACTAAGTTAATGAGAAACCCTATTTCACACAACCCAACATGGCCCCCCATGACCACGAAGCTCCCTTCAGACATTCCAAAGTTCGAATGGAATCAAGCGGAAGACCGAGGAACTCACATAATGACTTTCCACTTGTTACATTCCAAAGTTCGAATAGCATCATTGACGATACTATTCGACTGAGACTATTTCAGTACACCCTAACCAGACTAGCTATGAAATGGTATGTGGAGCAGCCTTCTGCTACACATGGAACTTTTAGCACCCTCGCTACCACGTTCCTCACCTATTTTCAGTTACCCATCCACCATGATTCCGAGATGGAATTACTGGCACATTTTAGACAGACACCAGTCATCCATATCTCAAACCATCTCCATGAATGGCGGCGACATAGTTTGTGCAAATCCAAACTCGACAATCGAGTTCTGCTGTACCTCTTCTTGAAAACTCTCACTATATAGATTTAAAAAGATGTGGCAACCCAAAAACTTACATCCTAAGAGGATGCCATAAGTAAATCCCAACGGCTTGAGCTAATTTACACGCAGTCAGGATACATTTACAACATCATTCCTAACGCCCCGCGCCTGCAAACTTATAAATAATTTCCAGGCACGTCAAACTCTACAGATGGATTTATTGGGTCACTGACCCAAAATCACCTAAGCAATAGCATTCAATATCTCGGTTACACGTATGATCCTAACCAGAACATCCCTCAACCCAGCTACTAGAGTAATCATGCACCTTTGCATAATATGACCAATAGGGCGTATTCATACCATCATCAGTAATGAGGTCCATACCCTCCAGCTCAGGGGACCCAGTACACAGCTATAAATGCTAACGGAAGAGATCCCCCCAAAAAACCATTCATAAACCAGGGACAAGGACCAAAATTTCCCAGACCCCAACACAAAACCCACCCATGCAAAACAATGCACAAGTAAACTTTGTGCAACCTTACCAGGCACAACCGCACCAGTATCAGGCGAATCCTAGCTATCCTCCCAACGCGGTAAGGAAAAAGTCAAAAAATAAACAAAAGGGAAATCCTGGACAAGGGGGGAAAAATCAACAATTCCCTCCGCAATCTCAGGCTGGAAGCAACTCCAACTGAAATCAAAACTAGGAGCTAAATAACTCCCAAGCATAGAACAAGAGGGTGAATCTTTGGACCAACCATTCTTGTGCAATATGTGGTGAATATGTCCGTTACACTCACCATTGTCCCAATCTCCCTGAGCTAAAGAAGCTCCATGGTAATCAAGAACAAGGGAGATCCTCACAGCAAACATCTATCATGTAGGAGCCCTTCCCCCACCAAGGGATAGTTAGCACCCAACAATAGCAAACAAATCTCTATGACTCTGGAAAAAACAGCCACAAAATCTACATGGCTGGCGAAGAAATGTTTTTTCAAACATGAAACCGAAATTACGATACCCCACTAGACACCAATTCGTTAAGGGCTAGCACGAGTGCACCAACAGCACCATTGACTATTTCGAGGATACCTATTGAACCTTTGCCAAATATGGTTAAGGGACCAACTAGGCGAGCAGGAAACTATTCCAAAGTGGCCCATAACTATAGCATTGTGGACGATTTAGCCCAATCTCTCACTGCCATGTCATCTTTAGAGGTGTTACAATCATGCCCAAAGCAACGGAAATCCTTACTTTCCGCATTAGGCGCGATCGACCCTGCTGATTCGCGCCTTATGGATTTCGATTTAGATAACGCCACCCCTAGGATTCCTTTAATGGTCGCCTTCCAGATATCGGTATCGGTCCAAAACATCACCATTCACTGTTGTATCATTGACCAGGGTGCATCCACATGAATCATGTCAAGGAATGTTTAGCAGAAGTTAGGCTCTCCTGAACTAAAACAATCAGATATCACACTTAAAGAATACGACGGGTGCCCCTATACTCCCGTTGGCCTCTACCAAATTGTCTTGATCTGCTTAGCCGAAAAGACGGTCCTTATAGATATTTAAGTCTTAGATGCTCAATTGGATTACATTATACTCCTTGGGCAGAGTTACATGTACGCCATGTCTTCCATAGCATCATCCATTTTCTAAACCATGATTTCCCCCCATGAGCATTAGGGGAATTTTGAGGTCTAAAATGGGCCTCCTAAGGAAATAACAAAATAATAGCTAAACCAATAAAATAATATTATGAATTTTCAATTCACTTTTTGCACCACAATCAATGTAACCATAGTTAAGTTCAATTCAAAATTTGTACCAAAATAAAATTAATAAAAAATTTGTATTGATGTGACTATAAATAAGAATGAGATTTTCAAGAAAAAGTCATTATCATTTAACAGCTAATGCATTTGTCCTTTGTACTTAAATAACTTAAAATAAAATATAAATATAAATTTATAAATTCTTAATTATATTATATGTTATTAATTAAAATTTATATTAAACATTGTTACCGATGAAATAGGTAACCTCATTGTTACCTACTTTTTGAAGTATCAAGAAAAACACCTGATTTGGAAAAAGTGGCGATGCAGAATCAAGAAAAAAAAATTTGAGCATGTTTTTGGCACTTTAAGTTTTTTTCATTTTGTTTGTTTTTTTTTTTTTTTTTAATTTTTTTTTTTTATGTGATGTTTTTTATGTCGATTTTGAATAGTGGTGGTGTATCATCACCAACGTTTTTTTATAGGATTGATTTTGACACTATAGATTTTCTAATGTCTTCTTCTTCTATGAGATGTTTATTTTTAAGTGCATTTATGTACTTGTGTTTTAAAAATAAAAAAATATTTTTTTTAAAAATAAAAACTTGTAATGATATCTTCACTTTTTCACATAGATAAAAGATGGAAAAAGGGTCAATATTCTAAAGTTTATATTTTCTACATGTTTATGTATTGTTAAATAATTTTTCAATGCACATCAAATAATTGTCACTAAAAACCAATATTTTGAACCATATGAAAAAAAAATACAATTTTTCAATATAAATACAATGCAAAAAATACACTTTTATAGAGTTTTTGTTGGAAAAAACATGATAAATAAACTATTTTTTTGGGAGAATCTTAACAAAAAAACTTAAGAAAATAACATTTTTATTGAATTTTATGTCAAAACATAATAGCAATCACATGTTTTTTGCAAAAAATAAGGGTTGTTCTCATAAAATATCAAAGTCTAAACATTACAAGTAAAACTGATTAATAGTTCTAAAAAATAAGCTTTGTTTGCAAGCATAACTTAAACATCATCAACAATATCAACTAATACATATTCAACATCATCTAGAACAACATTGATGGCTTCTTCCGCAACAGTTTCTTCTTCATTTTGATCATTGTCGTCTTCTAATGGATCTTTCATGTCAGCAAATCTTCCAAAGTGTCCCTTTCCAATCATTCCATATAATGGTGGTTGAGGTTCATTTGCTTTTTTTGCCACACATGATTCATTAAAATCTCCTTTCCTCAAACCAACTTCTTGCTTTTCATCTAGAAGGAATTTAAGAGCGTTAATTCTTTGTTGAATAAATTTGCATTAAACTGGGTCTTTCTCAATGGCAATGCAATTTCTTCCTTTTAGTAGGCAACATGCTAGTGTTGTACCTGATCATCAAGCACAAAAGAAATAAGTAAGAAAATTAGTATGGAAACATAAAAAGTAAAAAAGACAATATTTAAATTTAAATTTGTATAATAAAACTTACCTGAACCTGAGAATAAATCCAAAACCCATTCTCCTTCATTTGAACATAGATCTATAAGATAGTTAATCAATGCTTGTGGTTTTTGATAAATGTTAACTATGTCTCCTTTTGCATCTTTATCCTCATATGTTAGTTTTCTTACAACTGCATCATAAACCAATACTTGACTATAACTCTTCCCATCTACTCGATTCATAATAATATGCTTATAGCTATCGTCTTTCGTCCAACATTCAACATGGATGAACTCACAATCATTTATAATAGGCTGATCTTCGGAAGAAACAATATTTGACTTTTTCCTGTAACATAACATAGTAAAAGTTCAATTAAATTTTACATGAATAAAAAAATTTAGGAGTAATCAAACATACAATTTCAAAGTCTTACCATGTAAGTTGCATCCTTGAGTTTGATTTACCCTTGAAGCTTGTTAATAACATTGGAAACTGTGTGTCTGAATGAAATGTCACAAATCACCAAAGTGGTGATGTTGTCACTTCTTGAAAACCCGTAACCACTTTACTAAAAGCTTGATAAATATATGGTTCTCTATCATATTCAATGTCTGGGAAATTGAAACCATGAGGAATATCTGCAATAACTAGGCCATATTCCCTTTTAGGTAGTAGTGATGCGATGTCTTCACAGTCACCTTGTATTATTTGATATTGGACACTGTCGAGCCCATTCCAAATGTAATGATTAAGAGTAGGATCAAGTTCAACATTCATAAGACGCTTCATTCTCATGTTCTCCATCTTAATTTTTTCAATAAAGCTTTTGAAAGTATCTGGTACTCCATTTCCATCCTTCTTAGACATATATATATATATATATCTCTCTCTCTCTCTATATATATATATATAATAAAATAAAAATAGTTTAAATATGAATAAAATGAATTTATAAATCAACATACCTTATTGAATGCAATATAAAACTCTTTTAGTGTTGATGTAGAACTTGCTTCTAGGTAGTTGCGTACAACATCATCCCAACTGTCTTCATTCAACATTTTAACCATGTGTTCCTGTATTTTCATAAAAAAATTTCTGATTGAATAAATCAAGTTAAAAGCGTTAATATACTGACATGTATAAAAAATTCTACCAACATCATTATGTTTTATTTAAAATAAAATTATAATGAAAGAAAAATAAGAAATAATTCAAGAAACTTACTTTTGAAATTCTGCACACATTTCTTCCATTGATAATTCACCCGACTTCACACGGGCTAATACTGATTTGATTAATTTATCATCCTTCACACCTTGCATTGTTCTCCAAGGTGTAATAGTCATATCCTCTGGAAGCTGCTTCATTTCAGGACCCCCCTTACTGTTGGTACATATTATGGGTTTACTCTTTCTAACCTTCTGATTTTTTATGGAAATATTCTCCCACTGATCAAAAATCTCATCAATCAAATCCCATACCTCCCTAGTTCTAAATGCCAACTGAAAAATGTTATCTGTGCCTCTGAATAAATTTGTATTCAATTTTCCATCTTTTGCTTTTTTTTCATCAATTTGATAACATGTTTCCATTAAACATTCCTTTCGAAATGCTGCACTAACTTGTGTCTTATCCCCACCACATTTTTCTATGAATTCATTATGAATAAATCTGACCCTTTGGATGAAATTCATTTTCATTCTGTACTCATTATCTGCATTATGATCCCATGCCAATAACTTTGATTCCATTTCTGTTAAGCTAGCGTAAATGATGCATTTCACTGTTTGAAAAAGATAGTTATTGGGATATTCTGCAATCAATTGTCTCTTAGCCTCTATCAAATGGTTCCCTCCAATTACATAATATTTATAATCAAAACATTTTGTCTTGTCAAATGCTTATTTGTTGGGAACCTGACGTGGATCAACAAGAACCACATAATCCACCACATGCGCATATGGATTGAACCTGAACAATGTTTTCAGATTATGTACATGTAGGTGATGGGCCTTTCTAATTTGATATTGAGGTTGTCCTTCATCTGGGCTATGAAATTGGTTAACATTAAGCTCAAATGTTTGGCCACCAAGAATTAACTTATTCTTCCTCAACTCTTGTCGAATAGCATTTTGTTTTGTTTTAATAATGCCATCCTCTAACTCAGCACCTGGTGTTATGATTTCTCTTCTTCCGTGAGAGCTTTCAGTTTTTTCTTCACTGCTGCTCACGACCTTTACAGGTTCACCAATATTTGATTTCCTAGTCTTATTGCATAACATATCAGTTTTTTAATAAACAAGCTCTCCTTCATGAGGTAAAAGAAAGACATCTTTGGCGATTTTTCTTTTTGGTGTCTAATCTTTTTTCTCCTTTTGCACAACAGTTCTAATCTCCTCCTCACTAATTCTATCATAATTTTCTGTTTCATGTTCGACACCTTCAAAAGAAACATGTTTAAGTTTACTAGATTGACCCACCTTAGTGACTCTTGGTTGATCCCCTCTTTGTACTATTGTAGTGTCACGAGCTATTGATATTTTCTTCAATCTCCTTTCCTCGGCTTTGTCTTTGTGGAAAGTGTTGATCACATCCATAACAATTGGCACCAACATATAAATACCTTCAAACATGTTTGAAAGACTCGGAACAAAATCCTATGAAACAAAATAAAACATGTCAATGATCAATAATTTATAAAAAATTGAATCATCCTTACAATAATGCATAGAGGAAATAAAAATAAGCATACTTACAATGTTATTTGCAATGTTGCTTGATACTTCTTCAGAAAATTTTGAAGATATTTCATCTGTGTCATACTTGACGATTGATAGACGATATCTAACCTTCTCACGTTTCTGAGCCTTCCTTGCAAGAACATAAATAATATTTATATTCGGGACCATACATATGTCTCATACTCTGTCCATCACATCATATGCCTCATTTAAGTCAATCATACCACAAAGCAGATAGATGTGTATATCAGCCTCCATTTCACTGTCTTCAAGATACCATGAGAAATCAGTTTTATCTATTTCTTTGGTGTTCTTCCAATCACAAATAAGATTTAATGAACCTGGTGCCCCACTTGCTTGACATTTATTAGTGTGTGCAACAATGTCCTTATTGTGTCCAACAGTGTCCATAGTGCGTCAACTGCAACTTTAGATTTGGGAGTTGTATCCATAATGCGTCGAGTTGCAGCTGTAGATTTGGGAGCTACTACCCTAGGTGCAGAAACATTCACAGAAATATTTTTTGATGTCATTTTCCTGATTAAAATATATATATATATATATATATATATATATATATATATATATTAGTTAATGGAAAAATAATGCGGATAAAATAAATTTAATAAACAAAATTTATTTCTAAAACTAAAAAACTTATAATCTTTTAATATATTTTAAAATTTTAAAATTTAATTTTACATTACATAGCAATTGAATAAAAATAAACAAAATAAAATAAAAGAAAAAATTATTTTACTTTACATAGCAATTGAATAAAAAATTATGAATTTAAAATTATAAAAAATGAATATAAAAGTTTATAAATTTATATAATCTTTTAATATATTTGAAAATTACAAATTTCCATTTCACATTGCATAGTAATTAAATAAAAATAAACAAATAAAAATAACAGCAATTAAACAAAATAAAAGAAAAAATTAAATTTTTTATAATGTTGTTTTAATACTTAAATTTTAAAAAAAAAAAATTAAAAAGAAATTTAAATATTTAAATGTTAAAAACAAATGTTATAATATTATATTTTATTTTATTTTTTTAATTGTATTGTTATATAGTTTTTTTTTTTTTTTTTAATTTATTGTATTGTTATATTAAAACAAATGTTTTTTATTTATTTATTATATTGTTTTTTTTTTAATTATATAATGTTTAAAATTTAATAAAAATTATTTTTATTTATATTTATATTTATATTTTTTATTTTTTTATTTTGATATTTTTAACAATTTTTTTTTTATTAAATAATATTTTAATAATTATTTATTAATTATATTATATAACAATATTTTTATTATTTTTATATAACAATGTTTTTATTATATTATATAACAATATTTTTATTATTTTTATATATAACAATGTTTTATTAATTTTTAATTGTTTTATTACAACAAATTAAAAAAATAAAAATAAATAAAAAATAAAAACAAAATTAAAAAAAAAAAATTAAAAAATTGTTTTATTAAAACAAATTTAAAATAAATAAATAAATAAATAAACAAAAAAAAAACCAACGTCGTGACCGTGACCGTGCCCGCGGGGCGCCGGAGGCCGACCGGGCGGCGCAACAGGGGGCTGCCCAGCCAGCCTCAGGCCCCCGACTGGGCAGGAGGCCTATTCTCGGGCGTTGGTTTTTTATTTATTTATTTTTTTTTTTATTTTTTTTTAAATTAAATTATTTTTTTGTTTTGTTTTTAAATTTTTTTTAATTTTTTTTTTAATTTTTTTTTAATAAAACAATTAAAAATTAATAAAAACATTATTATATATAAAAATAATAAAAATATTGTTATATAATATAATAAAAATATTGTTATATAATATAATAAAAACATTGTTATATAAAAATAATAAAAACATTGTTATATAATATAATTCATAAATAATTATTAAAACATTATTTAATAAAAAAAATAATTGTTAAAAATATCAAAATATAACAAATATATTAAAAAAAAAAAACAATTTATTAAATAACAATTATGTTTTGTTTTTAAATATTATATAATTAAAAAAAAAAAACAATACAATATAATAAATAAATAAAAAACATTTGTTTTAATATAACAATACACTAAATTAAAAAATAAAAACTATATAACAATACAATTAAAAAAATAAAAATAAAAATATGATATATAACAAAACAAAACAAAAAATTAAGATTTAAAATTAAAAAAATAAAAATAAGGGTTAAAATTACAAAAAAAAAAAAACCATAAAATCAAAATATTCTCAAATAAAAACAAAAAAAAAACATTTTAAATAATGAAACCACTGATATATTTATGATAAAAAAAAAGAAACAAATAAAAAATGTTATAACATTACTATTTTTTTATGTGCATGGTCGTTTTATGGATTTTTCTGTCTAGATGAACTTATAAGTCTTAAAAAAAAAAAAAAAAAAATCTAAATTTTTGTCCTTAAAACCCTAAAAAATTTAGTTCTTTTTGCATTTTCTTCACTAGAAAATATTAAAAAATTATGGTTTTTGAACCTAAAAACCTTTAAAAGTAGTTTTTGGACACAAAAAACTATAGAAAAACATATTTTCCCCAAAATCGTCTTTAAATTGACAGAATAGAAGGAAAACTAACCTTTGAAATGCAAAAAACTGCTGTCACCAATGCTAACACAACGCCTCCAAAAAATTACGAATAGCAACACAACGCCTCCAATGCCAATGCAATGCCTTCACGAAGTTACCAATACCAATGCAACACCTCCAGAAAATTACCAATAGCAACACAACGTCTCCAATACCAATGCGATGCCTCCACGAAGTTACCAATGCCAACGCAACACCTCCAGAAATTTGCTCTAACAAATACCAGAAAACTTGATGTGATGTGATGAATAAAAACAATCATTCTTATTATATTGCAAATATTGTCTGATTGGTTTACTGTTAAACGAATGTGAGATTAAAATTTCAAATTTAAAATATTTACATTTAGTTTATTATAGTTCATACTATAGTTAAAATACTTAATATTTACATGTAGTTATCATAGTTAATATTTTATTTAATATTTACATGTATTGAATGTTGAATAATTCAAATATAATCTCAGATTAAAAATTAAAATATGAAATACTTACATGTAGTTAATTATAGTTAATATTATAGATAAAATAATTAATATTTGCATTTAGTTATCATAGTTAATATTTACATGTAGTCAATGTTTAAAATCATGGGATTAAATTTTAAAATCTAAAATATTTACATGTAGTTAATTATAGTTAATATTATAGTTTAAATAGTTAATATTTACATATTGTTATTTTTGTAAATATTTACATGTGGTCACTCTTAAACCATTCAAATAAGAAAATTATTTTAGTTTCGAAGGCATGCATGAAAGGAATATTTTGTGGATATTTTGAATAGAAAGTATGGTGAAATATTTGAAGACCAGCAGTTTATTAATAAATTTTGAAATATATTTTAGATGAATATAATGTAAGTTTAAAATTTAAAATTTAAAATATTTACATGTAGTCATTATAGTTAAAATAGTTAATATTTGCATGTAGGTATTATAGTAATATTATAGTTAATACGTACACCTAGTCAATGTTAAATCATTGAAATAAAAACATTATTTTAGTTTGGAAGGCATCCATGATAGAAAGATTTTGTGGATATTTTGAATATAAATATCGGTAAAATATTTCAACACAAACAGTTTATTAAAAAAATGTTAAATACATTTTTTGACTAATATTTGTACCAAATATTTGAAATGAAAATTTTGGAGGGAAAGTTTTTCGCGAAATTTTTTGGGGGGGAATTTTGGAGGGAAATTTTTTCGCGAATTTTTTTGGAGGGAAAATTTCAGTCTTTAAGCTATATATTGTAAGTGGGAGAGGAATTTGTATCATTCAACCTATTCTTGTTGAAAGCCATGGTTTCTTCTGATAGCAAAGTTTTTCTTTGTACAACATCAACATCTTCATCATGCAACAACTCTATTCAGAGTGATGAATATAACTAGAGTTCATTCACCATGAATAGAGAGTCAAAAAATTGACTTGGTCGTAATCCTAAAGATGATGAGAACAAAATTGATGAGGCGCAGCAAAATGAAATTTCTATAAATCGAGCGCCAGTTATACCACTTACTCTTAATCCTAAGGATTATGAAAGAAACAGTGATGAAGGGCATGATGAATAATTTCCAGAGTCAAAAGTTTCACTTCATCCTAATCCCAAGGATTATGAGGACACCATTGATGAAGAGGGAGATGAAGAATATCCACTTCAGCTTAATCCTAAGGATTATGCGAGAACAATAGATGAAGAGGGGAATGAAGAATCTGCAGAGTCAAAATATCCACTCTGTCCTAATCCCGAGGAGTATGCCAGCACCACTGATGAAAAGGGGGATGTAAAATTTCCAAAGTCAAAATATCAAATTCGTCCTAATCGTAAGGATTATGCGAGCACCACTGATGAAGAGGGGAATGATAATGTTTCAGAGTCAAAACATCCACTTCGTCCCAATCCTAAGGATTATGCCAGCACCACTGATGAAGAGGGAAATGAAAAATTTACAGCATCAAAATATCCACTCCGTCCTAATCCCAAGTATTATGCAAGCACCACTGATGAAGAGGGGGATGAAAAAATTCCAGAGTCAAAATTTCCACTTCGTCTTAATTCTAAGGATTATGTCAGCACCACAGATGAAGAGGAGAATGAAGAATTTGCAGAGTCAAAATATGCACTTCATCCTAATCCTGAGGATTATGTCAGCACCACTGAGGAAGAGGGGAATGAATAATTTGCAGCGTCAAAATATCCACTTCGTCCTAATCCTAAGGATTATGCCAGCACCACTGATGAAGACGGGGATGAATTTCCAAAGCTAAAATTTTCACTTCATCCTAATCATAAAGATTATAATTTAACCACTGATGAAGGGGGGGATGAAGAATTTCCAATAAATATAGATTCAAGGCATTCACTTATTCCTAATCCTAAGGATTATGAGAGCTTCAGTGAGGAAGGGGAGGGGCAGGATGAAGAAATTCTAGTGAATACAAATTCAAAGCTTCCACTTATGCCTAATCCCAAGAATTATGAGAGCACCACTGAGGAAGGGGAGGATGAAGAGTTTCTTGCAAATGATAATTTTAGAGGCACAGATCTGAATATTGCATTTTCTCCAAGTGACCATTTCAAAGACACTCATGGTGATGAAGAATTGAATCCTCCCGGGGAAGAATTTGAAAGCATGGGTCAAGATGGTGAAGAATTTCTTTTGAGTCGGGGTTACAAAAGTGCCGATGATTCTTGTGAAATGTTTTCTTCAACTGATGATGGTAAAGAAAATTTTCCACGCAATGATGTTGATGAATTTCTTAACTATGTTGAGGATGATGATAGTGGGGATAATATTTCTCCTAATGGTGATGAAACTAATTTTACAAAGGATGATGGAATGATGAAGCCGTTGCAAGCAAATATTGCAACTAGGAGTAGGAGTAGACCTTTTCATATCAATCCAAAGCATTCCAGTTATACAAGGGTGAGGACAAAATATCTCACAAAAAGAAGTTTTGTCATTCATTTGATTTCAAGTGAATGTTGTCGAAGGGATTGCTTGAAAAATATGGATTTCAACTTTGTTTTGGAGAAAAGGAAAACATATGTGTCAATGAATAAAAGCATGCAAAATTCATATTTAGTGGGCTGCATGAAATGTACACTAGCAGGTTATGATTATCATATTGGGAATGTATTGCTTTGTAGAAAGGTGTTCAAAATGTTGCATTCAATTGGTAATTGTCGTTTGTCAAGAATCCAGGATAGATTGGAAAGGTATCCCACATATTATTCAGAAGCACGTTATAAACGGGAGGTGGGGCCATTTGCAAATACTACTAAGACATGGATGAAAGACTTCTTTTCAAATCATGGAGAGTGTATGCCAAATAAAGACACAATACATATTCCAGATAATTTCTCGAGACGAGAAATATTCATTTTATACAAAGATTATGCAGAAGTTGTTGAAGGAATTGGTAAGTTTATTACATATTCTTCTTTTACAAGGATATGGAAAACTGAATTCAACAATGTTCGTATTCCTAAGAATACTAGGATGGGGATTTGCAGCACATGTGCTTCTCTTAAAGCAAAAAGAGATAAATGTCAAGGGGCAGAAAGAGGTATGTGTTCAAAACATTGGTTTTTAAAATTTGATACTTATCAACTATGAAAATATATTTATTCATATGTTTCTTTTATTTTATGTACAGATTCCGTTGTCAAAGAACTTCAAGACCATCGCAATCAACAAACAAGTGAAAGGAAAAATTTGTATAAACATCAAAAGAAGTGTTATGATCATCCAAATAAATATCTGGGATTGATAATTGATGGTATGGATCAAAAGAAAACACTTCTTCCACATTTTGTCCGCACGCCAAAAAAATTACAGGAGGAAAATTTCATTCAGTTTCACTTAGTTGGTTGTATAGTATTTAATGAGAAGATGTTTCCAAGAGTTTTCTTAAGGATCTTCATCTTAAGGAGGGTTGCATGATAGCAGTGTTATCAGATGAAGATCCACTTGGCTATCCATTCTGGATTGCCAAGGTTATAAAGGTCATTAATGAAAATGAAGAGATTACAGCTGTTGACGTACATTGGTATGCCACAAGTACCCACCCTTTTAATGGTGTGTACAAGCCAGAGATGGTAGTGGAAAAAAGAATTGGCAGAAAGAGAAAAAGAAAGGGCACAAATATAAATCGTTGCCGCACAGATGTCTTAAAATTGGAGGATGTTGACATACTTGCGTATGACTTCAATTTGACAAAGAGAGGAACTCTTCGGTTGCAGACCATAAATATTTTGAAGAAATTGCAACCAGAACAATTACTATTGAGATGGGACTCTGCAGAATGTAGACGTAGATCTACAAGACTTTTGAACTCTAAAATGGTGGGCATGCATGTTGACTCAGATGGAGCACTAGTTGATG
Source organism: Pinus albicaulis (assembly GCA_034641835.2). Taxonomy (NCBI): domain Eukaryota; kingdom Viridiplantae; phylum Streptophyta; class Pinopsida; order Pinales; family Pinaceae; genus Pinus; species Pinus albicaulis. Next base: position 696,405,851 of record CM076575.1, read on the forward strand.
AAAGAGAAGAATATGGATCATCTTCATCTGCATCAAGCCATTCATCTAAAGATGTAGGTTATGATGGTGTGCCAGAACCTATGGTTGATTTTGAATAACTATCTAAGACACTTTTATGTAATTGATGTTTGCATGGTAACTTGAAATAAAAATTTTGACTTCCATCTCATTTTTCATGAAGTTACGAGACATTTCTATGTTTGTTGGATTATATGTTTTAATTATGAAGAATTCATCTCTTTAGAATATCGACAATGCAACAATGAATTACAAAAATAATTTATGTTATATTGAATGTACCAATGTTGATATTTTAATTATAAGTAAAATAGAAAATAGAAACTAATGTTGAATTTTTAGATTATGCAGTGATATTACCATGATATTATGTATTGTTACCATTTGGTATAAGATACTTTTAAAATTTTTAATAATTATATGTGTCATTGAAAGGGAACACTTTGTTTTGATGCTTGATTTTTAGGTTTTGGTTGAAATTGGATTTAAATTTTTCTTATGCTATGATTTGAAAAAAGATAAGTTTTTATCCTTTAAAATTAAAATTACTCTTACTTGTTTCTGTTCAATGAAAATTTTTTCATTTACTTGTTCATTTTTTTTAATTGTTTAAGTCTTATAATTTCTCCATAATTTCATTGTTCAAGTATGTTGAAAACTTAAGATTGAAAAACTTTAGATTTACAACTTGTCATTAAGGATTTTATGCGCTACCAAATTTTATCTTTAATGTTATGTTTGACAATAATTACAATTTTGAGGTTGTTTAGAGTCAAGATATTTTATGTTTAACAACATGGATGAAAATTGTTCGAAATGATAAGCCCTTCAGACATGTATTTGTTTATCTTTAACATCATCTATCAAAAATGTTAGAAATTCACGATTTTAAAAAATGTCCTAATATGTTGTCTTTAATTCCATTGTTATAAGTGTCAAAATTATGACATAATTTTTTTTTTGTTATTCCAGCATCAACTGGTTTTGTTTTGAGGGTGTTTTTTCAATCCTTTTTTCAACAAACAATTTTGTTTTTAGCATAATTTTATAAAATGTTGAAATTTGACCTTCAAAAAAAACGAAGTGCGTTCTGGAAGACACACTTTTTGTTTTTGGGGTGTTTTTTCATGTTTTTTGAGACTTTTTGGGCTAGAGTTCCCATTTTGAGGTCAGGTTACCTATTTCATCGGTAACAATGTTATTATTTGAATTGTATAATAACATGTAATTAATATACTATATAAAAATAACATAATATAATATAATAAATGTATAGGGATATGCATTGTTTCTTTCAAGAAATATGAAATGACAATAATATATTTTTATTCAAAAAGTGTGAAATGCCATTTATTATGTGTACTTTACTTTGACTTTACAAGTACTTAGAGCACTACTATGGTTAACCATGAGTTTTTATCCACCATTGAGAATGTGACAAGTAAGTACATTTAACTCAAGCAATTCCACCTCAACCATTAGGGATGATGCCATCCCCTAAAATGTTATTGGTTCTCATAAAGTCAAATTTGATTGTACATTTTCCTTAGGAGGCCCATTTTAGACCTCAAAATTCCCCTAATGGATCACATCATTACAGTCGACCAGTTGTCATATCATGAAAAAATACCCCTAACAAACATCGATTTTGTACTACCCTATGTAGACACATCCATAGATACGCTTATACGGTACCAAGATTATGGCCCCGGCCAATTCAAACCGTCGTCCATCATTGGATCATTCCTAGGAGAACCCCCTGTCATACCAGAACCATCAGCTGATGTCACAGAGGCTCCAGTGTGCATGATGTCTACATCAAGCACTGAGGCCAACCCAGAAATAGAGATGAGTAGTAACAACACTGAGGCCTCTGCTACGATAGCCTCTCTATCTTACACAGTCTCCCAAACTCCTTTCCTATACCCTCCACCTGGCTTTGTGTCACAACAGGTCTTGGCAATAGTAGTATTTCCAAACATATCCTTTTCAATACTATTTTGGTACTTGGTCCCTCCTACCATGACAGGCGTTACTGGAATTACCTCTACATGGTTGATTCCCCTCACTCCAGAGGAGACCACGCCCATTAAGGAAACTGTCATAACCATACCATCTAAGATAACTCCTGCTACTAAACCAATGATCACTACCAAGAAACTAGTAAAAAAAGGAAGAAGGTAGAAAATCCCACCATGCAACAGGAATTACAACCACGTGCCATATGCGACATAGTAGGCCACCCTACCCACATCTTCCCAGATCTAGATGAGCTAAAACCGCTCCTTAGCTATGTTGTAAGTATCTCGGCAACAAGGTCCCGTAAAAAGGAACCATCCACCAAAAATCAAGGCAAAACATTACGTACCAACCACACCTGTGCTATCTATGGCCATTACGCGAATTACACCCATCATTGCCCAGAAATTCTATGATACAAGGACGCCTTACATGCCATCAAGAAATCCTATCAAGAGGATCCCTCCATCCAGCCACCTGGAGAAGAACCACGTACCATTTTATACCTGCAGGAGGCACGACAGTCACCAAAAATACTCCCAGTCATCCCCCCTTTACCTATCAAGTGTTGTGCACTTTGAGATGAACGAGATCATTTCATCACTGAATTTCCAACCCTAGAATTGTTTCAACAATGGTATCCAATTCATGTAGTATACTACGCTGACCTTCTAGCCACCCAATAATCGTGTCAGATATGTGGTGGAAATCACCCATTACGCCATTGTCACTATATCCCTAGATTTCGTGCAGCGCTAACTAGGTTACGCACAGCCATAGTACACCTCTCCCTTGAAGATGACTCTGATATTGAATCGATGGATAGCTCGACAACTCAAGAGGATGTGACGAGTAGATACATCCTCTTCCTGTCAGCTGAAAAGTGGCTATTCGGGGAACCCTTAGTCACCCCCAACCGCCTTCCATGGAGAATACCAACATGTGCGTTATATAACTAACGCAATCTTGTGGTTGCCACATACCTCAACCTAGAAGCGCTATAGCGGTGGTATCCGATCACATCACCAAACGAATAGGATGAGAACCCCCTTGTAAGGTTGTTTTTCCTAGTGTGTCGGGGCAACCACCATGAGCAGCATTATACATATATACTGCAAGTACATCCTATAATTGACAGGATACATCTATTAAAGATGAAACGTTGGGATCTCATCAATCTAGAGCCCAAAAGCCCTTATGGTAGGAATATCGCCCACGGGCAGTCTACTCCATACCAATTCCACCATATTGGGTGAGTTAAGAATACGTGCCAACCAAGCATGACCCATGTTCAGCCTAGGAAAACATGCAGGATATGTGACAGAATTTACCACCAGTTCAATCAGTGAAAAGAACTGAAGCACCTCGCAAATATTTTTTTCATATTCACTTCCCTCCCGCAAAGATACCTCTCTAACCAGGAAAAAATCACACATTGTTATTATCAGATCTTCTCACACTTCCACCATACTATGAAATGTGAACACCTCCCAAATATTTTGGTAGCAAGAGTGGCGTTAAGTCTACACTCCCCAAGAGAGTTAAACATACCCAAGCCAAAACTCAGAAATGGCAACAAAGGACCATCTCCCCTACATCTAATCCCTTTCGAGCCTCCACTTCTGGGATGAAGAGTAGTGTTGGTTCCCACATAATCTACTCAGATTGCACAGTGGTACCATGCACCTTTGCACCGGCCATAACCACGAATGAGAGGCATTCCCATTAATGGAAACATTCAGGCACCTTTTACCAAGCACAACTTCCATCTCCCAGAAAGTGCCCAGCCTAACGAGGAATCTATCCCTACTCTCATGCAATCTCCCATGATGGAAATTCCTCCCCCACCAAATGCCGACAACACGATACACGATATATGATTCATATCATCATGTATCAGAACCATGACTCAGTTTTTCTTCTCATTTGTCATATTTTTCGAGTCAGCATCAACTACGAGAGTAGTTGTACCAACGATGGTGCAAACCCAATCCATATGCACCATGTCGACCGCGTCTGGTTCCACCACATCGATGATGAAATCCTTTTCATGTATGTTGACCAGCTCCATTATGACTTAACCTCTTCCTCACGGCCTTTCTCAGACTCAATCCCCCTTAGGATCCTTATTTCATTCAAATGAGGACATCCTTGAGGCCATGACGGAGCCAGAATATCTGTGGGATGCAATGCATCACAGCTCGTTTTTTCTCCCAAGAAAAATGTTCAGTCTTGACAAGAAGGGGAACAAGATATTTATACGATTGAATCAAAATATTTCCTTCCATCAGGGAAAGTTGACTGGTTCAAGAACCCCATCCTGGTGCTCGACGCATTCGAGGAAGGAAACATGTCAAACATTTCACCTACCATCAAGGTGAATATATCTTGAAATCCTGGAATGGTCGAAGAAATATCACTAGGGGCAGCATGTTCACCAGATGAGATAACCTCTTACACCCACTTGTTGCAAGAGTATCAATATATCTTCGTGTGGGACTACTCATAGATGCTTGGGCTTAGTCCCACTAATGTAGAGCACCACATTGACACCTGGCCTGACGTACCACCAATACGCCAGAAACAGTGTCAACTAAACCCATCTAATTCATAAGCAATAAAATGAGAAATCGAAAAGCTTCACAGAGCTGGGTTTATCTACCCCATTGCTAACACATCTTGGGTTTCCAACCCTATTCCCATCATGAAAAAATAGGGCACCATACGCATTTTCATTGATTTTTACGATTTTAACAAGGCATGTCCCAAGGAAAATTACCCCACCCCATTCGTCAACCAGGTCATTAATGCTTGTGTAGGCCACGAGGCCCTCTACTTCATGGATGGCTTCTTTGGGTACAATCAAATTCAAATCCGCCACACTGACCGGTACAAGACCGCGTTCACTACCCCCTGGGGCACATTCGCATACAAGGTAATGCCATTCGGCCTAAAGAACGTTGGAGCCACCTTCCAGAGAGCCATGAATTATATCTTTCATGACTTGGCACACCTTATCCTCACCTACTTGGATGACCTCACCGTTCGATCCAAGAAGCACTCAGACGACCTCGAGGATCTGCGACTGGTATTCCAACGATGTCGAAATTACAACCTACACTTGAACCCCCTCAAGTGCATTTGCTACATTATAGTTGGAAGAATTTTAGGTTTTATCGTGTCCCAACAGGGAATTAGAGTGGACCCCCTCAAGGTCCATGCCATCAAAGAAGTACCTCCACCTCGAACCCTCATGCAACTACAAAGCTTGTAGGGAAAGGCCAACTTTCTGAGATGTTTCATCCAAGACTACACCACTCGCGCTCAAGGATTCATGTGCCTCCATCGTCAGGACATCCCGTTAAAATGGGACGACCAAGCCCAACAAGCATTCGACGCGTTGAAAGACACGTTGTCTTTAGCACCGCTGATCACTCCCCAAGACTACAACAAAGACTAAATCATGTATCTATCAGCATCCGATACCTCTTTGGCTAGAGTATTGATCCAGGAGGGCCTAGATGGGAAGGAGCACGTAATCTATTACATTAGAAAAACCTTATCAAGCCCTGCATTAAGATATGAGCCTGAAGAAAATATTTCCCTAGCGTTAATTCATGCAGTCCAAAAAAAAATTCACTACATCATCTTGAAGACCACAACAATCGTTGCATATATTAATCCCATCAAATATCTGCTCACATGCCACTTAATGAACCAGAAGTATGCCCACTGGATGGTCATTCTACAAGAATACGACTTATAGTTTCGCTCCCCCAAGAGAAGAAAGGTGCTAATATTAGCAAAGTTAATTACGAACCTCCCAAGTTATACCAAAGGATCACCAGTTTATGATTCACTATCGGACGAACATCTCTTCCTCGTAGCAATCGATGACCCTTGGTATGGAGATATCCTTCTCTTTTTATGAACACAAAATTTCAGACGCCATCTTACTCGTGACGACCGTCGACACATTCATCACCAGCCCCCCCAATACCTCCTTATGGGAGATGTTTTATATCGACGAGGCATCGACACCATTTTACATCGATGCCTTACCCACGACCAAGTCGAACAAGCCCTTAAGGGATGCCACAATAGAGCTTGCGGTGGCCACCTCTCCAGAATGGCCACCACCCAAAATTTCCTAAGTGCAGGATATTTTTGGCCCACTTTATTCTACGATTTCATTTCAGCAGTCAAGAGGTGTGAATGATGTCAACACTTCTCTCACAAGGCAAGAGCCCCTCCCACTCCCCTGCACCCAGTCATAGTAGCTGGTCCCTTTTGTAAATGGGGGATCAACTCCATGAATTGCAACCCAGCATCGTCGGGTAATCACAAATACATTATTGTAGCTATCGGTTATTTCACCAAGTGGGTAGAGGCTATGACCACATACGAAAACACTACAGAAACCACCACATGATTTCTATTTAACCATTTCATTGCCCAATTCAGCGTACACAAGGAGTTAGTCTCCAACCACAGGAAACACTTAAAAAACAAATTTTTCTAGGAGTTGTATCACCATATCGGATTCACACATTAATTCGCATCACCGTACTACCCCCAATCCAATGGACAGGTAGAATCTATGAACAAAGTCCTCAAAACAATGTTACAATGTATGGTGAATAACCAAAAAACAAACTAGCACCACATGCTTTTCTCTGCCCTGTGGGCATACCGCACGGCCATGAAAACATCCACTAGATTCACACCCTTCCACCTGGTGTACGGGGTCGAAGTTGTGATTCCCATAGAACGCGAGATCCCAAATTTACATGCCTCCATAGAACTCCTTGACGACACCTAGCCTCTAGAGAAACGCTTGATACAATTAGAGTTCGTTGACGAAAGTGGGTGACATTGCTCCATCACAACGAGGTCCATAAGAAGTGGGTGAAAGCATTGTTCGATCGAAACATCAACCCTCATTCATTTACCAGGGAAGAGTTAGTCCTCCTCTACGATGTTTCAAAAGAATCCCCAGGGCTAGGAAAGTTTGAAACCTTGTGGAAAGGACCCTACATCATAAAACATTGTCTCCTAAAGGGGTCATACATATTGACAGAGACGGATGGAACATGCCTCAGAAACCCCGTCAATGGCCTTTACCTCAAGAAATTCTACCCATAAGGGCCAGGAGGCCTCAACCCTAGAGTCAACGTACACACACCAAAACTTTAATATTTTTTAACAAAGACTTGTCGCAAAATACACTCTAGTGTCACAAATGGATTTTCAACCCAGCCATTACTTCGAGTTCACTAATGGAGCATCAAGATGGTCTCAAAGTTTAGCATCAACCACCTGGGTCATCTATCACCCTAACCAATCGCTATTGGTCACAAATGGTGTATGCATCGGTTCAGCAACAAACAATCAGGAAAAATATGACACCTTCATCAGACTTATGTGCGACACCCTCAACTAAGGGATCTACCATTTTCATATATGTCTTGAATCCCAGTTAGTGGTGTCACAATTAAAGAAAAAATTTGAGGTACGAGATTCGTATCTGTTTATAAAATATTTGCGTGAAAAAATATTGATTCGTCAATTTGATCACATTACATTCACACATGTGCCAAGAAATCAAAACTAGACATAATATCGCATAGATAACCATATCCTAAAGTGGAATGTGCCTCAGATAAACCACCATACATAAAAACATAAAACATATAAAAAACATAGATACCCGTCATCACAACACATAATACATATACACATATCAACAGGGGACACACCATATAGATCCACAAAAAAATATATCTCTCATATACAAATGTCAAAAAATATATGTCTAACTACAAAAAATACATCATGTCTCTTGTTGGTATCCCGTGTTTTGACAGTTTTTCCAATCAAAATACAAGGCAACATCAGAACCAATCTTTAGAGTTCCAGGATCTAGTCCTCCTGTTCTCAGAGAGGGATCTCTCAAATATTTGTTTGCAAAGGTTTATCTTGTTTGCTTTGATTATGGATTTTAGACTAGTTATTTAAGTGCAGATGTTTGTTTGGTTGGGTTGAGTTGATACAACAGAATATGAAAGGTCTAGGAAAGATAGACAGAAAGAGGAAATATCCGGTTCATTGGGCAATGGAGTCCAAATAAGGTCATAACAAACTCTTCAAGGGATATGGGATATCAAAGGGAAAATCTAACTTGGCCACAGGATCCTTTGTTTTGGAATGAGATGGACATTAATGTTTTGGAAAGAGAAACTTAATTCTCAACAAAGGGAACTTGAAAACATAACTTAACAATAAAGAGATATTTAATAGACAGGGCTAACCATAAATTCCACAAACATTCTTTAAGAAAATAATGACTTCAAGACAACTTTTAAAATGAAATCTAAGATTCGGGGAACTCCCTATTTCCTCAAAGATTTTATTTTAAAGGACTTAGAAAACATAAAAGATTCACTGATAGCTACATTCATAGAAGAGGGAACACCTAAATAACATCTATGCTTGCAACTATAAAGAACTTCAAAACAACTGTTCAAGCAGGGGCAAAGGGTAAGATCAAAACTGACCTCTTTGATTAACTTAAGACAATGGTACTTCAAAGGGAGACTTCAATAATAGCTTTCAAGTGATGGCAGACAAGCAGGGAGAACCATAAATCATGTTGAAACCAACTATTTGAGCTATTAAAGAAATAAACAAGCATGAAGACTAAAGAGAAGGTTTAAAGCCTCTAAAATACTTCAGCAGAAGAAAACATAAAACAGTGAAGGGTGAACAGGTCTAAGGTGCTTCCAGGAGTCATTTCTTAGCCTAAAACTTTCAGCCTACTGTAGTAAGAGATTATGAAACATAATGAAAACAAGAGAAAACATTAAATAGTTAGAATACTTCACCAACAACCAAGCTCATGAATCCAATGATAGAGCCTTCTCAGGAACACGGATGCAACAGCATCATCAAGACATCCAAGACTTCAATTTGTTTTTCAACTTCAACAGACTTGTATAGTTATTTCCGAGAGCTTCAATGTTACAACTTGTGATCAAACAACAACCAACAACCAAAAACCCCTCACTCATCTCTGCTGTGGTATATATAGAAAGATGAGGAGGTGAGATCTGAAAAAGATCTCAATTACAATTAATACAGGATTTAAATGGCCCATTGGCCCTTGGGATGCTCAATGAAGAAACAGAAGAGGTGTTCACCGTATTAATTGATTTACACTCATGATTTAAGCTGGGTAGGAGTATTTGTTGACCTTTGAGGCATAGGTAGTCCGAAGTAACTCCGCAGATATTCTTTTCATTGAAGGCCCTGGCGGAAGTGACTTCTTTGGCTGTGTCGAGGCAAAAATTTGATCCTGATCAATAAATCTAGCTCCTGATTGAATCCTTTGAGGCACAGGTGGCGCTGTGGTGGTTGAGGAATCAATTTGCCTCAAATATGGCGGTGGAGGCATTATGTCTGATAAACACTTTTAGGTTTTCCTTTTAAACTATGTTTTAGGCTGGGAGATTAGGCTTCTGATGGCCATCTTAGCTGTAATCCCTTCCAATTTGTCCATTAAACTCCCGCTCTGATCCATTTCTGCTTTCTGATACTCTTTTTCTGGGTTTTTTCGATGTTTTCTAGGTTTGACAGGGGCATGCTGCGTCAACGGCTCATGAAACTTTGTTGACAACACAGTTCTATACCCTGTGGTCGATCTCCTTTGTTAAATCGAAAGAACGGGAGTCGTCACCCTTGTCCTTCGAATCTTCTTCAGACATGGCAAAAGAATTTTAAAACCTGCAAAATACAAACAAAATTATAAAATCCTGCGTTTATATGGGAAAATCTGCATCGGAGGGCGTGTGGGAGAAAAGGGACGATCGGAACCGTTGATGGCACTGTGATCAACGACCGGGAGCGATTTGGAAAGTTAGCGGAGGAAAAAGGTGGACTGAGAAATGGAATCAGGAAATTGAAGGTGGACCGTCAATCTGCAGAGATCGACGGCGGGGACGGATTCTCAGTTGCACCAGGGCCCGGCTAAATAGTATGCAGCTTGATTAAAGGGCGGGTGACTTCAACGAATGACAGCCATTGGATGCAGGGGCCCAGATCGGGCGGCTATTGTTGATTTCGCTGGGCGGTCATGGTCTGACGGATAATGCGCGGGGGATTTACTTTATGCAGCGGTTTTGGAAAAGTACAGAGGACGCGTGGCAGCCAGCGTATGGAATCGCTGGCTGTCAGGTTAAAACCACCTTTCGCACGAAGGCGGTGCGGAAAAACCAGGCGGATTTGAGAAGTGACGTATGGCTGGGGGGTCCACTCGATAAGTCGTGTGCCGCGCCGTCCGATCTATGGAGCAGATCGACGGTCAAGATTATTTCATAATTTTCGCAGGCGGAAAACTTTGAAATTTAAATAAAACCCGATTTTCAAAGGTTTTTGATGTTTCGGGCGGAGAAAAATGAGTAAGCACCCAATGATCACAGCGTTTGGTTCCGGCGCTTGGGCGCATGGAGAAGAAAAATGGGTAGGGGCTTAGCTTGAGGGGCTTAAGTCCATCTCATAGAAAATGTGCGTTTTCTATGGTTTTTAAAGGGAAACGAGGGTTCCGGCAAGGCCAAGAGTGAGTCTTAGACCTTTAGGAAATGAATTTAAATGAAGAAAAAGGAGGAATCATGAAGTTGAGGGGTTTTCAAGGGAGATGGAGAAAAGGAACTGAGATTAGATTTAGAGAAGGGAGGGGAAAAGGGTTCCTTTGCAGCAGTACTTTGGCTTTAGAAATCAGCAGGATTTCTGAGTTCTGAATGGAAACAGTAGTGAATATTAACCAAGGATAGGACATTATCAAAAAGTCTTCAAGTATCAGCAATTTTAATCATGAAATTGTTTCTTGAAGGCTATCCAACATTATTTAGCCACCATCTGATATGACAGAATTTTATGGGTGGCTAACATCTCTCACCCATAAGTTAGCCAAAAAAATAAACATATACAAGTCGATGAAAATAAGGGAAGCATCCTCATAATGCGTGCTTTCCCTATGTACAACAATCCTCTAGGTTTGTGCCCCTCCACGTTGGGCACCTAGACCCATGGCTACTCTCGATACCAGGACTGGAGCTGCTGTCAAAACTGAGATCGCCACCCAGCTCAAAGTCGACTGATAGCCCCTCTCATGGGCCATCAGCGTCTCTAGCCACGCATCATCAAGGTCATCCACAAACCCTCAGGTAGGCATCCCCTGGGTCAAATGTTCCACTCGGCCCCATGCATCCTCTAGAACACAGGCCCTGAACTCTAAAGTAGCCATCTTCTCCGTCACCTCTACAACGTGAGCCTTTGCCGCCTCGGCGCGAGAAATTGTCGTAGTGCACTAAGCGGTATCCAAGATGCTATCCTCCCTTGAGGGACCAACCTCCTTGCTAGGTGCACCACCATGAGGCTGCACAAGATCCCCTCCCTATACCCCGGCTATGCGTGGAGCGCCTCGTGGCCTCTGGATCGGATCGTGCCCCACCAACCGAGCCACAAGACGCCCGACCTCGCCAATATTTGCAATAGTAAAAAATTTATGCCAGTGTCATCATCATACACATGTAAATCATAAATACTTAATAAATGCATAATAAAACATAAAAACATACCTGTTAGCCCCCATGCATATCCCATAGGAAGACCTATGTCTGGGTCTCCACGGAAGTCCATCCCAGCATAAAGGGAAGGCAGGAACATCCGAGGATTGGCCTCAAATCAAGACTTTTTATTGTCATTCCAATAATGCCCCACCCGACCTCCACCACCACGAGGCATCATGGGGGCTCGCCTCCTCATGCGAGGCTCTCAAGGACCCCCAGCAGGCACGACCACCGTAGGCCTCAGCAACACCACTCTCTTATAAATTATGCTACACAGGATGCTATCATATGTAAACAACTTAGATCCATCATGGACCTTTGAGAGCTAAGCCAACATCCTGTCGTAGCAGTGATGGGAAAAATCAAAAAAGTGTCTAGTCCTTAGCCGGCATAGAACCCCGATCTGTGGGCCCGACACCCGATTGGGCGTGGACGTCCCTGTCAATTTCACTATGGCCGCTAGAGCACACCGCTCGGCCAGGTCAGTCACTGAGGCTATTTGAATACACCCCTCCATGAGAGTTGCCTCACCACAACGAGGCATGATTTTCCAAGACTTTTTGGAGATCTAGAGAAACAGATGATTTTGATGTTGGAACTTCTAGTGAGAATAATTGTGCAATGATGCCTTGTTGTTTTTTCCTCATAAAATTTGTCATGACTATTTAGAACTTATTATATTTCCCGAATTTCCCGCGATACCCCTTAATTCAACTTCCTTTCCTTCCAATTTTTTTTTAAGAAAAGTTCTTGAAAATTAAAAGATATCGTCCCCAAATATTGTAACCATTGTACTCCTAGTACAACATCAGCACCACCCATTGGAATGGAAAGCATTGGACTATTCAATACATATTCCCCCATGGTTAGCTTGATATTATGGCACTTTCCAGAGAAATTTATATTTCCTCCATTTTCCACCATCACTTGACACTTGGCACTGGGTATAGGAAGAAATTCAATTCCTTGGCTACCTTACAATGAATAAAATTATGGGTACTACCCGAATTAATAAGCACTATTAAATTTTTCTTCTTGATGTTTCCTTATATCTTGATAGTTTAAGGAGTGGTAATTCCTGCCAATGCATTACGGGATATGGTCAGATTCATTTCTTCTTCCTCTTGGGTTGGTTCCTAGTGTATATCCTCTTCTTTTGAAGTTTCTTGTTCCTTTTCTTCCTCCTATTCACAATCTATGTAAAATAATTTCTTCTAAACACACATATGACCTTTTGTGGTGTCAACCTTGTAGGTTGTGGAAGTCTAAGAGTAGCAACATTTCCATCTTTATATTTGTGAGTGGTAGGCTTCCTTGCCGCCATAATTTTTCTTTCAATTTTTCTTGCCACCTAATTGCCTTCTCAAATGTATCGGGTTCCCAAAGGCGAACTTCATGTTGGATGCTATCCTTTAGAGTCCCTATAAAGACATCAATTCTATGTTCCTCTGGAGAATTATTTAGCCTTATATTCAATTTTTGGAAGTCCTCAATGTGAAACATCATTTAACCCTTTTGTTTCAGATTTATCAATTGGCTAAAGAAGGTGTTGCTCTTTGTATCCTCATAATGTGCTAGCATTTCCTTTGTAAAAATTTACCAAGTGACTATTGGTTTATGAGAACAAAGACATCGATATCATATAAACTGATTTTTTTCTAAATATAAAGTTGCAATGTGTACCTTTTGTGTATTTTGTGTATTATGGAGCTCAAAGTATTGCTCCATTTCTAGTATCCAAGTTATCGGATCCTTGCCATAAAATTTCCTCTTATCTATATTTGGAATATGGTGGGTCTTAAATCCAACATTAGATTCTATGAAATCATGATTAACATTTATTTTCTTCTCATCATGAGTTTCCTCTGCTACCTTTTCACCATTAGGAAGCTTTTCTTGTAGCAACTTTGCCAAATATTCCTTCAAACCTTCCATGTATTTCTTCAAATCTTCTATACCATCCACCTTAGCTTCCACACCATCCATATTATCTTCCACGCCATCCATATTAGCTTCCATGAAATTCTTTAAACCATAACTTCCATGCCTTTCTTCAAACCATCCATCTTAGCTTCCACGCCTTTCTTCAAACCATCCATGTTGCCTTCTATACCATCCATCTTAGCTTCCATGTCATTCTTCAAACCATCCATCTTAGCTTCCATTCCTTTATTCAAACCATCCATATTAGCTTCCACGCCTTTCTTCAAAACTTCCATTTCATTTTCTGTTATTGTTTGCAAAAGCGAAATTTTTTGCACTTGCTATTGTAATTTTGATATATCGTGTTTCACTTCTTCCTCTTCATGAGTCATAGTAGAGTATTCTAAGGGCTTAATGGGTGTTGAATTATTTTTAAGGGGCATTTTAGAACCCAATATTGATATCTATGCTTCAATATTCCCTTGGAATCACTTCAAACTAGTTTTTCGAACAAGACTTATGCAATTTTTAAAACAAATACACACATTTTTCTTGCTTTCGAGGAGCTCGATATTGACACTGATGTACCTCTGTAATTTCAGATCCCCAAGATTTTATCTTTAGTCCTTTAGTAGCACTCTGAATCTTCTTTCCAATGCCACAGGTCAGACCTGATTTGGATTCTTCAGGACAAATTTATGCCCAATCTCCCACAATGACCTAATTATGGACTGATTCAGTACAGCGTACGTGTACCACATACCACGTGTCATAGTTCCTCCTTTGACTCTTAAATTCATACACAGAAAACCATAGTCTGTGTACTTTCTGCCACTTTTTACATAATTCCAATCTGATTCTCAAAGAGAGAGTTATGACAATTTTCCCAAGGTCACGTCTTTGAGTTGAAATTCGGGAGCCTACAAAAACCCTTACTTCCACAGATCATATCTCCGAAAATATTATGAACCAAGATTTGAAATTTTTACATGATGTTCCTCGGAATTTCTTTGCAAATGGGTTTTGTTTTAGCTTATGAACCTTCGTAGAAAAAAAATTATTGATAAAATTCGACGATGACCTGTTTGAAGCAGCGAAACCCTAGAATCCAAAGCTCTGATACCAAATGTTATGAAACCATCTCATAAAAAAAAATGATAGATCAACATCTTATAAATCAGTCTCTTCGAGGGGGCAACCTCCTTTACATTACATAAATGAAAAATTCTTGGATGACACAAATGGCAAAACCTCCTTTCTATAAACAGGAGTTCATGGGGTCACAATATAATCCTAGTTGACCTAACAATAATAATGTAAGGGCACAATAATAACAATATGGGGACTACAGGGGTACAACAATAACAATAAGGGGGCTACACTGACAACAATAAGGGACTACACTAGTAATATAGGGCCCTAATAGTATCTAGTTGAGTTATCAGGGTTGCATAATCTTGCTTTGGATTGGACCAAAAGACCTCTGGGACCAAATCTCCCCACCTAACCATTGAACCACATCTTGGTAAGCCTTATACCTCTCTTTAGGATAGCTTCCCTTTAGCTCTAGGGGGTAATCCATGAGGCAATTTAATTCCAACAAGGTATGAGTGAAAGGAGTGATAAAATGACTTAGGAAAAATCCACGTTTAGGGTATGGTTGTAGTAATTGAAATTTCATGTTTGTATTTATAAAATTTAACCCACTTAAAGAGTACAAAAATCGATGGTTTCTTAGAATAATTAGCAAATCTAGACTCAAATGTGGTGTCAGAAATCATAGGTTTAAAAAAAAAGTATAATTCAAGATAGAAAATTGAGGATTTATTAGACTCAATGAAAAATTTGAATTGAGGTATTTTCTACTGTTAATTTTCAGATTGAAAAACAGAATAAAAGATTGGTTTTCATGACTTGTTTGGGTGGTTAAAAGGGGATGACTAGTTCCTTTATTTCCAATTTTGGCTAAGGGGTCAAATGGGCATCTTAAAGGGCTATATAGAAATATTCTTAGGAAAACTAAGCCTACAAAAGCATGTTGCAACAGTCCTAAAACAAATGCATTAATTTAACAAGGAAGGTCTTTTCATATCCATTACCAACCCAAGCAATGTGAGGCACATGAAAATTGCACATGGTATGATAAATAATATTAAGAATACTTTACCACTCAAACCAAATAAATAAAAGAACCATATCCAAGTTATATGCATTTAATTGGGCCATCACTTTGGAAAGTACATGCATACACTTTTTCGAAAGTACTTACCTATTTTTTGTGCATATATCATTGATTCCCACTAGAGTTGAAGCCCTTCCATGGATGATCATTCATTGTATAATATGATTCTTCTCCACTTGTTCTATAGTTACCTAGCTAAGTGTAATATGTTAGGGCAATGAAATTTTCTATAGCATAAAGGTATATGTGCACACACAATGAAACAGAGTGTCAAATGTACTTGGCATGGCATGTAAGGTTGGATGGTCTTACATCTCCCATTGGTCTTGGTTTATCGCCATAGTTTTGGATTTTTGCATTGCTATAAAAATAAGCACACCACATGTTAAATAATGGTGATGAATAAATACATAAATATAAAACCATGACTCTATTCAACCCATGAAACTAACCTAGAACTACAAACAAGGAATTATTTGATAAAGGAAATCCTCACTTATTGAGGTATTGAAACTCAAATGGTTCATATTTTGATGGATCATCATTTAAATCAATTTCCAAACCATTTTTTTCTATTTCTTCTTATTTTATTTGTATGGCTAAGGAAACTCTTCTTCCTTGTCAAATATGAATCAAGAGAACCCAACCGAAGTGTGAAGTCAAAATCCAGAATGTGCAAATTATTGGCTTCATCCAACATTTGTTTAACCAAGTCAGACAACTGGTTTTTCTTCGTCAAAGTAGTAGGAGGGCTATATAAAATCAGATGTACATGTATAAAAAAATCCTCCCTTTCCAAATGAAGTGCCTTGGCATCCGCATCAACAATATTTGTGGCCATAAGAGTAGCATTGATATCTACATCATGGTTTTGGGGCTCTATATTGATATCAGGAGGGTCATTGAATATGTTATCCTCTGCATGTTGATGAAGCATTGGATTTAAATTACCCGAGTGGAAATAAAACCAATTAACCTTTATGAAATTTTTGCAAATGTTTCCACAAATAGACCATGGACATTCACACATTATAAAATATGTGTGATACCATGTGACAAGGTATTTTTTGCCTCGATCTATCTGACTTCCCACCCAGTAAGCACGGGTTATGCTCAAATGAGGAAAAAACTTAGTATCCATAAATTTTCTTTCTCTTTCCACTGATGATTCAAGTTTCTTTTCTAGGCTTGTATTTGTTTAGAAATCCTTATTCTTTTAAGATTTCCTTGAACTGATAACAAGGTTCAATGGTTGTTAGTAGCATATCTAACAACAAATCTATCCTACGGGCACATTTTTTTTCTATCGAATAGAAATGTTGTTTTTAAGTAAAAATGCTATGACTCAACAACATTATTGGTCTCCTGATTTACATGAGGAAACTCTTGACAAAATTTCACCCACGTCCATAATTGCAAATAGAACTATGTTTGTCTCAATTTATCACTTTTATAGAAGAAAAAATGCATATAATACGAAAATTTTGTTTACTTACGAATCTTATCTCCAATGACCCAATTCTTGTGGAAATAGTCTAAGAAGTTCTCTTCATTTGAAATTTTGATAAAAAAAATTGATTGATTTCATCTTCCACTTCAAAATTGAGAGTGTGTTTCAAGATGAAACCTAACTCACTAAACATCTCATTGGATTTTATGGAACTAGTGGCCAACCGATTTACATATTTTAACCAAGCCCTCCGTACATAACAAAAAAATAAGATCACATCACAATCTGTAATCCTCCTACCATATTCAATGCATTTTAGTGTGATATTTTTAGAATAAATACAAGTATGGTTATATCATGAAAATGTTAAATTTACCTCAAGGCAGTGATTTCATCCAATGCATCATCGACCATGACGGCTTTGAATTTCAAATCAAGCTGGATTTGGAAACACTTGTGCATGAGCTGCTCCAATCATAGTTAAATATCATCTGATGTGTTTCGTGAGGCCATGACCCGTGTAACTGGAACCCCGCTTTGTTGTTCATCAAATTACACAAGTGTATACAAATGATACTACCATATTTAACGTTACATAAAGTTAAATACAATTTATTAATCATATTGAATGTCTACAACTTAAATAAGTATATTTAATCAATCATTGGCATCTGACTTTCCCCATATTTATTTGTATTAAATTATGAATCCATGGCTATTAAGCTATTGTACGATAACTTGACCATTGTCTCCAACACCCACTTTGTTTGAATCCCTATTATAAAAGGGACCTCCACACCATTTGGATTTTGGTAAAAGAAAAAATCTTCCTGATGCTTTTGATACCAAAGGTTTACACTCGTTTCATCCTTTTTGTGAAGTTGATAATTTCCCTTCATCAACATGTTATATATATTTACAATATATTTCTTTCATATGAATAAATCCCTATCTCAAGTTGTCGCATCCATGCCAATGTGTCTCTTAATGTGGCTTCTATACACTATATAATCAACAGGCACTCCCAAAAAGTAACAACTCTCTACATATGCAACAACGTCCCTTGAAAGCTTTGGCCTATGCAAGGTCCTCGTCTCTCCTGAAGTGTCATGTTGGCCATGAGAAGTCCAACCTTCCCCATCTCCAAGTTTATGCATATTGAAGGTTAGTATTTCTATATTAGGAATTTCATTCATACCCTTCACAATTAAATGACATTGGAAACCCCTGTTCTACACAAATGAGGTCCTTCACAGAGCTGGAGGATCTCCTCTTCTATCCTCTGGGCCAAATTAACAATGATAACTACACCAACATTTTTGAAATTTTAGTACATACAAATAAAGATAAATGCAATTTAAAGGATCTAAACAATGCATTTTTGAAATATTTACATTTCATATTACAATGCAGCGGTAGCTCTTTGTCTTGGTTATTTTTTATTTTTCTATATGAATCTACATGGAGAAATGGGATTCACTTCCTCTCCTTTCATAAAGTCAAAAACTCTTTTTAATGGTATTAAGGCAACTCGATCAATACTATTGTTATTTCGATTTATTTATGTCCAAACCGTAGTCTTTAAAAGAGAAGGTCATTTTGTCTTTGAGATCTTGCACCTCAAGATCCATGATATGTTGCCATTTACTTCATGTTGGCTTAAGGGGTCCTGACCCAGGTTCAGATTATTTTGCACAACCAAAAAAACCCTCCAAATACTGGACCTTTCAGCAGTGATCTGCTTGTGCAGACCAAAGTCTCACCCAAAGCAGTATGGGGGGGGGTGGCGTGTTGGAACCACGTTTCCGCACCCTGAGGGAGAACTATGTCGTGGATCTAACCCTTCCAATATTATCTATCTAATACTATTCTACATAAGTGCCTTTATTCTGATTCAGAACTAACTTTAATAAAACCCTTAACACAGAAACGGACTTGCGCAATCACAGAGATCTGTTTTATCCAATTATTATCTTACAGAAACCCTTAAACAGAAATAGATACCGATCTTGCGCAATTATATAATCAAGTCAAATAGATATGCATCAATAATGTAAACTGTAGTAGATCTACAAGCAAATCAATACATCAGTACATAAACATCAATCATGAAATTAAAACAGTACTTTCGCCAAAACTTCTCTTTATTAGCAGATATTCAATATTTTCAATTCAGTATCGTGCGCACACAGCCACATGAGCCTAGCTCTACTCAGACTTATCACAAAAACTTTTCCAAAAATCACATCAACAGTGCATAATCATCTATTAAGTGTGATCTTCTATTCAACTCAACATGCCTATTTATATAATTCAATTGTGCAAAATCCATGGGCTCAAACCATGGTTTGAGCCCCATATTTTACCCTTTAACCTGTTACAAAAAAATAAGGATCTTTGACCTGCCCCAAAGCCCCTTGACGTACGTGTTGCTCTTTAAAAAAATAGACAAAATTGACTCGACTTTGACCCTAGGGGATCCTAGCCCAACACTTCGCTTACCCATTTTTAACTAATATGTTCAAACAATATGCAAGGATGTCAGATAAATAGCATATATAAAAACATGTTAGAAAAAAATTTATCCATTCTAAAGCAAAACAACAAAAGCAAATAACTAACAGAAAATGAAAGTGAGGGTGGAGTTATGGGTTGATAAATGAAACCTTGTCTGCAATTACAATTACTTGTATTATTCATCTTTCTATTTATATCATTATTCTTATTTTGAATAAACCCTAGTCTAAAACAAAATCGTAATAATCATTTACACTGTCATTGAAGCCTAAGGTAAAGAAAAAATTTAGGCAGCATTAATAGAGTTGGCAATATGTACTTGATGAAGCAAAATTGATAGTGATGCAATTTGGTTCTACATGTCCGTTAAGATGCTTCTAGTTGTGAGTATGTTTGGAATTTGTCACGTTTTATTTTGTACAGTATTGAGTTAATGTTGTGATTGGTATGACATGATATTCTTAGAAAAGCCAATTTACTCACTTTGTTGATAAAGGAAACCAAAAACTTACGTTTCATAATAGATTCCAAACAAACTCAATGTTGTGATTATTTTGAGATGATATCTTAAGAAAATCCAATTTACTCACCTTTTTTTTAAAGGAAATAAAAAACTTATGTTTCATAGTAGATTCCAAACAAACTAGTTAATTTAAATTGGAAAAAAAAACCATCCCTTATAACCATAAAATGGCATTAAAATTCGATTTAATTAAAATCAATGACCTTTGATGAGAAATATAGTCAATTGTAATCATGTAAATGTGCTTAAAACTAATATTTTTAACTTATGAAAATTTGTTTTCCATAATTGGGTGGAGAGAGGTTGACACCGTTGTTCCTATTTATGTAACCATAAATGGAAGGATAAAATGAGGAGAAACATGTCTTTGGTATGTGTTATGAGATTGATTAGTTCATTTATTTGTATTGAAAAATTAAGACAGTGTTGTCACCGCTACAAGACCCTCCAAAAAATTTTCCTGCACTCAATTTCATAACCTTCCTTGGTCTTGTATATTATTGTCGCAAACATTGAAACTAATTCCATGTGTTTTCTTCAAGTGTTTCAGTCCATTTTGTGAGAAAGGAAGAATATCGTATTTTCACATGTTAGTTGTCGCACAATGTGTATAAGATTTTTTTGGTTGTTTCAGGGGGTTATCTTTGTGTAAATGAGTTGAATTAGCCATGTAAACATCTTTCACACTCATTTCCAATTTTTTAAGCATTTTCGCACAATTGTTGTCACAGTTGTCGCAAAGTGTATCTTTGGTGTCGCACTTACCGTAAGTTATCACAAAGTTGTCGTAATAAGGGAAATGTATTTTTCATTTGTCCTGGATGATATTTGTTGGCGTGTTGTCAAGTATCGTAAGTGTGTGATCACAGTCGAAGTGTTGTCACTATTCACATCGGCCTCACAAATCCTGCACTTAGTCAATTTTTGAAAAAATTATGACCAAGAAACTTAGCCTCATCTGGCCTTATTGAACTGCACATTGCACAACCTCAACCCTCTATATTTCACCTTGCCTCTTAACATTATGTAATGCGTAGTTCTTGCCTCCTACAACTCTACACTATTCATTTTCAGTGATCAATCCCGAACCTTGGCCCCCAAAAATTCTTAATCCAGCCCTTCAGACAGGCCTCAATGACACATTGTGCAATCTCTTACCTCAATATCATCCCTTGAACTCCTGAGCTTTGCAATTTCCCAGCCTCCTCTACCTTCTAGAACTGTGCAATAGGTTGAACCAGAGCCCATCCCCTTAGCCTGTCACACTAAACTCCCAGATTGTGTAGTTTTCTTCCTCGGACCAACATAAAATGTGCATTGTGAAGTCTAAAGGCTCAAGCTTCACCCCTGCCTTCCTGATTTGTGCACTTGTGTAGTCACTGAGCCTCTCTCTCATACTATCATGAGGTTTTGGCTCAGTCGGTGGATCAACATGCACTATCATATACTATGGGTGACCATCATATACTATGGGTTTATCGTACTTATGTCATCTCATCATGAGTGAATTGCAGATGCAAGTACCTTATCATACCATGATAAGATCATGAAGAACGAGATGATGAAGGGAAAAATTTTGAAATACATCTTTGTAGTTAATTATTGATGTTGATCAACCAAAAGAGAGAAAAGGGACACTAGTTTGTGACCACAGCACAGGACTTGATATCATTGATGACTCCTTACCTCTACGCCATATGGAGGTGGATATAAGAGCATTCTCAAGAGGACACATAGCAAGGAGAAGCAAGAGTGGCTTGAAATTTCCACACCATCAAGAAGACCATGTTATAATTTTCATGTCATGTCATGACTTGTCACATGCAACACCATTATTGTGGATTATGTAAATTATGATTCGAAAATGTATTGTAAAGTGAAATTCCAAAGGATATGTACAAAATATGAAGAGTCGTGTTAGGAATTCAATCAGTCATGAGGGTAGTCAAAGAGTCACAAGGAAGGTGAACCGTCACCCCCTCATTGATTATATATACACCCTCATTGTATGAGCAAGGGAATTTTCACCTTGGCTAAGACAGGAAGGAATTAGAGAGACAAACTAGTTCTTTGGAGGAGTAAGGAGTGGCTCTAACGAACGATTTCAGTTATTTTAGTACTCATCATATTTATAATGTGCCATGACGGGAGCTAATGGGTGATGTACAAAATGAGGGCTTGCGGGATGAGCTGAGGTGGTTTGAACAGTAGTGGTTTGGATAGGTGTTGTTAGAGTCGGTCCTTACAGCCCTTCGTCAGTGATCATTTCGTTTTTTGCATATTCATTCTTAGGTGTCTCGCTTGTTCCACTTCGTTGCATTTCGCTAGGAGCATGCCATTGACTGACGAAGGGGTCTGTTGTCTTATGTTTCCTCATGCTTACACCTGCAGGGCTATTTAAAAAATTTTCCAAAAATCATTCAAAATCATCATCATTTCATTTATAGTCATTAAATGTCAATAAGTGTCTTTAGTCCTAGAGTCTAGGGTTTTGAGTCATTTGCATACATTGTCATAAATCCTGCAGGATGAGGATGGTTCCTCAAATTTTGATTTCATATTTTTTTTATCATAAGCATTTAAAAACATTTCTAGTCCAAAACTCTGTTTTGGAACTAGAAATTGTTCAATTTTATTTTTGTAATAAATTGTATTCATTTCACCGAGAAGGAGTTTCAATGCAGACCCCTGATCTTTTCCTAAGCTAAAGAGCTATACCCCTGCAAGAGACAACAAAATCATCAGTTCATAACTCAAAAAAAAGCCAAAAGAGAGATATTGTATTAAAAAGCCAAATGTGAAAATGCAAAAACATTGTAATATGGGTTATCAAATAGATTTGGATCAAATATGATCGTGAAAGATATTTACATCATGTATAAAATGTCAAACAAGTTCATTTGCATAGATCCGCAGCATAGAAGTCGAAATCTGGAGTTTGGAGGCCGAAATCAAGTTTTGGAGCATTGTTGATAGAGTTTGGAGGTCGTGAGACCCACTTGGGCAAAAGCGACCCACTTGGAAAAAGCGACCCACCTGGGCGTTTTCTCCAGTGTAAATTATAACGCATGCGACCCACTTGGGAAAAGCGACCCACTTGATCGCATGCGACCCACTTGCTAACAGAGTTCAGAAAAGTTGTGTTGAGCGCCCAGTTTCGTTTTAAATCATCTTCAGCTGCCTCCAAACAGGTGCTAAACTATTGCTCAGTATATTTTAATGTGTTGGTGATATCTTAAAGACTTTAAACATTTGAATGGAAGAGTAAAACCCTACAGTCATGGCAGATTTGTTCCTCAGGGTTTTTAAATATATATGGATGGTTTTATGAGTTTTTTCCCACCTCATATCATTGATATATCTACCTTTGCATGTATTGTCAAAGTCCCACTGTTTTCACACCCATTAAACCACCGTGGTCATCATTATTGTTTTACCACTGTCATGGCTTGTGTTTCATGGTGATCATGGTCATATTGTGTCTCACTGCCCAATGATAAACACGTTCTTATACTCATTGTTCACTGCCCATTGAAAAATACAGTCTTATGATTCAGTGTTCCCTTTGACAAAGTTTATCCAATATTCTAAAGGCTGCCTGCTACCATTTGTCAAATTTCACTTGCAATTAAAACAAAGACTGTGCTTCTATCTCAATCCACCTAAAAAAGAGCTGTTATCATTGTTTGTTTCCTTATGGTGCTTTGACAGTGGGGGATATTTGGTGGGTGTTGAAACATACATTATAACTCTGTTTTCACTACATTTATATCAGTGTACATATTTCCAATATCTTGTTTAAAGCCATGTCAAAGACAGAGTCAGTGTATGAGCAAGGGTCAGGCAGTGATTCCACGACTGAAGGTAATGTGCCACGGGGGTCTCATAGAGTTGTCAGAGGTGGTAATCATCGCAGACCTACTTCTTTGGCTCGGTTGCAGGCATGTCCACTAGCGATGGATTGTTTTTTGTTTCGGTATGTGTCATGTTTCCGATTTTGTGAGATGATTGCACAAACCCGGCTTCATCGTGAATTGGCTCGTCTGTTTGTTCTACATTTACGGGATGGCCGGGTAAATCTTACCGGGGTTGATTTCATTTTGTCACCCTTGACTATTGCTCAAGCCACTGGCATACCAAACATGGGCGAAGAATGGAACAAACGTCAGCATTTAGAGAAATTCCACTATGAGCCATACATTAAAACTGGATATATGAGTTACTTGAGCAGATTTTTTCCATTCAGATTCTTGAGAGATGAGTTTGCACCGCTGATGAAACTCATCATTCAGTATTTTAGTTGTGAGGGCAGATATGCTCGTCTCTTTGCGTACCATATTCGTTTGTTGATGCACTTCACAAGGGTACGTATGATGAATATTCCGTGCTTCATATATTCGTAACATAGAGAGGATAGTGATTTTTGTGCAAAAAGCAGGCCGGTGCGACGATGCGAGGGTATACCATTATGCTTTGATCGAATCTGGTATTTGCCGCCCGATTGACGGAAAGCGAGCATCTAGGAGGGTTTCATTTCTAGAGACTTTTGATGCCACGAAGGCACGCCTCCGGGAACGGTTCATGATGCGGGAGGGCCTTCACACCAGCCCAGGACATGCTGAGGTTTGAGCATATCGGTACTCCTTTGGTTCGGACATGTCAGCGAGGCCACGGAGGGCCTTGTTGCGACGACACGGTGGGTAACTTGTCTCCACGTGAGGTGGAAGGGAGTCTTGAGTTCATCAGCAGAGCGAGTATTATCTCCACATGATGTGGAAGGGTTCTCGCCTTCTTCTTCAGCGCAGGTACAGATACAGGACAGGGGCAAGAGGCCCATGCATGATGAGGGCCCATCAGGAGGCCGGGACACAGATTTCACAGTCATTGATGTTGATGCGAGCTCTCCTAGCTCGAAACTAAGGGAAGTCATCCAGGAGCAAAGGACCGAGAATGACAAGCTGAAATATCAATTGCAGAAGGCTCAGTGGGTGATAAACTATTTGGAGCAGCGCAACAAACAGCTTGAGGATGAGCTCACATTTTATGAGCTGCGTCAAATCCGTGAGGACCGACAGTGGAATCGAAAGAGACCCGGTGACATGACACCAGCTGACCGAGATACTGTGCTCACACATGTGAACATTCATCTGGAGAAATTGTTGGCGAAGGCCAATCGAGACAAAGACATGCTTCGTCACATGAAAGGCCATTATTGGGCTCGCATGCATGTCTGCAAAGCGAGAATGAAGATTCTGAAGAGGAGGTTGCGCGGAGCACTAAGACGGCGGAAAAGGCCTAATCCACTTCGGATTTTGGCCGAGGCTTCGTTGACTGGGCAGGATACTTGATGGAGGACCTCCACTCCGAATTTGGACAAATTCAGAGAAAATTTTGTCATTTTCAAATTTTTGGGTCAAAAAACAGATTTTTCAGTTAAGTGGGTCTCACCCTCATATGCTCACTTTTTTTCGGGACACTTGCTGGAGGAAATTTTTGCATTTTTGGATTTTTCATGGTTAGTTATGCATCCTCAGACATCACCTAAGCATTTCATCAAAATCTGGATGGTCAAAGAGCTCAAAAACACCATGAAAACTACCTTGCTGCCACCTTTTGCACCAGCAGGAAGTACTTCTGGGAGAAAGAAGTTTTGGAGGGTCAAATGAGCTCCAAATTGGAAAATTCCACTTGGGTTGGATAGTCAACATCCAGGGCTTTCCAACGACCTATCATGAGCTCAATTTGGATGCCGGGAAGTACCTCAAATTCAGGCTGGAAAAAATGCGACCCACTCGGCTCAAATGCGACCCACTTAAATTTTTGTTGAATTTTCAACTGCCAGCTCAGATTTTCACCTAGTATGGACCAGTTTTGCTTGTGGATGGAATTTTTGGGTTTTTATGATGTAAATGTATATTGGGAATGTAACTTTGGCTTATTTTTATCTATTCTAGAAGATTCACTCTCAGAAGGGTAAAAATCATGTAAATGGATCAGTTCCCACTCTTTTAGAGGCAAGTTGTTAGCTGCCTAGATTGTAGTTCCATGAATAGAATTGGTTGAAACTGATCCCTGAAGAGGGAATTCGACCCCTAGAGGTGGGGAAAGGTGTTAGAGTGATCTATATATTGTAATTTCTGAGGCATTCTACAGGTTGGACTCTTGGGAGACTTTGATATCATTGTACATATTTTTCATATTTTGGCTAAGGAAAGATCAGGGGTTTTGCGGCACTTGTTGGGATCCTTGTGGTGTTCTGTTCTTGATGGTGTTTCCTCTTTGTTTACTGTAAGTTTCTTCATGTTTAATGTATTCCATCCTTTCATATGCTTTTGAACTAAATTGAATGAGTGAATAAGGTTGAATCCATTGTTTACAGTGCTTGGCCTTTGAATTCAGTTAGTTCTATATGTTTTCAGCTGTTTGGAGAGGATCCAAGTTCTTCTTTGCCCTCTTCAGCTCCTCGTCGGTCTAATCTGCTCATATATCCAATCAAAAGCATCAAGACATTCACCTACCTCGCCCCAACTTGAAATCTGCAAAGGTCTGACCTTATCCCCGGACCCAAAATTTGTTTTCCCATTTCTCCAGTGAAAACCCAAAAACCAAAAAATCAAACATACCTATCTCTTTACTAGCCTAAAATCAGTTCTTATTGTAAGTCATCTCGCATCCTATTGCTCATTTTCTCGATATTGACGGAGAGAGCCCTCTCCTGTCCTCGTAGGGCTAGCTACGAGGCTGAACGTGATTTGATGTAGCCTTGAGTTTTACTTCATTTCAGCCTGAGGTAGATTTGAGCGCTAACATAGTGACGACCATACTGGGGATCGAACAATAATCTTGATGGTTTGCTTGTTGATGTGTTTGTTCCATGAGTCTTAGACGGAGTCTGAAGTCACGCCAGGTAGCTTTCGAAACGCTTTTGCTATGCATAAGCGGTAGTAGATAAACGCTGCTTCAGTCGATCTCTGGTAAGCTTGTGAGTGCAGCACTCGATTTGTAAATCACCCCAGTATACTTATTCGTTCTAGACCCTTTGGATGATTGAGTCTAGAAGTCGAAAGGCTAAAAATAATTGATTGTGTTCCTTGAAATTTTATCCCGAGAAGATCAATACACTGGCTTCGAGAAGGAATACTAGGTCGAATCCTGACCCTGATCCACCAACAGTATTCGAAAATCCAAATCTGATTCCTAGGATCCTTAGAAGGCAAGGAAGTCAAGAAAGTTCTGAAAGAGAAAGTCAAGTGAGTTTTGGGAATTCCAGAGTGCTATCTAGATCTGCATCCTGTCCTGTGAAGATTATATATGTTGATGAAATTCCTTTTGATGCACGATTTGAAACATCCTTGTTTGTAAATTTTTCTGAAACTGAGTTGTCAAGATTAGTTCCCGATCCATTGTTTACCGAAGATTTTCAATATAGATTTGTTTCGCATTACTTGGATAGACAATTGCAAAGTTCCATTGTGGATACCAACACTCCTGAATTCACTGAATCTGATCTGCAAACTTTTGAACCATCTGAATTTGCATCTAGTTCACGGATCCCTACTGAGCCTCCTTTTATACCTACCATTCCGGTTCAGCCTGAGTTTTCTGATCAGCAATCCATAGTAATCTCTCCTCCATCTCCACCGCATATACCTCGCACACCGACTGCTCCTAGTCCTCCTATTTCTCCTGGACAACAAATTATCATCAATCCGCCAAGAGTCATGGCAGCCAGATTTGCACCTCTTGCTTTACCAGCCAATTTAGATCCTATGCCTGCTGATTACCAAAGCAAAATTCCCATATTTGATGGCACACCTCAGAGTATATCCGCTCAGCGGCACATCATTCGAATGACAGACTTTTTGGATCTGCATGAAGTTGATGCAGAAAATGTTTCAATGAGATTGTTTGCTCAGACTTTTGGAGGAGAAGTTCGTAAATGGTTCAGAGCTCTACAAGCCAGAAGTATCAACACATTGCAAGAACTTCAGGATCAGTTTTTAGATCGATGGGAGATAAAAAAGGATCCGCTGCAAATTACTTCAGAATATACAAACATCAAACGTAATCCTGGTGAGTCTGTTCAGGATTATATTATTAGATTCAATACGGTGTATAATGCAATTCCAGATGACTTGAGACCGTCTAAAAAATCTGCTCTCCTTAAATTCCCGGATGGCTTTGATCCAGAGATGGCTTATTCCCTTCGTGATAGAGATCCGCCAACTTTATAAGATATGCAGAAGGTCGTTGTTAGTGTTGAGGCAAATCTGAACGATAAAAGAGCACGGTTGAAAGCAGAGAAAAGAGTGACGATAAAAGAAGAGCCTTCCACATCTACATCTGAACAGCACTTGATTCATGAGATGGAGAAAATGTTTAAGAGAATGAATCTTGACAAGTCAGAAACGCAGATTCTCAATCCAAATTATCGTGGCCAGCAGCAGCCGCAGTTCAGAATAAAGCAGCGTGAACAAAGACCACCAGAGCCAGCAGCCCAACAGCAGATTAAGACACCTCTTTTGCAGAATTTTGTGAGTCATGATTCCGACGATGATGATGATGTTTCAGGTGAGCAAAATCATTTCTTCACTCCCGATGATCTGCCTATCTATATCACTGAGGATGAAGAATACGGAGAAAGTTCAGTTGTTCAGAAAGATGAAGATTTCATTCTAGCAAATGATGCGGATTTAGAGGAAGAGTCAGATGAATACCAAAGAGGATATTTGAATGCTTTGTCTGCCCAACAAAAGCAATACTCATTGAGAAACCGAGATGTGCCCATAAATCCAATTCAGAAACGAAAAGAAGCTTCAGCACCAAAGACGGATTCACCGATACCACAGAAGAAAGGAAAAGAGACAATTGATCCAGCAGCTAGTAAAGTATCATCAGCAGAAAAAGTAAATCAGTCAAACATAGTGAAAGACAAGGCTGAAAGGAAGGAAGTTCTGGTCAAAGAATTTGGGAAAGTTTCAGCATTTAGTTTGGAAAATGAGATTTCCAAATTAAAAATATCTATTCCTTTGACAGAAATCATGAAGAACAGTAGCTATCGCGGGCAAGTCTCCAAAATTCTGAACTTTGATCCAATGTTTGATACAGTTAATGTTGAGGATGATCAGCCAGAACTGATTTTCGGGCCTGCATTAGATGGTGTGTCACCTGACAGTGATGTTCCTCCCTTTTATATCAGTTTAAGGTTGCATGAATATGTTTTGCACAATGCTATGTTCGATTCGGGTGCTTCGCACAATTTGATGCCAAAGGCAATCATGGAAAAGTTGGGACTAGATATTACAAGAAAATATCATGATTTATATTCATTTGATTCCAGCCGTGTGAGATGTATAGGACTCATCAAAGATTTGGTTGTGAGCTTAGATCAAATTCCAGCAAAGAATGTCTTAATGGATGTGGTGGTGGCAGAGATTCCTCCACGATTTGGTATGCTCCTTTCGCGATCTTGGGGGGCAAAGTTGAAAGGTACACTTCAGTTAGATTTCTCTTATGCTACAATCCCAGTCTTCGGTCAAATGAGAAAGTTATATCGAGAGCAGAAGATGAAATACATGATAACTAGCAAAGAGAAGCCAATCAATCATCCTGTAAATTATGTACATACCGATTTAGAGTCATTTGTGTTGCTTGCTGATAGTTTTAATGATGTAGAAATTCAATTAGTTCAGGCAGAAGATATACCAGAAATCACTGAAAATTTTAGAGAAGTGTTGCAAAAAGAAAGAAGAGAAAAACAAGCTGTCATGGAGCAATCAGCTAAAGACAATGGGCAGCAAACAGGAAAAATAGAGCCGGTACAGTTTCAGCATTTAGAGGACGATGAAGATGGTCTTTGGACCATGGATTTTGATGGCGTAGTGGGCAGCGACGGTGCTGGAATTGGTGTTTGGATTCGTAGTCCATTTTCCGCTCCGGATAAGGTCCCGAGCAATGTGAGAGTGTGTTCCTACAAGCTGGCATTTGATTGTTCTAATAATGAAGCAGAATACGAGGCTCTTATTGCTGGCATTAAGATTCTTAAGAAGCTGAAAGCGAAAAGGATTGCAGTATACGGTGATTCAGAATTAGTGATAAAGCAAGTTAAAGGTGAGTTTCAGGCTAAGCATCCTCGCATGAGGGCTTACCGTAATGCAGTTCTAGACATTCTGAAGTTATTTTCTGATCATACTTTGACATGTGTGCCCCGCATACAAAATGGTGTTGCTGATGGACTTGCTAAGGCAACAAGCAATCTTAAAATTCCAATGAATTCCAGCAACAAGTTCGAGATACATGTGAAACACCGGCCCACCGTTCCAGACAATCAGCGATGTTGGCAAGTCTTTCAGGATGATGAGGAGATTAGTGAATTTCTGCAGAATAAGGGTAAGTTTAAAGACTCCTCCATAGATGTGGAAAATGATGATGGTAGTGATGACATACAAATAAATCAAATGGAAGTGCTGCAACTTAAGGATAACATCATTCCTAAGGGATTGATTCCTTTGGAAGAGTTGTTTGATCAAGATGATGTAGCCCGCAAACCGACATTGAGGCCAACAGAAAAAGGTGTTGAGGAGGTAAATATTGGGACAGCAGAGAATCCCAAGATGGTAAAGTTATCAAAGTCCTTGTCACCAAAGGTAAAGGCAGAGTATGTAAAATTGTTATCTTCATTTTCTGATGCTTTTGCGTGGGATTATTCAGATCTAAAAACATATGACACTAATATCATTCAGCATACGATCCCCATCAAACCAAATCAGAAGCCTTTTCGTCAAAAGTTGAGGAGAATCAATCCAAAGCTGCTACCATCAATCGAAAAAGAGGTAAATAGGTTGTATAAGTCAGGAATCATTGTGCCTATTCGATTTTCGGATTGGATATCAAACTTGGTGCCCGTGAGAAAGAAGACAGGTGAGATCCGTTTATGTATTGACTTCAGAAATCTGAATAAGGTATCATTAAAGGATAATTATCCGCTGCCAAAAATGGATCATATATTGCAGCGAGTAGTTGGAGCATCAAGGATGTCACTACTCGATGGATACTCAGGTTATAATCAGATTTTAGTGCAGGAAGATGATCGTGACAAGACTGCGTTCACCACTCCTTGGGGAACATTTCATTATGCAAATATGCCGTTTGGTTTAAAGAATGCGGGCGCTACCTTTCAGCGTGCAATGGACATGGCTTTTGCCAACGAGAAAGATGTGTTTTTGGTTGTTTACCTTGATGATTTAACTGTGTTTTCCAATTCTGATGAGGAACATTTATATCATTTGAAAATTGTTTTCCAGAAGTGCAGAAAATATGGCATTTCGCTGAATTCGAAAAAGAGCCTTTTTGCCATGGATGAAGGCAAGCTCCTTGGCCACATCATATCAAAAGATGGCATTCGAGTTGATCCTGCACGTGTTGAAGCCATACAGCAGATTGAACAGCCCCGGAACAAGAAAGAAATACAGTCATTTAATGGTAAAATGAATTTTCTGCGTCGTTTCATTCCAAATCTTGCAGAGCACCTTAGAGAAATCACAAACATGCTGAAAAAGGACAGTCAGGTAAAGTGGACAGAAGAGGCAGTGAAATCATTCAATTTGGTAAAGATAGCTCTTTCCTCAGCCCCTATTTTAATCAGCCCGAATTACACACAGGACTTCATTTTATTTTCTTTTGCTTCTGAGCACACATTGGCAGATGTTTTGATGCAAAAAAGGGATGGAGTTGAGAAGCCCATTGCTTTTTTCAGTCGGATCATAAGGGATGGAGCGTTGAAGTACAATATTATTGAGAAACAAGCACTTGCGCTTGTAAAGGCCTTGAAAGATTTCCATGTATATATACTGCATTCTCACATTATAGCATACGTTCCTAACGCAGCAGTTAAAGATGTTTTGGTGCAAGCAGATCCAGAGGGAAGAAGGGGTAAGTGGATCGATGCGTTGTTAGAATACGATGTGGAAATTAAACCAACCAAGCTGATCAAAGGACAAGGACTCGCCAAGCTCATGGCTGAAACAAATCTGCATGCTCTTGATATAAATTTGATCGCTGCCATGTCCGATGAAGATGAGGAAAGTGCGTCAGTTCAGGTATCTGATATTTTTGTTTCTTCTCCTTGGTATGCTGACATTTTATACGTGCTTCAGAATTTGTCTTCACCACCCGGGATGCCAAGAAATAAGAGTATAACATTGAAGTTAAGAGCTGCTAAATTCTGCATTCTGAATTCTGCGTTATATTGGAAAGATCCTGGAGGTATGTTGTTGAATTGTTTGGTAGAGGAGGAAGCTCAAAAAGTTTTGGAGGACTTTCACAAAGGTGACTGTGGAGGTCATTTGTTTTGGAAGACCACAGCGAATAAGATTTTAAGGGCAGGGTATTATTGGCCTTCTTTGTTTTATGATGTATTTAAGGCTGTTAAAAATTGTCATGAGTGTCAAATTTTCGAAGGGAAGCAGAAACTACAGCCTTTGCCTCTAAAACCAATTGAAGTTAGTGCACCATTCCAGCAGTGGGGATTGGATTTTATCGGGGAAATTCACCCAGCATCTTCCGGACAGCATAGATGGATACTGACAGCTACGGACTACTTCACGAAGTGGATTGAGGCGATTCCCACTCGACAGGCCATGGATGCGGTAATTATTTCTTTTCTTGAAAACAATATTTTGTCACGTTTTGGGTGTCCTAGTAAAATAATCACAGATAATGCAGCGGCCTTCAAGTCCAAAAGGATGGTTGAATTTTGCTATAAGTACAGTATCAGTTTGGGACATTCGACCGCTTACCACCCGCAAGGAAATGGTTTGGCGGAATCTTCAAACAAGTCCTTGGTGAATATCATTAAGAAATTGCTGGAAATCAACAAAAAGGCCTGGCATAAGAAGTTAGTGAATGCACTGTGGGCTGATAGGGTAAGTCATAAAAAGTCCATTGGCATGTCTCCTTTCGAGCTGGTCTACGGAACAGACACGGTTTTTCCTACTTCACTTGTTGTCCCGGTGGTCAAATTGCTTCAAGAGGCTGGGAGTGAGGAAGATCCTATGCAGCGGAGGATTAATCAGATGATTCATTTACAGCAGACACGAGAGGAGGTATTTCAAAATACTTTTAAGTTGCAGGAGCGCATAAAGAAGATCTACGACAGAAAGGAAAAAGTGGATAAGTTCCAGTTGGATGAGGTAGTTTTGAAATGGGATGCTCGGAATGAGGATAAGGGAAAGCACGACAAATTTGAAAATCTATGGAAGGGTCCTTTTAAGATTGCAGCGTATCGGGGTCAAAATGCATTTCTTCTCAAAGAAATGAATGGAGATGATTGTCTTGGAGGACCGATCAATGGTCGGTTGCTGAAGCGATATTACTTCTGAGTATCTTCTGCTGATCTCATTATCATTGTATATATCATTTTACTTTTGTTTCGCTGCAAGTGTGTACTGATCTCTCATCTTCAGTCTGGGGCCCGGAGCGAAGGCTATAATTCTGGAGATGGAGGTTGGTTGGTTTGAAATTTTCAAGTCAGTTTTATCAGTCTTTTAGTTTTAAAGTCATGTCAGTTTTGGTCAAATTTCAGTCAATCTTTAGTCAAATCTGCAGTCAATAAATATGTCCGAAGTTTTGTTTTATCAGTTGAAATAATGATTCCATTGCCCAATGGATGAAGGCACTGTCTGACTCCCCCCAGAGATCTGCCATTCTTGGCATCTCCATGGAGCCACCATCCCCATTGGAGCCAATGTTAGAGTCGGTCCTTACAGCCCTCCGTCAGTGATCATTTTGTTTTTTGCATATTCATTCTTAGGTGTCTCGCTTGTTCCACTTCGTTGCATTTCGCTAGGAGCATGCCATTGACTGACGAAGGGGTCTGTTGTCTTATGTTTCCTCATGCTTACACCTGCAGGGCTATTTAAAATTTTTTCCAAAAATCACTCAAAATCATCATCATTTCATTTATAGTCATTAAATGTCAATAAGTGTCTTTAGTCCTAGAGTCTAGGGTTTTGAGTCATTTGCATACATTGTCATAAAGCCTGCAGGATGAGGATGGTTCCGCAAATTTTGATTTCATATTTTTATCATAAGTATTTGAAAAACATTTCTAGTCCAAAACTCTGTTTTGGAACTAGAAATTGTTCAATTTTATTTTTGTAATAAATTGTATTCATTTCACCAAGAAGAAGTTTCAATGCAGACCCCTGATCTTTTCCTAAGCTAAAGAGCCATACCCCTGCAAGAGACAACAAAATCATCAGTTCAAAACTCAAAAAAGCCAAAAGAGAGATATTGTATTAAAAAGCCAAATGTGAAAATGCAAAAACATTGTAATATGGGTTATCAAATAGATTTGGATCAAATCTGATTGTGAAAGATATTTACATCATGTATAAAATGTCAAACAAGTTCATTTGCATAGATCCGCAGCATAGAAATCGAAATCTGGAGTTTGGAGGCCGAAATCGAGTTTTGGAGCATCATTGACAGAGTTTGGAGGTCGTGAGACCCACTTGGCAAAAGCGACCCACCTGGGCTTTTTCTCCAGTGTAAATTATAACGCATGCGACCCACTTGGAAAAAGCGACCCACTTGATCGCATGCGACCCACTTGCTAACAGAGTTCAGAAAAGTTGTGTTGAGCGCCCAGTTTCGATTTAAATCGTCTCCAGCTGCCTTCAAACAGGTTCTAAACTATTGCTCAGTAGATTTTAATGTGTTGGTGATATCTTGAAGACTTTAAACATTTGAATGGAAGAGTAAAACCCTACAGTCATGGCAGATTTGTTCCTCAGGGTTTTTAAATATATATGGATGGTTTTATGAGTTTTTTCCCACCTTATATCATTGATATATCTACCTTTGCATGTATTGTCAAAGTCCCACTGTTTTCACAACCATTATACCACCGTGGTCATCATTATTGTTTTACCACTGTCAAGGCTTGTGTTCCATGGTGATCATGGTCATATTGTGTCTCACTGCCCAATGATAAAAACGTTCTTATACTCATTGTTCACTGCCCATTGAAAAACACAGTCTTATGATTCATTGTTCCCTTTGACAAAGTTTATCCAATATTCTAAAGGCTGCTTGCTACCATTTGTCAAATTTCACTTGCAATTAAAACAGAGACTGTGCTTCTATCTCAAATCCACCTAAAACGGAGTTGTTATCATTGTTTGTTTCCTTATGGTGCTTTGACAGTGGGGAATATTTGTTGGGTGTTGAAACATACATTATAACTCTGTTTTCACTGCATTTATATCAGTATACATATTGCCAATATCTTGTTTAAAGCCATGTCAGAGACAGAGTCAGTGTATGAGCAAGGGTCAGGTAGTGATTCCACGACTGAAGGTAATGTGCCACGGGGGTCTCATAGAGTTGTCAGAGGTGGTAATCATCGCAGAGAGGAGCCTACTTCTTTGGCTCGGTTGCAGGCATGTCCACTAGCAATGGATTGTTTTCGGTATTTGTCATGTTTCCGATTTTGTGAGATGATTGCACAAACCCGACTTCATCGTGAATTGGCTCGTCTGTTTGTTCTACATTTACGGGATGGCCGGGTAAATGTTGCCGGGGTTGAATTCATTTTGTCACCCTTGACTATTGCTCAAGCCACTGGCATACCAAACATGGGCGAGGAATGGAACAAACGTCATCATTTAGAGAAATTCCACTATGAGCCATACATTAAAACTTGATATATGAGGTACTTGGGCATATTTTTTCCATTCAGATTCTTGAGGGATGAGTATGCACCGCTAATGAAACTCATCATTCAGTATTTTAGTTGTGAGGGCAGATATGCTCGTCTCTTTGCGTACCATATTCGTTTGTTGATGCACTTCACAAGGGTACGTATGATGAATATTCCGTACTTCATATATCGCAACATAGAGAGGATGGTAATTTTTGTGCAAAAGAAGACGAGCCCAGCATAGCAGTACAGGAGTATATACCATTACGCTTTGATCAAGATCATAGTGTTGCATCAGTTGGCAGAGCAGGGCATCACTTGGGAGGATTTCATTTCTAGAGACTTTTTCAGAGTGCGCGGGTAGACAGTTCACTACTCGCGCCAATCAGGGAAATCCTGTAAAGAGGTCGCGCCACTTGGCGCTCTGTCATAGAGCAGCAATCGCGCCACCCATTTTAGGAACTGTTTTTTATATATGGATGGCGGAAGTTGAGTTCAAACAAACTCACAACCACTGCCTATCTTGAGTTGGGAGGTTTGGCCACGGGAGTTCTATGGAAGGGAAGTAGTTTTGCCACCTTCTATGGAACCTTCCTTGTTGATAAGGCCAATCCCATAATAATAGGGATCCCAACTCCCTCCTTCCCCATCTATAAAAGCTTGCTCAGATCCATGGCAAGCTAGTCTTGAAGTGCCGAAGCTTTGCATCTCCCTATTCCCAAGTGCCTTTGTGCTGTAAAGAATCCCTTCTTTCCCTTAAGGCCCATTCAAGCGAGGAGACCATTGTTACGAGACTCTGGAGAGGTT
The DNA here is from genome assembly GCA_034641835.2 of Pinus albicaulis. Lineage (NCBI taxonomy): Eukaryota > Viridiplantae > Streptophyta > Pinopsida > Pinales > Pinaceae > Pinus > Pinus albicaulis. The sequence continues at coordinate 696,442,619 of CM076575.1, forward strand.
TCCCTTTCCTTGGCGAGCTTTGCGAGACGTGGACAACCGGAGACCCGTTCGAAGGAAGTCGCGACGTCAGAACTTGGTTGTAACTTCTATTCGTTTATCACTTTAATAGATGACTATGATTATGGTTCCACTCCTTTTTCTATCATGTTAATGCGAGTAATATCTTTTCTGACCGATGTTTAGTTATTCCTATGCATGTATCTGTTCGTTTCTTCTGTGTGCAGGTGTTCATCCACGGAGATCGTGGAAGGATTGTGATCTGCCGGGGCTGAAGGACGGGGACATCTCTTCTTCAGATCTAGCGTTGGAATCCAGGTAGGCTCTTATCCCAAGTCTTTCATTCGTAACTAGGAGCTTGCGTCATAGCATTGTTTGTTTGTTGCTAGACCCCTGCTGGGCTAGTAGGGATCGCCTCTGTCCGCAGAGGGGATTTACCTCATCAACAAATTGGCGACTCCGCTGGGGATCGTCCGGTTTTCCTTGTCCCATTTATGATTGGTTCGCTTTGATTGTTTCTCCTTGCTTGATGAACCTTCTGGGTTGGATTCTTCCATTATTTTAGCCTCTTGGTTTGCTTAGCTTGTATTGGTCTACTTTTAGAATAGCTTGTTTTTTAATTTTTATTGAAGAACTCGACTGGCGCGGGTTTTAACCCGACAGTCGCGCCACTTGGTGCTTGTTGCATTTGTCTGTGTCGCGCCAATCGGCCTCTGGCGCTAGTTTCAAGGCCACAGTCGCGCCACCCCTGTGACTTTTTTGAGTTTCTTCATTTTTTAGCTTTCTGGACTTGACCAGTGCTTCTCTTCTTGATTTCCCGACTGTCTGAGTGTGTTGGAGTCTTGTTTGGCTGGAATTCACCTCTGTCCTTTGGTTGTTTGCTTCTTTCTACCGATTTCACGATTTGAGCCCTAGGGCATCTAGTGGCATAGTGAATCGAGCCCTCCTTGGGAGTTTTGGTGTCTTGATTGTCCTGTCAACTTGTTGATTGATTCTACACGCTCTCTTAACAGTCTTTGATCGTTTTGCTGCTTCTTTTGAGTGATTGTTCATTCCTTCATTCAGAATTCGTTTGCCTTGGCTTTGGACCTAGATCACACGGTCCATTGGGAGTTTTCGAGTCTTTCTTCGATTTGAGAGACTTTGGGTCGATTTAGAGATTTGGTTGCTTGCTTCGCTGAGTGAATGTTGTTTGCTTCGCTCTCTTAGATATCATTTCTCAAATTGTTCCTTTTGTTTTCAGTGCACATTAGCCATTAAACATTGAAAATCAAAAAATAATCTCTCTTGCTTTTGTTAAATTAGTGCAAATTGTGATCTTTTCCATATTGCTAGTGATTAGTGTTTGGATGAAAAGTGTGCAATTGCATTAGTTGCATTAGAGACATTCTTGTTTGTATTCCGTTCATTTCGTTTGTATAAAAGCTCTCAACTCTCATTTAACTAGTTTTCATCGAACAAAATGTTGCATCGTGGCATATAGCTTGCATTTAGGAGACACTACATACGATAAGGCCTGGAAATTGAAACTTAATTGAAGATCAACTGTAAAATTTATTCAATTAACCTAAGGCAACATTGGAACTTAACGAAACATATTTAGAAGGTCTAGGCTAGAGACGTGTTCCGGCGTCGTTAAACCTAGCAGCTGTCGTTCGCCTGTTGGCTTTAGACGGCGCTAGTACGGACTTGCGCTCCCCGTACCGTCGCGTATATAAAGGGAGACCCCTCTAGGTTTTCAATCCTTTATCCATAGGAAGCCGAGTCTGCCGCCCTATACCCGTGATACACCGAACACAGCATTCGGGGAGACTACCTGCACGTACGGAAAGTCCTTGGTCGATTTCTGTTTCATTTTTTGAAACCAAGGTGTATATTGCAGTTCACGGATATTTGGTACACCCTTTGTGCCTAGTTTTTTCCTGAGCAGTCATTTGGTCTTTTCTGACTCCCTAAACTTGAAAAGACCGTCAAGCACTTGTCCTTTCACGCTTGTATCAACTCTGAAAGAGATAGAGTCATCTTTTTATCGTTTCTCGACTCTTAAAACATGAAACGGTAGAATTTGTTTATTTTCCAATGTGGTAAAAATCAATCTCCCACGATAACACACCCGTTTAGATATTGCTTGTGACTGTTTGATCGTGTGTCTTAATTCGTTTTCAGCCCGTGTGTGTGTGTGCTCTCTTCTTCTAGTCTTTTGTCACGGTGGCGGAACCCTCGGTTTTGTCCACTGGTAGTCCTTACACGGACGATTCTTCAGAGGCTTCTGAACCTTCTGTTGAACCACAGCAGCCTGTTGTTTCTGAGTTCCCTGGCGGGGGACCGGTCCTCGCCGAGCAACCCTTTGGAGAGCCAGTTGAGTACCACTGGCCCTTTTCGGACCCTGTGTCTGAATTGAGATTAGGAGCTGATTTCCTTTCTCTTACATCGGGTTCACCGTTTATTGCTGCTGTCTTTCCTCCTAGTCCTCGCCGTCTTCTGCGTGATTTAGCGGCAGGATCAACCATGAGTGATTCTGGTGAGGAAATTCCCGGGTCTGATGACTATCAGCGCATCCCTCGTAGATTGTTCGAGGGAGACGAGTCTGAGCTGGCTACCACATCGTCAGCTGGTCCTTCTTTGCCACAGGGATACAGATCTCTGGGTCAGATTATTTCAGCTGTTGCCTCTATGGGAATATCATCTCCTGCTTCGAGGCCAGCTGCCACTACACCCGGGGTGTCTCCTTCGACGCCCGTCACTTCTGTTCCCGTGCGACCCACTGTTTGTGTGGCTGCCTCTTCTGCTGTTGCCTCAGCATCTACTACTAGATCTGGGCCAACTCCAGAGGAAATTTATCTAGCTACTGTTATACCGGAGAATATCTCTCCGGAGGAGTATCGGTTGTTTTTACAGCAGCCGAACCCCGGAGCTGGACAGCTCCCCCAAGATCCTTACCGATCTTTCTTTTCGCACTATGCACAAGACGGCACTCCCGTGTATGGTTTTCCGGGTCAGCTTGATGAGCATGGAGACATTTTGCGTCTCCCTACTCCTGAGGCCTATCTTTATGTTCAAGGTTTACCGTACAACCAGGCTCAGAACTTGCAGGCACAACCTTTCCAAGGTCAACCTGCAGGACAACCTGGCTATCAGTACGACCCACAGGGACAGCCCATTCAAGGCTACTCTGCGGGCCAGAAAAGGCCATTCTATAATCCGCAAGGACCATATTATAACCCTGCTGGTCAACCTGCTCAGCCTCAGCCGGGGTATCAACAGGGACCGGCCTATGGACCTGGGGGGCAAATCCAGCCTTCTTTACCGATGCAACCGCAATATCCTGTTGTCTCTAACATTGCGTATCAGCCAGGACCACTTTATGGTTCTGCTTCAGGTCAAACTGGTTTCCAGCAAGCAACTGGTCCTGTTCCACCACCAGGCCAACCGGGTCATCCGGTACAACCTGGTGTCCCGCCTCCAGGCCAACCGGCTTATTCGGTGCAACCTGGGGCTCACTTACAACCAGGTCAGCCTGCGCAACCAGCGCCGCCTGTTTATCCGGGCCAACCTGTTCATTCAGGGCCGCCCCCTCATTCGAGCCAACCTGTTTATTCAGGGCCGCCCCCTCACTCGGGTCAACCTGTTTATTCAGGGCAGCCCTCTCATTCCGTTCACTCTGCTCACCAGCCTGCTCACTCAATGCCGCAGCCAAATCAACAGCTGCGCCCTACGTACCAGGCTCCGCAGGGTTCCACTTATCAGCAGTCTACTCATCCTCAGAGTGGTTATTATTCTCATGGTCAATCTCAACCGAACTATAACCACTCTGGAGGCTCTCAGTATCATCCTCCTCCACCCGGTTCTAACTATGCTCAGCAGCCAAATCCAAACGCTGCTTATACGGGGCAGACGCCTAATCAGGGCCCGAACCCTGGTTATCAGGCCCCACACAATGGTTACCAGCAACCAAATTAGTCTGGCTATATGAATTATGCCCCTCACGGTCAGAATCCTACGGGACAGAACCCATGGGGGCAGGGATATTCACAACCATCGTGGAGCATGGGTACCGGACCTTATTCTGGGACTGGCATGGGAATTAACCCTCCATTGCCATTCCTGGCTGCCTTGGATCTACCGGACGTTTCGAAGTTGACCAATGATCCGATTGCTCATAATCCATATTGGCCCCCGGTTCCGACCAAGATACCAGGAGACTGTCCCAAGTTTGAGGGCAAATCTGGAGAAGACCCCCAAGCGCATGTGATGACGTATCACCTCTGGTGCTCGTCTAACTCTTGGACTGACGATTCGGTTCGTTTGCGTCTTTTCCAGCGTACGTTAACAGGAGCTGCTGCTAAGTGGTACATAGAGCTATCCCGTGGTATTTTTCGGGATTTCAACTCGTTAGCTATGGCTTTCCTCACGCATTTCCAGTTACCAGTCCGGTATGAGACCGGGACGCACCTCCTGTCTTCCCTGAAGCAGGACTCGGCCACTCACATCTCGGATCACATCCATGAGTGGCGGCGCCGTCGTCGACTGATCAAGTTTCACATACCTGATCAGATTTTGACTCACTGGTTCACCACCTCCTTTGTGAACAAAATCGCTCGGGATATCGCAATGGGAGCGTGTGTGACGGAGGAACAAGCTATCGCGCGTGCCCAGTACTTGGATCTTGTTTATTCACAATCTGGCACGCTTTATGACATCCTGCCTGATGCACCACGGCCCGGAGCCAAAAAGGCCCCGCCCACCCCTACGGTGGATGGTGTCATTGGTTTCGTTTCTCAAAATTCGAAGAAGTCTTCGAATGGGAAGCAGAAGGCTAATTCTTCCAACAATACCTCTGCTAATCCCGCCTCATCCGATTCTGGTAAAACCGCGGAGGTAAATTCCGTTCAGGCCAATCCTGCGGACAAGTCCTCCAAGGGGAAGAAGAAGGGCAAAGGCAAATCAAAATCTGATGCCCCAAAACCGGAATCTAAATCTCGGTCTGAGGATGGCTCACAACGTAAGCCGAAATTTCCTTGCCTCATCTATGAAGGTGACCATTACACTAAGGATTGTCCAAGACGATCCGAAGTCAGTCAACTTCTTAAAGGCTCAAAGGGAACTCCGGCTGTTTTAAAAGAGCCATTTCCATCTCAGCAGACCCAGATGGTCGAACAAGGTTCATCATCTGCACCGTTTGGGTCTCAAGTTTTCATGATGAAGACTAATGCACCTATCACTATCGCTACGAGGTCCAAGGATTACAATAATCGGCAGCAGGCACCCGGGAAGGCAGTGGCGGATGGACCGCCTCCCGCATCTGCTTCTGGTTCATTGGAAATTGAGAAGCCGACTCTCGAACCCGTTGTGAAGACACCTCCCAAGGGTGTTCTTCGGAGATCCTCTTATAATCCAAACGCTCGTGCCGCTCAACATTACAGTATTGTTGAGGATCTGGCACAGGCGCCATGTGCCATGTCTGCACTTGAGGTTCTTCAGAGTTGTCCTTCACAACGAAAGGCTTTATTGTCTGCCATCGGTGGTATTGATCCCGCCGATTCGAGCCTTCTCACCTTTGATCTGGAGAATTTTACTCCCCGGCTTCCACATCAAATCACTTTGGTTATTCAAGTCGGGATTAACGGTCTGAACGTTCACAGAGCCGTCGTAGATGAGGGTGCATCTACTTGTGTTATGTCCTCCGCTTGTTGGAAAGCCATCGGCTCTCCAACCTTATCATCATCTCCCAATGCCCTTGAGGCATTTGATGGCCGGGAATCTAAACCCCTGGGAGTTCTCGAGAGTCTGGCGATTACATTACAGGGAAAAACTGTCAACGTGGAAGTAGAAGTGGTTGACGCTAAACTCAACTACAATATACTTCTTCGCCGCAGCTGGACCCATGCCATGCTCTGTGTGCCGTCTACTGTCTTTCGATTCATCAAGTTCCCTCACGAGGGCAAGATTGTCACGGTAGACCAGTTGTCATTTTTTACCTCTAGCTCCGAGAACAACGTGCCATATGTGGATCAAATTCCGAATCCCCCAGACAGCATAGGACCTGGTCTTTTCAAAGACCCGGTCCTCATGGGTATTTTCCCTGCGCCGCCACCGAATACCGCTCAAGTCAACATGTTGTCCAGGACTGATGACCCCTGGCTGATTCCTACACCTGAGCAGGTATATGAGTTTGGAGAGTCCATGCCTTTAACGCCAGTAGAGATCAGCTACTGTGAGATTGTTGCTGCATCGGACCCTCCACCTCCTCGGCATGCTCCGATGAGCATGGCTCTTGACGTCTACTCACAATCCCCCTGGCTTGGTCAGGCTAATTCGCCTGATCCTCTTAGAGAGATTTTTCCCTCAGATGAGGCTATCATTGAAACTATGTCTCTGGAGGAGCTACCCTGGGGCGATGGGCATCATCGTTCCTCGTTTATGCCTAGCCTGGGGGCAATGAATGACTGTCTAGAGCGCTATGCTACTCAGGTTCCTTCCCCTCCTCTTCAAACACCGATCTTGACGCATGAGGTCTTTTCGGAAGGCAATCTGAGTAACATTACTCAAACGGTTCCTATCAACATCTCTGTTAAACCGGGGATTGTTGAGAACATTCATGTGGGTGTGACCTGTTCTCCCGAAGAGATCCAGGTCTATACGGAACTTTTCAAAGAGTTCAGAGATGTTTTTGCATGGTCCTACGAGGAAATGCCGGGAATTGATCCTAGTATTGTCGTACACGAGATTCCAACCTATCCGGGTGCGAAACCCGTGCGCCAACTCTTGCGTCCCATGCATCCTCGGAAAGCCGCCGCTATCAAGGCAGAGGTTGAAAAACTTCTGAACGCGGGGTTTATTTATCCTATCCCCCTTACAGAATGGGTGTCCAATATCGTCCCTGTCGATAAAAAGCAGGGTACCATTCGAGTCTGTGTGGATTATCGCGATATAAATCGCGCCTGTCCTAAGGATAATTATCCCACTCCATTTATCGATCAGATTATCGACGATTGCGCGGGGAGTGAGATCTACTCCTTAATGGACGGTTTCTCAGGTTACAACCAGATTAACATTGCACCTGAGGATCAACATAAGACCACATTCATCTGTCCGTGGGGCACTTTTGCATATAAAAAACTCCCGTTCGGCTTAAAGAACGCTGGCGCCACGTTTCAACGTGCTATGTCATATGCTTTTCATGATATTCGCCATATTGTCCGGCCTTATCTGGACGACTTGCCTGCCCATTCGGGTAAGCGAGAGGATCATCCGGAACATCTTCGCCAGATATTTCTTCGCTGCAGACGCTACAATATTAGGCTGAATCCTCATAAATGTGTCTTCTGCGTCGACTCTGGCCGTCTTTTAGGCTTTATAGTCTCGAAAGACGGAATTCGCCTCGACCCTCTGAAGGTTGAGGCCATTATAAATCTCCCGTCACCCTCCTCCCTTTATCAGTTGCAGAGTCTGCAAGGGAAAACGAATTTTCTTAGGCGCTTCATCCCGAATTACGCCGAGGTGGCCAAAGGATTCACTCGTTTGTTAAAGCAGAATGTTCCCTTTCATTGGGACGAAATTGCTCAAGAATCCTTTGAGAAGCTGAAGACATTGCTCGTCAATGCTCCGTTGCTTCGTCCTCCGGACTACCACCGTGACTTTACTTTGTATCTAGCCGCCGCATTAAGCACCATCGCCATGGTCTTGGTGCAGGATGACGAGAACGGTGATGAACATGTTGTTTATTACCTCTCTCGGAACCTTCTCGACCCGGAAACGCGTTACGCACATGTTGAGAAGTTGGCCTTAGCGGCCGTACACGCTGTACAGCGCTTTCGCCATTACATCCTTTTGCGCACGATAACAGTGGTTTCAGACTGCAACCCCATGACATATATTCTTTCTAGACAATTGCTGGGGGGCAAGTACTCCAAATGGATCGTCATCCTGTAGGAGTTTGATTTGGAGTTCACCACTGCCAAGTCAACTAAATCACTGGTCTTCGCGGATTTGATTTGTTCTCTCCCTACAGACTCTCTTCCTGAACACTCTGAAGATCATATTTCGGACGAAACGTTGTTTCTTATCGATACTCGTGATCCTTGGTACGGGGACATCATAGTGTATCTTCAGACCGCGACATTCCGGTCTGAGTTGGATAAAGCTGCACGCCGTCGGATTCGGCACCAGTCCCAACCCTACCGCATAGTGGGAGATACCCTATATCGTATTGGAGTAGATTCGGTGCTCCGACGATGCCTTACCTTGGTCGAGGCTGAGAAAGTCTTGAATGACTGCCACAGTGGCGCCTGTGGTGGACACATGTCCGGATATGCCACTGCCCAAAAGATTCTGAGGGCAGGTTACTTCTGGCCGTCTATATTCAAGGATTGCATCACTGCAGTCCGAAAATGCCATCCGTGCCCGATTTTTCAGCGCAAGATGCGCGCGCCGCCGTTGCCTTTGCATCCCGTTATTACCGTCGGCCCTTTCGCGAAATGGGGCGTAGATTTTATGACGTGTAACCCTCACTCGGCCGGGGGGCATGCATATATCATTGTCGCCGTCGACTACTTCACTAAGTGGGCCGAGGCGATGCCTACACTAGCTGCTGACGGAAGAACGGCTGCTTCATTTTTATTCAACCATGTTATTGCACGATTCGGGGTTCCTCAAGCTATCGTCACTGATCACGGTACTCATTTCCGTGATTACATGATGGCGGAGCTGACAGCTGCATTGGGCTTGCGTCACGACAACTCAACGCCATACTACCCTCAAGCGAACGGTCAGGTTGAAGCGGTGAACAAGGTTTTGGTCACTATGCTTCAACGAACAGTTGGGATTCATAAATCCAGTTGGCATCTCCAACTGTTCTCAGCTCTCTGGGCGTACCGAACGTCTGCTAAAAGTGCAACCGGATTCACACAATTCCAACTGGTGTACGGTCTGGAAGCTACTTTGCCGGTTGAATGCGAAATTCCTTCGCTTAAGTTAGCTGTGGAGCTCTTACCGGATACTTCTCCTGAGGAAGAGCGTCTTCTGTATCTCGAACGGTTGGATGAAACCCGTCGTCTAGCTGCTTTGATCATCGAAGCACAAAAGAAGAGGGTCAAATCTCATTTTGATCAATCTCTTTCTCCCCGTTCTTTCATTGAAGGAGACCTAGTCCTCTTGTACGATCAGGCACATGATAAGCTTGGTGCCGGTAAACTCCAGCCCATGTGGCACGGTCCCTATATAGTAAAACGTGTTTTGAAAAATGGGGCCTACGAGCTTATAGACTACGAAGGAGTTCCATTGGCGCAGCCCAGGAATGGGTTGTACCTTAAAAAATACTATGCCTGAATTGATTTCTTGGTGTGGTGTGTGTACATAGGTGTGTGATTGTCATTTGTGTGCATGGTGTGGTGTGCTTTGTAAACATCTTTCTGCTGATCGGGTCTTCCTGGTTGTGCAGATGTATTTTCATCCATTTGTTGGTTTCGCGGACGGTGCCTCCCGCAGTACCAGGAATCTGTCTTCTGCAGCCTGGGTAATCTATGATCCTGCTGGTGAGTTGATCGACCTGCAAGGTGTGTGTTTAGGACGTACCACGAACAATATCGCGGAATATAGCGCCGTGTTGGAATTATTAACCGAGGCGGTAAACCTTGGTATCCGTGAATTGCTCGTGTACCTAGATTCGCAGCTTGTAGTGTTGCAGCTGAACGGGCACTATTCGGTAAGAAACCCGTCCATTTTACGATTGTATTTGCGTATTCGATTACTGGAAAGGAATTTTGAATATATTACATATCATCATATACCCAGGCATTTGAATACATTGACAGATGTAGTAGCAAATTTGGTGTTAGATAGACATTTGCGCAATTTATAAATCATCATCACATGTAAAGAAGACTCATCCGGAAATAGATATGCATATATATAGATATCGAAATGTTTACATAGAAGTGTGTCACATAAAACTCAAAAAATATACATAATTGTCTTAATACATCTGGAGACACTGTGTCTCTCAAAAAATAGGTGTGGCTAAATCCTAGAGACTAATCAGCATGGTGCTCATGATAGCACGTCACTGCACGCACTAGCCGCCTCAGGATTCGGTGGAGCCGGTTTGGAACTCCCACCATATGGCGCTGGTACTCCATCGGTACGTCTGACAGTCGGGCATAGTCTGGGATCCCATGGACGATCCCCTCGAGGTTCTGAACCAGTGCCTCTCCTCCGGTACCTTCCCCCTGGATCTCGGGGGCGAGTTGTGTCCTCCGGAAGATAGGAGACATCCCGGCTGGTCTCTCAGGTCCTACATCTGCATGCATATATAATTGTGTTAAGACAAGTGTGTATTAACAAAAAAAACATATAAACATAAAATCAAAAATATGAGGTCTTACCCAGCTCTTCGTCCCAGTCGTCTCCTTCTGGTAGCGGGAGATCTGGGTCCCCTGTAAAGTCAGTTCCCGCATAGGGCCAATCTTCCACAACGATCAGTTGGCGCCGTAACCACCTGAAGAACTCGGGCTTCCAGGACATCTGTTGCCCGCCTCCAGATCTGGGCATCAGTGCTGCCCAACGAGCCATTCTCGGCTCTCGTGGTACTGGACTCGCCACATGGGCCTCTTGGCCCTGGAAGGTTGGTATGCGTTCCAGAATGAACGATACCAAGATGGAACCATACCCAAACTGCTTCAGTTTGTTCTGTTTGCACTTTGTAAGTTGCCTTTTCATGTTGATCGTGACAGTTGTTGCCCAATCATACAGTCGGGGACCCATGCATTCTGAGGCCAGTAAGAGTTGAGTCTTTGTAGCCTCGTGCGGTGCCTGCGATCCAGCAGCCCGCGTAATGGTGTGGAGTACAACTCTCAGTGCTAGGTCGGGGATGGTTGAGATGTATACCTTCTTACTCCCTGTTCCTGTTTGTGCCCCACGGCACACCCGCGCCATTACTTCTTCCATCTTCTCCCCTGATGGTCTGCTCCCAGTCAATACAGGGATTGGACCCCTGCGGGATAATCCAGTAACGAAATAAATGTCAGCGACCTCCAATTCCAACACCTGGTCTCGTATTCTGAATACTTGGTCATTTTCATCCCAGAGGTTGATCGGATATTGGAGGAGCTCAGGCTGAGCTCGTAAGCATGGCGTGAGGAAGAACTTTTTTAAGCCACAGTCTCTCAGAGCATTCATACATGCTTGGCTTTGCATGGCCTCTTCGTCCTCATCTCCGTGTTCTCGTTCCTTCCATTCAATTGCCATTCTGACTGTTTATCTGCATTCACATGGTTCAAAGCCCTTAATTAGATCTTCTGTGAGCCTCAAAATTCAAGAAATTTGGCATAAGTAGTGGGATTTTAGGTGGAAATTTGGGTTCCGCCGCTGGCGCGACTGTTTTGCTGACAGTCGCGCCATGTGGCGCGGGCCCTTTGGTAAAAAGAGCTCAGTGGCGCGGGTCCGTGCCCGATACTCGCGCCACTTAGCCCGGCCCTAAAATTTCAAAGGTGCCCTTACAGAGCTGATTTCTAAGGGGAAATCATTAAAAAATGCATGGAAAGAAAGAGAAAAGGAACGCCTCTTACCTGTCACAGACGAGACGCTGAATGGTTGCCTGGATTGGTCGCAATCGCCATCAGAAGATTCTGCTCCAAATGGACCACTGTTGCTCTCCACAAGGTAAATAGTAAAAAGTAATTTCGTTTTTTACCATTGAACATATTTATAACTTTTCGACATTAAAATGAGTTTTAAAAGTTATTTCTTGTCAAATATTTGCATGTATTATGTCGAAAATGGATTTTACGCTTGTTGGGTATGTGCAGTGACAGGTTTTTGCGACTTAGAAGGTGGAAACGAGTTGTATTTTATACTTTTTCGGACTCGGTAAATACACGAAAAAGTCACTGTGGAGTCATCTTTCAGCTCTTTTCTGACTCTCTAAATATGAAAAGATCGCCGAGGCCCTTGTCGTTTCGATCTCATTAAAATGGACACGAATCGACATTCACCCAGTATAAGTTTAACCCTTTTTCGGGCTGGGCTGGATCGATTACGAAAAAGGAATACCCTAGCCTATCGCGACTAGAAGGTTTTCCCGGATATTGTTTTCTACCTTTTCGGATCTGGGGAACTATTTACGAAAAGGGACCTGTGGAGTTTTCTTTTCCGCTGTCTTTTCAAACTCTCTAAACATGAAAAGACGCCGAGTTCTTCCTTTGTCGGACTCGTTAAACCCTGATGACATTGGATTCCGTCGAAATGACGTTCTCCGAGTTTCTCCTTCCTAGTACTCGTTAAATGCACTAGGATGGATTCGCCCGAAGGGCGGACTTATATCACAAGCATATGCTATCCCCTTCAAGCTTGTTATCAAAAATAATTGGGGTACTCGCCAGAAATGGTGGGGGAAAAATGGAACCATCGTCGTTGTCGTCGGCGGTATGTCGCTCTTGAACATGGCACTTGTCTGCATTCGTGTCGGGTTGGGGACATCTCATCTCATTGCTTCACTTTGCCTCCATGGGTTTGGGTAATCTCTTTTGACCTCTCATCTGTTCACTGCCTCGTCGCCATGACCTCTGATCCGTTGATGTCAAATACTGCCAAGTCCATTGTCGTGCCGTTCATGTGTTCAAGAGAAGTTGGCCTCTGCAAATATCAACCTTCCTCTGTTTCTCATATGGTTCTGATTCACAACAAAACATTATGTTCCTCTGTCTCGTGTCGATGATGTGGGAATCATTATGGCCCACCTTCGATCAAGGTCACTTCCTGTCGACTTCAACTCATTATCCGGGAAGTTGGTCTAGAGACTCCTGATGGTACCTTGGAGCCTGCATGCATTAATGGCAGGTTCGTCGCATTCGACGAGAGGTTTTCATTATTGGCCTCCGATCGGATGATTCTGCGGGTGTTCGACGTCAGCTCATTTATTCACACGCCGTAGATTGTACCTGTAGTACCTTGAGGACCATCGTCATTATTGGTGGTTTCTCTCGTGTCTGTTAACAGCTTTCATCATTGGCTGGTAATCAGGCGATGTTCTTGCATGTTCGACATCAGCTCACATATTCGCATGCTAGAACTTGTACTTGTTTGGGTCGAGATGGAGCGCAAGACCCTGGATTGTGTCTGTTGTAATCCAGGCTGCGATTGTGGATTATTGTCATTATGTACATGACTCTATGATTGGATGGCTGTGACCATACCTGAGTCTATTTGTTTGATCTTAGTTGGATGGCTGTGCCCATACCCTAGATCCGGATTATAGCATACTCTGTTCGGATGGCTGCGTCCATACCATATATATACATCATGTACTTGAGATATCAGTTGTATCTTTCTGTGCAGGTTTTCCGACAGCGGGCCTTCAGTTGGACATGTTCTCGTAAAGCATTTCACCCCTCTCTCTCTCGGGCCTCATGCTTTAGGGGGCATCTGTTACACAGTAATTTGTCACCGTCCCTACCATTCCCCGTCCCGCACAATGGAGGACCCATAATGTGACCTGTGAACACTGTCATGCATTGAAAACATCATCGTTGCATCCCTCTGAGTATGAGCTTCATTTCCCCTTGAGACATCTCCTTGCAAAATCCATGAAAAACAGCTCTTTTTGCATTGGCGCGGGTAGACAGTTCACTGCTCGCGCCAATCAGGGAAATCCTATAAAGAGGTCGCGCCACTTGGCGCTCTGTCATAGAGCAGCAATCGCGCCACCCATTTTAGGGACTGTTTTTTAAATATGGATGGCGGAAGTTGAGTTCAAACAAACTCACAACCACTGCCTATCTTGAGTTGGGAGGTTTGGCTGCGGGAGTTCTATGGAAGGGAAGTAGTTTTGCCACCTTATATGGAACCTTCCTTGTTGATAGGGCCAATCCCATAATAATAGGGATCCCAACTCCCTCCTTCCCCATCTATAAAAGCTTGCTCAGATCCATGGCAAGCTAGTCTTGAAGTGCTCAAGCTTTGCATCTCCCTATTCCCAAGTGCCTTTGTGCTGTAAAGAATCCCTTCTTTCCCTTAAGGCCCATTCAAGCGAGGAGACCATTGTTACGAGACTTTGGAGAGGTTTCCCTTTCCTTGGCGAGCTTTGCGAGACGTGGACAACCGGAGACCCGTTCGAAGGAAGCTGCGACGTCAGAACTTGGTTGTAACTTCTATTCGTTTATCATTTTAATAGATGACTATGATTATGGTTCCACTCCTTTTCCCATCATGTTAATGCGAGTAATATCTTTTCTGACCGATGTTTAGTTACGTATGCTGGTTCCTATGCATGTATCTGTTCGTTTCTTCTGCGTGCAGGTGTTCATCCACGGAGATCGTGGAAGTATTGTGATCTGCCAGGGCTGAAGGACGGGGACATCTTCTTCTTCAGATCTAGCATTGGAATCCAGGTAGGCTCTTATCCCAAGTCTTTCATTTGTAACTAGGAGCTTGCGTCATAGCATTGTTTGTTTGTTGCTAGACCCCTGCTGGGCTAGTAGGGATCGCCTCTGTCCGCAGAGGGGATTTACCTCATCAACAGAGTGCCACAGTCGCCTCCCGAGACAGTTCATGATGCAGGAGGGCCTTCACACCAGCCGGACATGCCTGAGGTTGAGCATATCAGTACTCCTTTGGTTCGGACATATCAGCGAGGCCACAGGGCCTTATTTGCAGCGACACGGCGAGTATTATCTCCACGTGAGGTGGAAGGGGTCTTGCCGACTTCATCAGCAGAGCGAGTATTATCTCCACATGATGTGGAAGGGGTCTCACCTTCTTCTTCAGCGCAGGTACAGATACAGGACAGGGGCAAGAAGCCCATGCATGATGAGGGCCCATCAGGAGGCCGGGACACAGATTTCACAGTCATTGATGTTGATGCGAGCTCTCCTAGCTCGAAACTGAGGGAAGTCATCCAGGAGAAAAGGGCCGAGAATGACAAGCTGAAAGATCAATTGCAGAAGGCTCAGTGGGTGATTAACTATTTGGAGCAGCGCAACAAACAGCTTGAGGATGAGCTCGCATTTTATGAGCTGCGTCAAATCCGTGAGGACAGACAGTGGAATCGAAAGAGACCCGGTGACATGACACCAACTGACAGAGATACTGTACTCACACATGTGAACATTCATCTGGAGAAATTATTGGCGAAGGCCAATCGAGACAAAGACATGCTTCGTCACATGAAAGGCCATTATTTGGCTCGCATGCATGTCTGCAAAGCGAGAATGAAGATTCTGAAGAGGAGGTTGCGCGGAGCACTAAGACGGCGGAAAAGGCCTAATCCACTTCGGATTTTGGCCGAGGCTTTGTTGACTGGGCAGGATACATGATGGAGGACCTCCGCTCCGAATTTGGGCAAATTCGGAGAAAATTTTGTCATTTTCAAATTTTTGGGTCAAAAAACAGGTTTTTCAGTTAAGTGGGTCTCACCCTCATATGCTCACTTTTTTTCGGGACACTTGCTGGAGGAAATTTTTGCATTTTTGGATTTTTCATGGTTATTTATGCATCCTCAGACATCACCTAAGCATTTCATCAAAATCTGGATGGTCAAAGAGCTCAAAAACACCATGGAAACCACCTTGCTGCCACCTTTTGCACCATCCGGAAGTACTTCTGGGAGAAAGACGTTTTGGAGGGTCAAATGAGCTCCAAATTGGAAAATTCTACTTGGGTTGGATAGTCAACATCCAGGGCTTTCCAACGACCTATCATGAGCTCAATTTGGATGCCGGGAAGTACCTCAAATTAAGGCTGGAAAAAATGCGACCCACTCGGCTCAAATGCGACCCACTTAAATTTTTGCTGAATTTTCAACTGCCAGCTCAGATTTTCGCCTAGTATGGACCAGTTTTGCTTGTGGATGGAATTTTTGGGTTTTTATGATGTAAATGTATATTGGGCATGTAACTTTGGCTTATTTTTATCTATTCTAGAAGATTCACTCTCAAAAGGGTAAAAATCATGTAAATGGATCAGTTCCCACTCTTTTAGAGGCAAGTTGTTAGTTGCCTAGATTGTAGTTCCATGAATAGAATTGGTTGAAACTGATCCCTGAAGAGGGAATTCGACCCCTAGAGGTGGGGAAAGGTGTTAGAGTGATCTATATATTGTAATTTCTCAATCATTTTCAGGGGTTGGAGAGTTGGACTCTTGGGAGACTTTTGATATCATTGTACAT
Source organism: Pinus albicaulis (assembly GCA_034641835.2). Lineage (NCBI taxonomy): Eukaryota > Viridiplantae > Streptophyta > Pinopsida > Pinales > Pinaceae > Pinus > Pinus albicaulis. The sequence continues at coordinate 696,458,775 of CM076575.1, forward strand.
ATTTTCATATTTTGGCTAAGGAAAGATCAGAGGTTTTGCGGCACTTGTTGGGATCCTTGTGGTGTTCTTTTCTTGATGGTGTTTCTTCTTTGTTTACTGTAAGTTTCTTCATGTTTAATGTATGCCATCCTTTCATTATGCTTCTGAACTAAGTTGAATGAGTGAAATAAGGTTGAATCCATTGTTTATAGTGCTTGGCCTTTGAATTCAGTTAGTTCTATATGTTTTCAGTTGTTTGGAGAGGATCCAAGTTCTTCTTTGCCCTCTTCAGCTCCTCGTCGGTCTAATCTGCTCATATATCCAATCAAAAGCATCAATACATTCACCTACCTCTCCCCAACTCGAAATCTGCAAAGGTCTGACCTTATCCCCGGACCCAAAAATTTGTTTTCCCATTTCTCCAGCGAAAACCCAAAAATCAAAAAACAAACATACCTATCTCTTTACTAGCCTAAAATCAGTTCCTATTGTAAGTCATCTCGCATCCTATTGCTCATTTTATCGAGGTTGACGGAGATAGCCCTCTCCTGTCCTCGTAGGGCTAGCTACGAGGCTGAGCATGGTTTGATGTAGCCTTGAGTTTTACTTCATTTCAGCCTGAGGTAAATTTTAGCGCTAACAGGTGTGGCGGATGTACTTGGACTAGTGATCTGATTTTGAGCAGATCTGGAATGGTAGGAGCCAAAGTGATGGAGAAGCTAAGAGTCGGGAGGTGTGGTAGGTGAGGCTTCTCTACTAGGACTCTGTGGCAGATCTATGGGTTCAAGATCGTCAAAGTCTATCTTACTTTGTGACTTGCTTCTAAAAAGGGTTTTTTTTTATTCTAAGTCAAAGGGGGAATCTAGTAAGGTATTGAGATGTTCAGGTACTGATCTTGTTTTACGGATGGACCTATCGGTAGCTAAATTTCCAGTTTCAGAAGCTTGCCACAAAATCTTCTCTGGGTCATGTACTATGATAGGGGAATTTGGGTCGGGATGAGATCTGGTGTTGGTTCTTCATGAAGCCAGATTTCGGGTCTAGAGTTTAGAGAGGATGGTATTTGTGAATGTTTTGGATGGATGGCCTCTATGGGGTTTTACTAATGTGAAGGATGGTCAAAACAAAAAGGATGGACTAGTGGAGTCGCCAGGTGGATTTCTTATGAGAACTATGGTCCACCACCAACACTATCAAAGATGCTTGGAAAAACGTTTTATGGCAAAATTTGAGATGGAAACTTGCAAAGAAGAGTGATTCACTTGGTTTCAACAGTTTGCTAGGCTGTATGGACAAGCTAATGGTTCTCTTGGCAAGAATTCTTCTGCTTATCTCCTATGTTCAGGTGAGGTTTTCTGAATCGCTAAGTTATACTTAGTTTGTCACTGATTACAAAGTTTCCACCCTAAGTTTAAGTTTTTGGAAGGATGAGTTAGCAGAAAGGTATGGTTTATGAATTTTTTGGTCTTTTATGGAGTTTTTAGGCCTACTGGAGGCTAGAGGAGTCACCAGGTGGAACTTGGTTGTTTTTGTAAAGATGTAGCTATGGTCCACCACCAGTAACTAGGGAAAACTAATCTGGGAATGTTTTAGGGTTTTTCTGAGTTTTATGTGCAGCCTATGGTTTATTAAAGTATTCTAAACCTGTTTCATCACTTTTCTAGGGTGGCGAGAACAAAAAAAGTTTTCTCTAAATGGTTTTATGGACTACTTTCCTGTTTAATTTTTGAAGACTAATGAATCCACAAGAGTTTGCTAGACTGTTATGTACTCAATTAGTCCCAACGTGATCACCATTATGTTGGTGAGCGGTGGGATAAGTCAATCAGATAGTATTCTCAAAGGTCTTTAAAGATTTAGGGAAACTAAGTTTGTTTATCACTCAGAGTCCCATCGTGATCGCCATTATGTTAGTGAGCGATGGGATAGCTCAATTGGATAGTAGCCTAGAGTTTAGTAAAGTAGTAAGGCCTACTGGAGGCTAGTGGAGTCACCAGGTGGATTTTTAGTTGTTTTGAGGTATATGTGTATGGTCCACCACCAGTACTGAAAAAAACCAATCTAAGGGAGTTTTTTGGGGTTTTTCTGAGTTTTTTATGTAGTCCTAAGGTTTGTAAGAGTGTCCTACAGCTGATTCATCATTTTTCTAGGATGGTGAGACAACCAGATTCTACTCTTCTAAGTTTGACTGATATTTTGAGAGTTACTAAGGGATACCTAGGATGTTTTGACTCAAAGTCCCACCGTGATCGCCATTATGTTAGTGAGCGGTGGGATAAGTCAACAAGATAGTATTTTCAAAGGTATCTAAAGGCTTATGTAATCTAAGCTTGTTTATCACTTAGGGTCCCACCGTGATCGCCATTATGTTAGTGTCCGGTGGGATAATTCAATCAGATAGTATTCTCAAAGGTCTTTAAAGATTTAGGGAAACTAAGTTTGTTTATCACTCAGAGTCCCACCGTGATCGCCATTATGTTAGTGAGCGGTGGGATAAGTCAATCAGATAGTATTCTCAAAGGTATTTAAAGATTTAGGGAAACTAAGTTTGTTTATCACTCAGAGTCCCACCGTGATCACCATTATGTTAGGGTCCCGTGATTCGGCTGATTAGCAAGCCAAATGACAGTGTAACATCAAACCAGTCTTTGGAGCCCAAGTACCTAGCGTTCCTAGACTCAGAGAGGGCTCTCTCTATTTGTGTAAGGGATATCTGTGTGTTTTCTTATTGTGTTCTGATTTTAGGCTAGTTATGAAGTAGGTTTTTGGTTTTGGTTTTTAGGTTGTGAGGGATGAAATTGATCAAAGATATAAGGTAGATAAAAAGATGTCATATCAACTGCGCTATGGGGTCGAAAAGGTCAAGAAATCTATCAGATGGTGATACAAGGTTGTTGAAGGGCCGATTTGATTCGAGGTAGAAAGGATCTTTCGGAAAAATGGATTAAAATGGACATCAATTTTGTGAACAACAAAGGATTTCAAGCATAACTAGTTTAATATCTGACATAAACATGGTAGGGCAAACCATTAATCATGAGAAATGTAACTATAAGCTAATCAATACATATAAATAAACATTCAAGCCATGCATAGAGATACATAACCCTCTAACTTTGGGAAATGACTATCAGACTTTGGGGAAATACACTTAAGACAGATAAACAACTCAAATCACTATGCCGGAATGCCTAAACACGGTACTTCAAGTTATTGGGCACTTTTAAAACAATATTTCATAGTCTTAGGCAAAGGGCAAGATCAGAACAAGACCTCCTTAGTTCAACAAATGACAATCTAATCAGTCAAAGAGAAATTTCATGGATGGAGCTATGGCTAGCCATGAGTAAGCAGGGCATACCGTAAATCATACTTAGCATGCATAAAACCATGAATGAAACAAACAACAATATCCTTAAGCTATTAAAGAGAAATCAAGAATTCTTTAATGTGACTAAGAATGAAGAAAACATGGAAGCTATGAAGAAACAGGAAATTTGAGGTGCCTCCAAGGGCATGTCTCAAATTTTTTCTCTACTGTTCTATAGCAAGCAAGAAACATGGATTTATAAATGAAAACTAGGAAACAAAACAAAGAGAGAGACACTATACCATTCTACCAAGTCATGGAATCCAACAACAATCCTCTTTCATCATCCAAGAACATCCAAGAGACTATCCAAAAGCATGAGACAAGTATTTCTTCCAAAGCTTATATGACCATATATTGATTCTATCATCAAGTTCAACCTAGTTTACAATGAAAGCATTTGGAATATATAGGCCCAAGTGAAGAAAACCTCTTAGTTCAATTTGCAATCTCATTGGCCTATCCAAAATATCTTATCTTGTCCTTGAGGCTTTGCAAAGACCAAGGCACAAAATATCTCATAAAATATCTAAAAAATTATAAAAGAGGGAAATAAATTGACTTTTCATAACTTCTCATGTGCAAAAATATCTAAACTCACATGAGGAAAAAGTAGTTTTTAAAGGTTCAAATTTTACAAAAATACTCAAAAAATACATCAGCAAAAGGTCCCCTGACTTGCCGGCAACTTTTGGCAGCCTTCCCCATGTCAAAATAAGGCTCATGATAGCTCGTTGGAAAGCTCTGAGTGTCCAATTTCTGGAAAAACTTGAATTTTCCCAATATGTTTCCTGGAAGTCCTCCAAAAATAGGCCTGTGTGTAAAAAACCAAAAAATAAGGCTTGCTGATAGACCGGGCAGAGTGTAGAAAAAGCGAGTATTTTTCGCCATTTCGGGGGAGAAAATGATCTTCAAATGTCCTGAAAATTGCTGAGTATGTGCTCCTAAAATTATGGCATCCAATGATACCTTTCTCATCCTTTGATTATCCCCCAAAATGAAATGGCGAAGCCCATGAGTTTTGGCCAAAAACCCAAAAATGACAAAAAACCAAAATATGTCGAAAATCGCCCAAAATTGGTGAGCATGACCCTTAAGGGTTCTCAGCAACATGTTGTGAAGCAGAGGCCAAAATCTGAAGTCCGAAGGTATCTTTCCTCAATTTTTGTACCGAGCGCTTCCCTTTAGCCTCCTTGAGTTTTTCTTGAGCAGCCTTCAACTTGCGCCGGGCAAACTGATTTAACTTTTTATAATGCCCCGTCATTCTCCTTTGAAGGTCTAAATCCCTGTTTTCCTTCTCCAATTTCTTCTCCAAGTGGTCATTTACTCTCTCAAGCCATGCCTCCCTATTGTTCTCTATTTCTTGTTCAAACAATGCAGTGAGAGGGGTAGATTGGAGAAGGGCATTTTCCTCTTCTTTTTTCTTCTCAAGGGCCTTTTTAAGCCCCATGGTTCTTGGCCTATTTCGCCTAGGCTAATCTTTGCCGTTACTTTCATTGAACTCGCCCATGAGTTCTTCCAACCTCACTTAGGCTTTGGAGGCCTCCTTCTTGTATTTGGTCGCCCGTGTCTCATAAACAGCCATATGTACACTCATTTGCTTATTTTGGATTTGCAAAAATTGATTGAAATTCCTAGCTCTATGAAGATCATCCTTTAAGGCATCAATTTGGCTTTCTCTATGGATCAAGAGGTTTTCTAGAATCCAGGCCTCATTATCACTATCATCGCTTTGGATTTGGATGATGTTGAATGCACTCTCATGTTCATGACTGCCTTCTTCCTTGCCCTTCCCTTTGCTTTGGGTGGCTATTCTAGTGCTCTTCCTCCTGGGAAAATCAATCATGGGCTTGTCGGGCAATTTTCCTTTGCTTTGGAGGGCCCTTGTCACATTTGGAGTGACAACTCTAGGCACTCTTTTCCTTACTGTCCGGGGCTTGGCCATTTTTGGAGAAGAGGGCATGGCCCCTTTACCCTTGTCACCTTGGCTCCCTTCTTTTTGAGTTTGCTATTCTTCTTGAGGAGGCTGTTGTGTATCATCTTTTGGCTTCCCTTGTTCATCACTTTCATGCTGCTCTTGTTCAGAACTATCATGCTGCCCCTATTCAGCACTATCATGCTGCCCCTGTTCAGTCTCCTTTGGCTGTCCTTGCTACTCTATCTCAACCTCATCATAATACTGTTGTGTATCATCAAAGGTCTACTCACCCTCACTGTGTTGCTTTTCTTCACCTCCTTGCTGCTGCTCATCATCATTGTGATGTTGTTTTTCAGCGCTTTCTTCCTCATACCCTTGCTACTATGTGTCATCATAAGGCTGCTCACCCTCATCATGAGTCTTCTTTTCTTCATGCTGCTGCCCTTCATCATCTTCCTCATCATCATGGTCATGCTCTTCTCCCTCTTCAGGCTTTTCTGCTTGCTCTATGGTAAACTTGAGTTTTTTAGGAATGGGTCTGCTAGAGGAAGGTGAAGGATGATGAGTAGGAGGTGTAGGGGATGTGTAAACTGGAGGGACAGTGGAGAAATCTGGATGGGTGATAAAAGTTTCCCAAGAGACCTCTCTCTTTTCAAGCTGATGAAGAATGATGATTTTGATGAGTGATGGAAGAGACAGGCTATTTGATGTGAAGGAGGCTTCTTCTGAACAGTGGAGGGCATTTTCTCAATGATTTTGTGTAAGAAGGAAGATTTAGCAGCTTGGTCCTTGTGAAATGCATGAGTAGTCGAATGTGATAAACATAGATTCGGGAGAATCTTCCCTCACAAGTGAAGTATTTCATGATGATATTCATGAGGGGGGTGTAGCTGGCTAAAAGATATGAGAAAGGGAAAATAGAAGGACATGACTCTCTATGCTCAGGCTTTAGAAATGGCTTGTAATCATCTAAGTCCAAATGGCTTTGTTTAAACCATTTCTCACCAATATAGGGGATTTTAGTGGCCTTGGAGATGGACCTTGGAGAAAATTTGAAGTCAAGGCCTGCCAACTGGAAATGCTTGTCTTGAAACCTTAAAGCGCAAAGATGTGTCAAAGGAGAAAAACTCTTCACCTCTTCCACCCTTTGACAAAAATCTAAGCACCCGACCTCATGGAAATTTAACAAGACTGATGGGTGGGCAATCACTTCTTAAGTGGAAATAGGCTCATATCTCTTACGCAATCCACTCCTACTATCCTGCCTGGGAGGCATCTTGTTCTGGATGCTCTCTTCAAAACCAAGCTGCCTCAAAAAGGTTTTCAAGAATGTTTTCTCAAACAAAAATTTGTCTTCTTTGTCAATTACTGTTTGATCAAGGTAAATTTTCCTCAAATGCTGTGTGAAATGTTTTCTTTGATATTAAGTCTCTGTTCCTTCCAAAACACTGTCTTTTCTCCCTTTGTATGCCAATCAACCAATATTTATAATGACGAGCGCACAATCAAAGAAAAGGTACACACAGTCAAAGGGTCACTGTGTTTGGGTAAGGTCACCAAGATCTTTGTGTTTTGGTGTGAGCACAAACAGCCTTGTAGCAGACAAACACCCCTCCTAATCAAAATACTACTTTTGTATTCACTATTCCTCACCCACGGCTAGACAGAAAACCTCCAAACTGATTTAAATAACTTCATTCACTAATTCTTCTTCATGGAACAAAAGAGAAAACACTATTTTTTGCCTTTTTACCACACAGAGGGGACTTTTTGAAAAGACAAAACACTTATACCATGGTCACTGTTGTTGAAATTAGGCCCACTATTTCATTTTTCAAATACTATGTTTCTCCTTTTAAACAGTGCCTCCACCTTTCAACTTGTTTTGAGGGCAGTTTGTTAGGTTTTTAGACATCAATAAGAACCCACCATTTTACTATGTTCACCTTGAGCAATCATAAACCACAGCAATTTCGAGTTTCAAACATGAAACACAACTCTCCTTAAAATACTCAACACTGTGATTTACACCATGAGTTTCATCCTTTTTGCCACCACTTAACAGTTTTGAAATGAGCAAGGAGGCAACAAAATACCTTGAGGATCGATGATGGGCTTTGCTTGAGGGTTTGAGCAACTTCAAGGTTCGTTTCAGGTGCTTTGAGCATTTAAAATGTGTGTGGCATGTTCAACCAGGACAACGCCGCACAATAGAAGAGTTTCCGGGTCACTGACGGGCAGTCATGACCGGTGCCTACAGGTGCGCCGCGCGCTGCTACAGGCGCGCCGTGCGATAGTGCAAACCTTTGGAAAAACCTCGCCTGAACGCGCCGCGCAACTCTATAGGTGCGCCACGCAATCTTCAAGCCCGAAAAACCTATGAATTTGCCCGAAAATTCCTTCTTCAATCTCGTGGACATCAAAAGGGAGAGTTGCCTTGTGTTTTGAGAATGTCAAATGGCTTGCAACAATCTCCTTATTTTCTTTTGAACACAATAAGTCAACTACCCTTTCACACTTGCTTTGTGAGGTTTTTTGGAAACTTTTGAAAATGTCTTTGGTTTTTAGAACAAAACGTGAAACTTACGTCCTTTAAAACATAACCTGAGACTCTTTTTGTTTAGGTGAAAGTCATAGTGGTAATGAGCATTTCTTTTATAAGCCTGACCCATTTTTTGAAATAAAACAACATTTTTGAGAATTTAAAACTTTCACTGTTTCTCATTTAAGGAATGAAAAATTGTTTTCCTTTTGATGTCTGCACTGTGGAAGGAAAATTCTGCTCTGAGCCATATGAAGGACTGTAGATGTTTTCTCCAAATGATGTTTTTTTTTTTTACTGGGAGTGAGGGCTAGTTGTATTCACCTAGGCTTTATCATCCTCTGTCCATCAAAGGGAACTTTATTTCAACAATCTTTCCTTTACTTAAAAAGCAACAGCCAGGTATCTTTGACCTCTTTTATAAGGAGCAAGCCTTCATTTGTAGCAGTGGCATGCTTCAATGGTTTTGAATGTTGTTCCAGAATTAAAAACACATGTCATAATCCTTCTTGCACATTTATGAATCTATATGTTCAGTTGCACTACCCCTTGGGAAAACTAAACTCAAGTTGCCTCTGACTTTTATAATGAGTTTTTTGAAAGAATTTTTTTATGAACAGGAAGAACAAGACCTTTTGAAAAACAATTATCATTCTTTGGCTTATGTCATGACCCATCTCTCAACCACTTTTCAACTCTGTTTTGTTTAAAGGAACAGAGACTAAATGTTAAGCCTGTTCATCAAGGAGATGAGTTTTTGTAACCTTTAAGGAAATTACACCCTTTAGCAAGGTTTGTTCATTTTTGGCTCCAAACTGTCTTTGAAAGCAAACTATGATAGGAGATAAGTCAGCCTCTTGGATAGTTGTATTACTCATGCTTTCCCTTTGTTTTTGACATCATTGCTCTGCTCAGAAGCTTTCAACTATCCCCTACTGTTATTACAATTTGTCTCTCAGTCACTGAAAACCCTAAAGTCAATCACTGCTCTGGCCCTCTGCTTATAGATGAAGGAGGCCTACTTTGAAAAATGCTTGGTTTCATTTCAACCTCTCTCTTAACCAAGTAAAGAATGTTTGATGAACATATTGATAGTGGTTTCCTTTATTCATGATGGCAGAAGCTAGTTAGACACTAAGACTGTTGGACTCCTTTGGCCATCTGCTCAATAATATTTCTCCATTGATGATCAACTCATTAGCTTCATATTGTAATTCAATAACAATGGAGCTTATGCAAACAATCTTTGAAAAGTGCCACTGCTTTGCCTCGTAATTCAAATGATAGTGAAACTCATGCAGACCATTTTTAAAGCCCACTGCTTTACCTCTGCCTTTTCGTCATTTTCATGCAGAGACCTTCAGTTCCTGTCTCACTACACCCAAAAAATTTGCCTTACAGCCATTTTTATTCTAAAAATCAAACTTTACCCTTGGCCCTCTGCTTATAGATGAAGGAGGCGCTCTTAGTCTTCAACCCTCTACTTATAAAATGAAGGATGTTTCTTCAGTTATCAATCCCTCTGTTTATAGATGAAGGATGTTTCTTCAGTCATGCCATTTTATCAGCCTTTAACAATGTTATTTTTCCTTTCACTGTCTTTCCATGCTTTGACTATGATCGCAGGAGCTTAATGAAAGAATTCTCTGCCCTGTAGGTGCATTCCAGGCTCAAAATCACATGAGAAGTAGTTGTCTTCTCATGTGGAGCCAAATATTGTCTTATGGGATGCTAGTATACCTCTGTTCTTGAAAGATCCATTAAAACAGTGTAAAAACACCTAAAATCAGTTTGACCTATGGTACATGTATTGCTGAGACTTGAGGGTTTATTAGTGGCGCGACCTAGGGTTGTAACCAACTTTATTTGCAAAATGGGAAGGTCTGTTATGACTGGTCTATAGCAGGTAGAGGTTCTTTGGCTTTAGAGTGGTTTTCCAAGGGAGGAATGCCTAAAGCGCCACTATATAACTTAGGGGAAACTTCTTTGGATAGATTTGGATTGTTTCTTTGGGGCTGATGGGAAAACTAGTATGGCTGAGGCTAGATAGGGCTTGATAATGAGGTTCATCTCGTCATGGGTAGATTTAAAATGTAAGAGGGCAAAAAAAAATTATGGGTGTTTTCCTGCTGGCAAATTTGACAAATTTTTAGATCAGCTGCTAGAAAACCTGACTGTTACAACTAGTCATCACCAACAAGTGAAAAATATTGATGACTAATAGTGGCTCCATTTGGGGAGGGCATCTCCTTTTCAGGAGGTGTCTAGAATCTCAGATCTTTGGCTTATGGAGACTAGTGCCTTACCCATTGGCACAAATTTCACTCTTCCTTGATGCTATTTCTGAAAATTGACAGCACGATTAGCATCAATAATATTTCTACCTACTCCACTATCTTTCCTAACATTTTTTCTTCTTTTGGGTGCATTTGGACTAGCAACCCTTTGACAATATTTTTTTTTTTTGAAAAATGAACCTATCTAGTTTCTACACTTATATCTTCCAGGAGTTTAGATTAAGCTGATGAACTCCTTCATTACTCTACCTATGCTAGATCAACTGTCAAGGTTAAGTTGTTTGACAGGATTTTGTTCTCTAATCTAAAACACGAAATTGAAAAATGATCAAATCAGGGTTAGACAGTCTAATTTGTCATGTATTTGCGGCATGAAAGACAAGCTGCACACAAATATTATTTTTCATAAAATGGAAACTAGGAAAAACGGGGCTAGGATGCACAATTTGTTTTTCATCCCCGCTTCCCTCTTTGGTTCTATTTTGAGCGTGTGGAACCAGTATCTTTTCCTAATCTACTCTCTTTGATAATTCAAGCTTACACAATGTTGACCATCTTTTCCACTCACTAACTTATCAGCAAATAAATTTAACACATGTTCAGCTATGATTAGGCTAGATAACTGAACAAGACATTTGAGTACTAGTAGCGGCATTTAGACTTGCGTGCTTTCTGAATGACTATTTTTTTTTTAACATGGGGCCTTCTTTCTATTTTTCAAACTGCCCTCTTTTTCTATTTTTCTATTGTTTTTTGAATTTTCTGTTTTATCTATTTTTCAAACAATGGTATATACAATGATTGAAAATGTTTTAAACTCAGAAATCTTGGAAATGTCGAAACTTAAGCATCTTATCCTCATAAGGATCTCCTAACACTCTTGGTCCACTTAACTCCTGAAAAGAGAAATTTGGAAAATTTTATCTTTCCAACATGACATAAGGATTCATGCAAGAATCTCTGAATGAACCTGTATCTTCCCGTTGTACCTCTTTATACCTCTGATTTCCACTCCTTCCTTTATTGTACATATTTTTCAAGTAATGTATATATTCTTTGTCATTCTTGAAATATATAATGACATCATCAAGGTATGTCAATCTGCAGAATTTCAAGACTGGAAACATGGATTTTAGGAACATATTTTTTGTATCCGGTGATTTTGCGATTTTGAGTCTGAAACTGGAACTACTTCCAGCATACTGGAAAAAATATTTGAGCTGTCTAATTTGCAAGGGAATCATTTGGATATAACCTGAAACATCATCTTGCAAAGACATGATTAAAATCATTTATCATCAGTATATCATGGTCTTGGGTAGGAAGGATAAAATTTCTGTTACAAGGATGTGTATTAGATTTTCTAAAATCAAAACAGATCCCATGACCAGCTAGTTTATCTTTGATTATTACTGATTTGTTAAGATTCTTATATTTCCTTTTGTCGAAGTTGTTTCTTGGAGTTACAGTAGTGGCATAGTGTTTCTCACTATTTTCTCTGTATGAAGTAGTATTTTGCATGATATTTCCAATCCTAACAATTATAAGCCTTTGGTGGAATGACAGAATATTATCCAGTTCAAGTAACTCAGGTATACTTGGACTATAGTTATCATCTTTGCTCATAGGAAGCTTATCAGGCATTTTTTCTGGATTTTGAGCTGTTATGGCCATAGTCAAGGTTTCATTTGCAGTGGTAGAGTTATGCGATGGCAAATCCTTGAGGTATGGTAAGAACGTTGAGCTTCCCTACTCCTGAGTTCTGAAGAGGTTTGTGAAATGTAAGTCTTCTAATGCCTTTGTTCTAAAAAAATTTCTTGATGTTACTGCTGATGTTTGACTAAGGTTTGAGAAATTCGCTTGATAGTACATAATGGTTTGTGCTTCTTGCTCTATTCCTATTTCAAAAGGAACATACTTAATTTCCTCAAGACATAGTTGTTCATGATCATGGTAGTTTTGAGTGTCTAGTTCATCATAGAGAACTAGGGGTAGCTGATGTGGTGGGTCTAAGTTTGTTTCAATTTCTTCTGACTGTTCTTCAATGTCCTCATCAGTGTGCAGAATAAAAGAGTTTAGGTCGAAATGCAACGAATACATTGGGGTGTTAGAATACATTGGGGTGTTATCTGGCCTCTCTTGGCTACTGATCATGTATTTCATGTGTGACTCTCGATAGAGTATTCTTGTTTGGTCAAACACAGAAATAGTGGCATAGGACATATCCAGTTGAATATTTCCTTGGAGCTTGGCTCCCCAAGATCTGGATAGAAGCATTCTGTACTTGGGAGGAATGTCTGCTACCACTATGTCCATGATTAGATGTTTTGCAGGTATTTGGGCCAAATTGAAACAAAGGTCTTTGATCAAAACTAGGCATTTGACTCTACTCGAATCGAATGAATATAAGTCTTTGTATGGTCTTGTGATTTATAGGCCTAATATTTCCATTACAACCTTCGGCATGAGATTATGTGAGGCTCCAGAGTCTAGCTTGGCATTGTGAAGGATTTGGTCATGGATATTCAGATTGATGTAAAAGGGAAGAGTGGCTCCCTCTTGGAATTTCCCTTCTATTTTTGGACCAAACAACACTTCAGGAGTGTCATCAGCTAGATTAAGGGTGTTGGCATCATTTCTGATATTCAAGACCTTTAACACTTGGGATTTGTAAGAATTTTGGGTGATGAGCTCGGTAAGAGGCATGGTGATCTTTATTTTGGCGATTTCACCCTCAAAACTAAAACGTAACTATAGTTTATACATGTTTGCTTCAGATTTTTCAACCATGACTTTCTCTATGTTCTGAGTTTGTTGGCTCTGTTTCAGGATTTTGTTTGCCACAGCCACCTCGGGAATCTTTGTGGAAGTACTAGGAGCATCTGAGTCAAGACTAGTTTGGGTAACCCTATCTTTGTTTTGGTCATTTTTCCCGACTATGATTTTGTTGTTGTTAACTGCTTTCTTAAGGATGGTATCATGGATTTTAGTAGTGTCTGAGCTACCTTTCTTGGAGTTGTCTTGATTTTTTCTACTTCTAAGGTCATATTTCCTGTGAGCTTCTACTATGGCATTCTGAAAATCTATGGCAGGATCCTCTGGATCTTCATAGTTGGTTTCATCCTGATTCGAAGAGAAGAATGATTGTTCTTCTTCTGTGAGGTACACCTCACTCTCATTATCAGACCCTATGAGGTTCAAATGATTTTAATCAATGGGTTATGTATCACTATCATCTTCTTCCACATAATTTTCATTAGATGGTGGCCTAATTTTTTGGTCATTTTCCCTCGGTTTGTTTTGAGGTTGTTCCCTCCTAAAATTTTGGTTCTGGTTTCTATTTGGAGGGTTTGGCTGGTTGTCACTAAAAGGGTTCTTCTCACTTATCTTTTCCCACATCTTGGCCATGGACCTGACTAATTCATCTATTCTAGGATCTAGGGGAGGGGATGAAGTGGAGACCTCATCTTGGTATGTGACTTTCCTTTCTGATCTAGTCCTAGCTCTTTTTTCTGCTAAGTTGGCTTCTGCTCTTATGGATACTTTTTGCATTTCCTCTAAGGTAAGGGGGTCCTTGTCTCTTAGCTGATAAGTCATGTCTATGCCAAAACCCTCGGGGAAATTTGCCAAGGATGAACAAAGTGGGGGTTTGAAGTGAGGTGGGAGGGCGTTATACACACTATTGAACCTGTTGAACCTAGTGCAGTATCCCTGGACACTTTCCCCATTTTCCCGTTTTAGATTGTTATGTTCTGACAGGATTTGAATGGGGTTCTTTTGGATTTCCCACTTGTTTATGAAGACTTGGTAGAGTTCTGGGAGGTTGTGGATGCTATTTGGAGTTAAGCTCTTAAACCATTTTTTGGGTTCCTCGCCCAGGCTTTGTGCGAACATTCTCATTCTGATGGTCTCGTCTTCTATTTCCATGTATTCAAAGGCATCGCTAATCCTATCTACATGTTGTTGAGCTGTGGTAGTCTCATCTCCGGTAACGTGTGGGATTTTGGCTTGATAGTAATTTTGTAAGGGAGCCAAAGGCTGTGGCAACACTAAGGGTGCATACCAAGCTGCCATGACGGGAGCAAATGGGTGATGTAAAAAATGAGGGCTTGTGGGATGAGCTGAGGTGGTTTGAATAGTAGTGGTTTGGATAGGTGTGGCGGATGTACTTGGACTAGTGATCTAATTTTGAGCAGATCTGGGATGGTAGGAGAAAAAGTGATGGAGAAGCTGAGAGTCGAGAGGTGTGGTAGGTGAGGCTTCTCTACTAGGACTCTGTGGCAGATCTAGGGGTTCAAGATCGTCAAATTCTATCTTACTTTGTGACTTGCTTCTAAAAAGGGTTTTTGTTGATTCTAAGTCAAAGGGGGAATCCGGTAAGGTATTGAGATGTTCAGGTGTTGATCTTGTTTTACGGATGAACCTATCGGTAGCTAAATTTCCAGTTTTGGAAGCTTTCCACAGAATCTTCTCTAGGTCATCTAATATGATAGGGGGATTTGGGTCGGGATGAGATCTGGTGTTGATTCTTCGTGAAGCCAGATTTCGGGTCTAGAGTTTAGAGAGGATGGTATTTGTGAATGTTTTGGATGGATGGCCTCTCTGGGGTTTTACTAATGTGAAGGATGGTCAAAACAAAAAGGATGGACTAGTGGAGTTGCTAGGTGGATTTCTTATGAGAACTATGGTCCACCACCAACACTATCAAAGATGCTTGGGAAAAAAATTTATGGCAAACTTTGAGATGGAAACTTGCAAAGAAGAGTGATTCACTTGGTTTCAACAGTTTGCTACGTTGTATGGACAAGCTAATGGTTCTCTTGGCAAGAAGGCTTCTGCTTATCTCCTATGTTCAGGTGAGGTTTTCCGAATTGCTAAGTTATACTTAGTTTGTCACTGATTACAGAGTTTCCACCCTAAGTTTAAGTTTTTGGAAGGATGAGTTAGCAGAAAGGTATGGTTTATGAATTTTTTGGTCTTTTATGGATTTTTTAGGCCTACTGGAGGTTAGTGGAGTCACCAGGTGGAACTTGGTTGTTTTTGTAAAGATGTAGCTATGGTCCACCACCAGTAACTAGGGAAAACCAATTTGGGAATGTTTTAGGGTTTTTCTGAGTTTTATGTGCAGCCTATGGTTTATTAAAGTATTCTAAACCTGTTTCATCACTTTGCTAGGGTGGCGATAACAAAAATAGGTTACTCTAAATGGTTTTATGGACTGCTTTCCTGTTTAAGTTTTGAAGACTAATGAATCCACAAGAGTTTGCTAGATTGTTATGTACTCAGTTAGTCCCACCGTGATCACCATTATGTTGGTGAGCGGTGGTATAAGTCAATCATATAGTATTCTCAAAGGTCTTTAAATATTTAGGGAAACTAAGTTTGTTTATCACTCAGAGTCCCACCGTGATCACCATTATGTTAGTGAGCGGTGGGATAGCTCAATCGGATAGTAGCCTAGATTTTAGTAAAGTAGTAAGGCCTACTGGAGGCTAGTGGAGTCACCAGGTGGATTTT
Organism: Pinus albicaulis; assembly: GCA_034641835.2. Lineage (NCBI taxonomy): Eukaryota > Viridiplantae > Streptophyta > Pinopsida > Pinales > Pinaceae > Pinus > Pinus albicaulis. The sequence continues at coordinate 696,474,398 of CM076575.1, forward strand.
TAGTTGTTTTGAGGTATATGTGTATGGTCCACCACCAGTACTGACAAAAACCAACCTAAGGGAGTTTTTCGGGGTTTTTCTAAGTTTTTATGTAGTCCTAAGGTTTGTAAGAGTGTCCTACAGCTGAGTCATCATTTTGCTAGGATGTTGAGACAACCAGATTCTACTCTTCTAATTTTGACTGAGATTTTGAGAGTTCCTAAGGGATACCTAGGATGTTTTGACTCAAAGTCCCACCATGATCGCCATTATGTTAGTGAGTGGTGGGATAAGTCAACAAGATATTATTTTCAAAGGTCTCTAAAGGTTTAGGGAATCTAAGCTTTTTTATCACTTAGGGTCCCACCGTGATCGCAATTATGTTAGTGTCCGGTGGGATAATTCAATCAAATAGTATTCTCAAATGTCTTTAAATATTTAGGGAAACTAAGTTTTTTTATCACTCAGAGTCCCACCGTGATCGCCATTATGTTAGTGAGCAGTGGGATAAGTCAATCAGATAGTATTCTCAAAGGTCTTTAAAGATTTAGGGAAACTAAGTTTGTTTATCACTCAGAGTCCCACCGTGATCGCCATTATGTTAGGGTCCCGTGATTCAACTGATTGGCAAGCCAAATAACAGTGTAACATCAAACCAGTCTTTGGAGCCCAAGGACCTAGCCTTCCTGGACTCAGAGAGGGCTCTCTCTATTTGTGTAAGGGATATCTGTGTGTTTTCTTATTGTGTTCTGATTTTAGGCTAGTTATGAAGTAGGTTTTTGGTTTTGGTTTTTAGGTTGTGAGGGATGAAACTGATCAAAGATATAAGGTAGATAAAAATATGTCATATCAACTGGGCTATGGGGTCAAAAAGGTCAAGAAAGCTATCAGATGGTGATACAAGGTTGTTGAAGAGCCTATTTGATTCGAGGTAGAAAGGATCTTTGGGCAAAATGGAGTAAAATGGACATCAAGTTTGTGAACAAAAAAGGATTTCAAGCATAACTAGTTTAATAGCTGACATAAACATGGTAGGGAAAACCATTAATCATGAGAAATGTAACTATAAGCTAATCAATACATAGAAATAAACATTCAAGCCATGCATAGAGATATATAACCCTCTAACTTTGGGAAATGGCTATCAGACTTTGGGGAAATACACTTAAGACATACAAACAACTCAAATCAATATGCCAAAACACCTAAACATAGTACTTCAAGTTATTGGGCACTTTGAAAACAAGAATGCATAGTCTTAGGCAAAGGGAAAGATCAGAACAAGACCTCCTTGGTTCAACAAATGACAATCTAATTAGTCAAAGAGAAATTTCATGGATGGAGCTATGGCTAGCCATGAGTAAGTAGGGCATACCGTAAATCATACTTAGCATACATAAAACCATGAATGAAACAAGCAACAATATCCTTAATTTATTAAAGAGCAATCAAAAATTCTTTAATGTGACTAAGAATGAAGAAAACATGGAAGCTATGAAGAAACAGGAAATTTGAGGTGCCTCCAAGGGCATGTCTCAAATTTTTTCTCTACTGTTCTATAGCAAGCAAGAAACATGGATTTATGAATGAAAACTAGGAAACAAAACAAATAGAGAGACACTATACCATTCTACCAAGTCATGGAATCCAACAACAATCCTCTTTCATCATCCAAGAACATCCAAGAGACTATCCAAAAGCATGAGACAAGTATTTCTTCCAAAGCTTATATGGCCATATATTGCTTCTATTCATCAAGTTCAGCCTCTGTTTACAATGAAAGCATTTGGAATATATAGGCCCAAGTGAGGAAAACCTCTTAGTTCAATTTTCAATCTCATTGGCCTATCCAAAATATCTTATTTTGTCCTTGAGGCTTTGCAAAGCCCAAGGCACAAAATATCTCATAAAATATCTAAAAAATGCTAAAAGAGGGAAATAAATTGACTTTTCATAACTTCTCATGTGCAAAAATAGCTAAACGCACACAAGGAAAAAGCAGTTTTTAAAGGTTCAATTTTTACAAAAATACTCAAAAAATACATCAGCAAAAGGTCCCCTGACTTGCCGGCAACTTTTGGCAGCCTTCCCGATGTCGAAACGAGGCTCATGATAGCTCGTTGGAAATCTCTGAGTGTCTAATTTCTGGAGCAACTATAATTTTCCAAATATGATGCCTGGAAGTCCTCCAAAAATAGGCATGTGTGTAAAAAACCAAAAAATAAGGTTTGCTGATAGACCGGGCAGAGTGTAGAAAAAACGAGCATTTTTCGCCATTTCGGGGGAGCAAATGATCTTCAAATGTCCTGAAAATCACTGAGTATGGGCTCCTGAAATTATGGCATCCAATGATACCATTCTCATCCTTTGATGATCCCTCAAACTGAAATGGCGAAGCCCATGAGTTTTGGCCAAAAACCCAAAAATGCCAAAAAACCAAAATATGTCGAAAATCACCCAAAATTGGTGAGCATGACCCTCAAGGGTTCTCAGAAAAATGATGTGAAGCAGAGGCCAAAATCTGAAGTCCTGATGTGTCTTTCCTCACTTTCCGTGCCGGGCGCTTCCCTTTAGCCTCCTTGAGCTTTTGTTGAGCAGACTTCAACTTGCGCCGGGAAAACTGATTTAACTTTTTATAATTCCACGTCATTCTCCTTTGAAGGTCTAAATCCCTGTTTTCCTTCTCCAATTTATTCTCCAAGTGGTCATTTACTCTCTCAAGCCATGCCTCCCTATTGTTTTCTATCTCTTGTTCGAACAATGCAGTGAGAGGGGTAGATTGGAGAAGGGCATTTTCCTCTTCTTTTTGCTTCTCAAGGGCCTTTTTAAGCCCCATGGTTCTTGGCCTCTTTCGCCTAGGCTGATCTTCGCCTTCACTTTCATAGAACTTGCCCATGAGTTCTTCCAACCTCACTTGGGCTTTGGAGGCCTCCTTCTTATACTTGGTCACCCGTGTCTCATAAACAGCCATATGGACACTCATTTGCTTATTTTGGATTTGCAAAAATTGATTGAAATTCCTAGCTCTATGAAGATCATCCTTTAAGGCATCAATTTGGATTTCTCTATGGAACAAGAGGTTTTCTAGAATCTGGGCCTCATTATCACTATCATCGCTTTGGATTTGGATGATGTCGAATGCCCTCTCCTGTTCATGACTGCCTTCTTCCTTGCCCTTCCCTTTGCTTTGGGTGGCTATTCTAGTGCTCTTCCTTCTGGGCAAATCAATCATGGGCTTCTTGGGAAATTTTCCTTTGCTTCGGAGGGCCCTTGTCACATTTGGAGTGACAACTCTAGGCACTCTTTTCTTTTTTTTCTGGGGCTTGGCCATTTTTGGAGAAGAGGGCATGGCCCCTTTACCCTTGTCACCTTGCCTCTCTTCTTTTTGAGTTTGTTGTTCTTCTTGAGGAGGTTGTTGTTCTTGAGGAGGCAGTTGTGTATCATCTTTTGGCTGCCCTTGTTCATCACTTTCATGTTGCTCCTGTTCAGCACTATCATGCTGCCCTTGTTCAACACTATCATGCTGCCCCTGTTCAGTCTACTTTGGTTGTCCTTGCTGCTCTATCTCAACCTCATCATAAGACTGTTGTGTATCATCAAAGGTCTGCTCACCCTCACTGTGTTGCTTTTCTTCACCTCCTTGTTGTTGCTCATCATCACTGTGATGTTGTTGTTTAGCGCTTTCTCCTCATACCCTTGCTGCTGTGTGTCATCATAAGGCTGCTCACCCTCATCATGAGTCTGCTTTTCTTCATGCTACTGCCCTTCATCATCTTCCTCATCATCATGGTCATGCTCTTCTCCCTCTTCAGGCTTTTCTTCTTGCTCTGTGGTAAACTTGAGTTTTTTAGGAATGGGTCTGCTAGAGGAAGGTGAAGGATGATGAGTAGGAGGTGTAGGGGATGTGTGAACTAGAGGGATAGTGGAGAAATCCGGATGGGTGATGAAAGTATCCCAAGAGACCTCTCTCTTTTCAAGCTGATGAAGAATGATGATTTTGATGAGAGAGTGATGGAAGAGACAGGTTATTTGCTGTGAAAGAGGCTTCTTCTAAACAATGGAGGCCATTTTCTCAATGATTTTTTGTAAGAAGAAAGGAATATTTAGCATCTTGGTCCTTGTGAAATGCATGAGAAATCGAATGTGATAAGCATAGATTCGGGAGAATCTTCCCTCACAAGTGAAGTATTTCATGATGATCTTCATGAGGGGGGCGTAGCTGGCTAAAGATATGAGAAAGGGAAAATAGAATGACATGACACTCTGTGCTCAAGATTTAGAAAGGGCTGGTAATCATCTGAGTCCAAATGGCTTTCTTTAAACCATTTCTCACCAATATAGGGGATTTTATTGGCCTTGGAGATGGACCTTAGAGAAAATTTGAAGTCAAGGCCTTCCAACTGGAAATGCTTGTCTTGAAACCTTAAAGCGCAAAGATGTGTCAAAGGAGAAAAACTCTTCACCTCTTGCACCCTTTGACAAAAATATAAGCACCCGACCTCATGGAAATTGAAAAATACTGATGGGTGGGAATTCACTTCTTCAGTTGAAATAGGCTCATATCTCTTATGAAATCCACTCCTACTATTCTGCCTGGGAGGCATCTTGTTCTGGATGCTCTCTTCAAAACCAAACTGCCTCAAAAAGGTTTTCAAGAATGTTTTCTCAAACAAAAATCTGTCTTCTTTGTCAATTACTGTTTGATCAAGGTAAATTTTCCTCAAATGTTGTGTGAAATGTTTTCTTTGATATTAGGTCTCTGTTCCTTCCAAAACACTGTCTTTTCTCCCTTTTTATGCCAATCAACCAATATTTATAATGACAAGCGCATAGTCAAAGAAAAGGTACACATAGTCAAAGGGTCACTGTGTTTGGGTAAGGTTACCAAGCTCTTTGTGTTTTGGTGTGAGCACAAACAGCCTTGTAGCAGACAAACACCCCTCTTAATCAAAATACTGCTCTTGTATTCACTATTCCTCACCCACAGTTAGATAGAAAACCTCCAAACTGATTTAAATAACTTCACTCACTAATTCTGCTTCATGGAACAAAAGAGAAAACACTGTTTTTTTCCTTTTTACCACACAGAGGGGACTTTTTGAAAAGACAAAACACTTATACCATGGTCACTGTTGTTGAAATTAGGCCCACTGTTTCATTTTTCAAATATTGTGTTTCTTCTTTTAAACAGTGCCTCCACCTTTCAACTTGTTTTTAGGGCAGTTTGTTAGGTCTTTAGACATCAATAAGAACCCATCATTTTAATATGTTCATCTTGAGCAATCATAAACCACAGCAATTTCGAGTTTCAAACATAAAACACAACTCTCCTTAAAATACTCAACACTGTGATTTACACCACGAGTTTCATCCTTTTTGCCACAACTTAACAGTTTTGAAATGAGCAAGTGGGCAACAAAATACCTTGAGGATCGATGATGGGCTTTGCTTGAGGGTTTGAGCAGCTTCAAGGTTCGTTTGAGGTGCTTTGAGCATTTAAAATGTGTGCGGCACGTTCAACCGGGAGAACCCCGCGCAATAGAAGAGGTTCCAGGTCACTGACGGGCAGTCGTGACCGGCGCCTACAGGTGCGCCGCACGCCGCTACAGGCGCACTGCGCGATAGTGCAAACCTTTGGAAAAACCTCGCCTGAACACGCCGCGCAACTCTACAGGTGCGCCGTGTAGTCTTCAAGCCCGAAAAACCTATGAATTTTCCCGAAAATTCCTTCTTCGGTCTCGTGGACATCAAAAGGGAGATTTTCCTTGTGTTTTGAGAATGTCAAATGGTTTGCAACAGTCTCCTTATTTTCTTTTGAACGCAAAAATTCAACTACCCTTTCACACTTGCTTTGTGAGGTTTTTTGGAAACTTTTGAAAATGTCTTTGGTTTTTAGAACAAAACATGAAGCTTACGTCCTTTAAAACATAACCTGAGACTCTTTTTTTTTAGGTGAAAGTCATAGTGGTAATGAGAATTTATTTTATAAGCCTGACCCATTTTTTGAAATAAAACAACCTTTTTGAGAATTTAAAACTTTCACTGTTTCTCATTTAAGGAATGAAAAATTGTTTTCCTTTTGATGTCTGCACTGTGGAAGGAAAATTTTGCTATGAGCCATATGAAGGACTGTAGATGTTTTCTCCAAATGATACTTCTTTTTGACTGGGAGTGAGGGCTAGTTGTATGCACCTAGGCTTTATCATCCTCTGTCCATCAAAGGGAACTTTATTTCAACAATATTTCCTTTACTTAAAAAGCAATAGCCAAGTATCTTTGACCTCTTTTATAAGGAGCAAACCTTCATTTGTAGTAGTGGCATGCTTCAATGGTTTTGAATGTTGTTCCAAAATTAAAAACACATGTCATAATCCTTCTTGCACATTTATGAATCTATATGTTCAGTTGCACTGCCCCTTCGGAAAACTAAACTCAAGTTGCCTCTGACTTTTATGATGAGTTTTTTGAAATAATTTTTTTATGAACAGGAAGAACAGGACCTTTTGAAAAACAATTGTCATTCTTTGGCCTGTGTCATGACCCATCTCTCAACCACTTTTCAACTCTGTTTTGTTTAAAGGAACAGAGACTAAATGTTAAGCATGTTCATCAAGGAGATGAGTTTTTGTAACCTTTAAGGAAATTACACCCTTTAGCAAGGTTTATTCATTTTTGGCTCCAGACTGTCTTTGAAAGAAAACTCTGATAGGAGATAAGTCAGCTTCTTTGATAGTTGTAGTACTCATGCTTTCCCTTTGTTTTTGACATCATTGCTCTGCTCAGAAGCTTTCAACTGTCGCCTACTGTTCTTACAATTTGTCTCTCAGTCACTGAAAACCCTAAAGTCAATTACTGCTCTAGCCCTCTACTTATAGATGAAGGAGGCCTACTTTGACAAATGCTTGGTTTCTTTTCAACCTCTCTCTTAACCAAGTAAAGAATGTTTGATGAACATGCTGATAGTGGTTTCCTTTATTCATGATGGCAGAAGCTATTTAGAGACTAAGACTGTTGGACTCCTTTAGCCATCTGGTCAATAATATTTCTCCATTGATGATCAACTCATTAGCTTCATATTGTAATTCAATAACAATGGAGCTTATGCAAACAATCTTTTAAAAGCGCCACTGCTTTGCCTCGTAATTCAAATGACAGTGAAACTCATGCAGACCATTTTTAAAGCCCACTGCTTTACCTCTGCCTTTTCATCATTTTCATGCAGAGACCTTCAGTTGTTGTCTCACTGCACCCAAAAAATTTTCCTTAGAGTCATTTTTATTCTAAAATTCAAACTTTACCCTTGGCCCTCTGCTAATAGATGAAGGAGGCACTCTTAGTCTTCAACACTCTACTTATAAAATGAAGGATGTTTCTTCAGTCTTCAATTCCTCTATTTATAGATGAAGGATGTTTCTTCAGTCATTCCATTTTATCAGCCTTTAATAGTGTTATTTTTCCTTTCACTTTCTTTTCATGCTTTGACTGTGATCGCAGGAGCTTAATGAAAGAATTACCTGCCCTGTAGCTGCATTCTAGGCTAAAAATCACATGAGAAGCAGTTGTCTTCTCATGTGGAGCCAGATATTGTCTTCTGGGATGCTGGTATACCTATGTTCTTGAAAGATCCATAAAAACACTGTAAAAACACCTAAAATCAGTTTGACCTACGGTACATGTATTGCTGAGACTTGAGGGTTTATTAGTTGCGCGACCTAGGGTTGTAACCAACTTTATTTGCAGAATGGGAAGGTCTGTTATGACTGGTCTATAGCAGGTAGAGGTTCTTTGGCTTTAGAGTGGTTTTCCAAGGGAGGAATTCCTAAAGCACCACTATCTAACTTAGGGGGAACTTCTTTGGACAGATTTGGATTGTTTCTTTGGGGCTGATGGGAAAACTAGTATGGCTGAGGCTAGATAGGGCTTGATAATGAGGTTCATCTCATCATGGGCAGATTTAAAAGGTAGGAGGGAAAAAAATGTTTATGGGTGTTTTCCTGCTGGAAAATTTGACAAATTTTTAGATCAGCGGCTAGAAAACCTGACTAGCACAACTAGTCATCACCAACAAGTGAAAAATATTGATGACTAACAGTGTCAAAGACTCTTCCCAAAATGCTGCTATACATGTAGATATCCTCCCAAGATGGAGGGGCTTCTCTTTGCACTATGCTAGTGCCATTCCTTACTCTTGCAGCATCATGCCAAGTGTGAGAGCAATTCTGCCCTTGCTCTCTCCCAATCCTCCAAAGCAACAAATGACTTTTCTGCCTCATCATACTTCCATCATATAATCTATGTGGTGAAAACATAATAATCACATCACCATAACGCATCCACCCTCCTTTCTGCCCCATGATTAAAGTATCCTTCCAATATCTCTTCCCATTATCATCCCATGGGAAAGGACATGTCATAGAGTGACCAAACTCTCTCAAGAGTAGCCAACGCAGCATTGCCTCTTGCTGCCTGGTTTCATAGACTTGCAAGAGGTTTAACAATTTATTGCCTCTCATCCATATCCACTCAACTCCATGTGGATGCCTCCTAGCTTGCTCCATCTTTGCATTCCTCCAATGAGGTCTACCATCCTCCCATATCAGATCTTCCTTCTTGCATTTCATAAGAGGCTGAAATGCAACTCCTTGGAGATCTCCAAGAAAATATCTCTCATCAATGATTATCTTGGACCCATAAGGATCCAAAGGGGCTGAAGGCAAGTCCTCCTTGCTGCTACTTCTTAACAGCGTTGTAACCCTCCTCTAGGGTGTTCTGGCTATCTCATGTGTTAACCCCCGGATGAACATGTACTTCTGCATGAGTTTGTTTGGAGCAAAGTTCACTCCATCCTTCAAGCATTCCCACTCCAACCTCAAAGGTTTTATGTAGCTCGTCAGTGGTCCATGAGGTTTATGGTTCAAATCTCCCTTGAACCCTTCAAGCTTGCATAGCGCAGTGCAATCCTGCTGCTCTATCTCAGCAATACTATTTGATCCTGGGCCATATGTAAACAAATCTCCAACCCTTTCCATAAAAATTTCTGGAATGTTAAGACATGGAAATTTATGCATACCTTTGTGAGTCTTTGGGACATCTTCTATGGCTGCAAGAGGTCCTATCTTCAATGTGTTGATTGATCCAACTGCTGGTGTAGAATGCTTCTCTCTCAAGGCTATGGCAACGCTGGTACTTGCCTCTTCCCATGGTGGTGTGGACCCTATCTCCTCTGATCTCTCTCCATCAAAAGTTCTAATCAGCTCTTGAGTGAACTCAGAAAAATAAGTCACTCTTGTATGGCTTGAGTGACTGAACCACCAAGCATTGGCTTCACCCTCCTGGTGCAGCGCTGCAACTTCTGCTGCCTCCCTCTCTTCCACTGGATGAAGTATGAAGAATGCTTTAAGCTTTCTTGCCCAAGCTCTTACTGTAGTTGACCCATCAAATTTAGACAATAGGAATCTATTGCCTTTGATCTCTTCTTTGTTGCAAGGTCTTCTTCCTTCTCTCGGTTGAATAAACTAAGGAAAATCTAGGATCTCTTGAAAGCCCTAGGTAGGCACTTGTATTCTGCCAAATACCCACATATAATTTCATGCTCTAAGTGTTATCCTTGCTCTTCACTTCCTCTAAAAGAACAGGAAGTGTATTCATCTACTTCTGCTTCTTGAAACCTTCCATAGGTCTCACTGCAGCTCTCTCCTCCTTGAAACCCTTTTGGAGTTTCAATGCATTTCCATTCTTCTTTCTTCTTGGATCTGAAAATGGATGAGAGTAAGATCATACTCTCCATAACTTTTATCTCTAATTTTCCTCTTTTCTCCTCTGATAGCTTGATCTCACAGGCTGTGCCAGAGATCATGCTCTGATACCACTGTAGTGTTCCAAATCTGAAAATATGCAATGAATAAGCTGTATAACGGTCCTGTCATGATTAAAAAGCTTAAAATATAAAAAATAAACACATATAAATCATTTTTAGTTATAGCAGCAACTTGTGTTTCGTTTCATAATCTGGAAAGCAGGGGAAAAGGGTATTTTATGCCATAAAAAGGTTGTTTTCAAAAATGAGCTTAAAAATAAGTAGGGGAAATGGCTGGATATAATATCTTAGGTCAAGAGAGACCTATGCTCCAAATTTCAGCTCAAAATAATTCTTATAGCTATATTAAACAACTCCTCCTTTCCCGACTAGGCTAGAAAACACTGATTTCCCATGACTTTACTAAACATAAATTTCTGAATACAGTGAAAGCGTAATTCCCATGAGGGTTTCTACAGAAAATGAAGAAATAGGTCTGATATAAAAATTATATTAATCACACAGAAAGGAAATGGAGGTTTAATCACTTATACAGTAGAAATAAGGCACCCGGCAAGGTTTCCAGCAAAATGCATGTACAAAGCAATACTGCAGAAAATAATGTATTTTATTGCAACACTATATTAAACATGACTGAATATGACATATAAATGCTGAATAATACAGAGAATGGCCTTAGGCCTTCTTATTGGAGCTCCCAGAGGGAAATAAGCACCTCCCCCTCAAAGACTAGCACAAAATCAAAGGGTGCAGTTTTGTTGCTGCTACCCCTGCATCAAGGACGCAGTTTTCTGAAGATGAATGTTTTGTAGATGAATGTAGGTGAATGGGCTCAAGCCAAATACAGAAATAAAGCTCTAATACTTCCCGTTTGATCCCTTAAGCAAGCTGATCTAAAGAGAGGATGGAGTTCCCGCACGGGAATTCTTTACACTAAGCAGTGCAGCAACTCTGGCTAAACAACTAAAGCATGCAAGTGGTATCAAGACAAAAATAGCTGAATACATGAATGATATCCCTTTTATGCTATGCCATCCTTTTATCTTTTGTGAGCTTCCTCACCCCGAACCCCACACAATGTTGAGGTGACTTCTTCATGAAGCTTCCTCTTTCAAAACTGCGCTGCCCTAGCTTGCTTCCCTCCTTTTGTGGCTGCGTTGTTGACTTGGTAAGCTAATCCACCTCCAATGCCTCTTTTCACACTATGGATCTTCAATCTAGTTTACATATGTGTCTTAGGCTGATCCTTGTTCACATTGAACCGGTTTTCTTAGGTGATCTCTTCCTCCTCAAGAAAGCATGTTGACTTAGTCAAACTTGACTATGTCGTTATCTATTTTTCCCATGTTCACACTTGTAAGTGTAAATTTTAGCTCCTGAAGTGATCCCCTTCCTTCTTAAGGTGGAAATTATTCATATTTTTATTATTCATGGGCTCCCTTACCCATTTATTCCTCTCCTAGGTGAAAGTAGCAAAATCTAATGTTCCAAATTTCTATGTGCAAATTTGGGAACATTACAGTTTGTGGGTCCAACACCATCAATAGTTATGGCACTAGAAGGAGAGAAGCCATATTTTTATGGCTAGTATCCTCACTCGCCCAAACCTTACATCTTCCTATCAAGGTAGTAACATTCCCAACACCTCCCCTGCTCATATTCCTAAAGTTGGTGAATCTTTTCAACCCGAGCTTATACAAACTTGTGAAATCTCTTACAATCAGATCCAAGCCATCCATCTTATAAACCGTAATTTTTAAAAATATATTTGATTGATTCCGGGAGTAAACAATCTTCCTTATTTTCTAAAGAATAACACAACCATGCCTACTGGGATAGTGGTTTCTATGATTGAATATTTGGTTATTGCCACCCTTGAAGAATTAACAGACTCTACAGAAAATGCAGTGACGTCATAACAACCTCCATCTTACAATGATGGTGATGGAGATAATGTTGTACTCTCAGATGATACTTTCCACGGGTTGGGCGATGACGAAGAAGAAGAAACAACAGATTAAAAAAGAGGAGGAGGACAGTGATGAAGATATGGAGGACCAATATCTATACTAGATTTCTCACATTCCACTTGCACTACCAAGTGTTCTACGTAAGATTCCAAGGCACCCAAAGAAGTTGTTAAAAAAGTACGACCCTCATAAGGCAGTGAAAGAAGAGGACCGCTTGGACAAATTTTACCTACATCTGCAAATGCTAGAGGTATATTATGATGATTTTGCATGTAGACTCTTTCCATGCACCTTAGATGGTAAAGAAATTGTATTGTATCATAGTCTTCCTACGAATTTTATCGAGAATTGGAATGGGTTTAAGAATATTTTTCTTGAAAAATTCATTGATGAAAAAACCCCCTCCATGTTGTTAAAAGAGTTGGAAAATATTGAGATGGAGCACAAATAAAAAGTGAAAGGGTTTAACCGGAGGTTCAACTGTATCTTGAAATTTTTTTTTGGAAAATAAAAAACCTCATGAATCCATCACCATTGACTGTTACATATCTTCCTTACTAACAAGCATTGCACAGTTTGTGAGAAGAATTGTGAAAGAAACTCTTGCAGAAAAAATTGAAGAAGAAATTGCAGTTGAAAAGGACTTGCATGCAATTGGAGACATCGTTGATGATGAACTAGCTAAAGACTCCAAAGACACAATAAAAATGTCTCATGCCTTTGTAAGCAAGGCCAAGGAAAAATAATTTGTTGATATTGAGAGCTTGACCCGCACCATCAAGTCTTTGTCCAATGAGTTGGAAGATTTGAAACAAAGGTCAAGTGATACCACCGTGAGAAGAAATCCTCCTAGATTTAGCATCCCGAGAAGCGCTTCCAACTCTGGAAGCAACAAAAAATAGCTAGCCAAATATGCACAAAGCTTGAACATTATGTTGAATGTTGAGAGTGTGGGCATGGATCAATATTTCCTATTCCATCAATAATATCATTCATAAAAAACATGCCCACAATGGAACCACAACATGAATGCTATTGTTGTGCATATCATTGAGACAATATTTTCTGATGAGAAAACTGAGCTTGCAAAAGAAAAGAAAGAAATTGTTGTAACCGAAGAACCTGCAAACATGGGCCAGTGAACACAATCAGTTGCGTATTCGCAACTGAAAAAGAACGTTTCCAAAAAGAAACCACTAAGTGATGGCCCATCCCACAAGTAGAAAAATCGATATAACTTGAGAAGAGAAGGTCCGACCACCAAACAATAGTTGACGAAGCAGAAATTGAAAGAAAATTTCTTAAGGAAGATCACTCTGCCTATCAACTCAACCCATAAAACTCAAAGCAAGTCTGGAAATGTGGCTAAAATGAAAATTACTTCCACAAGTAGTAAGACCAAGTCCATCACTCTAGAATTAACAGACGAGGTTAATCCTCCATACACTTCGACAATGTCTCTCGTACTAGATTACAATATAGTCAAAGACATGAATAATATTCACGCTAACATTTCTCTCTTTGAACTCACAAGAATCACATGTCAGTGATATCTACTTCTTCGCGCTCTTGAATAGTCTACCTCAGGTAACAATTCTTCTTCGCATAAGAGATCTGAATCTGGTAAGTCCTTTCGTTCCCTCGAGTTTTTACTTAATGCTCTAACATTGCATGCAAATACAGTCTTCCCTCCATTTTTTTAATGTTTGAAATTTTCAATTATAATGTACACAATTTCTTAGTTGATTTTGGTGCATCGGTGAACATAATTCCTTTATATATGGAAAAAAAATCAAATAAAAGTGGGATAAAGCATATGCACATATCATTTAGCTGGACATGAACCTTGTACATCCTATACGTGAACTTGGAAATGTGCTTATCCTCTTATCATCCGACCACCAAGTTCATCAATGTATAAATATAGTGATTATGGACATTCTGGAAGCATATGGTGTTTTTTTTACTCGAGACGATTCCAACAAACTATAAGGGTATTTTGCTATGGACTGGTCACATTTGTGGCTTCCATACAAGGGAAGAAACAAGAAAATACAGGTAAACTCAGAGTCTTACATGAAGCATATTGTCACTCCCTTCGATGGTAAGAATGAACCAGTTGCTTTTGTGGATCTCATATTTGTAAATTTCTTCTTAGAAAATTGATATGGGGTGTTATGTTTCTTCGACATCCCCAGTCCCCCATGACACGCAATTGGAAATGCTTCCTATTCCAACTGGTAAAAATGGCATTTTTATTGTAAGAAGTAGTACTACTACTACTACTACTACTACTACTGTAGTTCATATTCCTTGTATATATGATGTTTGGAAATTTTATTTTGACGAGTCAAAGACAAAGGAGGGCTCTAGAGATGGTTATGTTTTAGCAGACCCATGACAGAGAAAAAATTTGATATCCAACTGCTTGGAATTCGAGTGCACTAATAACACCGCAGAATATGAAGCATTCACATTGGGCTTACAAAGATCCAATGACCTCAATGTGAGAATTCTCAAAGCAATAGGTGACTCGGAAATTGTCATACGGTAGGTACGTGATACTAGACATTTTGTGTCACCTCATCTAAAAAGTTATCAACCATAGGTATGGCGTTTGATTTCACATTTCCAAGATTTCAATACTATTTATGTTCCTAGAATACACAACACAATTGTGGATGTATTGGAAAATGTTGTTACTAGGTTATCACTGCTTCCCCGCCTTCCAAAAGAGCTTGGTCAACTTAACCATAGCTTGATTAAGATGTTTAACTGTGTAGCATATGTCTGATCATGTGTTCACCAAGTACATGAGTGAACCCACAAGCTGCCCGTAAACAATAGCGTCCATTACCTCACACGAAGTACCATCCTCCTTCCTCCAGTTTCCTACAAGAGGATTCTACATGGGTTTACATCTCTCCATGTGTAACTTCCTCACAATATCTTTGGAATACTTGCCTTGAGAAATAAATATCTCCCCATCCCGCTGCCATATCTCCAAACCAAGGAAATAGTGAAGGAGTCCCTTGTCTTTCATCTCAAACTCTCTTGCAAGATCCTTTTTGCAAGAACTTATGAGGTGCTCATCACCTATCACAATAAGATTATCTACATAAAGTAAAATAATCAAAATTACCATCAACCACAATCTGGTACAGGTTCGCATCCGCTTCACTCTTCATGAACCCCAGCCTGGTGAAATAGCTGTCAATCCTGTTGTACCAAGCACGAGGTGCTTGCTTCAGCCCATACAGTGCTCTCGTGAGTCTGCACACATGCGACTTCCTGTCAAAGGTCTCAAAACCTTCTGGCTGCTCAATGTACACTTCTTCCTCAATAACTCCATTGAGAAATGCAGTATTAACATCCATCTGATGTATCTTCCAACCCATCTACGCTAAGAGTGCAAGGATAGATCTAATCGATGAGTACCATGCAACTGGTGCAAAAGTCTCCTCATAATCAATCCCCTCAAACTGTGAGAATCCCAGCGCTACAAATATAGCCTTTTACTTCTCCACACTCCCATTTTCTACTTGCTTCACCTTATAGATCCATCTAGATCCAACCACTAACTTCCCGACTGGTCTTGGGACAATTTCCCATGCACTGTTCCTGACGATGGAGTCATACTCCTCAACCACGATGTCAACCCAAGTTGGTTGCTACATTGTTTCCTCAAAAGAGGATCGTTCTATCACAATACACTTTCTCATAAGAGCCATGTATCCAGTATACCTGTCTGGTTTATGTCTCTGTCTGCGCTGTGATGTAGGTGCTCCTACATGTTCTTCCGCATCAAGTCTCAATATGCCAACCTCTATGGTGCGCCTCCTACCATTTCTGGTGGATGGCTCTGCATGAGTGTATTCTGCCACTCCATGATCTTCCTCATGTGGTTGATCCATATCTTGAGGTTCATCCTTTGGAACCAAGAGTTCCTCATCTTCATGCAAATCAAGCTCCCTCTCAAGGGACAATCACATGGCTTTCTCCTCATCAAATTTTACATCCCGTCTGACAACTGTCATCCTGTTGTTCGGAAAATACACCCGATAGTTGTGGGGAGTATCAGTGTACCCCACAAATATCCCAGTCTCTGTTTTTGGTTCTATCTTCTTTCTAGAATCTTTGGTCACATGGAAATAGACAGATGAGTCATAAAATTTAAAATATGAAACATCAGGTTTCTTACCAGAAAAAGCCTCCTCTGGTGTACTCATGCCAAGTATCCGATGAGGACTACGGTTCTGAACAAATACCGTTGTATTGCATGCCTCTGCCCACAAATGCAACAGTAGGCCCTGATCATGTAACATAGCTCATGCCACACCCACAAATGTTCTATTATTTCTTTCTACAACCCCATTATGTTTTAGGTTATGAGGCGCAATCAACTCTCTCTGAATTCATTCCTTGGAACAGAAGTTCTTGAATTCATTGGAGATGTACTCACCACCATTGTCACTCCTCAAAGCCTTCACCTACTTCCTTGTATCTTTCTCAACTAGTGCTCTGAACTCACAAAATTTTGAGAACGTCTTATCTTTCTTTTGCATGAAGTAGATCCAACACTTTCTAGAAAAATCATTAACAAAAATTACATAATACCTGTACTTTGTTGTATAAGTTGTACAGAATGGTCCACACACATCTGAGTGAACTCTCTCAAGGATTTCCACAGCTCGTTTCTCCTTCTCGTGAAAAGTGGCCTTTGTATACTTCCCCATGGTAAATCCCTTTCATGTGTCTATCTACGTAAGAGTACCCTTTGGAAGCCCTGTAGAGATCTATTGCGTGACCTTCAAAGAACTATGGTGTATATGGCACAATCTCTTGTGCCATAACTCACCCTCATCCCGGCTCACCACTCTATCTAGTTTACTCATCAATGTTGCACAACCATCTACATCAAGTTTGTAGAGGTTCTTCAGAGTAAACCCAATCTTCTTAACCTATCATGTGGCTTTGTGACAAAGGAATGTTTTCCCTTCACTAAAAACCACATCACATCCTCTATCCTCCAACATAGCAACTGAAACTATATTATTTTTTAAGCCTGGTAGATGCATGACATATTTTAATAAGAAAGGTTTACCTGACTGTCTCTGGAAAGTAACTATATCGATCCCGGTAGCACGATACCTCCCGTCATCACCCATCTAGATGTGCATCTAAAGATCCTTCTCCTCCAAGCTACTAAAGAGTTCTTTGTCTCCTGTCATGTGAAAAGATTCACCACTATCCAAGTACCACACTGATCCCATCACACTAAACACTATGCATGCGATGAGTGAGAATTCCAACTCAAACTGTGAAGCCAAAGCATCTCCCATTGTAGATCCTAAAGCCTTCTTGTTTTTCTTCTTCTTTTATGGACAATTAGTGGCATAATGTCCATGGATGTGACAGTGAAAACATTTCACTCTAGACATATCACACTTCTTGCCTTCTTTACTGGTCTCAAATTAGGAATAGGATTTCTTTCCCTTCCCCTTCTTTGCCTTACCAGCCAAGGTGCAATTTTCCTCATCATCTATCTTGGATGAGGATCCATCTTTAGTATTCCTCCTGAATTCTTCTTGTACCAAATCCGACCAAAGTCGCTCCCAGTCTGGTAGCTTCTCCCTCCCATTTACATAGTCCTAATAACTATGCCATCTCTTGGGAAGGCCTAGAAGTGCTAGGCTCACCAAGTCATCATCCACTACAGTAATCCCGACACTTCCAAGCTCATCTCGACATTGGATGAACTTGGTCAAGTATTTTGAAATAGTGTCGCCTTTCTCCATTTTTATTTTCCTGAGCTTTTCCTTTAGTGCTAATTTTATGTGGTCAATGTTGTTATGAAATAGATCTGTCAAGGCCTTCCACATTGCATATGGAGTCGCCTTGCCATGGAGACTCGAGAAAATGTGATCTTGGACTCCCTCTAATAATATCCTCCTCGCCTTTGCAACCTTGTTTTTCCAAGCATTAATAAAAGCGACGTCTACTGTTGTGGGCCTTGGAATATCAGTGTCGATAAATTCTTTCAACCATTGTTGATTAGGTGATCATGTCCAAGTTGAAAAAATGCTCAAAAATGTAACTGCTCAGAATTGGTTTTAGTCTGAACGACTGGAAAGGTCTCGTCACTGCGATTCTCACTCCGCAAACGGGACTCAAATCCGATGTCGTATGTGAAAGTTACTGAAGTTTGAAAACGCCCAATAACCTTCAAAACAAGACTTTTTAACCAAGAAAAATTATCTTTTTCAAAATGTTTATTTGGAAAAAAATTAATTTTATATGGTTTTTTATGGGCCTATTATAGGGTGCCACGTGGCCTACCCAGAGGCTTCCACATGGCACCAGGCCAATGGTTTAAAAGACTTGTTGAATGTTGAGGGAAAGAGGTTCGAACTCTTGACCCGACCCCTCGGGCGGAGGTCGACCCGACCAACACGGCAGCAGGCACATGTTGCACGCATTCGAGTCAGTGTGTAATGGGCTTGTTGAACAAACAGTCGGGTCAGCAGAGTTAGGTGTTAAGCCCTCAAGGGTTAGCGCCTTGGTAATAAGACTGGGGGCCCAAGGCCATGGGCTAAACCCTTTTCAATGGGGGGATTTTAGGTGTTAAGCCCTCAGGACTAAGGGATAAGGCGTTCTGTGACCTCGCGCCAAGACCAAGGGCTAAGCCCCATACAATTGGCAGAATAAATGGGCCTTAGCACTCCAGTGCTAGCCCTCTTTCCATATAACCTAAAGGCTATGACCGTGGGCGCGGGTTTGGCATTAACCTCTAGCGCAAACAGTTTCCGGGTTTTAAGCATGTGAACGCGCTTCAAACTGGTAGTCACAATTAATATTACCCCTAATTTAGTGGTGTGGTTCTTCCAGTCTTATCCGTCTGCCATTTTTATCGAAGTTAACTGGAGTTCCTCCAGTTTTGGAGGAGCATTTCTAGTGCCACAGAAAAAAAAATTGTTTTGGTCATAACTTTCACAATTTTCGACCAAATTGGACAAAATTTTAGTCAATTTTTGGCTACTTTGAGCATTATGGAGTGTTTGGGATAGGTTGTAGAGCGAACATAAGTGTTCTTCAGCCACTTTTTCTTCAAAGAAGAGGAAATTGCCACCAGGGCCATCAAGGAGATGGAGCTGTATTGGGTTGTACTTCACTGTTTGAGGTGAAACAAAAGCCATTTTTAGCTTATTTCTGTCTTCTGAAGTCAAATTCACAGCTTTTTTTTGCCTGTTTAGGCATATATTTCACTGTATAACCATTTTGAGCAACTTAAAAGAGCAAGGACATGCCCATTGGGATCCTTGGACCCGGCAGATGTAGCCCAAGAGGGGTGAGCTGCCTCATCAATTTGTTGTGTTATGCTATGGTGAATTTCTCTTGCTGTGTATTTATGATATAATATGTTAAACAATAAACTTAATTAAAATTTCCTCACACAAAAACTTGGAAACAACTACCAAAAACATTTTATTTAACCTGCAAGTCATGGATAATACTTTTCACACTTAATTAGATGGAAATGGATACTTTGCATAACATTACAAATAGTTCCATTTTCAGATCAGATGGTATCAGATCTTAGGATTTGAGCCTTAGAAGCTATATTTTTACTCTTCATTTGTTCTTGTGCAAAGATATATTTGATTGTTTGCAAGTTTTGATGCTTACTAGGCTTAAACCCAAGAGAGGTGAAGGACACTGGTTAGTGCACAAAGTAATCCACAACCAAGAAGGGCCAGAGAGCCATCTCCAAGAGCTACTGAAGAAGCCTTAAGCATGTATTCAATAGAAGGAGAAGCTCCTGGAGACATTGATCCCAAAAAAGAAGAACAGGTATTCCGAAAAGCTTTCCTAGACATGACAGAGACGGTGAGGATACTCTACCAAGAAAGGAATGATAGGCTTGTTGGAGAAGGGTCTAGACACCAGAAAGGAGAGGGTTCTTCAGGAGGAAATAAAAGTGATGACAAGTCAAAGAAAGGACATGGAGGTAATGGTGATCCACCAACCCCATCTTCATCCTCTTCCTCTACATCGTCATCCTCAACTTCGGTGAATCAATATCACAAGTCTAAAACCACTGGTAAAAGTCCATTTTAAAAGCTTGATGTTAAATTTTAGTTGCCTATGTTTAATGGTGAGGTCAATGCAGAGAAAATTGAAAATTGGATAAGACAATTCGAAGTTTACTTGAGGATACAAAATCTTCATGAAGACAACACCAAGATTCAGTTAACCTCTTTGAGAATGGAAGGAGCAGCATTGGTATGGTGGGAAGCCAAGACCAATGATGAAATTAAAAAACATGGTAAGATCACTTTATCATGGGCTGAATTTATTTCCGCAATTAAATAACAATTTTATCCATTATCTCATTTACAAAAGGCTATCATGAATTGGAAAAGTTTTAGACAACTTAAGGGACAAAGTGTTCAAGATTACACTCGAGAGTTTAGACAAAGGGATTTTATTACTTGGAATTGATTTTCATAGTCAAGAGACTTTGCTGAAATATATAGGTGGTTTACACATCTATATTATACATAGTATCCTTATGTTCAATCCTACTAGTCTAGACGAGGTTTGTGTCCAAGCCACGCATTTAGAGGCTAGAGGTAAACAATATTTTGATGGGAATGAGGATAGTGAATTTAAAGGCAAAGGTAGAAAAAGAAGTGCAAACTCTAGGAAAGAAAAAGGAAAATTATTTTGTAAAAATTGTTCCAAAACAAGCCACGATGAAGACCATTGCTAGAAACTTCATCCAGAGTTGAAGCCAGAAAATTTAAAACCAAAGATAAGGCCAAAGAAAAAGGAAAAACAGTGGCGACAGCTGAAAAGGACTTAGGGTCTGAATCAGGTGATGAAACTAAAAGCATAGCCATGGTACTAAAGAACATAAAGGGGGAATATATTTTAAATGAAACAAATCCTAGTTCTAGCACTTTAAAATGTCACATAGAAGCTCCAAATGAAGAGAGGAGGATAGAGTTGTTTCATGTGAGGATAATAGCCAAACACACAAAGATAGACACACTCTTTGACAGTGGGTCACAAGCGAATCTCATCTCAGAATACTTATTCAAGAAGCTGAAACTTGAGACCATTCCACATCCAAAGCCATATCCACTTGGATGGATTTTCAAGGATGCTAATTTACAAGTCTTAAGAAAGTGCATGTTGCGCTTCACCATAACAACTCATTATGTTGACATGGTTGAAATAGATGTGGTACCACTTGACATTACAGGTGTGGTGTTGGGTAGTTTGTATTTATATGACAAAAAAACAATCTTCCATCGCCATGAGAACAAGTACCATTTGTTCAAGGACGGTAAGGATTTTATTGTGAGAGCACATCGAAAGAAGCTAGAATCTTCTTTAGTGAATGTAGGGCAATTGAAAAGGCTTGTCAATGCAAGTCAATATCTGACTTTGTTGATGATTAAACAAAAATATTTTGTACATAATCCTTTTCATGTTATTGTTGATATAAATGATGATATGTTTCAGTCTGAAAGTAGGTCATCTTTAGAAGAAGATGACAAGATGTTGCAGAAAGTGTCTTTGGTGTCGATCGGTGCAAAGAACAGAGTGTCGGTGCAAGATGGTGCAAAAATCCAAGAGAGGGTAAAGCATGCAAGAAAAGAGGGCACAAATTTCAGCAAGGGTCATTACTGGTTTCAAAATGGTAGGTTGGTATGGCGAGAAAACTTGGTCGGGAATCAACACAAGTACATGGCTCATTCGGAAAAAATTCGCCATAAGGACAGTTGGAAAGGTGAATCTCAATTTCAATTTCCTTTGAAGGTGGACCATTGTAGGAGCAGTATGTTTTTTGAAAATTATAGTTGTTGTTCTGCAAATTTCAAAAATTTGTAGTATGACACAGTCAAGGTTAGCAACAGTCAGTCAGCAGATTCAAGGAAGAATTTATCTTTTTATGACAATCTCAATTTGATAAATTTGGAATATTTTAGTGGTTCAACATTGGAAGAGTGGATAATCAGTCTCCTCATCTTCAATTTCTGTAAATAAGAGAGCTTTTGGGTTCCAAAAGCTTCCCATTTGGGAGGTGTGATCTGGTGATCATGTCCAAGTTGAAAAAATGCTCAAAAATGGAACTGCTCAGAATTGGTTGCAGTATAAATGACCGAAAAGGTCTCGTCGCTGCAATTCTAGTGCCATGAATGGGACTCAAATCCGATGTCGTATGTGAAAGTTACTGAAGTTTGAAAACGCCCAATAACCTTCGAAACAAGACTTTTTTACCAAGAAAATTTGTCTTTTTCAAAACGTTTATTTGGAAAAAATTTAATTTTTATATGGTTTTTTATGGGCCTATTAAATGGTGCCATGTGGCCTTCCCGAAGTCTGCCACGTGGCCCCAGGCCAATGGTTTAAAATATTTTTTGAAATGTTGAGGGAAAGAGGTTCAAACTCTTGACTCGACCCCTCGGGCGAAGGTTGACCCAACCAACACGGCAGCGGGCACATGTTGAATGCATTCGGGTCAGTGTGTAATGGGCTCGTTGAACGAATAGACGGGTCAGAAGATTTAGGTGTTAAGCCCTCAAGGGTCAGCACCTTGGTAATAATACTGGGGGCCCAAGACCATGGGCTAAACCTTTTTCAATGGGCATAGTTTAGGTGTTAAGCCCTCAGGGCTAAGGGATAAGGCACTCCATGACCTTGCGCCAGGACCAAGGGCTAAGCCCCATACAATTGGCAGAAAAAATAGGCCTTAGCACTCGAGTGCTAGCCCTCTTTCCATATAACCTAAAGGCTATGACCATGGGTGCAGGTTTGGCATTAACCTCCAGCGTAAACAGTTTCAAGGTTTTAAGCATGTGAATGTGCTTCAAACTAGAAATCATAATTAATGTTGCCCTTAATTTAGTGGTATGGTTCTGCTAGTCTTATCCATATGCCATTTTTTTCGAAGTTAACTGGAGTTCCTCTAGTTTTGGAGGAGTTTTTCTAGTGCCACTGGGAAAATTTTGTTTTGGTCATAACTTTCACAATTTTCGACCAAATTGGACAAAATTTTAGTCAATTTTTGGCTATTCTGAGCATTCTGAAGTGTTTGGGACAGGTTTCAGAGTGAACAGAGGTGTTCTTCAGCCACTTTTGGTTCAGATAAGAGGAAAGAGACACCATGGCCATCAGGGAGATGGAGCTGTATTGGGTTGTACTTCACTGTTTGAGGTGAAACAAAAGCCATTTTTAGCTTATTCATGTCTTCTGAAGTCAAATTCACAAATTTTTTTGCCTGTTTAGGAAATATATTTCACTATATAACCATTTTGAACAACTTAATAGAGCAAGGACATGCCCATTGGGAGCCTTGGACCCGGCAGATGTAGCCCAGGAGGGGTGAATTGCCTCATCAGTTTGATGTGTTATGCTATGGTGAATTTCTCTTGCTGTGTATTTCTAATAAAATATATTAAATAGTAAACTTAATTAACATTTACTCACAAAAAAACTCAGAAACAATTACCAAAAACATTTTATTTAACCTGCAAGACATTGAGAATACTTTTCACACTTAATTAAATGGAAATGAATAATTTGCATAGCGTTACAAAGAGTTCCATTTTCAAATCAGTTGTCCTCCAGAACTTCCTCCATTCTGTCTTTCCATGCAATATAATTAGAACTGCCCTCAAGTGCATATTCCAATCTTAATCCATTGAAAGTCATCTTGATCTGCTTGTCGCACCAAAGAATATTTTTGCAAATTCGAATGTTGTTCAACACAAACTCAATTTATTCTCCACTATAGTGATTTCTGACGCTCTGATACCATGTAGAAATTACACCAATGGATTCAATCCGATCATTTAATATACTAAAATAAGATACTGAATCCCTCTACAATATTGCGGAAAATAATCAGGATCGCACCAGTAGGGGAATTTTGAGGTCTAAAATGGGCCTCCTAAGGAAATTATAAAATAATAGTGGAAATAATAAAATAAGATTTGATTACATCGTCAAATTTTAGAGGGAAAAAAGAAAAAACTACTTTTTCAACTCGTGTTTTCAACTTATCTCCCAAAGTTTCTACTGAAATTTCAATCGGGAGTACTCGTTGAATGCAAAATTTAATTCCTCATCCAAAGAGTACCCATGTTGCATACTTTCTATGGATCTTGCTACATGAAAAATGAGAAATACATGAAAAATGTGATTGCAATCACGTTTTTTCATGTATTTATAATTTTTTGTGTAGCAGCGTCCATAAAAAGTATGCAACATGGGTACTCCTTGGATGAGGAATTAAATTTTTCATCCAACGAGAGCTCCTACTCGAAATTTAAGTAAAACATTTGGGAGATAAGTTGAAAAAGTACTTTTATTATTTTATTATTTTTTAATATTTTTACCCTTTTACTTAAAAAATGGTGAATCAACCCCCATGGTTGACATCATCATATTGAATCCTATTGGTTCTTATAAATTTTTCTTTTGTTGTACATTTTTCTTAGGAGGCCCATTTTAGACCTCAAAATTCCCCTAATGAATCACACCAAGTAAGAGAAAGAAGAAAATCAATCACACAACATAGATATTTTTCCTGGGGAAATCTTGTTGCTCAAAACCCCTCTATCTTTATTGTATAATAAACCAAGGAATCATGAAACAATACAATGCACTCTTCTCACAAGAGTTTATTGCACTCTACCAACTGTCTCACATTGATCTGGACAAAATCGACCAACACTTAGCCAATTTACTGCATCTGCTCAGCCTGCTCGCCTTGCACAATTCTAAGAACAATTGGTCCCTATTAATTAGGAAATTCAACCTTCCAAAACTGTGCAATACATCATGGGAAATCATATGGTTGTCTAATTGTGCACCGACAATTTACTAATAATACAATTGATAGATAACATCCCTTTAACCTTTGTCTCAAATGAATCTTCATCAGAACTGACATGCATGCACCTATTAATAGTAAATAATCAGTCACTTGACAGATCACTGCATGTAAATTAAATCTGGTTTAATTCACTTGACCTCTCGCTAGTGCAACAATTAATTACAACTAGTTAGACTGACTTTAACTCACTTAATTAAATTAATTGATTTCTCATGCACTAACTACAACTTGGACTCAAACAATTATAATCACTCTATGTGCCTCACCAACCACCCTTAAATTGAATTTCATGAGCTAACTAAGTCTATCACACTCAGATAACTATTACAAGTAATTATGAGATAAAATTACAATTTATTGTCCAATTTAATTAAGGGAAAATTAAATTAGACACACATTTCTTGTTGAATTTTCAACATGAAGAGTCATGTAAATTTGAAAGGTCATATGAAGTCAAATAGTCATGAGGGTAGTCAAAGAGTCACAGGGAAGTTGAAGCATCACCCCCTCATTGATTATATATACACCTTCATTGTATGAGCAAAGGACTTTTCACCTTGGCTTCTCTCATAAAGCATTAAAGCAAGCTAATTCTTTTGAGGAGCAAGGAGTGGCTCCAACGCTCCATTATTGGATCTAGTGGTGTTCATTGTATACATGTGTCTTGAAAATTTTACTTAATAATAGAAGCCTCATGTCTAGCACATTCTTCATGCATGGATTATGAATATTTGTAAGACTATTATGTGGAGGTTTGTAATTCATGTTTTTTTTCATCTGTGCTAAAGTAGTTCAACTATTTCAATTACTTTAGTACTTACCATATTGAGAATGTGTTGTAATGGTTTTTATGGTTGGGGCATCCTTGTGGACTATTCCACTGCTCGATGTTAGACATGTCTTTCTTGTATATTGGTTGTAATGACCATCGCATATTTGTGGACTATTATGCTATATGTTAGATGGATCCTTCTTGGTTGTGTGTGTCTCTACTAGGGTGGTAATATTACCTCTCTCTTAGAGGCTCACTTCTTTCTTTCCCTCCGCAGTAGAAGAAACTTGACACACCTACAAACAAACACTCACTAGGCATACTCACTTGCTTTTCGAAGGCACAATTGCACTCATCTCTCTTGTTGACAGTTAGATCCAAGGAAAATATTTAAGAATTTGGAATCTGAGCCATATTCTAGATGGGGCTCCTATCCCAAACGGTGTGAGGTCTAATTGGTATTGCATATCAGGGAGACCCCTTGAATGTTGGTGGGTCTAGTACTACCAACAGAGGGATATTTTAAAATGTATAAAAATGATTCAAGTTTAAATGTAGTTTGGAAAAATTTTGACCCCTCAACAAAATAGATTATTAAGTTTCTTGTTTTCAATCAGCCTTGAAAACAAAACAATTCAAGGTGAGAAAACATAGGAGAGACTTATTTAGGTTTTTCTTAAGGTATTTGTGTTTTTCTATCTACAGACTAGTATGGTGAAAATAAACACTTAGGATTTATGTCAAATAAACTATTTTGATTATTAGTTGGACGTCTATAATTTAAAATTTGTTTTTATATTTAGTTAGTATGGAATTTAGAAATTTACATTTACCAAATAATAAAAGTTTGTTTTTGTTACAGATATTTATGCTTGCTTTTAGCCTTCAAAATTATCTCAACCTATTAGGAACCTGGTATGGTTGGTGTCCATTAATATCCATTCAAGATTAGCATGCCAAATTGTAATCAAAAATATATTTCCATTCAAGATTAGCATGCCAAATTGTAATCAGAAAGGACACAAATTATGGATGAACTTGTCAAATATAGCATAAACTACAAAAAAAATTTGTTACAATACCATCTCATGATAATAGAGTCAATACAAGTTGGGTTGGATTACATCCTACATTAAAAGGGGTATGAGATTACATCCTATGGTGACTCTTTGTTTCCTTTATTTTTTGTTCTCAGGGAAGATCTTTGGTTGTTATTTTTGTTTAATATTAAGCCTCTAAGGCTTGACCTTGGTAACTCGAGTTCTTTGTTGTTCCTATTTGAATTTCTATTCTTTAGGCTCTTGACACCTACAATATTGCAATTTTGAATCTCCTTTTCTTTCATCTTGCAGCTCTTCTAAGCACAGAATTGACTTGAACATTATTCTTTCTTTCCCCATTGTATGCCTTAGGAGTTAAGTTTTTTTGTTTTTTACTTTATTTTTCATCCTTTAAGCTCTTGGACACCTACAATCTTGTAATTGTGGATAAATTTATTTTTTATCCACGGATATATTAATTCACAAGGCATAGTACCATGCATATCTAGCACATTCCCTCGTATTTTTGGAAAGTTCCAATTTGTAACTTAAACATGATGGCCCAAACACATAATTCAAAGTGAAAATGATGAAAATAAAAATCTAGTGAATTTTTATTGCAACAAATAGTAATTTATTTTTCGAAGTAGACATACCATTTCCGAAATCAAAGCAATTCTACAAGCAGGCCAGGATTTTGGACATACCAGGATTCGATCAGTGGTTGATGTTGTTCTATCCAGTAGTTTAGTAAGCTCATTTTGCAGGGAGAATGGAGTAAGCTCGTTCAGTTCTGTCCAAGAGTTGTGTTCTGTAGCGAGAATGGAGTTATGTCCAAGAGTTCTGTTTTGCAGCGAGAATGCAGTAAGATCATTCTGCTCTCTCAAGGATCTTTGTTATGTTTTGTTCAATTTGGAAGCATGTGCGGTAATGGTAGACTACTCCTTCACCCACTCGCCACCCATTCTATTAATGAGCAGTCGGCGAATGAGCTGGACAATCACATCAGATCGCCATAGAATATGAACATTCCTGCATACGGATCCTGATCATGTCGACTAACCTTGAGGTTTGACAAAACAATTGTAGGTGGCCTGATTCTATAGGATTATGAGTTTCTTGTTTTTTTCCTTTTGCATTTTATTTCTTTTCTTATTCAAATTGATGATGAACTACAAGAAACTAATGCTAACATATTCCCATAATTTATTTAAACAATTTAAATTAAAATATATATACATATAGTCACATTTATTCTTTCTCTTTCTTTTTTTATTATTATAACCTTTTTTTTCCACATCAAATGGAATAAAAAGATTTAACCATATTGAGGATGCTTTCTTTTGAATAAGTTATGTAATAAAACTTACACAAATCAACTAATTTAGTTTCATAGAGTGATAAAATATCATTTATCACTCACTACATTGTGTTTTTTTTTACATATTAAACTTACTCCAATAGGTAATGCGTTTTATACATTGCAAAATATCACTTATCACTCATTACAAAATATCACTTATCACTCACTACAATGTGTGCTTTTTTTTTTACATATTAAACTCAATTTGTAATTCCTTTTATATATTGATTGAACATGATTAACAATACCAGAAATTGAACAATATTGGTATAAGCAAGGTATTTATCACTCACTACAATGTGTTCTTTTTTCTTTTTTTACATTAAACTTCAATCTGTAATGTCTTTTATATATTGCAAAATATCACTTATCACTCACTACAATTTGTTTCTTATTTTTACATTAAACTTCAATCTGTAATGTCTTTTATATATTGATTGAACATGATTTGAACAATATTGGTATAAGCAAGGTATTTATCACTCACTACAATGTGTTTATTTTTTACATATTAAACTTACTCCAATATGTAATGCCTTGCAAAATATCACTTATCACTCACTATAATGTGTTTTTTATTTTTACATATTAAACACAATCCGTAATGACTTTTATCTATTGATTGAACATGATTTACAATATGAAAAACTGAACAATATTGGTATAAGAAAGGTATTTATCACTCACTACAATGTGTTTTTTTTTTTTTTTTACATATTAAACTTACTCCAATATGTAATGCCTTGCAAAATATCACATATCACTCACTACAAAATATCATTTATCACTCACTACAATGTATTTTTATTTTTTAAGTATTAGACTTCAATCTATAATGCCTTTTATATATTGATTGAACATGATTTACTATACCAGAAACTGAACAATATTGGTATAAGCAAGGTATTTATCACTCACTACAATGTGTTTTTTTTTTTTTTTTGCATATTAAACTTACTCCAATATGTAATGGCTTGCAAAATATCACTTATCACTCACTACATTATGTTTTTTATTTTTACATATTAAACTCCAGTCTACAATTCTTTTATATATTGATTGAACGTGATTTACAATACCAAAAAATGAACAATATTGGTATAAGAAAGTTAGAATTTCAAAACAAAATTATCTATTAAATTTGATGATTTCACCCCACTAGTTTTCACAGTTTGAAAGTAGAATCTTAACCATATATATATATATATATATATATATATATATATATATATATATATATATATATATATATATATATATCCAATTTTAAGGTTAAAATACCAGAAAATGAACAATATTGGTATAAGCAAGTTAGAATTTCAAAACAAAATTATCTGTTAAATTTGATGATTTCACCCCACTAGTTTTCACAGTTTGAAAGTAGAATCTTAACCATATATATATATATATATATATATATCCAATTTTAAGGTCACGGCCAAGCCAGACACCAAATTGGTGTATGAGACCCCCCTTGTTTGTGGGATAAGGGACCCACCTCCATGCAGCGATTTGATTGCTAAGTCCACAAAGGCATACATACTCTACCCCCCTTTGGTTTTGAAACTGTGACCTCTTAGGAGGAAACACATGCTCTTAGCCATTAGGCCCATTCAAGCAATATCTATATATATATATATAGTTGACAAGCAATTTTCTTGTTAAATGCCATTGGTAGGTATGAGCATCCATTGCTTTCCTGAAATTACTAAGATTGGTCCACTACGAGCAGCCTTTATTTCGTAAAATGCCTCAAGAGTATCACGAAAGTTGTCGAGATGGGAACAAAGAGGGGAATAGTGGCCATGAATATCGCAGAAAGAACAGGGGTGTTTCATGCACAACGATTTTAGTTTCTTAGCTGAATCAACTAAGGTAACATGGACCTCCGGGATGTCAAATTCAGGAAACGTCTCATTGACCACAATTTTGAGACGAGGAAGATCAGGACAGTTATGGGTGGTATTCCAAACAAAATCACACAAAGCACATGAAGGTGATTGCTTTGGAAGCTTAGGAGGAGCAGCAGTTGTTTGGGGGGCCTCGTCAGGTTCCTTCTTTTTGGCTTTTCCCCCCTCACTGGATTCTTTCAAAACAGGAATAGGTTCTTGTTGAGGTGGTTGTGGCAGTGAAGAAAAGGGAGGGGCCATGGCGACCAGTTGAACTGGGGTCAAAGCGGTTCAAAGCAGTATACGGTTTGAGTTTACCAGTGGAGTGTTTTCTCGGGGATCAATTTCCCAGACTGGGATTCCCAGGGTCAAATTGGGAAGACTCAATGTAGCCATAATAGGCACCAAAAAGACTCCAGAGGGGGGAGCTACAAATAGTATCTGACTGGAAGGGTAATGGCCTGGCGGAATGGCTCCCAAACGATTAAGGCTTGGGGGAACCGTTCTTGGTTGAAAAAGGTTGGGAGAGACACCAGCAAAAGGAGAAGGTCCTTGAGGAGAAGGTCCTGAAGGTTGTGTCGAGTGAACAACGAAAGGTTGCAAAGGCGGTGGCTACTGGCTGGTCGAACTGGGCCTCTTTTGGCTAGCCTGAGACGCTTGCAACATGTAAACACTCGATGAGCTAGGCTCAGTGATAAGGGGGGGGGGGGAGCAGCGACCAAGGAATGAACCAAGTAAGGTGGAATATTTATAGACTCTTGGCAAAACACTGGTGAGAGGTGCGACTGATTGGTTATCACCCACTGAAGATATGATGGGCTTAGGGGAGGTCTGAGACTTCGGTTAGTAATATGTCAACTGATCGATAGTGACGATCTTTCCATTATGGGGAAAGCACATCTTACGGTGAACTGCAGATGTGACAGCTGACATCACATAGGTATAGCTACAACCCAAGAGGATATTGTTATCCAAGTGGGCATCAATGACTTCTATGTCAATAAAAAAATTCTTGCCTGCAAGTGTGTCAGGACAATTACAGAACATACCAAGGGGCTAAGAAGGGTGATCGTCCCATGCACGCAAAGTGATGGTAGGTGGGGCTAAGTCGGGTGATCTAAGCTTATTCCAAACATAGGCAGACATCACATAGGTGGATGCACCCTCATCCATGATACATCTCTGAACATGGGCATTACAGATCTTGACTGGTATTTGGAAGGCAACATATGAAGGTAAGGGTGGGTGTTCTAATTTTTCAACATCAAAGACGATCAAACGATCATCTGAAGGATCCACAATGCCAAAAGCGAATAATAGAGCTTGTTGTTGAGATGGACATGAATGGAGGACTTCCAACATTGACATGGAAGCAAGAGACTATGCCAAGTCATTTACTATGTTGTAGGTGTGGGTGGCTTTGGTAGAAGTAGCATTTGAGCGTAATCACCCTTTGGGGATCTTGTGAATGACCTCTACCTTAGGTTGAGGGATCTATAAGGGAAAATTAGGTGTCAAAATGGACTTTGTGGGAACTTTTGTTTGGGACTTGGTTGAATACGTAGCGGGTTTCTTGTCATATTAGCATGACCGTGTCTAAATTTTGACATCAACGATGTTGACCTCTTCAGAATTCATCATGAGAATCTAGTAATCAGGGGTACCAGACTGTAGAATTTGAGGAGTGGCCTGACCTTGAGGTGGTTGGGAAGAAACATATCCTTACTGAGGGAAAGATTGGTGAACACATCCGGTTGGGTTGGCGCAATATTTGGAGGAAGCGAAGCGGTATCTTGTTGTCCTCTAGATGATGCTTCTACTTCCCACAACTAGTGCATATGGGGTAAAAGGGGACAATCATGAGTATAATGGCCATGGACACCACAACATAAACAATGCTTGTTCGTACGAAGAGGATTTTTCTACTTGGTTTGATCACCCTGTTTTTGGTTTGTGGTGTTAGGCTAGTTCCCTTGGGGTGCGTTTAGTTGATTACCTTTCTACCCTTGGTTAACCCGCACTGGTTGGTTTTGGTTACCTTTCCCCTTATTATTTTTCTTTGAATTAAGAGGATTAGTCGCGCTCTTCTGCACATACACCTAGATCTAAGGAGGTGGTGGCTACTATGGCAGAGGTTGAGAAGGCACGGGAGGCTGGGGCATTGATGCTGGAGGGGCTGGAGCATCAGGCTGTGGATAAGGATAGAAAGGAGGTTGGGAAACATTTGGGTAAAAAGGTTAAGCAACAGTTGGCCCTCACATCGTTTGATGCGGTTGGTAAAATGCATGATGTGTCCTTTAACCCGGATACATGTTGCCAGGAGGGGGATAAGTGCCAGAGGAGTTGGTATGCCACTAGGGGTATCCATAATCCATGGAAGGATGAGTGTACAAATGTGAAAGAGATCCAACGATACCTTCGACGGCGTGAGATGCCCCTGGTGCATTGGTAGCACCAGGTCTAGGCAGATCCAGTAAAATGGTATAAACATAACCAGACTGGGCATAGATCAAGTCATATTTTTACCCGAATTGAAGAGATTCTTCCTCTATCTGAGGAAAATGAGATGCGACATCTTTACCAATGAAAGGCAAAAGTATACTAAGAAACCAATCCATATAGACACGGTTGTCGAATGTAAGAGCTAGACACAAGCTCCTCCTTCTACGCCATTATTGGACATGGTAAGAAAGGCGGGTGGCAGAAGTTTGACGGAATGCGGTCAACAACACGGTACCAGTATCATAGCAGAGAGGTAACTGAAAATAAGACATAAAATCTTTAGCAAGAGTCGCAAAAGTGGAATGAGACGTAGAAGTCTAGTCAACATACCACTTCGCAGCTTCTCCATTGAGTGTACGTTGGAACAACCGAAGGCGAATGGAGTCATAGATAATGGAATTGGATGAACACCACATATGAAAGGAGTGGACATGATTAGTAGGGTCCTCTCCAGTGTTTCCTTCCAACTTAGAAATGTTGAAAGGAAGCTTAGTTGGCATAGAAGGCCAACCTGTATCGTGGAGTATAGGGTCATTGATTAACTAGATAAAATCAGGAAGGCTTAAACCTACCATAAAGGGTAGAGAAGGAGTAGCCGGAATGGTTCTAGTAGCGGCTCCGACATTAGGGTCAAGGGCACCACCAGCTTGAGGACCTACACCTGCATTAGTGCCTGACATGGTGACGGTATGAGAGTGAGGGGAACCAGGTTCATAATCATAGGAAGAACCCGAAGAGCCAGAATCAGAGTTGGTATGGGGACTCGACAGAGGACTAACTTGGACCCTACGCGGTGGATTAAGTATTCCTAATGGAAACCAAGGGTGAAGGCTTTGGAGTCTTTGAGATAAATGCCTTGGGGTCACAATGATGAAAAATCACAAATGACACGAAAAGGTTGAAGAGAGATAAACAAAGGTTTTGTGAGGCAGATTAATTAATTAAGATGTTTATGTCTTGGCTTGGAAGTGTATACCAAGCGCTCTTCTTTTTAGGTGTGAGTGTGTGCAAGTCGTATGTTAATTTTAATTAATCTCATACAGTTGTATAAAGAAAAAGAAAAAATTTGAAGTGTTGTAAATAAAACTAAAATGACAGTAAAATAAACAACTAACATGCATAAATTCAACCCAAAAGAAGGCTTTCTAAAAGGTGGTCGAAATCAACTCAAACACACACAAAACGGAAAAAATATCTAAGGTCTAAAGGACAAGGATCTAATGACTCAAATGTGCTGGAAATGACGCAGAAAATAGCAAGAAAACGGACAGGAAAATTGCTGCAAAATGGAAGGCGAAAGGTTAAAACCTTAGGGGAAACACAGGAACCCTAAGGGAAATACAAAAAAAAAAATCAATAGGGGGTTTTGGATGGAATAATAACCTATCAAAAAGGACCTAAAATAAGGATAGATCAGACCTTGAAACAATGGCTGAAAGTGCTGCAAATCTCAGAATACCTACTCAGCTTGACCCCTCCTAAAAAAGTAGAAATGTATTGAAACCCTAGGGGGCTTGGTCCTTCTTCAAGGAGACAAAATGAGCATATCCAGGCCTAATATGGGCTAATACATAGGTTAGAAAACCTAAAACAGTGCTCTCGACAAATCCTGGCAGACACAAAAAATTCAGAAAAAAAGTTTTGGCTCGCGGGTACTGACTTGTGGGTTGTGGAAATCATATTTTCTAGGTAGACGGGTAAGAGTTCTAGCAAAAATCTCAGTCTTTTTCTCAAAAAGTGTGAGTTCTTGCTCTTGAATCTTCGGTCGACAGGTTGCAGAAAATTTGTCATCTCTGGCACGACTAATACCTGTTACCTATGGAAAACACCTGAAAACAACCGGAAGTTAGAATTTTTAGTGATTTAGGGCATAAAAGTTCAAAAAAACATCAAGAGACTGAAAACAGCTAAAGACAAAAACTTGTTACTGAAATTTTTGGCCATGCAGGTATCTGAATTACAACAGTTGAGTCGTCATTTGTTGACGACAATGTGCCATTAAAACACTAGCAGAGTCGCCATTTGTTAGTATAAATTCTTAGCGCAAGTGTACGAAAAGAGCTCTCTTTATCTGCGTGTGACAAACATCCCTAACAACGGAAATGGCTACTTAACTTCTTTAGATCTGAAATCGGTAGTTAGAACAAATGCTGCAAAAAACCAGATTATGCAGTAAAAGCAGTTAAATAGTGAAAAGAAATAGTAATTACTCCATGCATCCAACAGACAAGACAATATTTTAAAAAAAATCAGTATGTTATAACACTTGGTAAAGGGAACTAATACAAGTTACCAGTCCCCCTCAATGGGATGGGTTCTTGGATGTCCTCAACACTTCAGTTCCAAAAGTTTCTCTCTCTCAATGGTGCAAAAAACCTAGAATGTGTTGAACTCTATGGGAGCTCAAGAAGCAAAGGAAATAGTAGCAGGAATGAGAATGATCAAAGCACGACAATGAAAGTGATAAAAGTTGAGAATGAATGGAAAACCCTCCTGTTTATAACAAAATATTGAGTTATCCTCTGTAATGGCGAATAATAAAATATTATAACCAAGATCTAGATCTAACAACTTGGAATATTTTATTATATTTTGTTGGGGGGGAAAGATACTTAAATTGGTTAAATACCTTTATTTAGAAATAATAAACAAATAAATGTTTTATTTATCATTTCAAGAATATGGTTAAGGAATAATTAACAAATAATGATTTGTTTAATTATTTCTAGGTGATTTAGTCAAATTTAACAAGGAATAATAACTAAATAATGATTTAAATAATTATTCTTAGAGAAAAATAAGAAAATAATGATTTATCTAATTATTTCTCATAATTGGGTTAAATATGACCAGGAATATTATTTAAATAGTGGTTTAATTAATTATTCATCATGGGGTTTCTTGTTTTAACCATAAATAACTTAATAAAATATGGTTTATTAAATTATTTCTTATAGTGAAAGAAAATTTACTATGGTAAAATTGGTTTCACATAGTGTACTTTGATCCATCTAATTGTAAATGGTTAGATGATAAAATTTTGGTGATAACACCATCCTTCCCCCTAACATCTACTTTCCTGCCCTTTAGGTTTCACAAGAATCCCAAGGCAAGCCATGTTTATTAGTTCGGTGTAGGATGGACACTCTTCGCAAGCTGTAGGAAGAAAAACTGAAAACAAAAGAAAAAAATTATCTTCACCAGAGTCGTATCAAGAGGATGTTTGACAAGAATTTTACAACAAAGAATGACTTTAGTGTGGGTGACTTAGTTTTTAAGTGGGACAAATCTCACGAGATAAAGGAAAACAAACTAAGTTTCAATCCCGGTGGATTGGACCGTTCACCATTCAAGAAAAGCTTGGCTAACACACATATCGTCTACAATCACTAGACGGGAAAATTGACTCTCTCCTAGTTAATGCACAAGACTTAAAATATTGTTTTCAATGATGATTTGGGGTTATGCCCTGCGCTATGTACATTGTCTTTTTCTTGTTGGTTTGGTTTTTGTGTTTGTTGTATTATGTAAATAAGCGTTGTGTGTGAACATGTTTTTCGGCTTCTTTGTGTATGGTTGAATTGAAAGAATCTTGTGACACCAGAACATTTGGCTAACCTTTGTTCATTCCTCCTTTGTGTAGGTTACATATTTTGGTCAATTAAGTTTTGACGAATAATACAATCTGTCTGTGAGGACATTTTTGGTCAAACCATGATACTTGTGCCTATTCAGGAAACCTCATGCCCACACTCAGTTTTTTATGTTTCGTTGCTTTAACGCTTATCCAATTAGTAGAAGTCAACAAGGGGAAAAAGATATAAACGAGCAAACCTAAATTAGAGGTCTCTATATGCTTCTCTAAAGGAACAACCTCTCTTTCTCTCAATAAGTTGGGATCCCTTTTCTGCTCATAAAATGAATAAATTCCAATGCATAGTCCTATTAAAAATAATAATAATAAAGGTGAAATAAGGGAAATACTTCCTGCATAGAGAGGTGAAGAAAGAAACTTCGTTGGGGTATTGATCGGGCTCACTGATAGTGGAGCAATCTTTGTTTTCTTGTAGTGACTCCATCGGAGTACTATCCAGGCCTGCTGGCAGCGGAGCAAAAACAGAGATGGAAACATTATATTCTTAAAACCTAAAGCTCATGAACTTCACTAGCATTTCTAATTCGAAACATTGCGATATTGTTGAATCTTCTGTTGTGTTCAACCAAGAAGGTACAAAGGGGACCATTTTTATTCACGAGGTAATTGGGGATAGTAAATTAATTTACACGATGAATCAATACTCCCCGAAGCACTGATATGTTGCACGAAAGAGTTAACCAAGGAAAAGAAGCTTGAATTCTTATAGTGTGTCACCAAGTGTTGTTGTTGCTACAACGCTCTCCAAAATTTTGGCCTACACTCAATTTTGGAGCCTTCCTTAGTTTTGTATATTGTCACCGTAAACATTGAAACCCATTCCATGTGTTTTCTTCAAGTGTTTTGGTGCCTTTTGTGAGAAATGAAAAATGTCGTTTTTTCACATTTTAACTATCGCAAATGTGTATAAGCTTATTTTGGTGGTTTCAATGGGTTATATTTGTGTAAATTAGTTGAACTAACCATGTAAAAAATTATCGCACTCATTTACAAAGTTTTAAGCATCGTCGCACAACTATCGTCATTATCGTCGCAAAGTGTATCTTTATTGTTGCACTTGTCGTAAGTTATCGCAAAGTTGTCACATTGAGGGAAATGAATTGTCCATGTGACCTGAATGATCTATGTTGGAGTGCCGTTAAGTATCCTAAGTGTGTGATCACAATCTAATTTTTATCATTGTTCACATCAGCCTCATCGGTCCTACACTTAGTCAATTTCCAAAAACATTCTGAACAATCAACTTAGCCTCATCCGGCCTTCTTGAAATTTTCATTGCAGAGTCTCAGCCCTCTAGATGTGACTCTTCCTCTTGACACTATGCAATGTGCAGTTCTTGCCTCCCAGGACTATGCACTACGCAGTTTCAGTGCTCAAGCCCAGACCTTGGCCTCCAAAATTGTGTAATCTGTCACTTCATCCAGGCCTCAACTGCACATTGCACAATCTATGACCGCAAGCTTAGCCCTTGAAAACCTGAACTACTTAATTTTTCAATTTCCAAGCCTGCTCTGCCTTCCAGAACTGCACAATAGGCTCAACCAGTGCCCATCCCCTCGGGCTGTCACACTTAGCTCCAAGACTGCACAGATTTCTTCCTCAATCTAGCCGAAACTGCACACTGCGCAGTCTCAAGGCTCAATCTTCACCCCTAACTTCCTAAGCTATGCAATTGTGTAGTCACTGAGCCTCTCTCTCAACCTGTCACTGGGTTCTGACTCAGTAAGTGGATCAACATGCACTAACATAGACTAGGGGTTTATAAGACTGATGTCGTCTCATCATGAGTGAATTGAAAATGTAGGTACCTTATCATACCATGACATGCTGATGAAGAAGGAGATGAAGAAGGGAAACATGTTGAAATACATCTTTGTAGTTGATTATACAATTTGATCAACCAAGAGAAAGCAAAGGGACACCAGTTTGTGACCACAAATCAGGATTTGATATCATTGAAGACTCCTTACCTCTTAAGCCATATGGAGGTGGATAGAAGAGCATTCTCAAGTGGACACATAGCAAGGAGTAGCAAGAGTGGCTTGAAATTTCGACATCATCAAGAGGTCCATGTTAGTAATGTCATGTCATGTCATGTCATGTCATGTCATGAGTTGTCACATGCCACACCATTATTATGGATTATGTAAATTATGATTTGAATTTTTTTTGTAAAGTGAAATTCAAAAGGACATGTATAGAATATGAAGAGTCATGTAAAGTTGAAAGGTCATATGAAGTCAAACAGTGATGAGGGTAGTCAAAGAGTCACAAGGAAGGTGAAGCATCACCCCCTCATTGATTATATATACACCCTCATTGTATGAGCAAAGGACTTTTCACCTTGGCACCTCCTCTAAAGCATTAGAGAGACAAGCTAGTTCTTTTGAGGAGAAAGGACAGGCTCCAACGCTCCACTATTGGAGCTAGTGGTGTTCATTGTATACATGTGTCTTGGAACTTTTACTTAATTACAGAAGCCTCGTGGCCAACACGATCTTCATGCATGGATTATGAATATTTGTAAGACTATTTTGTGGATATTTGTAATTCATGTTTTCTTTCATCTATGCTAAAGTAGTTGAACTATTTCAGTTATTTTAGTACTTACCATATTGAGAATGTGTTGTAATGGTTGTTATGGTTGTGGCATCCTTGTGGAATATTTTGCTGCCAGATGTTAGACACATCTTTCTTGTATATTGGTTGCAATGACTATCGCATATTTTTGGAATATTCCACTAGATGTTAGACGGAACCTTCTTGGTTGTGTGCGTCTCTAATATGGTGGTAATATTTCCTCTTTCTTATAGGCTCACTTCTTTATCTCCCTCCACAGTAGAAGAACCTTGACACACCTACAAATGAACACTCACCAGGCATACTCACATTCTTTTTGAAGGCACAATTACACTCCACTCTCTTGCTGACAGTTAGATCCAAGGAAAATATTTAATAATTTGGCATCCAAACGATATTCTAGATGGGCTCCTATCCCAAATGGTGTGAGGTCTATTTGGTACCGCATATCAGGGAGACCTGTCGAATGTTGGTGGGTCCATCATCGGTAACAAAGGGATATTTTAAAATGTAGAAAAAATATTCAAGTTTAAAAGTAGTTTGGAAAATTTGTGACCACTCAAAAAAATAGATTATTAAGTGTCGTGCTCTCCAATCAGCCTTGAAAACATAAAAATTCAACGTGAGAAAACATAGGAGAGACTTATTTAGATTTTGCGTAAGGTATTTGTATTGTTCTATCTAGTGACTAGTATGGTGAAAATAAACATTTAGGATTTATGTCAAATAAACTATTTCGATTATTAGTTGGACGTCTATAATTTAAACTTTGTTTTTATATTTAGTTAGTATGGAATTTAGAAATTTACATTTACCAAATAAATAAAAGTTTGTTTTCGTTACAAATCTTTATGCTTGTTTTTATCCTTCAAAATTAGTTCAACCTTTTAGGAACCTGGTAGGGTTGGTGTCAATTAATATCCATTCAAGATTAGCATGCTAAATTGTAATGAGAGTTCCTACCAAAGATATAATCAGAAATATATTTATTTGATTGATTCTGTAAATATTCTAATCAAAAGGACACAGATTATGGATGAATGTGTCAAATATAACATAAACTGCAAAAACAATTTGTTGTTTTTACACCTTTGGACAAACTTTATGTCGTTTTTACACCTCTCGGCGACAAGAACTCAACGATGATGTATGTTTCTACATCAAAGCCCTCCATTTTCAGCCACTTTCCAGATTTGAGGTATAAGGGTGCTTTATGTAATTTTACTTGTACTTCTTCTTCTTCTTGCCACTTAATGAATGAAGGCCTCCCCACAGTTGAGCAGGGCCCGGTGACATAATCCAAATTGGACGATCTTCGTTTTCAAATTTTTGGTGTCTTGATCTTATGCATGCTATTTTCTCTTTTCTCTTCGCCTTATATGCTTATATGTTCTCATAATTTTAAGTGCTCTATTATATGTAATTCCTTAATGCATCTATAAGAAAAAGATCTTGGATCAGTTAGTGAATCAACATGCACTAACATACACTAGGGGTTTATAAGACTTATGTCCTCTCGTCATGAGTGAATTTCAAATGCAAGTATCTTATCATGCCATGACAGGTTGATGAAGAAGGATATGAAGAAGGGAAAAATGTTGAAAGACATCTTTGTAGTTGATTATACAAGTTGATCAAACAAGAGAAATCAAAGGGAGACCAGTTTGCGACCACAACTCAGAACTTGATATCATTGAAGACGCCTTACCTCTTAAGCCATACAGAGGTGGATAGAAACGCATTCTCAAGCGGGCACATAGCAAGGAGCAGCAAGATTGGCTTGAGATTGCCAAATCATAAAAATGTCCATGTCAATAGTGTTATGTCATTAGTTGTCACATGACACACCATTATTATGGATTACGTAAATTATGATTTGAGATTTTTTTGTAAAGTGAAATTCAAAAGGACATGTATAGAATATGAAGATTCAAGTAAATTTGAAAGGTCCTGTGAAGTAAAACAATCATGAGGGTATTCAAAGAGTCATAAGGAAGGTGAAGCATCACCCCGTCATTGATTATATATACACCCTCATTGTATGAGAATTGGACTTTTCACCCTGGCTCCTCCTATAAAGCATTAAAGAGACAAAATATCTCTTTTGAGGAGCAAGGAGTGGCTCCAACACTCCACTATTGGAGCTATTGGTGTTCATTGTATACATGTGTCCTGGAATTTTTGCTTAATAACATAAGCCTCATGGCCAACACATTCTTCATGCATGGATTATGAATATTTGTAAGATTATTTTGTGGATGTTTGTAATTCATGTTTGCTTTCATATATGCTAAAGTATTTGAACTATTTCAGTTATTTTAGTACTTACCATATTGAGAATGTGTTGTAATGGTTTCTATGGTTGTCGCATCCTTTTGGACTATTCAATTGCCAGATTTTAGGCACATCTTTCTTGTATACTGGTTGTAATGATGGCGCATGTTGTGGACTATTCTGTTAGATGTTAGACGGATCCTTCTTGGTTGTGTGCATCTCTACTATGGCTGTAATATTACCTCTATCTTAGAGGCTCACTTCTTTCTCTCCCTCCACATTAGAAGAACCTTGACACACCTACAAACAAACACTCATCAAGCATACTCACTTTCTTTTCGAAGGCACAATTACAGTCCTCTCTCTTACTAACAGTTAGAACCAAGGAAAATATTTAAGAATTTGGCATCCAAGCCATATTCTAGATGGGGCTCCTATCCCAAATGGTGTGAGGTCTAATTGGTACCGCATATCGGGGAGACCCCTCGTATGTTGGAAGGTCCAGCACCGTCAACAGAGGTATATTTAAAATGTAGAAAAATGATTCAAGTTTAAATATAGTTTGGAAAATTGTTGACCCCTCAACAAAATAGATTACTAAGCGTCTTGTTCTCCAATCAGCCTTGAAAACATAAAAATTTGAGGTGAGAAAACATAGGAGAGACTTGTTTAGGATTTGCATAAGGTATTTGTGTTGTTCTATCTAGTGACTAGTATGGTGAAAATAAACATTTAGGATTTATGTCAAATAAACTATTTCGATTATTAGTTAGACTTCTATAAGTTAAACTTTGTTTTTATATTTAGTTATTATGGAATTTAGAAATTTACATTTACCAACTAAATAGAAGTTTGTTTTCGTACAGATCTGTATGCTTGTTTTTATCCTTCAAAATTAGCTCAACCTGGTATGGTTGGTGTCAATTAAACCTACCAAATTGTAATCAGAGTTCCTATCAAATATATAATCAGAAATATATTTATATGGTTGATTCACAGATTATGGATGAATGTGTCAAATATAGCATAAACTGTAAAAACAATGTTACAATGCCATCTCATGATAATAGAGTCAACACAAGTTAGGTTGGATTACATCCTACACTAAGAGGGGTAGGTTGGATTACATCCTACACTAAGAGGGGTATGAGATTACATCCTACCGTGACTATTGTTTCCTTTACTTTTTGTTACGAGGGAAGATCTTTGGTTGTTACTTTTGTTTAATATTAAGCCTCTAAGGCCTTATGTAGACCTTGGGAACTAGAGTTCTTTGTTGTTCTTATTTGAATTTCTATTTTTTAAGCTCTTAGACACCTACAATATTTCAATCGTGAATTTCTTATGTTTTCATCTTGCAGCTCTTCTAAGCGAAATTTACTAGAGCAATATGCTTTGTTTCCCTACCTTAGGAGTTCAAGGTTTTTGGTTTTTACTTATTTTTTTACCCTTTAAGCTCTTGGGCACCTACAATCTTGTAATTGTGGATACCTTTATTTTTTATCCACGGATATCTTGATTCAAAAGACACGGTACCATGCATTTCTAGTACGTGCCCTCGTATTTTTGGAAATTTCCAATTTGTAACTTAAAAATGATGGCCCAAACACATAATTCAAAGTGAAAATGATAAAAATAAAAATCTAGTGAATTTTTATGGCAACAAATAGTAATTCATTTTTTGAAGTAGACATACCTTTTCCGAAATCAAAGCAATTCTACAAGCTGTCCAGGCTTTTGGACTTACCAGGATTCAATCAACGGTCGATGTTGTTCTAGCCAGGAGTTTAGTAAGCTCGTTTTGCAGGGAGAATGGAGTAAGCTCGTTCCGTTCTGTCCAGGAGTTATGTTCTGCAGCGAGAATGGAGTTCTGTCCAGGAGTTCTGTTCTGCAGCGAGAATGGAGTAAGTCCGTTATATATATATATATATATTATAAAAATTTAGTTTAAAATTATAATTATATTTAATTAATAAAAAAATTAAATTATTTAAACGATTTAAA
This sequence comes from Pinus albicaulis, assembly GCA_034641835.2. NCBI lineage: Eukaryota > Viridiplantae > Streptophyta > Pinopsida > Pinales > Pinaceae > Pinus > Pinus albicaulis. The sequence continues at coordinate 696,517,153 of CM076575.1, forward strand.
TTAATTTATAGCCAAATTTATTATTTCCTTTTCTTTTTTCATTATTATAACTTTTTTTTTCACACTAAATGGAATAAAAAGATTTAACCATATCGAAGATGCTTTCCTAAGGTTTTGATGTCAACCTAGTTTAGAACTTTGAATAAATTATCTAATAAAACTTATACAAATCAACTAATTTATTTTGATAGAATGCCAAAATATCATTTATCACTCTGTTTATTTTGTTTAAAATGCAACAAGATGATGGAGCTTAGTGAAATGAAGTCGCCTTCACTAAGTGGGCCCGCGGGCTATTTTTGACGCAAAGTCTATTTTTAGACTATGTCTATTTTTAGACGTATGGATCATGGTCTATGAGTTGCAGGATGCTATTTATGGATGATTGGTCGAGTTGGTAAAAATAGATGGACCTCTATTTTTAGACATTGGGCGGTTTCTATTTTTAGACTGCCGGGCTAAAAATAGAACAATCAAATATTATTAACCCTTAATAATATTTAGACTATAAACATTATCTTATCCTCTTGGAGCACTTCAATTTGATGCTTGGATGTGGCACATGCAGCTGACAGAAGGAAATATGCTTTTACTAAGGGTTAGTTGAGCTATTTCATGGTTGACTTCAGTTAGAACTCATGTGGCAGAGTTTGGTGGAGTTGATGAGGCAGTTGGTGGAGTTGTGTTCGGTTTAACTTAGTTGAACTAGTTGTATTTAGTCTAACTGAAAAATACACTAGTGATGAGTGGTGTGAATTAATTATTAATTAATTCACTAATTATTAAATCATAAATCAACTAATGAACACATCAGTTAACTGCAATGCATGGACAGTTCAGTGGAGACCAGTGTTAGAGGTGGGTGAAAGGGTGAGTCTACTATCAGTTGTGACTATTGGTTGTGCATGAGATTTGCACACACATTGATGGAGATTTCCAATGAGGATTGCGCAGTTTGAGCTAGTGGGATTCGAACTTGGATCTCATCATTAATCAACTTGGATTGCGCAGTAAAGGCAGGCAGGCTTGTGGAGGAGATTTGAACCCATGACTTGTTCAAATCTCAACTAGTTTGTGTGTAACTTTGTGGAGATAGTACTGAGTACTTGTGAGGAGTATTGTGCTATGGATTGTTACATGTTCTCTATCATTATAATATACAGATAGTTGGGGGTTTTCAGCTATTGCTTTCCCCATTACATACTGTGTTGATATGTGTGCTTGATTATGTTTTAATGAGCGCATGCGACTGCTTTCTATTTCCGCATATTGATGATCAATTGTAGAAGAGGTTATGTATTATGCATGAAGCTTAAATAGTGTATAATCAGGATAATCTCGGTGAATAATTCAGCTATTAGTCAAATTTCTACATGGTATCGGAGCGAGATTGATCATCGGATCTATTACAGTGATTACAATTATTTCGGTAGATAGAGTCTGTAACGAGCCAGGTAGCCTCTGGATCCATCCTTTCTTTGAAAGGTGATATATCCATTAAATGCCCCTACAGTCGATCTCTGTGCTAGAAATAATTTGTTCTCATAGATCCAGAAGCAGCTGAGTTTTGAGCTGGTGGAATTCGAATTTCAAGCAGAATTTGGAATTCGAATTTGTAGTAGTTTTCTTGGTGCCAGAGTTGAAATGTCTTTCAACGGATTGCGACTGGAATACGCCCTTGAGGGCAGTTCGAATTATGTTGCATGGAAGGACCGGATGGAGGTGGTATTAGATGATAACGGGCTGAAGGAGTTCATAGATGTTGAGATCCCAAAGCCTATTGATGCTGCTCAAGTTGAAGATTGGTAAAACAAAATGGCGAAATGTCGAAGGATTCTGTTGGAGGGCGTGAAGGATCACATTGTATCCAGCCTGCATGGAAAGGCTTCTCCATACTTGATGTGGAAAGCGTTGACAGATCTATTCCAAAGCAAGAGCGACCAGAGGAAGTTGGCGCTAAAGGATAAACTCATAAACATTAAGATGGAGAAAGGCGACAGTATCGCCAAGTACCTCACTAAGTTCACTCAATGCAAAGATGAGCTGGGAAGTGTGGGGGTGATTTTCGATGAAGAGGAATTGGTGGACCTGGCTCTCCTTGGTCTTCAGAAGAGTTGGCATTCCTATCAGGACTTTGTCAATGGTCGGGAGAAGTTGCCGGGATGGGAGCGACTTTGGGCGGATCTCATGCAAGAGGAGATAAGGCGGACTACCAGGGACGGTTCTTCATCAAAGGCATTTGATGAAGAAAATTGCGCTTTGGCTACCAAAGAAAAAAAGGGGAAGAGCAAGAAAGCTTCTCAGTCTGGTGCGAAAGGCAAGAAGCAAGACATGTCCAAGGTGAAGTGTTTTCACTGTCACCAGCATGGACACTATGCCACAAATTGTCCGCAGAAGAAGAAAAAATATTGATCTTCTTGGATGCGGTGGGAGAGGCCTTAGCCTCGTAGTTTTGGCTGGTTTTTCACGTCGCATGCTTGGTCTCAAGTGTGATGGGATCGGTATGGTTCTTGGGCAGTGGTGCGTCTTTTCACATGGCCCGGGGTAGAGATGCATTTCGGATACGGATGAGAAAGATCTTGGAGTGCACATCGAGATGGGCGATGATGGTAGATATAGTGCGACCAGTATCGGTACCATTTCCTTTGAGAGGGAGTCTGGTAAGCCCTTCGTATTGAAGGAAGTGATGCATGTTCCAGGATTGAAGAAGAATCTGATCTCTGTGGCAATGTTAGAAGACAAGGGGTATGATGTTGTCTTCGGCGAGGGAAAGGCTTTCCTGCGCAGTAAGACAACTGGAGAAACTCAGAAGATAGGGGTTCGAATCAAGAACCTTTATCAGTTGCAAGTATATGGCTGCGCAGCAATGGCATGAAAGGCGGAAGGAGTGGTGAGCCGGGATGATGGTGAGATGTGGCACCGAAGATTGGGCCACCTTCACCATGGAGCTTTGAAGATACTGCAGCAGATTTCTATTGGGCTTCCTAAGGGAACTCTTGCGCAGTTAGATCAGTGCAAGGGGTGTACCTTGGGAAAATTGTGAAAGCCACCTTTCACGAGAAGGATAGTCACGCCACGACGATCCTTGAGAGAATTCACATAGACGTGTGTGGACCTTTCTCAGTAGCTTCGACAGCAAAGCACAAGTACTATGTGATTTTTGTTGATGATTTTTCTCGGAAGTGCTGGATCTTCTTCATGCAGAAGAAGGAAAAGGACATACTCAAAGTTCTGTGAGTTCAAGGCGCTAGTTGAGAAGGAATCGGGGAAGCATGTGAAGGCTCTTAGGAGCGAAAATGGTGGTGAATTCATCTCTGCTGAATTCAAGGACTTTTGCAGCGCAGAAGGGATTCAGAGAGAGCTCATTGCACCTCATAACCCACAGTAGAATGGGGTTGCTGAGCGGAAGAACAGAACGATCGTGGGTGCTGCACGGACGATGTTGCATGATCAGGGCCTACCCGTTCACTTGTGGGCATAGGCATGCAATACTGCAGTATATGTGCAGAACTGTTGTCCTCACAAGATACTTGGCATGAGTACATCGGAGGAGGCATTTTCTGGTAAGAGACCTGATATTTCCCATTTGAGGATTTTTGGTTCACCTGTCTACATGCATGTGACAAAGGGATGCCAGGAAGAAGCTGGATCCGACCGCAGAGGTTGGGATATTTGTGGGGTACACTGATACACCCCACAACTATCGTGTGTATTTGCCAGACAGTCGCAAGACTGTTGTGCGGCGGGAATATCAAATTTCGGGAGGAGAAAGCCATGAAGTGTTCACTTGAGAAGGGGAGCCACACTTGCATGCGGATGAGGAGCTATTAGTTCCTAAGGATGAGCTTCGGGATGTGAATCAGCCACAAGAGGAATTTCATGGAGTGGAAGAGACCACTCATGCGGCGCCAACCATCGGAGGGAAGCGCCTCTACGAAGGGCGAGAAGCGGCGCGCTCAAGATGCGAGAGAAGGTTGTAGGACCACCTACGGCACGGCGCAGACAGAGGGACGCGGTCAACGGACCGGCCTGGATACATGGCTCTAATGAGAAAGTGTATGGTGAAAGAACCATCCTCTTTCGAGGAAGATGTGGAGGACCTTGCATGGAAAGATGCCATGGTGGAAGAGTATGATTCGATTGTAGAAATAGTGCATGGGAGATTGTCCCAAGGCTAGAAGGGAAATCAGTGGTAGGTTCGAGATGGATCTACAAAGTGAAGCAGGCGGCTGACGGGAGTGTGGAGAAGTACAAGGCAAGATTTGTTGCCCGAGGCTTCTCACAGATAGAGGGGATCGATTATGAGGAGACCTTTGCACTTGTCGCAAGGTACTCTTCCATACGGACGATCCTAGCTCTCTCAGCACAGATGGGGTGGCACATCCATCAGATGGATGTGAAGACTGCGTTCCTCAACGGAGTCATTGAGGAGGAGGTGTACATAGAGCAGCCCGAAGGTTTCGAGATCTTCAGCGGTGAGTCGCATGTGTGCCGACTCAAGAGAGCACTGTACGGGTTGAAGCAAGCACCTCGTGCTTGGTACACACGGATAGATAGTTATTTCACGGACTTGGATTCTCCAAGAGTGAGGCGGATCCTAACACACATGCCAGTTATGGTGGAGGAAGTTGCTGATCATTGTCTTGTATGTAGATGATCGATTTTGACGGAGTGATGATGTTTGTTGATACTTTCATGCAAGGAGGATCTTGCCAGAGAGTTTGAGATGAAGGACTTGGGCCTCCTTCATTATTTCCTGGGATTGGAAATTTGGCAGCGCAGTGGTGGACTGTTTGTTTCTCAGGGTAAGTATGCTCGAAAGATACTGGAGAAGTTCAACATGCATGGCTGCAAAAGCCTGTTGATACTCCTTTTCCTGGAGGTTGGAGGAAGGAGGATGTTACTTCAGCGGAGGTAGTGGATGCCACTGTTTATCGACAGTTGGTGGGGTCGCTTATGTATCTGGTCAATACACGACCCGATATATGCTATACTGTTAACCAGCTTTCGCAAGCTATGGTTAAGCCTACCAAGCTCTTCTGGAAGGCAGGCAAGCATGTATTTCGTTATCTTAGAGGCACATCGGGTTATGGCTTGTGGTACAGACAGGAGGATGAGGTGATGTTGTGCGGCTTCACGGATGCAGATTGGGCAGGGAGCCCAACGGACAGAAAGAGCACATCTAGAGGGATCTTTAGTATCGGGTCGACAACAGTTTCTTGGTACAGCAGGAAGCAGAGATCCATGGCACTCAGTTCAGCAGAGGCTGAGTATATGGCAGCAAGCTTGGCTGCATGCGAGGCCATATGGATGAGGAAGATCCTGGTCGGGTTGTTCGGGTCACACTTGGATCCTACTGTGATTTATTGTGATAACCAGAGTTGCATTAAACTCTCGGCTAATCCAGTATTTCATGATAGATCCAAACACATCGACATCAGGTACCATCATATCAGAGATTGTGTTCAGCGAAGAATCATGTTACTTTCATATGTTCCCACGGAGGATCAGGATGCTGACATCTTGACGAAGGCGCTCACCAAGAGCAAGTTCGAATTCCACAGAGGCAGGATAGGGGTTGCAGATAATCCATATATTGTTGAGAGGGAGTGTTGAAAATGCAACAAGATGATGGAGCTTAGTGAAATGAAGTCGCCTTCACTAAGTGGGCCCGCAGGCTATTTTGGCGCAAAGTCTATTTTTAGACATATGGATCATGGTCTATGAGTTGCAGGATGCTATTTATGGATGATTGGTCGAGTTGGTAAAAATAGATGGACCTCTATTTTTAGACATTGGGCGGTTTCTATTTTTAGACTGCCGGGCTAAAAATAGAAGAGTCAAATATTATTAACCCTTAATAATATTTAGACTATAAACATTATCTTATCCTCTTGGAGCACTTCAGTTTGATGCTTGGATGTGGCACATGCAGCTGACAGAAGGAAATACGCTTTTTCTAAGGGTTAGTTGAGCTATTGCATGGTTGACTTCAGTTAGAACTCATGTGGCAGAGTTTGGTGGAGTTGATGAGACAGTTGGTGGAGTTGTGTTCTGTTTAACTTAGTTGAACTAGTTGTATTTAGTCTAACTGAAAAATACACTAGTGATGAGTGGTATGAATTAATTATTAATTAATTCACTAAATATTAACTCATAAATCAACTAAAGAACACATCAGTTAACTGCAATGCATGGACAGTTCAGTGGAGACCAGTGTTAGAGGTGGGTGAAAGGGTGAGTGTGACTATCAGTTGTGACCATGATTGTGCATGAGACTTGCACACACATTGATGGAGATTGCCAATGAGGATTGCGCAGTTGGAGCTAGTGGGATTCAAACTTGGATCTCATCATTAATCAACTTGGATTGCGCAGTAGAGGCAGGCAGACTTGTGGAGGAGATTTGAACCCATGACTTGTTCAAATCTCAACTAGTTTGTGTGTAACTTTTTGGAGATAGTACTGAGTACTTGTGAGGAGTATTGTGCTATGGATTGTTACATGTTCTCTATCATTATAATATACAGATAGTTGGGGGTTTTTAGCTATTGCTTTCCCCATTACATACTGTGTTGATATGTGTGCTTGATTATGTTTTAATGAGCGCATGCGACTGCTTTCTATTTCTGCATGTTGATGATCAATTGTAGAAGAGGTTATGTATTATGCATGAAGCTTAAATAGTGTATAATCAGGATAATCTCGGTGAATAATTCAGCTATTATTCAAATTTCTACATATTTTACATATTAAACTTGATAAAATAGGTAATGCCTTACAAAATATCATTTATCATTCACTATAAAAGATCACTTATCCCTCACTATAATGTGTTTTTTTTTTCTTCTTACATATTAAACTTTAATCTGTAATGTCTTTTATATATTGATTAAACATGATTAGCAATAATAGAAACTGAACAATATTGGTATAAGCAAGGTATTTATCACTCACTACAATTTTTTTTTTTTTTTTTTTTTTTACATATTAAACTCACTCCAATATGTAATTTCTTGCAAAATATCACTTATCATTCACTACAATTTGTTTTTTAATTTTACATTAAACTTCAATCGGTAATGCCTTATATATATTGATTGAACATGATTTACAATACCATAATTAAACAATATTGGTATAAGCAAGGCATTTATCACTCGCTTGTTTTTTTTTTTTTTTACATATTAAACTTACTCCAATATGTAATGCCTTGCAAAATATGACTTATCACTTACTATAAAATATCACTTATCACTCACTTCAATGTGTTTTTTATTTTTACATATTAAACTTCAATCTGTAATGCCTTTAATATATTGATTAAACATGATTTACAATACCAGAAACTGAATAATATTGGTATAAGGTATTTATCACTCGCTACAATGTGTTTTTAATGTTCATATTAAACTTACTCCAATATGTAATGCCTTGCAAAATATCACTTATCACTCACTACAAAATATCACTTACCACTCACTACAATGTGTTTTTTATTTTTACATATTAAACTTCAATCTGTAATGTCTTTTATATATTGATTGAACATGATTTACAATACCAGAAACTGAACAATATTGGTATAAGCAAGGTATTTATCACTCACTACAATGTGTGTGTGTGTGTTTTTTCATATTAAAGTTACTCTAATAGTAACACTTTGCAAAATATCACTTACCACTCACTACATTGTGTTTTTTTTTTTAATTTTTACATATTAAACTTCAATCTATAATGTCTTTTATATATTGATTGAAGGTACAATACCACTTAACAATATTGGTATAAGTAAGGTTGGAATTTCAAAACAAAATTATCTATTAAATTTGATTTCATGCCACTAGTTTTCACAGTTTGAAAGTAGAATCTTAACCGTATTAAAATATATAGAAGAGGAAGAAGAAGTTATTTTAACATCCAGGAGACTAAAGATAGCCTATAAGACAGATTGCTTTTCTATCTGGGTTTTGAATTCTGCCTTTTTCCTGTGAAGTTTCACAATAAAATCTCCCAGCCTCTCGATAAAGCCTTTACTGAAAAGAATATCCAAAAGCTAGCTGCCAAAATATCTGCATAACTTTCCCTATTGTCTCTGTGTCTCTCTGAAAGCCTCACATTCTAAAATAAAATGCATTTTTGTTTCCGCTTTTCCTAAAAAGTAAAATATACACTCTTTCCTCCCACATTTCTTTTGACATTTTCCAACACCCTACTTGTCGAATTCTATCACTAGATATAAACATCCATTGCTTTCTTGAAAATACTAAGATTGATCGTCGGTGTGTCCCCATAAAAGCGAGACCTGCCTGCCTATCCATAACGGCCTTGCTTCTGTATGCATCAGGAAAAGCAATCCCGACCCCCACACTATTAATGTTGTCTGGAGTTTAGAGGCCAAGATTGTCACTTGAGTACGATATTTACGGTCAAACCAAAATTCTTTATCTATTCAAAATTTATGGGGAAAAAAACATTATAAACAAATAATGTAAATTATTGTAAAATCATATAAATAAAATAATAATAATATATTTTTCTTTATCCATGCTCCAAAACTCTATTGTGTAATCATCTCACAGGTTTTTTTCTTTTTCGATTGCGATAATTAAGCATTTAATTACAATGTAGTTAAAGGTCCCCTTTAACATTCAATGAACTCAATTTCAATTGATAATCCACTTCTCATTTCCACTGACTAAATCTCTATCAAATTTAATTTATTGACCTAGCCCTGTCTCCTAGTAAAACCTACCCTTTCCCGGATTTCCTTTTCAAGATCGGTTAAATTTAATTTAATTAATAAATGTTCTGGAAGATTATATCGAGCTTATATCGAGCTTAAGCATAAATCTTAAGTCACAACCTTTCCTGGATTTCCTTTTCGAGATCGGTTAAATTTAATTTAACTAATAAATGTTCTGGAAGATTATATCGAGCTTAGAAAATCTTAAACTACAAAATATTAAATGTTTGGTAGTGTTGAAATTATGAAATTTAATAATAATATTTATATACCTATTTATTTTAATTTAATAGGATTTTTAAAATTTTAATTTAATTATTAATAATTATTAAGTGGATGAGAAAGATTTAACTTTTACATAATATTTTTAATAGTATACACAAATACTTAAATGATTTTTTCTTTTTATTTTCTATGCACTACACAAATCTTGGAGATTGGTACTTGGAATAATAAATCAATTGAGCTTACATTTAGAGCTAAAAACCATTATAACAGTGTTTATCAAGGTATTATAGCTCATCATGTCACTATAAGGAGTTGAACCTAAGTTGGGAAGATATTTTTAGCTTTTATTTAAACTCATCAATTTAAAAAATTGTCATACCAACAAGTGTCATATGAAATGTGTTATGGTTTTTTTAGAGCATAGGGTGTTAATAAGCAATAGTATTGACCCATGGTATTGTAGCAAATAATATTTACAATTTAAAAATCTTCATAATAGAGTCGGGATGAATTTCCATGATTACGAATGGTGTTACATGTTTTTTTTAAATGTAGATATGGTTAACTTATATATTAATTCTTAATATTTAATGATAATAATAATAACAATATATTCTCCTCAATGGGGGTGATCAAGCGGCGATATGGGTGGCCACAAGGCCACCACATTCCCACACGGGACAACCATGTTCAAACAGTTAGTTGATCCCCACTGGTCGGACGACTAGACATTGAAGGGTCTGGAGACCATGAAAATATTTATTATCCAAGCTATGCTGAGAGAAGGAAGATTAGTTAGCCGAGAAATGAACAGAGAATTTTTTAGGGATAGTTCCTGCTCAATATGCAAGAGTGACTCCACCAAAGTGTAGAACAGGCACCTTGCAACAACAATAAGCAAGTGTATATGAGCAACTAGACCGAGGAGAACTCAAGTGTTCATTTGGGATCTTGGAGTTGTAGAATACCAACTGCAAAGGTCCCTAAAAAATCAAGAATTTGCAAACGCTACAGTTGGCCTTTTCATTTGATGTTGATCTCTGGCCTTGTATGAATTAGCTAGTACTAAGGTACATTTATTCTCCAGACTCTATGTTATTTCTAGGCTCTATGTGTTCTTGGTAAAGCAGCATTGTAGAACACCACCTTGGTTCTATGGTATGTTGGATGTGTGTATAGTCTACTTGGTTCTGGGTTTTGTATGTTCATTCTTGCTGTGCTTCAATTATCTCTGAATTGGGTGCGTTTCTAGTAGAAATGGTTTGTTTCTTCGAGCAGGGAAGGGGTTGGGCCCATGTACAACATCACTACATTTGACTGCTCTTTGTTCATAGTGAAATCTGGTTTTTCTGCTATGAGGTGGAAGAATACCTTTACTATTACTCCCCCGAGGTTTGATTGTGGCTATAAAAAGTCTTGGTCTGAGGAGGCTCTTGAGTCCGACATTATTAATCTAAGGGGAAACTTGTTTTCTTTCTAGTGTGTTTGGTGGTTGGTTCTGATTATGTTGGGAATTGGAGTCTCTTGGGTGTGTAGTAAGTGTCGTGGGTGCTCTTGCTTTGTAAGGACCTCGAGGATTGTTGTGGTCTATGTAAGACACCCACTATCCTGCGGTGAATCCACCCGAGGTGTGTTTTTTGTTAACCTTGGTGAGTTGCGACCTCAATGGGCATATTAGTCTTCTCCATTCAAACCCTGGTCGACCCACTATCTATAGCCTTGGGTAATACAGGAGTAGAAGCAACAAAGTCTAGTTGGGGGAGGTGGAAGTGTGTCGGTGCAGGTTCAGGGTGGATTTCTCTTTGCAGGGATGCTTCGCCAACAAGGAAGACCCTGCAGAGGAGGCGTCCAATGGGGGAAGTGAGGATCTAGGAGGGGAAGAGAAGAAGATTATAGCGGAGTCGAGGAGTATGGAGAGGGAGGGAGAAATTTCCCAGGACTCACTCTCCTGACCATGCGGTTCAGTCTCGCCCTTTGGAGACGATCGCTAAACAACTGAGAGGAATTCAAGCCAACTTGGATATCCTTCGGGAACACAAATATGAGGACAAAAATGAGTTGGTGGCCTATATCAATGACATTCAATACAACCAGAATGAGATATTAGAGTAACTGGCCAATGTGCATCGAAGCTAGCGTCGAACCAATGACTATCTGAATGAGATTGAAGCGAGATTGGAGCACATTGATTTCCATGTCCATGCAAGACACGACCCAATCACTAATCCACCCATTCATCATGTCCAATCACCACCTTGATACTGAGTCTACTAGATACTTGTTGATTTTGTCTCTCTTTTGGTATGTATGGATTTTCATCCCTTCGGAAATAAGATATGAATAGAAAAATCTTATGCATTATGATTTGGCTCTCCTAGCTAACAAATCTAGTCAGAGTGAAGTCGAGAGAGTCATTGACCGATACTATGTAATCTACATTTTCTTGATAATATAATAGCAACTTGTTGACTGACAAAAAAAATAATAACAAGATATTTACTCATGGTATTGTCACAAAACCTACTCGCATATTAAAAATCTTTATAGTAATGTGAGGTTAAATCTTATAATTTAGCTACCTTTTATGACTTTTTTAGTTTAACAATGTCAAATGTATCATGCATTAAGTGTTTTGATATTTATTACCAACAAAGATTCATGGAAACATATGTGAATATTAATTCGTATTAAAATATTTATTGATAACCACATTGAATTTTTTTTATATACAACATTAAAATATTTTATTTTAACATTTTATATATATATGAAGTTGATATTACTATAAATGAGTTAACATAGATTTTCAAATAATTTATTTAAATTTCTTCTTGAAATATTTTTGAAAAGTATAAGATTTAAACATCTTACTCACACATTTGTTTTACTTCTAATTACTTTACAACATATTCATTTTTTTTATTATAGCCTACATTAGTTTTCTATTTAGAACATACTGGGTTGTCGAATGAGCCTCTCAACTCAATAAATTTAAGTTACAACGAATTCAAGTTTACTAGACATTCAATTTATATGATTACGCTAATTTAATAGTACATAGCAATAAATATAAAACATTAAATACTAAGTAATTTGACTTTAAGTTATTATGTTTATTTATTGGCTATAGTCTTACTTTTTAAAGTTTTTTTTTTATTGATTTCAAATATTATATAAAAATAAAAATAAATATTCTTTGTGCCTAGAGTATGTTTTAAAAGTGTTTTTTGCTTGGTTAAGAACTAGTCTTCTTGAGGCGAGGAAACATGTTAACAAAGGAAGGCCCATGTTAACAAGGGAAAGCCAGAGATATTTAACCTCCTTAGAAACCACCAACAATTAATTACAAGTGACACAATTTTTCTTAAATAACAATAATGAATCAACTTGCATTTATCAATAATAGTAACTTAATAATTAATATAAATAAATAAAATATTATCATCTAAATTAATCAATATTTATAACTTTATAAAATATTATCATCCAAATTAGTCAATATTTATTATTTTACACCAGTTTGAAATAAGAAATGACCCTCTTTTTCCTGTTACTGCTTATTTCTCTATCAAAATCGTGGAGATTCCATCCAGGGATTGCTTACAAACATATCGAAAAGATGCGATAATATTTTTTCCTTTACTCGTATTTCGATGAAGTGATGCGACGGGCCTGCGAAGTGTTTATCTGATCATTCAAGGGTGACCATTATTGAGCTCGTACTTTGATATAATGTCAGGAATCAGGCAGACCTGCTGAGAAGTCATTATTTCTTCTCAACATCGAGAGTGACGTCGCAGCATGCTTTTCTTTTCCAATAACAACAACTTATAGCCACATACTCTTCCAATTTCTGAAAGGGCGAAGTTCCTCCCAAGTGAGGGACAGTTTTTCATGAAGTTGTATAGGGAGGTAGAATAATTGTTTGGATGGTTAATAGTGGCTACTTTTTTATGAAGTTGTCTAGGGAGGTGGAAAAATTGTTTGAATGGTCAAAAGTGGCTGGAATTTGGGCAAAAAAAAATTTAAGAAATCTTCTAATAGTAGTGTTTAAATAATGTTTTTGAATGGTGGAAATCGATTCAGCACCATCAAAAACTTCTAGGGCACACAGAATATTGAAGTTTGATACCTATAACATGGATTTACAAAAATCACTACATGATTTTCTTAAAATCTTACCGGAATTTCCATGATTTTCAGGGCAAAAAAATAATCTAGTTAGACAATGGGGTTCTTCTGCTTCTTGCAGCTTTCAGCCTTCCCTATTCTAGACTGCAAGGTTACGCTGCTTCTTGCAGCTTTCAGCCTTCCCTATTCTAGACTGCAAGGTTGGTTTTGCATAGGCCTTAGTCTACAAAGGTGTCAATTTTGTTTGGATCGTTAAAAATAGTTTGAATCAGGTAATTTTATTAAAAAAAAAATTGATAGTAAGTGTGTTTGAATCGTGATGGTGGAAATGGATTCAGCATTATCAAAGACTCTGGAGCACTCAAAATATTGAAGTTTCATCATACACAGGGATCCTTTCATGATCACACCCTTCCCTATTCTAGATCCCACAGTTGGTTTGGCATTTAAAACTTATAAAGGCGTTGTCTACCACTTGTCAATTTTGTTTCGATGGTTAGAAATAGTTTGAATCTGATAATTTTATTAAAAAAAATTGATATCAAGTGTAATTGAATAGTGATGATGGAAATAGATTCAGCATTATCAAAGACCCAAAAACACTCAAAATATTGAAGTTCCATCATACACGTGGATCTTTTCATGATTATCTTTATGTCTATTGCAAATTCAAAAATAATCAAAATCATTTATTTAATAATGATGTTGATTCTAAATCTGATTCACTGTAACTATTTTTGTGTCAACTTTTCAAGTTTAGAATGGATCTTTTCATGATTATATTTATGTCTATTGCAAATTCAAAAATAATCAAAATCATTTATTTAATGATGATGTTGATTCTAAATCTGATTCACTGTAACTATTTTTGTGTCAACTTTTCAAGTTCAGAACCAGACTTATCATTATCATAGACTCATTGTCAATAGTCTTATCATAAACTTAAAAGGTGCTACTATGAATCAGATTCAGAATCAACATCATCATCAAAAATTTTACCACAGAAATCTTCAAACACTCCCTCAGTTCTTTAATTTAAATCTTCAAACACTCACTCAGTTCTTTAATTTTAATTAGATTAATTGAATTTTGAAAATCTGCGATCTACCTATGCTAAGTTTTCAGGTCTCTGCACTGTACATATGCTCAAGTGTTCACGTCTCTGAACAGTAAGCATAACCATGGATCACAACCACATAAATCAATTTAAAATAATTGTTTTTGTTTTTTTCTCACTGCTCAATATCTTGTACTCCATCTGGATGATATTCAATTTATATGTGTATTCTGATTTTTTTTTGGCATAATCCAATGTACCTAGAAGAAGGCGAAGCTTGTTTCGTATGCTATCGGCTCATTAATGTGATGGCAGATACACTGCCTACCATTAGATTTAAACAATTTTAAATCTAAGGATAAACAGTGTATCTGTCACAGCATTAATAGGCCAATAGCATAGAAAATAATGTTCGCCCATTATCTATGAGGGAGCACGGCAACTGCAAAATAATTGTGTTTGATAAAGAGATAAGGAGCCGTGATTCTCATATTTATGTTCCCAAAACGTCATATTGTTGCTTGCCAAAAAAAACTAAGTCTCCTTTCTCAGATAATTGCCTTGCACAGAATCAAAATAAATCAAACAAAACTGAAACATTTTCCTCGGACTTATGGAAATTAAACAAAACTGAAACATTTTCCTCGGACCCCTGGATTTCCTCCAGGGGGAACAAACGTGGAAAAAGATTACGTTGCATTTCATCGAACCTCCATGATTCATTGAGGAATTTTAATCACGGCTAAAGGAGTGGGATTCGAATAAAGTTTTTTCATTGGTATGCATCGAACTGGAAGGACCATAATTCAATTTGGCAAATCGAAAAGGAGGACGGGAATCTGGTGCATGACGATGTCGAGATTAGTATGAAGGCGGTCCGGTTTTTTCCATCATTACAAATCTCGGGAGGGGGTTTGCCTCGATTAGTATTGGGCATTGGACAAACTCCTGATCATGTTCGATGCGGAGGCAAGTGAGGTTTTGGGGAAACTCCTGAGATTTTAGAGGTGATAAAATTTTTGGCCCAGATGGTTGGCCAATAGAATTGTTTAAGCATTTTTTTTTTTGACATTATGGGAGGTGACCTACTAAAATTGGTTGAGGAGACCAGATTATCCAGCTCAATTTCTGGGACTTAAATTCCATTTTATTGCTTTAATCCCCAAGTCCTCCAATCCAAAAAAAATTCAGGATTTTCAGCCAATATCCTTGTGCAATGTGGCTTATAAAATTATTTCTAGAGTTATTGTTCACAGAATTATTGGAACATTATCAAAGTGCATTTCATCGGCATTATGGTTTTCTTCCGAGCAGACACATTCACGATGCAATTGATTGGGCCCAAGAATGTCTCCATTCTGTGCACACGAGAAGGTTGGAGGCAATCATTATGAAAATAGACCTTCACAAGGCCTACAATTGTGTTCACTGGGGTTTCATCTAGCTCGCTCTCCGCAAGGTTGCCCTGGCTTCACGGAAAGCAAAATGGATTTTAGCACGCATCTCTCCTGTCTAGTTCTCTGTTATCACAAATGGAAGACTGTCAACTTTCTTTAAGGTTGGCAGGGGTCTCTGTTAGGGGTGTTCCCTTTCACCCCTCATTTTCATTTTAATGTTGGACAGCCTCAGTTGGCATATAAAGGACCTACTCTCCAGGGGGGACTATCTCAGGTATCAATCTTTTAATCTCCACCTCCATTACTCATTCTTTTTTTATTGACGATATTATGTTGTTCGGAATTATAGCTCGGGCCCAATGGATTGCATTGCACTACATCTTCCTTAGATTTGGGGTGGCCACTGGTTTGACTATAAATGGGAAAAAATCCATTATCACCTCAGCGTCTAAATCACTGGACCTTGAGATCATTGCTTGCCTTTTTCAAATGACAAAGGTAGCTTTGGTTGAGGGCTTCTCATATTTGGGCTTTCGGCTCAAGCCTTGCAATTACCTCAACAGAGACTGGCTATCACTGATTGAAAAGTTCAAAATGAAATTAGATCCCTGGACACACAGATGGTTGTACCTCAGGGGACGGTTTATTTTCATACAGGTCGTCCTTCAACAAATTATTGTTTACTAGGCTCATTTATTTATCATCCCTTCTACCATTATTGCTAGAATAAATCACATCATCTCCTGTTTCCTTTGCTCTGGGGCAAAGGGGCCAAAAAAAAATCACTTGTGCAAATTTGACAGACTCACTCTTCTAAAGTCATTGGGAGGCTAGGGCCTTCTGGATTTACATGTTTTCTCTCAAGCCCTTTTGGCAAAGTCCTTTAGGTGGGCTCTCTCGGGGACGAGCCTCTCACCTACCATTTTTCGAGAAAAATACAAGGTTCATCATGGCCTTGCGACGCATTGAATCTTCATTTATGGGCCAGCTTGAATGGATATTTGGGAATGGCCAAAGCATTTTTCTGGGCGCTGACCATATCAGGGGGCTCCCTCTAAATTTCAATCTACCATATTTGCTTCGGTCCACCTTTGCACGCAGGGGGATTTTTCACCTGTCATAGCTTATCTCCCACTAGCAACTGGGCTGTACAATCTAGAAAATTGTTGCCTAGATAAACCTGGGAGGTTGAGTATAGGCCATGTGGCTGGAGGCGTCATCAGTGTTAAAACATGCAGGTTTGTGTTTAAATTACAATGGGGATCATATTACTTGGTCTAGTCGCATGAATTAGGATTATATTGATGTTGCTGATCTTTATAACACAAACATCTCCTCCTCCTCAGGGGCGTTGGATCAGCCTTTCCTTCTCTCGTTATGGAAACACAAAGTCCCAATTAAGATCTGTCTATTTGTCTGGCTACTTTGGTGAAATAGACTTCTTACCTGGGATAATCTCAACAGGAGGGGCTTCCAGGTATCGAGGCTTTGCTCTTTCTACAGACAGGAAGCTGAGACTGTCCCTCATATTTTCTTTCAGTGCACTATGATTCTTGGTGTATGGAAATGGTTTTTTGATCTTTTGTGGGACTGTAGTTGGCGCCCTCTTGACTTGCTTCATTCTATCCTCTCCTGGACTCCTTCGAAGAAAAAATTCATATCTCTTCCTTATTTCCTTCTGTGGGAAGTATGGCTGGCTAGGAACATGATCATTTTCGAGGATGCCCTTTTTGTCCCTCATAAGGTCTTCGAGGCCATTATGGGATGGATGGACCTTCAATATGCCTCTGAACTAAGCATCGCTGACCTTTCTCATCATCTTCAACCTCACCCCGTCTTCCTCCCTATGGGCTTCTTTGATGGCGCTGAACAACAAGGGTCCTGTGGCTATGGTGGTTGGATCAAACTAAACAATAGTGATCGTTTTTCTATCTTCTGGAACGATGGTTCAAGCTCTAACACAAAAGCAAAGCTCCTTACTCTATGGAGTGTTCTTTGGGTTTCCTATAACATGCAATTGCCTAATCTTCATATCTATGGGGATGCCAAGGTGGTTATCGATGGGATCAGTGGCTTATGTGATTTTCATCCTCCGGGGCTTCAAAATTGGATAAGCCACATCTCCTTCCTTACGCAACGGATTCATGTCTCATCTCTCCAACGCATTTTCTGAGAAGCAAATACACGTGTTGATGGTTTGTCAAAGAAGGGTCTCCTTGAACCTTTCAGCCTTATCCAAATAAGAGGTTTCCATCATAATGAGATAACTCAGTCTTTCTCTATTCCCATTCCCTAACTGTATCCTTTTGGCCGAGGTATTCCTGCTCTTGCTCTTCATTAGTTGTGATTGTCCTCTTCAAGCGAGCCTGCTTCTCCTTTTTGGTTCAACACTCTCTATTATCTCCTTTTCTGCGTTCCTGCACTCCATCAAACGAGGTTGCCTTCATCGAGCGAGCCTGCTCAACACATTTTTTTTTTTGGGTCCCGACTTCTCTATCTTCCTCTATCTTTGTCAAGCTTCTTTCTTGAGTTTTTATCATCTGGATTGTTTGGTTTGGAGATATGCTGGTTTCGACATCTCTTGGGCTTATGGTCTTCTTGACTCAATTCCCTCTTTTGGGCCTATACAGTTTTAGGGTGGCGAACTTTCTATTGTTGTTGTTTGCATGATCATCTATGTCTGTTATTAGATCCATTTGTTTATGGTTTATGTTTCTTGGGAATTTTCTTAAACTTTGAGATGCATCTCATATCAAGTATTTCTTGTCGATACTTGTTGCACTCTTTATGTATGTACTGTTTGTTTTTCATTAATACAAATGAACAATGGTTTTCCCCCTCTGAAAAGGATGTAAGTAATATTTTTTCTCATTGCATTATTAATATTATTTAAGTATTTTTCATTAAATTAAATGAGGATTATACAAACTAGAAATTGAAACCAAATTAGTCTTGAAGTTGTTATAGAACTTGTAAAAACAAGTTGGTTGTAACAAACCTTAATATACATGATATGAGAAGATAAAATAGACTATTAGTGTTGCAAGCAAAAAAACTAATGAGTCATAACTATTATTGGGCAGAACCTCTAGGCATCCCTACTATTTAGTCACTACCCTCCTCCTATAAGGAGATGTTGGTTGATTTCCTCACTAGAATGGTCAATTTGTGTTATGTCAATTTTTTCCTCCCAATCTGACAAAATTTTTCTATAGAATTTTGTTGTTGAATTTTCGTGTAACTCCATATGCCACTTGCAATATTCAAATTAATTTTAACCTTGTGTTCATGACATGATCCATGAAATGAAAAGAGTGTGCCAAGTATAGTGGGAGCCAAAGTCCCCTTTGTGTGAGCTTGACCCTCGAGAAAATTCTCTACAAGCCTACCTATTTTGGAATTATCTTTTAGAATTTTAATTTAACTATCCATAATTATCAAGTAGATGATCGGGATTTTGAAAACAATATTGCCAAAAGTTTTGTGAGTAGAGCTAGCGATGGAGAACCCAGGAATGGTTATAGTTGTGGTTCAGGTAGAGTTGGTGGGTACTATTTGGGTTGCATTTGAATAATGTTGCTTATACTTATAGTCCAACAGTAAAGCAAGAGACGACCAACTGGCCACTCCAAGAGAATGCTTATCGAACCAAGGTACTCCAGAGTAGGTGTCATCGCCATGGTTCCTAGTGTCACCTGTCACTAGTAAGCTTACTACTTATATCTTTGACACATATTATTTATACCAATAACATAGACTATGTCAGAAATGGGGTCTAGATTTGGTTGGAAATGTTGGTGTTGTTGGATTTGGTGTAGTATGTGTTGGTGCAAAGTGTGCTAGTGTTGTGAGGTTAGCCTTTGTATCTAACCAGTGGTGTAGGTAGAAAAAGTTATAGTTCAACCGAGATGAAATTAATTTCTTGAAAATGGGGGTGAGGGTGTTGAAGATGGTGGAAAAGATGTGGTGAGGATTGAACAATATAAGCAATGAGTGGATTCCTTGGTTGGATAATGGCACCCAAAAAATCTACGTAACTTCCTTTTCCTATTGATAATGTTTCTATGAAATTTTTTAGATGGAGTGAGATTCATTACTACTTTATGTTCCCAAAAGGGTTGGACACTATATAGATTGACATTGATTGTTTTTCATCATGCTAGTAACTTAATGTCAGCATGGTAAGTTTTCATCACTACATTTTCCCCATAGGGATGGCCATG
Organism: Pinus albicaulis; assembly: GCA_034641835.2. Classification (NCBI taxonomy): domain Eukaryota; kingdom Viridiplantae; phylum Streptophyta; class Pinopsida; order Pinales; family Pinaceae; genus Pinus; species Pinus albicaulis. The sequence goes on from CM076575.1 coordinate 696,536,935, forward strand.
GGAATATCTTAGATGCATTAAAGAAATTTTGAGGTCTAAAATGGGCCTCAAAACAAAAATGTACAACCAAAATCAACTTTGTAAGAACCAATAGCATTCAAAATGATGATGTCAACCATGGGGGATGATCACCATTTTTGGAGTTTAAAAAAAATAAAAATTCAACTCATATTTTCAACTTATCTCTCAATGGTTTTACACAAATTTTGAGTGTGAGCACTCATTGGATGCACAATTTAATTCCTCAACCAAGGAGTACTCATGTTGCATACTTTCGATGGACCCTGCTACATGAAAAATGAGAAATACATGAAAAACGTAAGTCTATCGAAAGTATACAACATGGGTACTCCTTGGATGAGAAATTAAATTTTGCATCCAACGAGTTCTCTCGATTGAAATTTGAGTAAAACCATAGGGAGATAATTTGAAAATTCGATTTGAAAAAGTAATTTTTTTCCTTTTTCCCTTTAAAATTTTATGATGTAATCTATTCTTATTTTATTATTTCCAATATTATTTTATAATATTCCTTAGAAGGTCCATTTTAGACCTCAAAATTTCTCTAATGCCATCAGCTCGTTTCCTAATGGATTATGCTCCAACACCCTATAGGTTAGCAGTGCAACTCATAGAATTTCTTGGGGTGCAATTTTTGCAATGCAGGAGATTACAACATTTAACAATTGGCATTGATATGTCAGTTTAGAGGTTTGATATTGCGCTAATGTGGGGATTGGTTGTGCTGGTATGTGCCTATTGCTCTGTTTTTTTTTTGGTAGTCATGGCACCATTGAGATTGGATTTTTCAACCTAGTTGGTATTTCTCATTACAGTTGTGCACCTCATTGGAGGGTAGTCTCACTTTTGTCAAGAAACCATACTCATTAATGCAATAGATGAATTTGATATCATTTTTTAATTTGAATCTCCTTTAATTAGTGATTTCAGAGACTGTGATTTGAAGGGGCTTTAAGTGGAAGATATCTTGGGGTAGGATATCACTGACTGGAAAATTCTTCTCTTCTTGAGCATCTTCATTTAGCTCCCTTTCGGACTCTTGTCGTTACCATTCCATAAGGGATTGTACTTTGGGGCTTAGTTTAGGGACTAGGCTCTCTACTTGTGGAGTGGTGTCTTTCCCAAAGGATGTGATGGTTTAGGTAGAGTAGTGATTGTGGCCCATTTATTCTCATAAATCCTTATCCTTGTGTCTCTTTCCAATAGGATTTTTGTTGCCAGTCAACAGATTTTGTGTTGAGAATAAATCATTGACATCTTGACCAATGGTTTCTTATTGAGGGATGTACCATTGGTGTGTGATATGATTTGTGGACCTCTAATTGGTTGGTAGTTTCTTAGTTTCTAGCGGTGGTTTCAAGCGGCATAAGATATTTCCAGTGGTAATAGTAGATGAGAGTATCCTAAGGAAGTTATAGAATATTCTGAGAATTATGATGTGGAATTCCACTATGTTGGAGACATGTCAGGCAAGATCCATTGATTGATCACATTCAAGACATGGAAGAATTGATCAATATTACTATTGTTGTGAAAAAATCGGTGAATAGGAGGTTGAGGAGATCAGTTGAATCAATTTTTCCCAATAGTGTTGGAGATGGTCAACCTTTAGGGGAGGCGTTTTCAATCGTCGAGTTGGATAAAATAGGTAAATCTCTCTCTACAAAGAAGTCTATAAATCAACGGAAAAATCTAATCAAGGCGGATGAAGGTATTCAAATATTTATACTAAGCTTAGATGTTTATTCAGATAATGTAGTGAGACTCAAACAAATGGCATTAGTTGGGCGTTGGGATTTCACCAAAATGACTGGACCTCAAATGAAATTATGGATTGCAAAGAGTTGGTCTTCAATACTGCAATACAAGCTGAAGGTGAATGTTATCCTTAATGGTTGGTTTGGCTTTCATTTTCTGGAGGAGGATGTTGAGAATATTATGTCTTTTCATTGGGTACATGGTTGTGATTTCCTCTCACTCCAGAAATAGAATTGTGGGCTTTGATTCTATTAAGGAAGCCCCTAAATGAAAATTTATGTGGGAAAACTAGCTAGGCTCCCATTGGAACTCTGGTTCAAAAAGATATTATGGAAATCAGAAATAAGATTGGAAAATATTACTATGTGGACAAGGATTTCCTGGGGCTATTGGAAAAAAGCATCACATGGGTTTTGGTTGAAGTTGATTTATCTTGCGGTATACTGGAAACCTTGAGAATTTATTGGGGTCCTTTAACTATCGGTAAGAAGATAGATTATCGTGGAATCCCCTTCAGGTGTTTGGTTTGTCATGAAACTGGTCACTTGCTCGCGGAATGCCCTAAGAGGTTATGGGGTAGTTGAATATCGATGGGCATGGGTGCAGCCAATGTGGGCCATTTTTATGATTGTCATAGGACAATGGTGTAGTAATTTATGCCTAAACTAGGTCCTTTGTTACCAATTAAAAAGGATACCCCATCTAAACCCTCTAGCTAGTAATGTTTTCCTCAAATGGCACCCGATAAGGGTGTCCATAGCAAGAAATATCTTAAGGGTTCCCATACTTTATTGACTGTTGGGGATGTAATGGTGTTTGATCCACGTCGAGAAACCCCTCCTTCCTGTCATCGATACAAAGTGTTCAAAGATGCCAAACCACCTAATCCGAGGGCCTTAATGGGTGCACCACTTCTTATTAGGTCAATCCAAGGAAAATATTCCTCTCCCATATCAAAGGATATTGAATTGAGAATTGTGGCCCATGAGGGGTCTCTAGGATTGGACCCATTGACTATTCATAAATCATTCTTCCAAGACAAAGATAAGACAAATAACAATGAGATGAGGAAGAAAGTGATGTCTAAGAAGAAGAAAGGGATAAAATATAAGAAAGTTTGCTTTGTGTCGAGATTACATCAAACCCCAATACTAGTGTCTCAGAGACTTTGGAGGAGGCTTTCTATTCTCCATTTGATACATGCCCATATAATGGTAATTTTGTTTCCTTTGAAGGTTTTATGTTGTGGATTATTAGAGAGAACATGCTTATCGATGCTCTTCCACAATGATAATTATATCCATCAACATTAGGGGTCTGGGATGGACCTAGAAAAGACAATATCTTCAAAACAAAATCTCCATAAAGAAATCTTCAGTGGTTCTGTTACAAGAAATAATGGTGGATGAAGAAAAATAAAGGGATTTTATGAGGAAAATGGGTATGCTAGGGGATGTATTCGCAACGTGTGATTTTGGGCTCTCAGGGGGATTGGTGTCCATATGGGATCCCAACCTATACTCCTTTAAAGCTTACAAATCAATTTTATGGATAATTTTTTCAAGCTATCTATGAGTCTCACAACATCATATGCAAATTATTAATATATATGCATCATATTGTAATCAACAGGCTGATTGGGATCAACATGATAAAATAAATCTCTTGAATTTGCATTCCATCATTCTGGCAAGGGATATGAATCTTATGATGGGTGCAAGGGAGGTATGGGGCCTTAATGGAAATATGGACCCACTTGTAGGCTACTTTAATCACTTGCTTCAAAACAATTTTCTCAAGGATATTGTCCCCTACCCCATTTCTCGACATGGAGGAACGAGTGATTATGTGTAGCGGGAATTGCCAAAAGACTCGACATATTACTTGTAAACTCCTTTCTGTATGAAAATATTAATGACCTTCAGACTTGGACCTACTTCACAGATTTTTCTAATCATGTCGCTATATTAATAGAATGGGTCGGGAAATAAGTTTCTCCTATTCAACATTTTAAGTTCAATCATATGTGGTTGAAATAATAGGCCTTTATAAATCTAGTCTTGACATCATGTCTCAATCCACTAGAGCCATCCAATATGTCTAAAATGGAGGGAGTCACATATAATTTGTGAAGGTTGAAGGTAGAAGTCATTTCATGGATCATAAATCAGAAAAAGGAGTTGTGCTGCAAACTATTTGCCATTGACTTAGAAGTTTTTTCCTTGAATGATTCGACAGGATTGGCATTATTTTCCGAAGTGACTAGGAAGGAACTCATGGAGTTATCTGCTCAAAAACACAAGATCTTGAAAATACAAGAAGATGAATGGAGAATGAAGAGCATGGTGGCTTATGTGGCGGAAGGTGAAAATAATACACGTTATTTTCATAGTCCAGCCTCGAAAAGAAGGATGACAGAGGTTATTTGGAAAATCTAGAATGGGGAGAACAATATCCTTAAAAAGAAGAAGGAAATTTAGAAATAGGTTGTTTGTTACTTTATTAATCTGATCTTGGCTTTGGAAGGAAATAATATTAACTATCATATGGATTTCACTAATATTTTTCCTACAATGGTGAGTGTGGAGGTTACTGAACATTTGGATAGACTGATTATGATGGAGGAACTGCAGGGTGTGCTACAAGCTCAGGAGTGGGAAAAAATATTCAACCCAGATGGTTGGCTAATCGAAATGTTTCACCATTTCATTGAGATCATGGGAACATTCCTATTGGAAATGATTGATGAATCTCTCCAACTTGGCCTTACCATAGGTTTGATTAATTCCACTTTTATTACTCTCTTTCAAAATAAAGCTAACTCACTTTCACATTTTCATTTTTTAGACCAATATCACTACGTAATTATTGTAGGTTTTAACCCTTTACAGAAATTATTTGCAAACAAATCTTAAAAAACATAAAATAAACAATAGCAAGAGAATAAAACATAAAACAGATATACACAGATATTTTCCCTTGGATCCCAAATCAAGACTACCAACTTGATTTTTCATTATGTTCCTTTTAGTGTTACAACACATATATATACATGCCGAAGCATTCATAAACCCCAATCCATTAACCCCAGATTAGAACATAATTGTAGTTCCCTTGACCAGATCTGCAAAATACCAGGGAGTGAAAATCATCATGCCCCAAAACCATGTGCAAACCCATGCATAAAACCATGGGCAGGTCCACCCACCGGAAAATAGGGTCCAATTAATATTAGATAATCTTTTGTTCTTTTATTCAACTTAGATAGTTTGATCTTTTACATGTCATTGTATTTTTTGTTTAAATTATTAATTTTTAGGAGGAGGTTGGAGGAGGAGGGGTTTTAATTGGCACCAATGAAAAAATGGTTTCTCAATTCGCATGGGGACTTGGAACTGCTACCAAAAATCAAGTTGAATACCTGGCCTTATGGAAGGGTCTAGAGATTGCCAATGAATGTAAAATTTCAAAAATAAATGTATTTGGGGATTCAATGCTAGTTATATGGCATTTCACTAAGGCTAAGAGAGCCATTAACGACGAATTGATGACTTTAAGTCAAATAATTAAAATCAAGTTTCAAAGAGGTGAATTTCTTCCATATATTTAGACATCTAAATACGAAGGTTGATGACCTAGAAAAAAGGGAGCCATGATGAATCAAGGTGAAATGGAGCACATATAGAGGAGAGATTTCACACTAGTACCTTAACATGTTAAGTTCAAAAATAGAAAATGTGACTCTAAGGGAGCAAGTTCCCTGCTTCCTCCTATATTCTGAAGAAACACAGGGGATGGTGATGAACAAATGACAAGTGATGGTGGATAGTTAGGCCCAACTCTCTCCCTTTCCCTGGTTGACCCTCCCTCCCCTTAGGTCCCAGGATTTCAACTCTCAATCTAGCTATATCTCAGTGGCATACAAGTGTCCACCTCCTTTAGCATTAGTTCACTAAGGCTAAGAGAGCCATTAACAACGATTCGATGGCTTTAAGTAAAAAAATTCTCTCTTTAACATCAACTTTAGAAGAGTTGAATTTATTCCATGTATTTAGACATCTAAATTTGTAGGTTGAAGAGCTAGCCAAAAAGGGAGCCATGATGAATAAAGGTGAAATATACACAACCAGAGGAGGGATTTCTCCTTAATACCTTAACATGTTAAGTTCAAAAATAAAAAAAATGTGACTCTAAGGGAGAGAGTTCATGACTTCCTCCTATATTCTCAAGAAACACAATGGATGGAGATGAATAAACGATAAGAAATGGTGCATAGTCAGTCCCAACTCTGTCCCTTTTCCTGGCTGACCCTCCCTCACCTCCAGTGTCAGAATTTCAACTCTCAATCCAAGTGTATCTCGATGGCCTACAAGTGGCCACCTCCTTTACCACCAATTCTAAATTTTTCTCATGTCTATGTCATAGGAATGTTGCTTGGGACATCACATATTTAGCAAGTCGAGCTGTTGAGTTCATTTTGCTAGGGAATGGAGTAATTTCCCCTATCTTGGGGCATCACTTTGATGCAACTCTTCTACACCAGGGATTTATCTATGAAGTATTGGGCCTTTTCACTACAGGTTGGATCATGCTAGATCTTGGGAATTTTCTATATAATTATACCTTTTGGCTCTCGACTCCTTCAATAGGACATTGTTGTATCTCTCTGTGGTTTGGTTTTCCACCCTCCTGTGTCCTATCTTTCTACACCTTGTTGAATTTTGAGTTTCTGGTTTAGTATGGTGAGTAATTCAAACCCTCAAGAAAACATTAAGGTTTTAGTTGTGATTGATAGGTTTTTGGATGCCCCTCAGGCTCTTCTTGTCTCAATTTATATGCTGCAAGATATGGTAGAGCGATAGAGATGTTCTTTTAAACTCTCCATGGAGGCTAAATTTCTCTCCCATCACACTAAAATGGAGGACTCTCTGGATTATGTGAAGGAGGAAACACATCTCCTTGCTGAATGGGTGATTGCGTTGGAGGTTTCTTAGGCAACTACAGTTGGTATGGCGCTTGGTGGAAATGGATCGGGGACTCCTCTATCCATAAAATATTTCGTTATCCCAGAGGGCCCAATGAGGGTGGTCACAACATTGGGTGAATCCAACTTAGTCTTATGATGTTTTTTGGATATTTCGTTGATTACAGACCATTATCCTTCTAAAATATGTTATTTTATAAATGTAAACTACTACTTGGGTCCTTTTGCAGAATATGCATCACTTGTTTTTTTTTAAATCTGGATTGCAACTCGAAAGACTAGCAAACTTTTAGTTTACTTTGAAAAAGATCTATTTTTTAATTCATATATCATATGTAAGGGTTCTTGGCCCACTCCCAACTTTTATTAATATAAAAATATATACCAGTTACTTTTAAAAAAATATTTATTTTATTTTATTTTTAATTTGTAAACGAAATGTCAAATAGTAAAACCGTGATTTTTTTTTCTTTCAATAATTGTATTAAATAAATTCATAATTAAAATGAATTTATGTTGATTCATTACCTCCATAGGCATGTTTATAGGTGGATGGTAGTTTTATAATATTCATAATAGTATGCACAAATCAAAGGTTGAGATTATCTCAAATTAGTTATGCTCGTTTTTATCTTTTAATTAAATTGATTAATTAAAAAAATTTCATTTGAATAAGTGTCATATGAAGTAAGCCATGGTATTATAACAAATCATGTTTAGAGATTCAAAATATCCATGGTAAAGTGGAGGTAAATCTCCACTATTAATATTCGTGTTCTATGTTTTTTTAAATTAGTACATGTTTAACTTATGTTATAATTTATTTTATAATAATAATAATAATAATAATAAAGTTATAATTTACTTAAATTTTATGATTTTTTTTAAAATTTTAGCAACTTGAAATATATAATGAAATAAGTGTTTTGATGTTTATTATGGATTGGGACAAATATGGCTATGGTAGTTATGTAATAGGTGTGTCTTTTTTGGAATAGGGCTTCCAAAATTTTAATTTAATTTGTTTGGTAGGGAATTAACCTCTATGGAATGTTCTAGAATATTCATAGTAGTATACATAAATCAAAGGTTGAGATTTATTTCCAAAGTAGTTATATTCATTTTCCCCTTTTAATTAAATTGATTAATTTAAAAAAAAATGATATGGACAAGTGTCATATGAAGTGAGTTATGGTTTTTTGGGCATGTGGTATTGATCAGCCATGATGTTGTAACAAACCTTATTTACAAATAAAGAATATTCATGATAAAGTGGGGATAAATCTATTATTCCATGTTTTTTTCAATCTATAACTTACATATTATTATTATTTTTATATCTTTGTTAGCTTTTTTATATTTTTAGGAACATGAGATGTATCATGAACTAAGTGTTTTTGTGCTTATTATATATTGATGTTTATTATATATTCGGGCTAGTAATATAACTATATCACCATAATATATATATTAAATATTACAATAAGGTTATATTTTATTCTACATAAAGTTTTTTTTTTGCGAAAATATAATATTCGAATTAAAATTAACTGAAAATTATTTTTTAAAAGACACTTTAACATTTATAAGAAATATTAAATTAGAAAATTAAAAACATTATCAATACATACATTGTTTCTCACTATTTTTTTAAGTATAAAATTAAATACTAGCATTGATTCATCTTAACTTCAGATCTACCAAGCACCGAGAGGGATCAAATTTCTCAAGATGCAAAACCCTTTTTGAGTTCAAAACTTGAGGAAAAGTATAAACCTCAAGAGATTCGATTCCTGTTAGCAATTGGTAGATACAAAATTAAGATATATCTATATTGGTTCCTAATAATATAATTTATATTTATATAAATTTCACATTTCTCTCTCTCTCTCTCTCTCTCTCTCTCTATATATATATATATATATATATTCTTATTTTTAATTTTATTAAAACATTGACCTTCATATGTTATAAAGGTTGTTTTGGGAATGTACTCTTGCCTCATTATGATTTGATGATATGTGGAATGAAGGTCCAACTTAGTGAAGAAAATTGCTCCATGCAATTCATCTAATAATTCAACAATGGTAAGACTGAGAAACTTGCCTTTGATTGTCATTTTGTTTAATTGTCTCTAATATGGACACATACTCCATGAACCATATTTTTTGATATCCATCACCATTGGTGAAGAGAAAGTGTTCTAGCTAGGGTGAATTATGCCTACCTTTAACATTTCTTGAACCATGTGATCAATCTCACTTTTTTATGCATGTGATACCTGTAGGGCCTAATGTAAGGTGCTACACTTCTAGGTTGAAAATGAATAGCTTGGACATGATCTTAGGTAGGTGGAAGACCCTTAGGAATTTCTCCAAATACCTTATAATTATTGTCGATAATTTTTTTGAGATCCACTAAATTAGAGGATATAGATGTTTGAACATCTAATGAACACAATTATGTAATTACACCTTCGTGTCCCATTTTTAGCAATTTTTTCATGCTATTAGAGCTCATCACTACTGAGTTTCCCTTGGATACCTCTAAGCTCAATTTCCTTTCCTTCTATGAAAAATATTATGGAAATATATTGAAAATTAAATGCCACTATTCCTAATGATTGTAATCATTAGACCCCTAATACTGTTGGGAATCATGCTTCCCGTTAGACCAAAACTCGCAGGTGTTAGTCAGTCATCGCATCGCTAGAGGTAAGGTTCCATGAGAGGTGGTTAATCCATATCGCGAAATATACAGGGAGAATTTTTTTATGCAATGTCCAATAATCTCCCCCCAAATGTGAGTCGGGTGTGTATCAAACTTGTGACCTATTGATCTATAAATTCGATGGGATCTGTGAATTGATATGCGTCACACGTCTAAAAAATGCGAAATAGGGTTGTGCACAGTAGTGAAATTGTGGGAATAAAGTCTGCACCTACGAGAGAGGTTACTCGTAGAGGTTGATTTGTTCACAAAAGGGATAAGCTAGTTGCAGCCATGAGGAAGGTGCACTAACTCTCCTCAAATCTGCATGGAATGAAAAGGAACCAAATGAAAACAATCCATTGTATAAATGCTCAAACAACAAGAAAGTATGATAGGCAGAGCCTGTCTTCGATAAATGACCAAACGCATTTATTAGATTTTTGTCCCTTTTATCAGCAAAGGGATACCTTATTACACACGATACTAATGAAACATTGCAAAAATAGAATGCACAGAAGTAGGTATGAACGGTTCACACCTTTGACTTAGGTGTTAGGTATGCAGGCCTGCACCTATGCCAATGTAATTAAGGGATAGCAAGCCTGCAATAAAATTAGGTCGTGTGCCTTCTCCCAGTTTGCCCAATTCCTCCCTATTTAGATCTGGAAGCGTCTTGGCTTCCATGCGAAGATGAGGATACAGACAGTACAACACTTCAGCGGTCATCCAATTTGCTTGAACTAGAGTTTTTCCTTGGTGTGCCATCGGGTAGGAGGTGTAGCTCCGAAGTCTGGTAGAACGAGTCGTGGTGTCCAATAATGTGCCTTTTGCCAATGGGAGTTGGAAGTCCGGGATATTGTCCACCAGATGAGTAATTGTGACTGGTTCCTCCAAGAGGGGAGGCTCAAAAAATTTTAGATGATTGAAATTAATGACATTGTGTATTCTGAGCTAAGGGGGGAGGTCCAATCGATAGAAATTATCCCCAATATGTTCTAAAATGGTATAAGGGCCATATCAGATTGGAATAAGTTTATGATGTTGTCCTTTGAAGCATTTCTTATCCAAATGTAGACATACTCTGTCACCTGGTTGAAAGGACATGGAGGTCCTTTGTTTTTCATGCCTTTTCTTCGCAAAATCTTGGACTTCTTTGATTGTTGTTGTTATGGAAATGTGTCGTTGTGCAATTTTTTGAAGAAAATGGTGTGCTGAGTGTTGATCTTTTTACTGGTGCATCGTACCTTGGGGATCCAAAGTGAGGGGAAGCTTAGCTGGGGCTACTGGTTGGAAGCCCAAACATACTTCAAAAGGAGAGAACCCAGTAGAAGAATGTGTGGCCTTGTTGTAGCTATGTTGCAGAATGTGTAAATAGTTGTCCCACTGTTTAATACGCCCAAAATGAGTACGAAGAGCATGGACCAATACTCGGTTGACCACCTCTTCTTGGCCATAAGTTTGAGGATGGAAGGCGGTAGAGAAATTTAGTTGACAGCCAAGTAGTGTCCAAATTGTCTTCCAGAAGGTGCTAAGGAATCGTGAGTCTTGATCTGAGATGATGTTGCTTGGTAGGCCAAAATGTGGCCAAACATGTTGGAAATACAATTATGTTGTTTGAATTGTTGTAGTTGTCTTTGTGCAGGGAATAAAAAGAGTCATTTTGTTGAAAATGGCAACAAGAAACAGTGAAGGAGGCCTCCTGAAACATCTTTCCTGATCCTAGTTGGAAAGTGATCACCTAAACTAGGTGGGGACCACACATGTGATTTTTTTTTGTCGAAAAGTCTATTTTTAGACTATGTCTATTTTTAGACATACGGAGCATGATTCGGGGATTCCAGTTGGAGATTCTTGAAGTATGTGACATGTTGGTAAAAATAGATGAGACTCATATTTTTAGGCCACAGGCTATTTTTAGACTGCCTCTCCTAAAAATATGGAAGTCAAATATTATTTACCCTTAATAATATTTAGACTATAAACAGCAGTTTACTCTCTTGGAGAACTTCAGTTCGAGTCATGGAGGTGGCTCATGCATCTGACAGAGGAATCACGTGGTTCCTAGGGTTTGATGGCATCTTGCATGTTAGACTTCAGTTAGACTCATGTGGCAGAGTTTTGGTGGAGTTGATTGAGGAGTTAATGGAGGTGGTGTTATGGTTAACTAGTTGAACTAGTTGTATTTAGTTTAACTGGCTAATACACTAGAGATGAGTTGTGTGAATTAAATATTATTTAATTCACTAATTATTAACTCATTATTCAACTAAAGAACACATCAGTTTAACTCAGTGCATGGACAGTTCAATGGCGACAAGTGAAAGAGGTAGATGAAAGGGTTGAGTTAGCTATCAGTTGCGACATCAGTTGTGCATGAGATTTGCACCACACTTGGAGGAAATTACCAATGAAAATTGCGCAGTTGGAGCCAGTGAGATTCGAACCTGGATCTCTATTTAGACCAGCCTTGATTGCGCAATAGAGGCAGGGAAAGTAGTGGGTGTGTTTTGAACCTGTGACTTGTTCAAAACCAAGCTAGTTTTTGTGTAGCTTTGGGAGATAGTACTGAGTACTTGTGAGGAGTTTGTACTATGTATTTTCTGCATGTTATCTCCATTTATAATATACTATAGCTGGGGGTTTTCAGCTATAATATTTCCCCATACATACTGTGTTAATGTGTGTGATGATTTGATGTGCTATCACTTCTATTCTTTCCGCATGTGACAATTAATTGTAGAAGAGATTATGTGTTATGCATGCAATTCGAAATTGATGTGTGATCAGGTTAATCTCCATTGAATAAGTGATTTATTTAGAAAATTTCTACATGGTATCAGAGCAATATTAATTGTCGAGATCTATTACGGTGATTGCAAACTTATTTCCTCGGACAGAGCCTGCATACGGGCCAGATAGCCTCCGGATTCATCTTTCTTTGGAAAGTGAAAGGTATGGTAAAAGCCCATGCAGTCAATCTCTGATTTGGAAATAATTTGTTCTCAAGTGTAGATCGGAAGCGATTGAGTTATCAGCTGGTGGTGAAATTCGAGTTTGCAGATTTGTGTTCTTGGTGCCGCGGTGAAAATGTCTTTCATCAGTTTGCGACTAGAATATGCCTTGGAAGGCAGTTCGAATTATGTTTCATGGAAGGACCGCATGGAGGCTGTATTAGATGATCATGGGCTGTTGGAATTCGTGGAGAAAGAGATTCCAAAGCCTACTTCTAATGATGCTGATGTTGTGGAAGCCTGGCGAAAGAAACAAGCAAAGTGTCGAAGGATCCTGTTGGAGGGCATAAAGGATCACATTGTATCCAGCCTGCATGGAAAGGCTTCTCCATATTTGATGTGGAAAGCTTTGACGGATCTATACCAAAGCAAGAGTGACCAAAGGAAGCTGGCGCTCAAAGATAGACTCAGAAACATCAAGATGGAGAAAGGTGACAGCATCGCAAAATACCTCACGAAGTTCACTCAGTGCAGAGATGAGCTGGGAAGTGTGGGGCTGACTGTCGAAGAAGAGGACTTGGTTGACCTGGCTCTCCTTGGTCTTCCGAAGGCTTGGCATTCCTATCAAGATAGTGTCAATGGTTGGGAGAAGTTGTCGGGATGGGAGCGATTGTGGTCGGATCTCATGCAAGAGGAGATCAGGAGGACTATCAGGGATGGATCTTCATCAAAGGTATCTGATGAAGAAGACTGCGCTTTGGCTGCCAAAGCAAGGAAAGGGAAGGGCAAGGAGAAGGATTCTCAATCTGATGCGGATGGTAAAGAGCGTGACATGTCCAAAGTGAAGTGTTTTCACTGTCACGATCATGGACATTACGCCACGAATTGCCCAAAGAAGAAGAAGAACAAGCAGGCTGCTGGAGCTGCAGCTGGTGAGGCTCTTGCCTCGCAATTTGAGCTAGAATTCTCATTGATCGCATGCATGTTGTCTAGTGCATTGGGATCGGGGTGGTATATTGATAGTGGCGTTTCCTTTCACATGACGGGAGATGCAAATCTTTTCAGTGACTTGGTGGAGAAAGGTCTCCAGATGCATGTTGAGTTGGGCGACGGTGGACGATACAATACGACCGGCATTGGTACCATAACCTTTCAGAGGGAGTCAGGTAAACTCATTTTTTTACAAGATGTATTGCATGTACCAGGTCTAACAAAGAATCTGATCTCAGTCGCAATGTTAGAGGATAAAGGGTATGAAGTTGTCTTTAGAGAAGGAAAATTTTTCCTTCGGCACAAGGCAACGGGACAAGTCAAGAAGGTTGGGATTCGAGCAAAGAATATCTACAGACTTGAAGTAGATGGGATGTCTACGGAGCTTCCTATTGTTGGGAAGCGGGAGAAAGACATGCAACTGAAGCTTGAGAGGGAGCAAGTGTTGCATGCAGGTGAGAAAGACATGCAATTGATGCTTGAGAAGGAGCAAGTTTTGCATGCAGGTAAGAGTGAACCTCCGGATGTGGAGCAGCCACAAGAGGATCATGGAGTGGGAGAAACCACTCATGCAGAGAAATTTCGTGCCAGACGGGCAGAGGGAGTGCATGCAGCTATACCACCAGGTATGAGGTGGGGCGACATGCATGATTAATCCAAAGAGGAGATTTCTGGGCAGATTCATGAGATGGTGTGGATCTCATGAATTGAACCTAGCTACGAGGTGCCCACAGCACGGCAGTAGCAAGATCAGTTGGAGTGATGCAGGCAGATCAAAGTGACAGTGTCGGATACTGGAGCGCGGATCAGAGTTGACAGCAAGTGCAAGAGTGCATGGGTGCAAGAGTTCAACAACACAGTAGTTCCTGATGACATGTGCAGTTGGTACCAGCAGAAGTCAAAGACTTTGATGATAGATGCTAGATGCATCAAGACTGATTGAGTTGTTTGGAGCCTATTCAGTTTCAGAGGAGTTGCAGAGCAGATGCATGGAGTTGCATGGCGCTTGTGAAGGTTGCATGGAGTTGCATGTCGCATGCAAAGACAGTCCTTTCTTGTTGAGAGGGAGCATTGAAAATGGAAACAAGAAACAGTGAAGGAGGCCTCCTGAAACATCTTTCCTGATCCTAGTTGGAAAGTGATCACCTAAACTAGGTGGGGACCACACATGTGATTTTTTTTTGTCGAAAAGTCTATTTTTAGACTATGTCTATTTTTAGACATACGGAGCATGATTCGGGGATTCCAGTTGGAGATTATTGAAGTATGTGACATGTTGGTAAAAATATATGAGACTCATATTTTTAGGTCACAGGCTATTTTTAGACTGCCTCTCCTAAAAATATGGAAGTCAAATATTATTTACCCTTAATAATATTTAGACTATAAACAACAGTTTACTCTCTTGGAGCACTTCAGTTTGAGTCATGGAGGTGGCTCATGCATCTGACAGAGGAATCACGTGGTTCCTAGGGTTTGATGGCATCTTGCATGTTAGACTTCAGTTAGACTCATGTGGCAGAGTTTTGGTGGAGTTGATTGAGGAGTTAATGGAGGTGGTGTTATGGTTAACTAGTTGAACTAGTTGTATTTAGTTTAACTGGCTAATACACTAGAGATGAGTTGGGTGAATTAAATATTATTTAATTCACTAATTATTAACTCATTATTCAACTAAAGAACACATCGGTTTAACTCAGTGCATGGACAGTTCAGTGGCGACAAGTGAAAGAGGTAGATGAAAGGGTTGAGTTAGCTATCAGTTGCGACATTAGTTGTGCATGAGATTTGCACCACACTTGGAGGAAATTACCAATGACAATTGCGCAGTTGGAGCCAGTGATATTCGAACTTGAATCTCTATTTAGACCAGCCTTGACTGCGCAATAGAGGCAGGGAAATTAGTGGGTGTGTTTTGAACTTGTGACTTGTTCAAAACCAAGCTAGTTTTTGTGTAGCTTTGGGAGATAGTACTGAGTACTTGTGAGGAGTTTGTACTATGTATTTGCTGCATGTTCTCTCCATTTATAATATACTATAGCTGGGGGTTTTCAGCTATAAGCTTTCCCCATACATACTGAGTTAATGTGTGTGATGATTTGATGTGCTATCGCTTCTATTATTTCCGCATGTGACAATTAATTGTAGAAGAGATTATGTGTTATGTATGAAATTCGAAATTGATGTGTGATCAGGTTAATCTCCATTGAATAAGTGATTTATTCAGCAAATTTCTACACATTTTTCTAAAACAGAATAATACTACCCATATTTCATCATGTTTATTTTGGGTGGTGGGTAGTCTGCTTAAGAAATCCATATAGATTGATTCCCAGGGCCGCGAAGGGAGAGGCAGAGGCCATGCTTTCTATTGGATGGTTTTGATGGAGAACACAAGGCGCAGACTCTGATGAATTTCACAACTTGAGGTTGCATAGAAGGCCAATAGAAATGGAATTGGAGGTGATGGAGAGTCTTTTTGGTACCAAAGTGGCCACCATAGGTGGATGCATGAGCTTCTCAAATGAGCAAGAGGCAATCGTCTGAGTGTGGGACACAAAGTAAATTGAGTTTGTAGAGACAACCATCCCAGATGGTGTAGTCCAAGAAGAAATTTTATTGATAACTGTGGGGCTGTGTAAGTTAACCCAAACCTCGTGAAAGTCTAGATCAGTATCATAATGTTCTTTCCATGAATCATAATTAGCACAACACACCTCTAGAACTGGGAGGATTGGCATGGGTGGCCTGCTGAGTATATCTGCCATTTTGTTCGAAGTGCCCTTCTTATATTTGATGACCAAATGAAATTGTTGAATGTAGGAGGCCCATTTAAGAAGCCTTTTTTCCTGAAGCTTAGACTATGTGTTGATGGATCAATGGATGATGGTATGTGTGGATAATGGTCTCTTTGGCCAACAAATAGTGGTACCAATGCTTGAGAGTGTGGACAAGGCTGTAAAATTATTTGTCATAAGTACTATAGTTATTCTTGGCCTGGGAAAGAGCTTTTGAGTGATAAGCAATGGTGTTTCCTCCATTTTTAAGTATGGCACCAATAGCATATTGTGAGGCATCTGACTCAACCTCAAAAGGTTGAGAGAGGTTGGGCAAACACAACACTGGAGATGAGAATAGTGCCTCCTTGAGTTGAAAAAAGTGGCTGGTAGCCTCGTTAGTCCAAAAAAATGTAGAATGACTATTATAGAGCTGATGCAAAGGACAAGAAATATGAGAAAAATGAAGAATAAAATTATGGTAAATATTAATACCACCTAGGAAACTTTTGAGCTCGTTGGCCGAAGAAGGTCGTGGCCATTGCTGCAAGGCTTGGATGTGAGACAGATCTAGTTGAATACCTTTTGAGTTGACCACGAAGCCAAGGTAAGGAATTGGAGGCTGGAAAAAATAGGACTTCTTCTCCATGACTTGTAACTTGTGCTCTCTGAGGATTTGAAGAACTTGACAGACATGCTGCATGTGGGAGTCCCATATCTTACTGAAGATGAGAATGTCATCTAAGTGAATGACAACAATGCGACCTAAATGTCCTATGAAAATATCATTGATGAGTCGCATGAACGTGGTTGGTGCATTAGTCAAGCCGAATGGCATGACCTTCCACTCATAAAGACCGAATTTGGTCTTGAAAGCTGTCTTCCACACATCACCAGGGTTCATTCAAACCTGATGATATCCTGATGTCAAATCCAATTTAGTGAATCACTTAGATCCTTGGAGGGTGTCAAGAAACTCCTCAATCCGGGGTAGGAAGTAATAGTTCTTTACTATGGCTTTGTTAAGGGCTCGATAATCAGTGACAAGCCGCATTTTTGAGGTTTCTCGTTTTGGGATGAAAAATGAGGCAGAAGCACAAATTGAAGAGGATGGTTGAATGTGGCCGGAGGTAATGAGGTCTATCAATTTCCTCTCCATTTCCTTTGATTCTTTGGGGGCCAACATGTAAGTTGGTGCATTAGGTAGAGCCGAGCCTGGAATGAGTTGAATAGAATGGTCGATATGGCGAGACGGGGGAAGGCTCGTAGGAGGTTGGAAAACATCAGCGAATTCATGAAGGAGAGGAGTCATTGGTTCGGGAACATGATGTGTAGTATTTTTTTGTGGTACGAGGCGCAACAAACAGAGAGAGATACATTGATTCAAATGGACATGAGGGATTTGATCTGTGGTAGAAGTGGGTTTGGGTTGTGCCGCCGTGAGTATATAGGTACACCCATATTTGGTAAGGGCATCTCTTTGGGCTTGGTAGGGGATTCCTAGAAGTAAGTCATAAAAATCCAATTGAAAGACATCACAAAAGACAATGTCTTTAAAAGGGCCTATGGCAAAGGTGATCAGGCAACGTTGGGAAACCAATAGGCGAGGACGATCCTTTTTAACCCATCCGAGATGATAGGGTTTTTGGTGTGGAGTAGTGACCATATGAAGGCGGTTAACTAATTATTGAGACACCAAATTTTTTTGGCTGCCATTTTCCATGATCAGTAAATCCAATGAGTTTTTGATTTGGTAGTTTTGTGTGAAGAGGTTTGATGAGTTGGCTCTTCAGTGGTCATTAAGGTCAAAGAGGGATCTAGGGTGGTGGGATTTTCAAGGGAAATGTCCTCATTGTCATCAACCGATTTGGAAGTAGTAGACTCTATGAGTAAGGTTTTATTGGTTTTCATAGATTTGAGAACTCAACAATCAGAAGTACTGTGGGAAGTAGTCTTGTGGAAGGAACACTAGGGTGTGTTGGTATTGGGATTCAGAGAACGAGGATGTATGAAGTGGGGCGAAGGGGTGGAGGTGGGGCGGGACTGAGGAGGACAACCCCTAGGAGTGAGCTTCCTCTCAATGACCAGAGTTCTTTGAAAAAGTATGTATAAAGTCTGATTTTCAAACAATTCTACCTCTCTACGGAGTTGAACCAACAAGCCAACAATAAACTTGAGTATTAATACTTCTTCCGGATCTGGAATGTGGAGCAATAGGCACAACTTGGAGAAGTAGTCGATGTAGGCTTTCACTCCTTGTGTAGGGAGTTGGCGGAGCTGGTGCCATCAAATCCATAAAGATTGTACATACCCGGGTGGGTAAAAGTGGTTTCTTAATGCTTCACAAAGTTGAGCCCAACTTTGGATTGGGGGAGAGGCAGAGGACCCGAAGTTCTCTAAGCTCAACCAAGAATGTGGTCTTTTCTTGCTCTGTATCCCACCATGTTTGGGCAAGGCCTTCCAATTGCAAGGCAACCATCTAAATCTTTTGATCTTTGATAAGGCCTGGACAAGCTTTGAAATAGGTGGAAAGGCTATGGATCCATGAATCTACCATTTCTCCATTGCTTTGCCCAACAAAATTAGGGAGTTGGATTCGAGTATCCAAACGCAAGGGATGTGGAGTATTTGGTTGTTGCATTTTGATTAATTCATTAAGTGCAGAGGCAAGGTCTTGCATGGGATTTGAAGCATTGGAGTCGAATTCCACTGCCAAGGGATCTCTTCGAGAAGGCATCTTGGAGCGAAAGATCTATGGAAGGTGGGCTTACACGATCTTTGAGATGATTAAGAGGGAGATATATGTGGAAAGTAGATCTATGCACCTCCTCTCTTGTGTGGTGGAGGTCTTTGCGTTGCTGGGGCTAGGAGACCCATGTATCCACCATCATTAAGAATTGGCTCATCTCATAGAAAATAACGAAAAATAAAAATAAAAAACAAAAAAAATTGGCTCATCTCAAGATTTGATTTTCCCTTGGATCTCAAGCTCTGATACCAATTGATCCATAAATTTGACAGGATCTGCGAATTGATATGTGTCACAAGTCTGCAAAATGTGCAATAGGGTTGTGCGCAGTAGTTAAATTTGTAGGTTTTAACCCTGTATAGAAATTATGTGCAAACGAATCTAAAAAATAAAAAATAAAATTTAACAAGAGCATAAAACATAAAATAGATAAACACAGAGATTTTCCCCTGGATCCCAAATCGGGATGACCAACTTGATTTTTCATTATATTCCTTTTAGTGTTACAACACACATATATATACATGCCAAAGCATACATAAACCCCAATCCATTAACCCTGGATTAGAACATAACCGTAGTTCCCTTGAACGGATCTACAAAATACCAGGGGCTGAAAACCATCGTACCCCAAAACCATGTGCAAACCCATGCACAAAACCATGGGTGGGTCTGCCCACCAGAAAATAAGGACCAATTTTTTTTTTTAGTGGCGCTGCCCCGGCCCTGACAGGGGGGGATGCCGCCCCCCCGTGACCCCCCTACTGCGCCCGACGCAATGTACACAAGTAACTATCACCCCCCCTGTGACCCCCCCCTGCGCGTGACTAGTCGTGGAAAGAATACAACACATACCCAAAAAAGTTGTGGGAATAAAGTCTACAGATACGAGAGAGGTTACTCACAAAGGTCGATTTGTTCACAAAATGGATAAGCCAGTTGCAGCCACGAGGAAGGCACACTAACTCTCCTCAGATCCATGTGGAATGAAAAATAACCAAATGAAAATAATCCATTGCAGAAATGCTCAAACAACAAGAAAAAATGAGAGGCAGAGACTGTCTTCGGTAAACGACCAAATGTATTTATTAGATTGTTATCCCTTTTATCAGAAAAGGGATACCTTATTACAAAAAATACTATTGAAACATTGCAGAAATAGAATGCATAGAAGTAGGTATGCATGTCTGCACCTTTGACTTAGGTGTTAGGTATGCAAGCTTGCACCTATGCCAGGATAATTAAGAGATAGAAGGCCTGCAATAAAATTAGGTCATGAACCTTCTCCCAGTTGGCCCACCTATGCTTTGATACCACTTGTTGGGAATCACGATTATCGTTACACCAAAACTTGAAGGTGTTAGTCAAAAATCACATTTCTAGAGATAAGGATCCATGATAGGTGGTTAGTCCATGTCGTGAAACACATGGGGAGTGTTGGTTTATCCAATTTCCAAAAAATACAACATTAACACCAACCATTTAGATTTTAATCATGAGGCTAACCAGTAAATACTCCCCCATATTTAGTTTAATATTATAGAACTTCCTTGAACAATTTAAGGCACCACCATCTACAATTATCACTTGAAATTATGGTGTGAGATATAAAAAGAAGGTAAGAAGTTTTTCTCATTTGTAATTGATGAATTTATGGGCACTACCTAAATTAGTCAACATCATTACCTTTTTAGTTTTGATATATCCTTGTATCTTGGTTGTTTATGGAATACTGATGCTAGTAAATGCATGACAAGATATTGTTGTAGTAGTCTCTTCTTGCTCTATAATAGGTCCTTATAATACCAGTGTAGCCCTTTTATTGTTATTTTTAGTGTATCCCCCTATTGTTATTGTTATGACTGTGTAGCCCCTCTATTGTTATTATGCCCCTTAGAAGCCCACTATTGTTATTGTTGTGTCCTTACATTATTATTTTTATGTAGGCTATAGTTATATTATGACCCCTTACACTCCTATATATAGCAAGGAGGTCTAAACATTTATACAATCCAAGAATTTTTCATTTATTTAATGCAAAGGAGTTTTCTCCCTCGAAGAGGCTAATTTATA
The DNA here is from genome assembly GCA_034641835.2 of Pinus albicaulis. NCBI lineage: Eukaryota > Viridiplantae > Streptophyta > Pinopsida > Pinales > Pinaceae > Pinus > Pinus albicaulis. Next base: position 696,557,950 of record CM076575.1, read on the forward strand.
AGTTGTTGATCTATATTTTCTTCTATTTTATGAGTTGGTTGTATAACATTTGGGATCATAGCAAGTTAACATCGAGCATCAAAAACAAATTCTCCAACTCTTAAAGGGTAAAATCACTCTGAAACATAATCAAATGAAAAAAAAATTTGATCAACATCACACTGAAAGAAGTTTTGACGTAGGCGACTGAGTATTTTTACGATTACAACCATACAAAAAAATGTCCCTCAGGCAAGCCAAGAAGCATAATAAATTATCACCCAAGTATTATGGTCCTTACAAGGTGTTGCAAAATATTGGTATTATGGCATACAAGTTGGAGTTGGCTACATATTCCCAAGTACACCCAGGTTTCCATGTTTCATGCTTAAAGAAGGTTATCGGTGACAAGCTCCCCAATCAAACAATATTTCTAGAACTTTTTGAAGAAGGAAAAATCATATTGGATCCTGAAACAGTCACGGAAACAAGAACATGAAAGCTACGAAATTGATCAATTTCAGAGTATCTCATTAAGTGGAAGAACTTACCTATTGAATATTCCACGTGGGAGGATGAGAATTTTATAGAAAAGCATCCAAAACTACTCAAGTGTTGAGGAAAACACTTTTTTGAAGGAAAAGGGCATGTTAGGTCCCTACAATACTAGTGTAACCCCTTTATTTTTATTTTTAGTATAGCCCCCTATTATTATTGTTATGCCCATGTAGCCCCCATATTGTTATTATTCCCCATAGAATCCCATTATTGTTATTGTTTTTCCCTTACATTATTATTGTTGTGTAGGCTCTAATTATATTGTGACCCCTTAGACTCCTATATATAGCAAGGAAGTACTATCATCCAATAATTATTCATTTATGTAACGTAATTGAGTTTCCCACCCCCAAAGAGGCTAATTTCTAAGTTGTTGATCTATCTTTTATTCTATTTTGTGAGTTGGTTGCATAACACTCTAGATCTTATGATGTTTCCACTTCTTGATCTTGCTATCTTCATAGTATATGTAGGATAATTTCTTTGACTTTATTTATGCCCCTTACTATACCTTCAATCACAATTGAAACATAGTATCTTTACTCTTCTTTCATCCATTTGTTGAGGAGTCAACCTTGTTGATTTATGAGAGGGTGCATGATTTTCCCCATAGTTATTAGTGGTCGTATTTTCACTTTCAAATTTCCTTTCCAAACTAAAAGTATGTTCTAGAGATTTAGGTTTGAAGAGATACATATCCTATTGAATTATTTCATTTAAAGTTCACATAAATAGGTCTAACAAATTATGCTATAAAATATTCTTTACTTTGATATTCAACTTTTGGAATTGTTGAATGTGCTCTATAATTGGACCTTTTTGTCTAATATTTACCAATTTTCTGAACAATGTATTTTTCTTAATATCCCCATAATGCACTATCAATTCCTCTATAAAAATATACCAAGATATAACAAAATCCAATTTCCTTTCACAAAACCATTGATATCATACATGTTGGTCTTGTTCTAAAAACATAGATGCAATATCCTTTTGAAAGGTTTCCATTTGGTGTAGATACAGTATTACTCCATCTAAAACATCCATGTTGATGGAATTATTGTCATTTATGGAAAATAAATAATAGGAATGACAAGGCATGAGTAGCTTGGGAAGAGGAAAAATAAAATAAAGTAACAGGATCAAAAAAAGTATGCAAAGGAGCAATAAGGCAAGGATAAACAAAGAAGAAACAAGGAAAGGATGTTTACAAGATATTGTTGGAAGAAGAACAACAAGTGCATTCAACGTATTGTTAAAGTAACAATGTTTACAACAAGGCATGTTTGATATGCATGAACAAGAGACAGGGTGATGGAAAATGCTTCAGGAGAGATGTTTTTGTAGAGATGTAAGGCAAGAAAAAACCATGATCATTGTTGTGATGCAAGGAAAATTCAAGAATCCATGACAACAAAAATAAGACAAGAATCAAGGTAGTTGAGGAAATGGCATGAAGAAAAGATGGCTTTGATTATATAGATGGCTTTGGAGAGTGAATGATGCACACATATGCTTGCATTGGTTTCATATGTTGTGCGTGTATTGTTTACATTAGATAATGCTTACACTTTGTGGATGTGTTGTGATGTTATAATGTTGATTTTGGCATCATGTTGATATTGGTGTACTTAATAATTATAGATGGTTGTCATAATATGTGGTGAAGTAATTATTTATCTTATAATATTCAAAATATGAAGACCTTGGAAACGAATGAGTGGAAGGCAAAGAGTCAAGCCTGTTCACTTCATATTCTTATGTGGAATACAAGCAACCATCAAACTATCTTTATAAAATATGTGATTTTGGCAGACATATTGGTTATAGATTTAGAGAATGTGAGAACTTCTTGAGGTGTTATCCATTAGTTACCTAGCATATATGAAGCTTATGTGATGCAAGAGCATCCAGCTCAGGGTCAACAAATACACAAGTGTTTGTCTCACAGGTTTACAAGTCATTGTACCTGAGTTTTTATTTAGATTTCCTTAGTTTTTAGTATTTAGGAATAACGACAAGTTATGCTTTTTAATTTCATTATAATTTCATTTTAGTTACTATTTTAAAATTAAGTACAGAATTTAGGTGAACAGGAATTAACAGTTATCCAATGTAACTACATGTAACTGTTGATAGTTTCTAAAGATGTTCAACAAATCATACAAAAGGGAAAAAATGAGACATTTGTAAGATTGGATTCCATCATAGCCGAAAACGAATAAATATCATACAAGAGATTTTGAAAAGTCATCTGAATCCATTTGCAGCAAAATACATTTCTTTCTATATTCATTATTAAATGCATTCATAAACAATGGAGAGAACTAGCAGAATAATTCTTTTTGCAGACATTTAAGAAATAGCCGAGAGCAAGTGGGAGTGACTACATCGATGCATATGAACGAGGCTACAGACAAGAGCCAAGACATCCATTAATGACAAAGATCTACAGTCATAGAAACACACTGAGCGTTGTGGCAAAGAAAATCACATGTATCATTCAAACTGAAACAATACATTTTCCTTTCGAGCATTATCCAAGTAGTTTATTAAAAATACCAAAAAAATCATTGCAGTCCAAAGATTTGATTAAATATATTGCATGTTCGACTAAGGAAACAACTTCAAAACCCCGGTACTGAAACCCTACAACCAACAGTGAATACCAAGACCAGAGACAAAGAAACCCTGACTGGCAAGTTAAGAGCCGCGACCACATATAGATCCCAAAACCACTTACAAATAGAAGAGTATCCATACCAAAATGCTAAGAGAGAAATTTACACTTAAGACAACTGATAGGGGAGCCGAGGCTCATACCCTTGAAACCTTAATTGCTATAAGTGACTACAGGAAAAGACCCTACCCGTTTGGGCTAGTAACAATAGAGCCGAAGACCACACCTAGAGCGCCCAATAAACCACCTGCAAAGACAAACCCAGATGTTAGAATTGCAAGAAAGTTAAAACCCTGCGATAGAGAAATGAATGGTGAGGGTTTGTAAGCCTATTCTTACCAAAAGAGTAGCGTCGAACTAGAGGAAGGATTCGACCGATCACCAACCAGCAAGGGAACCCTGCTCACGAAGGAGAAAATTTCTTAGTATAACTAGGAAAATCAACTGAAAAACTAAAGTAGAGAAGGAGGACTTACCACTGTGAAGCTGACGAGTTGAGGTCGAATGCCGAGTTCCTGATGGCTGCGACCTGACATACCACAGTCAAATAACCAGTTAAACAGCAAAACACATATGGAGAGAGGATAAAACAGTATAAGAACAAATTCATTCAGGATATAGCAACCACAAATAGCACCCACAAAACCTTCAGGGCAGAGGAGCCCATTTTCAGACAGCAGAAAACCAAGTCTCGAAACCCTCGAGCTCATTGACGGAGCAAGAAATACAAACAGAGCCATTACACCAACAAAATCCAGCTAGCAGAGTAGAGCGGTGGTTAAAGATTGCAGATAGATCCCAGTAAACAAAGCAGGAGCCGTGGCCACATACAGGTCAAAGCGCCACTAAAACAAACCACTATAATCGCAGAGTTTAAGAAGGGTTGGTGCCATCAATTTTTGGTATCGAAGCAGGTTGAGTTTTTTTCTTTTATTATTGAAATGGAAGTTGGAAGGCGAGGTCATGGGAGAGCCATTTGGAGAGTAGCACATGAAGGACTGAGAGAGGAGATTAGGATCCTAAATGCCTGTTTGGCGGCAATAGAAGCATGTAGAAGAAGGGATCCTTATGGAGGAGATGATAGTGATGAGGAAGCTGCAAAGACAATGGATGGATCAAATGGGGAAGGACCTGAGATCAGGTTGTTGAAATCAGTCTTACTGGCTAATAGTAAGCCAAATCCTGAGCTTTCGAATTATGATGGAAGTTTCTCAGCAGAGGTACTGCTGGATTGGCTCAGTGAGTTGAATAAGTATTTTGAGTATGAGGAGATTAGCAAAGATAAGAGAGTTAAATTCGCTGCCACCAGGTTGAAATGGCATGCAACCTTATGGTGGGATAGTGTACAAGCAGAGAGGAAGAGGTTGAATAAGCAACCTATCAAAAAATGGACTAGGATGGAAGCCAAGTTGAAGGGTAAATTTTTACCCAAAGACTATCATATTTCTATGTACAGGAAGGTACAAAACCTGAAACAGAAGGGAATGAATGTAAAGGAGTACACCAAAGAATTTTATCGGGTGAATCTGAGAACAGGTTACATGGAAGACACCCCAGAAAAAACAACAAGGTTTGTAAATGGTTTAAGGCTAGAAATATTGGATGAGATAAGTATTCTTTCACCTAGAACCATAGATGAGGCTTATCAGAGTGCCTTGAAGGTAGAGGATAAGATAAATAGGAAACAAAATGCTAGAAGAGGAAGAGGATCTGGCAGAGGGAAAGGAAAAACCTTTGGCAGAGGTAGATCTGTCAACCCCAATGATGAAGGTAGCAGATCGAAGGCTTTAGGGACAACAGAGAAGGACAGTAGCATCAGGGGAGGAAATCCATACCAGCACGGAAGAGGTAATGGCAGAGGAAGAGTAGCTGCTATCCAGTGTTACATGTGCCACAAGTGGGGGCACAAGTCCTATGAGTGTCCTGAAGGAGAACAGGCTAGAACAAGAGCAACATATGTTGCTCAAACGGAGGAGGTAGAGGTACCACCCCAAGAGGCAGAGAATGTGCTGGAGATAGGGGAAGCCTTAGTTTTGAATAAGGTACTGCTGAAACCAGCAAAGGGGATAGCTGACCCAACTCAAAGGAAGGCATTATTCCAGACAGTTTGTAAGTCACATGGAAAATGCTGCAAAATGATTATCGACAGTGGGAGCACAGATAATCTAGTTGCCATGGAGATGGTGGAGAAGTTGGGATTGAAAAGGTTGAAGCACCCGACTCCTTACAAGGTGTCGTGGTTACAGAAAGGACATCAACTTTTAGTTGATGAACAATTTGAAGTTGAGTTCCATATTGGCAAATACTGGGATAAGGTTGTTTGTGATATTATGCCTATGGACGTATGTCACATACTGTTAGGAAGACCATGGCAGTATGAAAGAAAGGTAGTACATGATGGGAAGACAAACTGTTACAAGTTTTTCAAGGATGGGATTAAGCACACACTTGTACCCATCAAGGAGGAAGAGACAGTAGAAACTAGTGGAGTCAAAGAATTTCTGGTGGGAGGAAAGGAATTTTTGAAACAGATCGAAGACAATGAGATAAAATATGTTGTTTTAAGAAGGCCAAAAAAAATGTTGTTACACACTGAAATTGCAAAATTTGCCTGAAGAAATTCAGGACATGTTGCAGGAGTTTAGTGACATTGTAGTGGATGATTTTCTAGATAAATTACCTCCTAAGAGAAGTATCAGTCATCACATAGACTTTATACCGGGAGCTAGTTTACCAAACAAGGTAGCATACTGAATGAGCCCTAAGGACAACTAGGAGATTAGAAAACAAGTACAGGAATTGCTGGATAAGGGGTTGATAAGGGAGAGTTTAAGTCCCTGTGCAGTTCTGACAGTTTTAGCTCCCAAGAAAGGAGGAGAGTGGCGAATGTGAGAGCCATCAATAATATTACTATCAGGTACAGGTTCCCATTGCCACGAATGGATGACATGATGGACTGCTTAAGTGGGGCAGCGTATTTCTCGAAAATCGATCTGAAGAGTGGATACCACTAGATCCAAATTAGAGAGGGGGATGAATGGAAAACAACTTTCAAAACTAATGAAGGACTGTATGAATGGTTGGTGATGCCATTTGGGCTAAGTAATGCCCCTAGTACCTTTATGTGCCTGATGAACGAAATGCTGAAAGAGATTATTGGAAAATTTGTGATTGTATATCTTGATGATATACTGATTTTCAGTAAGACTAAAGAAGAACATTTTCGACATGTTCAGAGTGTGCCGCAGAAGTTGCAACAAAACAAGTTGCTGATAAATTTGAAAAAATGTTCTTTTTTCAGAGGGAATTAGTTTATTTGGGCCTTGTGATTGCAGAGAATGAGCTGAAAATGGACCCAAAGAAAGTTGCAGCTATCATTAGCTGGCCATCCCTAAAGAGCTTGTTCGAAGTTCGTAGTTTTCATGGGTTGGCAAGTTTCTATCATAAGTTTATAAGGGATTTTAGTGAGATCTTCTCACCTATGTTGGGCACAATAAAAAAGGCAAGTCAGCCTTTCTGTTGGACTAAAGCGGCAGAAAAAATCTTCTAGATCTTGAAGAAGAATATCACTGAAAGACCGATTTTGAGGTTGCCTGATTTTAACAAACTGTTCCAAGTTCATTTTGATGCCAGTGGTATAGCCATTGGGGACGTACTCAGCTAGGAAGACAAACCTATTTCTTATTTTAGTGAAAATTTGAATGAAATCAGGCAGAGGTAATCATCTTATGACAAGGAGTTCTATGTTGTCGTCCAAGCACTGAAGCATTGGAGACACTATTTGTTGGGTAATGAATTTATTTTGTTTTCTGATAATTCTGCATTACAGTACGTTATGCAGCAGCATAAGATGAACCACAAGCATGCAAAGTGGGTTGAGTACTTGCAGATTTTCACGTTTGTATTGAAGCATATTAGTGGACAGGACAGCAAGGTAGCAGATGCATTGAGCAGAAGAGCTTTTCTCTTGCAGGAGAGCATGATACAAGTGTTGGTATTTGAACACCTGAAAGACTTGTATCAAATAAATGTGGATTTCAAGGGGGCTTATGAAGCCTACCAGAACCCTTTGTTGAGAAATAATAGTCCATGGCTGGACTATAACTTACAGGAGAAACTGATGTTTAAAGGAGGAGAACTATGTATTGCCGACTGTTCGATGAGGGAGAAAATCATCCGGGAGAAGCAAAGTGGAGGCCTTGTCGGACATTTCGGCATTGATAAGACCTTAGATCGGCTCAGTCACTTTTATTACTAGCCGAATATGTGAAGGGATGTGCAACAATTTGTAACCAGGTGTAAAGTGTGTCAGTTGGCGAAAGGACACAGTCAGAATACAGGACTCTACACACCACTGCCTATTTCAAGTAGACCTTGGGTTTCAGTCAGCTTGGACTTTGTCTTAGGTATGCCAAGAACACAACATGGTTATGACTCAGTGATGGTGGTAGTGGACTGGTTCTCGAAAATGGTACATTTCATTCCTTGTAGAAAAACTAGTGATGCCACTCACATAGCACACTTATTTTTCATGGAGATTGTTAGACTGCACGGTTTGCCTAAGTCCATTGTCTCCGACAGGGATGTGAAGTTCACACGACATTTCTGGCACACCCTGTGGAAGAATTTGGACACACAGTTGAACTTCAGCTCCGCTTATCACCCACAGACTGATGTGCAGATGGAGGTGGTGAACAAGAGCTTGGGAAACCTACTACGGAGTTTGATTGGAGAAAATTCAGGAATGTGGGATCGTGTACTTGCCCAGGCGGAATTCGCTTACAATGATTCACCGAATCAAAGCATAGGATACAGTCCTTTTTAGATCTTGTATAGCATGCATCCTCGTGGAGTGCATGAGTTACGAGATCTGTGACATTTGGAAAGAAGGAGTGCTGATGGGGAATATTTCGCCAAAGCAATGAATGACCTACATGAGCAGGTAAAATTTAAGTTGCAGGACAACAGTCAGAGGTATAAACAGCAAGTAGATCTAAAATGGCGGGAGGTAAAATTTAATGTGGGAGATGACGTTCTCACACATTTACGCAAAGAAAGGTTCCCTAAGGGCAAGTACAACAAATTGAAGTTTAAAAAATTGGCCCTTGCAAAATTCTGCGTAAATTCTCTACGAATGCCTATGAATTACAGATACCCCCAGTAATAGGCATATCACCTATCTTCAACGTGGCAGATCTGTTTCCATACACTGCCAGTCCTAAAGACAACAGTTCAACATAGCCAGAATGGGACACCCAAACGGAAAGTGATTCTTGGATGAGGCAAATGCCTTTGGCTCAACCCCTTGAGATCCATAGAATTCTTGACACACAGGTGGCCAACCTAACTTGCAGAAAAGAGTAACTTCAGTAACTTTTCAAGTGGAAGAACCGACTCATTGAGGATAGTTCGTGGTTTGACATGGCACAGATACATTGTGCAGGATATTCTGTGGCGGAGCCCATGGAACGGAGCCATGAATTTTTGTTACCCCGGGAGCCTAATGCAAGAGCATCCAGCTCAGGGTGAACAAATACAAAAGTGTTTGTCTCACAGGTTTACATGTCATTGTACCTAAGTTTTTCTTTAGATTTCCTTAGTTTTTAGCATTTAGGACTTAATAACAAGTTATTTTTTTTAATTTAATTATAATTTCTTTTTAGTTACTGGTTTAAAATTAAGTATAGAATTTAGGTGAACGGGAATTAACAATTATCCAATGTAACTACATGTAACTATTGACAGTTTCTAAAACTGTTCAACAAATCATACAAATGGGGAAAAATGAGACATTTGTAAGATTGGATTCCATCATAGAAGAAAACGAATAAAAATCATTCAAGAGATTTCGAAAAGTCATCTGAATCCATTTGCAACAAAATACATTTCTTTCTATATTCATAATTGAATGCATTCATAAACAGTGGTAAGAACTGGCAGGATAATTCTTTTTGCAGGCATTTAAGAAACAACCGAGAGCAAGTGGGAGTGACTACATCGATGCATATGAATGAGGCTACAGACAAGAGCCGAGACATCCATTAACGACAAAGATATATAGTCATAGAAACACGCTGAGTGTTGTGGCAAAGAAAATTATAGGCATCATTCAAACTGAAACAATACATTTTACTTTCGAGCATTATCCAAGTAGTTTATTACAAATACCAAAAAAATCGTTGCAGTCCAAAGATATGATTAAATATATTGCATATTCGCTAAGGAAACAGGTTCGAAACCCCGGTACTAAAACCCTACAACCAACAGTGAATACCAAGACCGGAGACAAAGAAACCCTGACTGGCAAGTTAAGAGCCATTACCACATATAGATCCCAAAACCACTTACAAACAAAAGAGTATCCATACCAAACTACTAAGAGAGAAATCAACACAGAAGACGACTGATAGGGGAACCGAGGCTTATACCCTGAAAACATTAATTGCTAGAATTAACTACAGGAAAATACCCTACCCATTTGGGCTAGTAACAACAGAGCTGAAGAAATCACCTGGAGCACCCAACAAACCACCTGCAAAGACAAACCCAGATGTTAGAATTGCGAGAAAGTTAAAACCCTGCGACAAAGAAATGAATGGTGAGGGTTTGTAAGCCTATGCTTACCAAAAGAGCAGCGTCGAACTGGAGGAAGGATTCGACCGATTGCCAACTAGCAAGGGAATGCTGCTCACGGAGGAGAAAATTCCTTAGTATAACCAGGAAAATCAACTAAAAAACTAAAGTAGAGAAGGAGGACTTACCACTGTGAAGCCGACGAGTTGAGGTCGAATGCTGAGTTCCCTGATGGCTGCGACTTGAAATACCACAATCAAATAACCAGTTAAACAACAGAACGCATACGGAAAGAGGATAAAATAGTATAAGAAAAACTGCATTAAGGAGATAGCAACCAAAAATAGCACCCACAAAACCTTCAGGGTGGAGGAGCCCATTTTCAGACAGTAGAGAACCAAGTCTCGAAACCCTCGAGCTCATTGACAGAGCAAGAAATACAAACAGAGCCATTACACCAACATAATCCAGCTAGCAGAGCAGAGTGGTGGTTAAAGATTGCAGATAGAGCCCAGTAAACAGAGCAGGAGCCGTGGCCACATACAGGTCAAAGCGCCACCAAAACAAACCACCATAATCGCAGAGTTTAAGAATGGTTGGTCCCATCATTATGTGAAGTAGATTTGAAGGGAATAAGAGGAAGAGATGAAGATGGAGATATGCAGAATATATGACCAGGTAAACCAATACATTGTTGTTTCTTATTTGCATCATGGGATTGTACTCTCCTTTGAATTAGTGTCTTGATAAGTATCATGTTGGAGGTTGTTGAGGTAGGAGCCTCTTGTGGGTTGTAGGCTACATAAAACTTATGGGAGTTGGAGCTTTCTTGCATGTTGCGGCTTGCAAAAAATTAAGGTAGAAACCTCCTATAGGTTGGGTCCTACAAAAAATTAGATGTAATAAGGGAGTAGGATCTTGCCTTTGCATCACAACAATAAAAAAATCATGGTTTTCTCCCTTTATGGGTTTCCACTTATATGTGGTGTCCATATGTGTTGTTATTATGTGTTGATGTGATGTTTTGGTTTTCTTATTACTTTTTTTTCACATCTTCAATATGATGGTCATTATGTGTTAAGTTGTTCACTTAATGTTTCAATTAATGAGTTTAAAGAAAATAATTTTAATTTCCATGAATGTACTAAACTGATTCACCCCCCCTCTCAGTTTATCCAAGTTTTCATCAATTGGTATCAGAGTAGGTTCCTTCTGTATAATCATAACAACTTGAAGGTAGATTTCATTGAGTAGTGGACTATTAAAGTGTACCTATGTTGAGTGCAACAAAATTTCATGAATGAAGATAAGGTTAAAATAGAATTGATTTCTTATGGGTCTGGTTTATGGAACCTTGTATGTGATCATTACTTTAAAGACTCTCCAGAACAACAGTGGAATGCTAAGGAAAATTGTGTGATGTATAAAAATCTTCATAATAAGGATCTTGACATAGTAATAGATTGAAATTCTACAAAAGAAATGTGGGATAGATTACAACTCATGCATGAAGGATATACTAGTATCAACAGTATTGAAAAGGAGAAGGGTAAGAGGAAGAATAAAAATCCCTACCAAAAAGAAAGTGTTTAGTCAAATGAGACCTTTGCATATATGAAGGAACTTGGAAAAAATTTAGTTGAAGAACAAGTCAATCTTTATTCATAAAATAAAAATAATAATGAATGAAAATAAATATGTGAAGAAATTGGTGCAAATATGTGATGAAATAGAGCATGTGAAGACAAGGAGGAAATCATTAGCCTAAGGACACAACTTGAAGAATAAAGAATAATAGAGGAGGCACGATGAGAAGACAACTGAAGGAGAAAGAAGAAAAATGTAAAAGGTTAGAGGTTGAGACTAATTCAGCTAGAATTGAGTTAGATAAAAAGAACAGATTGTGTAAACAACTAGAATAGGAAAATATTTTCATGAAAAACTCCAAAAAATATCCATTGAGAAGGACACAATAGCTTTGAAAACACTTGTAGGAGAAGGGACAAGTAACATGATTAACAAGGAAACAAACAAAGGAAAGAAACATAATCAACATTAATACAATGAGTCTAATAAAATTCTCTTTGAAAAAAATCCATTTTCTCCTAGAGATGAACTAAAGAAATTTGGAAGATCTCAAAGGAAATTCTTTGCTCCTATAAAGAATATCACATGTTTTTCTTGCCATGAACATGGACATATAACAGAAAAAATTTAAGAGAAATAAAATCAAGTTTAATCAACAAAAGAGGCAAAAAATAAGAAGGCTTGATCAAGCAAACAATCAAATAAGGCTATCATTCACTAGGTACAAAAATAATTTTTATAGTTACTGTTATTTCTTTAATGAATTTGGACTTAGAGTTGTTGAATGAAAAGTGTATATAAAGAAAAACATGAATGCAAAAAGAAACGCACCGTGTTCTCTATTTCTTGGACACACCAAATGTTTTGAGTGTGATAATATTGGCCAAAAATCCAAGGATTGTAAGCTTCCATAAATTATAAATAGCTCTAGACAGAAGATGAAGGAAACTTTAATAATAAAAAACAATTAAATAACTACAAACAAGAGAAGACAACCTACTAAAGTCTAGAAGAGAAAGAATAAAGAACATCCAGTGACCTAACTTGTTCTCAGGAGGAGTTACTCAAGGAAGAAAATAAGAAATAAGATCATATGCAGAGGCCATTCTCCATATCTTTGGAAGAAGACTCCGAAGACTCCTTTGACACAATGTTTTATGTAGATCCTTAAAAATAAAATAAAAATAAAAATGAGGGAGCTAATATAGATCTAAACAAAAGAAAGTGAGCCATAAAGAAAAATTCAAAACAGTTGTAGGGGCATTCCCTTAACAAAGGAGAATGCATACATTGAATAAATTCAATTAAAAAAATAGTTTCGTAGCCCATCTTATGTAGAGGTACTGGGTAAAAATTGGGAACCTAAGGAGAATCGAGCATTGGAAGCTATTCTATATGAAATAATTAAGAATGAATGCTAGCACGCAATGTAATGCAAAGAAAAGAAATAATAATGGCTATTAAGAATTAACAACACAATGGAATATCTTCAATTGTATGACACAAAATTAGGCACAACGTCTGGCATGACATAATTATTATTTCAAGATTTTGCACAACATCTCGCACAACGGTTGGAACAATGTCATTATGGTCTCAATATTTGGCACAATATCTGGCAACATTATTATTGGTATCGATATTATTAACGCCTATGTTATTCTTATAATGATGGTATTATCATAACAATCACTATCCTTTAATACAACCAAATGTCCCTCAAGTAAGCTAAGAAGGATAATAACTTATCGCCAAAGTACTATGGTCCTTACAAGGTTTTGCAAAATATTGGTACTATGACATACAAATTGGAGCTTCCTACTTCTTCGCAAGTGCATCTAGTTTTCCATGTTTCATACTTAAAGAAGGAAAAATCATATTGGAACATGAAGCAGTCACGGAAACAAGAACTCGACAGCTACGAAATTGATCAATTTCAGAGTATCTCATCAAGTGGAAAAACTTACCCACTGAAGATTCTACATGGGAGGATGAGAATTTTATATAGAAGCATCTGGAGCTACTCAAGCGTTGAGGACAACACTTTTTTGAAGAAGAGGGGCATGTTAGGTCCCTATATTACTAGTGTAGTCCCTTATTGTTGTTAGTATAGCCCCCTTATTGTTATTGTTGTACCCGTGTAACCCCAATATTGTTATTATTGTGCCCTTACATTATTATTGTTAGGTCGGCTAGGATTATATTGTGACCCCATGGACTCCTATATATAAAAAAAGGTTTTGTCATTTGTATAATCCAAGAATTTATCATTTATATAATGTAAAGAGGTTTTCCTTGAAGTGGCTTTTTTTTAAGACGTTGATCTCTATTTTCTTCTATTTTTGAAGCAGGTTTCATAATAAAATCAATTTCAAAATTTCCACCAAACTTTTGAAAAGTTCAGCTTAACTTGTGGGAATTGAAATTTTCGAACAAGTTTCTCACGAAAGTGTAACCCATATTCATAAATCGATATTATTAATGCCTATATTATTCTTATAACAATAGTATTATCATAAAAATCACTATCCTTTAATTCTCAACGTTATTTCATTAGCGTTATTATATAATAGTTGTTGGTATCGACACTTAATAATTGATCCTTGGCTTTAATAATAATCATTTGGAGTTTGCATTTTGTTGAATATGCTGAAATTATTCTCTTTGGAACAACTATTATGCATTGTCGACATTATTACATGAAAGTTATTTCACCATTTTACTTCAATGTACGTTGAAATTGATATACACAATTATGTATATTTTGACATGTAATTATGCATTGAATACGTGATTGGATGATATTATTGTTGGAATTTCTCCAGAATAAATGAGCATCAAACTTCTTACATGCTTCCATCAATAATTCCAGAATGCTAAACACTTTTTTATGCCCTCCAAACCTCAATTGTGCTCAATTCTCAAAGGATAAAATTGTTAGAAAGGGGACTAGTTGCAACATCCGGAATGAAAGTTATGCTCAATTATCGAAGGATAAAATTGCTAGAAAGGGAACTAGTTTCAACATCCGGAATGAAAGAAAATAATGATATTAGTGCTCTGCTCGAAGATCATTTTCGATAAACAAAATATTTGCATACGATCAACAAAATATTTGCATACATATTTGTAATATTTGCCGAATATTACAGCTACAACAAAGATGAATAGCTCACTACGGCATGAAATGTTTTTTGGTTTGGTTCATATTCAAAAGCGTCTCGAGGAAGCATTCATAAAGCGTCTTCAAGAGTCCATATTCAACATGTCAACATGTTGAGAGAGATTCTACAAGTTAGGGTTTTTAGAGATTCTAACTATTAACAAAGTTAGCAGAGGGTTTTTTGGTTGCTGCCGATGAAGAAGTGAAATAACAGTGAATTAATGTGGATTGGCCAGCATTAATGTTTATTAATGTTTTTATTCAACGCATATCAAAGCTTAGTGTGGCTCTTTAATATATTTAATATATTTCTGATCCAAGTTGTCAATTGCAACTCTTTAATATTCAATGCCTGTCATGGTGCACACCCTACAGAATATTGGTATATTGATAAATAAAGGATCAATTTTTATTACAATTATTGAAACGATTTATTGGTGCAGCACATTATTTCTCATGGACGTGTACTCATATATTGAATATATATTGGAATGTGCTACTCATATATTCATATATTGTATATGCACTCATATATTGCACTTAAGGATTTACAACTTGAAATGCAACATTAAATTCATGGTCAGTGCATATCCTGACAGTGTATATCATGGTCAGCGTTAAATTCATGACAATGTATATCGTGGTCAGCGTTAAATTCATGGAAGAATATTATTTTTTTATCGGAGCAACCTTCTTTATCACAGAGAACACCATTATGCATTGGTTATTTAAAAAAAAAAGAAAAAAGAAATCAACATTATGCATTGGTTATACTTGACCAGCATATTATTTGAGAGTGTAGGAATGTTATTTGAGAGCATCATATGCGTTGAATTTGAGAGCTACAATTTGTTTGGAGAGCGTTACATAGTTTTTGGCAAGCATTAATTCTTATATGAGATTTCAATAATATTATTTTTGCTTTTAGCCTTCAATATATTATGATGGCAATATATTATGGTGGCACATATTATTTGCAGCGCACTGAACATATATGAACATATATGTGGAGAGTGTCCATTCATTTCTATGCAAAATGAGTTGATGCAAAACATGAGTGTTGATTTATTTATGAGTTGATGGAAAACATGAGCTTTTATCATATGCAACGTTTATGGGACATATGCAGTTGAAATAATATAAAATAGAGAATTTATCGTATACAAGGTTGTGGTCAAAATAATATGGATATCATTCAATTAAACAATATGGAGAGTGTTCAAAGCTAGTTTACATATTCAATAATATCGTTTGTAGCTTTCAAAACAATATGGAAAGCAATTATTATGGAGAGCACTCAATAATATTGTTTGCAACGTTCAATTATTATGGAGAGCGTTCAATAATATTGCGTACAGCATATGACATTACTCAAGACAAATATTTTTGGTGAACAATAATATTGTATGCAGCATATGACATTACTCAAAACAAATATTTTTGGTGAAAAATAAGCAGTGTTGACACTGTTATGATGTTAATACCTAGTTTCCCAACATTAATACATACTATATATTCAAGAAATTAATATATGTTTGCTCTCAATTCCAACATTAAAGACATAATGTATTTCCAACACTCAATTTGTTTCCATGTTTAAAGATCTAATACTTTTCCAGCGTTAAAGAGAGAATACATTTCCAACGTTAAAGAGCTAATATATTTCTCTTAATTCCAGCGTTAAAGAGATAATACATTTACAGCGTTAAAGAGCTACTACATTACTCTCAATTCTAGCGTTAAAGAGATAAAATTATTTACTGTGGTGGAGAGCATTCATTGCATTCATTGGAGTATTGTGTTGGAAAGAAGCACTGGACAGTGTTTATTAGCATTCAATACATTCATTGGATTATTGTGTCGGAAAGAACCATTGGATTATTGTGTTGGAAAGAAACATTGGAGAGAGATTATTATTCTTTATTGTGTTGCAGAGCAGCGTTGGAATTATTCATATGAGAGTGTTTAATATGAGAGAATTCATATGAGAGCAGCCTTGGGGAACATTTATTATTCGTTATTGTGTTGGAAAGAAACGTTGGAGAGTATTCATATGAGAGCGTTTAACATAAAGTGTTAATTTCAAGAACAATATGTTGGAATATTACAACATATTAGAACGCTATGTAAAACAAAAAGAGATTAAAAGAGACTAAATAAAATTAGATAATAAGAAAAACAAATAAAAATTCATGATCTTCTTCTTGCACGTGGAGGTGCTAAATCAAAATACCTTCAACTAACCACATCAAATGATTTCTCTAAGGTATTGGATGATGGAGAGAATATTCTCCTCCAAATAAAAGGAGTTTGGCTGCATAATGGTCAATATCCATTCCATGTCTCTACAAAACAATTAGAAGTAATGAGTGGGTTTCTCCGAGTGTTCGCAATGGGAACTTGATAATCGTAAATGGAATTTGGGCTAAATAATTCAATGAACTCATATTTATTTAAGCATATAACAATTGATATTATCAAGATAAAATATTTAAGTTTCATGGATGACAACTCTAAGGAGAATCAAATTCCCTCAAAATTGAAAGTGCTCAGATTTTGTAAAGGGAATGAATGCAAGGTGGAGAAATTAACATTAATACTCAAAGAATTAAAGAGTATTAAAACAATAAGGCAGTTAGATTTGTGCAGACATGTCATTAAAGGCATCCTTGAGATTTTATGTCAGTTGTATGCTTTAGAGAGACTAAGTCTGCAATGTTGTGGAGACCTAAAGGCATTGCGAGAATCATTAAAAAACTTACGATATTTTGAAAAAAATAGATCTGAGTGAATGTTCCAAATTGAAGAAGTTACCATCAGGGTTTTCCCTTAACCGTCTCTAACACATAAAAATCTACTCTTCATTTAAATTCATTGAGATCTAGTGGAAAACATTTTTGCTCAAAAAGACATTTTTAGATTTTATGGTTTCCTCAAAAATACATTTTCAAATCTGGTGGCTTCCTCTAGGAGAGCATGACTGTGGTGGATGTATGCTAGCATACCTTCTGAATTTTGATGGACTTCTTATAAATAAAGTATGGATAAAATTATTGTGGAAGCTGAAATAATAAGGCTTAGTAGATTTGAAGCTCCATTTCTATCATCTCACATGGATCTACAAACATATAGCATATGTTCACGGTGAAGTGCTAAAAAAAAATGGTACCTAGTAATGATCTTTCTCTTACTACGATATTCACTTGAAATTGATGGCCAATGTGTTTCCTCGCAATGCATGAGAAACTAAGTGAATCTCATATTATTTTTATTTAATTTCCACAATACTAAAGAACTACTCATATGATCAAAAGGATATTGGGCTAATGAGGCAAGTGAGTTTCATTGTATCCCCTTGCCATTGATGTCAAAGGGGGAGTTAGCTAGAGGAGAGTACCATTGGGTTCCCATCAATGCGAAAGGGGGAGATTGATGGCAAAGAAACAATAAGAACAACAAGGCAAGAGTAGCCTGGGAAGAGGAACAATAAAAGGGCAGTAACATGATAAAAAAAAGTATGTAAAGGAGAAGGCAAGGAGTAGCAAAGAAGCAACAATTACAGGATGTTACAAGATACTATTTGAAAAAGAACAACAATAGCATGCAAGGTATTGACAAAGGAATAAGGTTTGTATCAAGGCATGTTTGATATGGAGGAACAAGAGAAAGGTTGATGGAAAATTATTCAGGAGATATTTTTTTGTAGAGATGCAAGGCAAGACAAAAGCATAATCATTGTTGTGATGCAAGGCAAAGGAAATACTCCATGATAACAAAGGAAAAACTCCATGGCAACAAAAAAAAGATAAGACTCAAGGATTTTAAGGCAATGACAAGAAGAAAAGATGGCTTTGATCATATAAATGGCTTAGATAGTGAATGTTGCATACATATGCTTTCATTTTTTTCATATGTTGTGTGTGTATTGTTTACATTAGATAATGCTTGCACTCTGTGCATGTGTTGTGATGTTATAATGTTGATTTTGGCATCATGTTGATATTGGTGTACCTAATCATTATAGATGGTTGAAATAATATGTGGTGGAGCACTTATTTATTTATAATATTAGAAATATGAAGAGCTTGGAAATGAATGAGTGGAAGGAAAAGAGCCAAGCATGTTCACTTCATATTCTTATGTGGAACAAAAACAACCATAAAACTATATTTATAAAAGATGTGATTTTGTAGGACATATTGGTTAGAGAGTTAGAGAATGTGATAAAGGTTTGAGGTGTTATGCATTAGTTACCTAGAATATATGAAGCTTGTGTGAAGAATATTTGAAGGGAAGAAGAGGCAAAGATGAAGATGGAGATATGCAGAATTGATGACTAGGTAAACCAACACATTGTTGTTTCTTATTTGCATCATAGGATTGTTCTCTCCTTTCAATTAGTGGCTTAAATAATATTAGGTTTAAGCCATTGTTGTTTCTTATTTACATGAGAGGATTGTTCTCTCCTTTCAATTAGTGGCTTAAATAATATTAGAGTTGGAGCTTTCTTGCATGTTTCAACTTGCAGAAAATTGAAGTAGCAACGTCATATAGGTTGTAATAAGGGAGTAGGAGATTTCCTTTGCATCAAAACTATAACAAAATCATGTTTTTTTGTCCATTTTTGGGTTTCCACTTATATCTGGTGTTCATATGTGTTGTTATTATGTCTTGATGTGATGTTTTGGTATGTTATTCACATACTCAATCAATTGTTCATTCTATGTTAAGTTGTTCATTTAATGTTTCAGTTAATGAGTTTAAAGAAAATAATTTTAATGTCCATGAATGTAATTAAATGATTCAGGCCCCTCTCATTTTAGTCAAGTTTTCATCAATGGGATTGTTACCATCAAACTTCCTCATATCCATCTTTGGAATATAATAGTTCCTTGGTGTTGACTTGAAGCCATGATGATGTGGATCTTGAATTGAAAATTCATGATTATGGTTCTTTCATTCAATATTTGTGCTCTCCAATTATGATAGAATACTCCCCATATGAGATTTATTTTCAACACCATGCTTCTCCTTATGCTCATGATTTCCTTAGATCCCCACATCCCTTTTTGGGAGATATTTTAATAGAATGTTTGTAATTAGTTTATTTCTTCTCAAATGTATTTTTACATTTCTTCATTATTACATTCATAATATTTTCTATTTCTTCCTTATTTTCAATCATATACTTTTCTATTTCTCTATTAAGCTTTGCTTGAGAACCTAGTAGATCCACATTTTTCATCATACTACCAACTATTTCTTTAGATTTCTTCTCTAATTGAACCTAAATTATATGTATTCACTTTATTCATGAGTCTAGTATGTGCCTCTAGTAGTTTTGATTGGTGCAGTAGCTTTCTTTGGAAGCATGTTGGAAAATAATAACAGTAATCCTCATTAACTCAACTTTCAGTCTCAAAAAAGGGATATTCTAATAAATAGTTAAGTAACTTGTAAGTTATATACCTTAATTGGAGAATATCATAATAGATGAAGTTTTATTGATATATCTCTGAGATTTGAGCCCTTTTAAATTTGAAAAATTGTTGTGAAATACCATGATGTGTCTTTTTTGCAATTCCATAGGTGTTAATTGAATTGTATGTGCCATGTGAAATTTGCGGCATTTTCCCAAAAACTTGCTAATTTGGCCTCTTCACATGAGAAAACTTGTATAGCATGCCATGTGTTCAATTCTTCAAATACAACTATGAAATATGTACTTGAAGTACTTTTGTATTTATCCTATACTCCTTAAAGCTTTCACAGTTTAAAAATTCTCATACAAGAAGATATAGCAAAAATACTAAGTTGATATGTTTAAAATTTATTTCATGAACGTTCACAAAGTCAAACTTCCATAGGTTATAACTCTCAAATTATAGTGAAAAAAATTCTAAAAACTAAACACAATTTTCATCCATATTTATCCTTAATATGGTCCAAGTTTTACTATCTAAAACCTCACAAAAAAAATTATTGTGAAAATTCCAAACTAGCTTATTTGAAACTAATTCAAGATCATTTAGCAGCCTAGAATTACTTAAGAGCATATATCTGAAATTATAGCGAACCAAGATTTGAAATTTGAACCAAATTTTCACCACAATTTCACTTCATTTTGGTCCAAGTTTCACTATCTGAAGCATTACAAAAAAAATAGCAAAAATGCCGAATTGACCTATTTACATTTCAACAACCTTCACAAACCCTAACTTCCTTGGTTCATATCTTCAAAAATATAACAAACCAAAGTATGAAATTTGAATTAGATATTTCTAGAGATTTTTGCTCAATATTATCTAAATTTCAATGCTTCAACCTCTAAGAAAAAAAGGTTATTGCGAATATTCCATGATGACCTGTTTGAAGTAGCATAATCATAGGATATGTTGTAACTTATTTTGACACCCTTGAAGTTCCAAAAAAATTTAAAATTTATTTGCCACCTTCCTTCAATTTTATATTTACCATGAAAAATACCTTCCTTTAAACATCATTTCATCTAACCCTTTCCATTGCTAAAGCATTAAGTGTATGAGATTTTTTAAATGTCTTTGAGTTATATTTAATAGTATTTATTTTAAATGAAATTTAATTTTATAAAATATATATAATTATATATAAAATTATTTATTTAAAATATTAAAACTCAGTTTAAAAATGGCAAACCCAAACTCTAAACTATTGATTTAAATTTTATGAAATGTGGCGGGAAAGGAGATAAAGGAAATTTCATATATTTATGAAATGAGTCATGAATGGGAGACTAAGTAAAAGGAGACTTACATGTGTAAAATGAATTTACAAGTGAAATTAAAAGGAGACTTACAGGTGTAAAATGAATTTACATGTGAAAGTAAAAGGAGACTTACAGGTGATATATTTATAAAATGAGGTTACAGGTGAAAGTAAAAGGAGACTTAGTAAAAATAAAATTTTACAGAGGAGAAATACATGTTTTTTTTCTATCGTATAAAGAGGAGAAATGCATGGAAAATGAAATTCGGATAAATACTTATCCAAATATTTTACAGGAGTAAAAGGGGAAAGTAAAAATACTTTACCAACCATGACAAACAAGACATGGTTTTTAAAATCCATGGGAAGGAAAATTACAAGACATGAATCCCAAAACAAGACATGGATTTAAAAAAAACAAGACATGGATTTCAAAACAAGTGGAAGGTTTATTAAATCATTCAAAGAAATATTTTGAAATTTTGTTTATGAAATTCATTTACAAATTTAAGAAAAATATTTGGAAAACATTTGTAAAATATTTTATGACAATGGTGAAGCACTTTAAAGAGTGACATAAAATCATTAGCTAATTCAAGCATTGGAGATTCAAAGGACACCTAGCAAAAAGATCAGACAACCAGATTGTAGACATGAATTTATCATTTGAAGAAAGAGGAAGATCAATAATTCCTATTCAGATTTAGAGGAGGATATATCAACATTTAAAATACACCTAGGAGTAGAAGATCAACAAACTGGAAGAAGAGTGCAGTTTTCGAGCTAAATTTTAAGCAACTCAAGAGTTCAAGGTAGAAGAATTGCAAATAGTTCAAAGTTTCCATCACATAAATTAGAGATATTAGTTTATTTTTATTTTATTATCTAGGTTTTTACTCCAGAAATATTGTAATAGTTTAGGAGAGATTTATTCTATATATTGTTTCATTTGTAATGTAAAAGGGTCGATTTTGAATATAACTAATTCAATCCCACACAACCTTTACCTAATTGAACTGAAAATATGCACTTTTAGGTGTAATCAAATTCGACTGTAACCATATGGGAAGTGGATTAACTCGAAGATCACTTTATATACAATTGAAGATGTAAAAAATATTTACAATATGAAAGACAAACTCCATAGGTAACTAATACTTACAACTGAAATTTGAAAGGTGCATCTTCTGTAATCTTATGAAGTTTCTAATCACAGTAGAGAGGAGGATAAATGCGCTATTAAATGCTACCATCACTATGAAAATGAAAAACATGTAGCTGCATGCTATTATCATAGCTATAGATGTACTTATCATTTTGAACCAACAGAATTCAAAAACCAGTGGAATATCCATATGAAAAAGTGGAGTTCCTAGGTGAAAGAATTGCAACCAATATCAATTGTCTAGTCTTTGATCACTGCCAAAGAATATATCTAATCGTGATCATGATCCACAAGAAAAATTTCTTTGTAACTTCGTTCCCCGGTAACGACGCCAAATGTTGTATTTATTTCTCGTAGGTAGTTCTTGGCTATGAAACTATGCCAAGAAACCAACTCAACCAATCTTTAGGTTCAAATTGACCCTTGAACCAGCGGGGGATCCCTCGATTGTTACGAGCCATTTTTTAATGTTTTTCACTGTTACTAGACAACATCCTATGAAGCATAATGGCTATATCTATGATTTATTATGGGTGGTTGTTGATTATTTTCCAATCTCTGTTCATGAATAAATCATTCTCTTGCAGAGTCCTTGGTTAAAGTGCCAACATCTAGTTTGACCAAAATAACATGATTTTTAGAGAATTTTGTAGAAGAATATAAGAGAATTCATGATAATTAAGAAGTCATACGGAATAATTAATCAGCCTGACATAGTGGATGTGTGTAGAAGATTTCTACAACCAAATAAAATACATTCAAAATATGACAAAAGGCAACAATTAAAATATGCAGAGGAGCTATCTCAGAAATATTTTCTGATAAACTAATCTTTTTAAATGATTATAACTTTTCAGGGGATTTTAGAGAGATTGATACTCAACCTATTCTTACCCGAATCTCCTATGCTACTTTGAACATGTGCATAAATAAGGTATAAAAGCACTAGAAAAGGATACAAGAAACACAATTTTATCATGAACTGGAGCTAGAATACTTCAATTAATATTTCTTTAATAAAAATTTTACAAAGCTGATAGTGTTTTGGCATCAAAAGCCAACCCTTTTACATTACAAATGAAACAATATATAGAATAAATCTCTCATAAACTGTTACAATATTTATTGAGTAAAATCATAATTAACAAAATAAAAATAAAATAATATCTCTAATTTATCTGTTGGAAACTTTGAACTGATTGCAATTCTTCTACCTTGAACTCTTGAGCTTCTTAAACTTCCTGCTGGAAAACTGCACTTTGAATCCAATTTGTTGATCTTCTCTTGACGGGTTTCTTTTGAATGTTGATATATATTGCTCTAAATTTGAATCAGAATGATTGTCAATCTTCCTCCTTCAAATGCTAAAGTCATGTCTATAATTTGGCTGACTGGTCTTTTTTCTAGGCATCCTTTGAATCTCCAATGCTTGAATTGACTAATTATTTTACGTCACTTTTTAAAGTGTTTCACCATTGTCATAAAATATTTTGATAAATGTTTTCAAATGTTTTGTTTAAATTTGTAAATGAATTTAATAAATAAAATTTCAAAATATTTCTTTGAATTATTTAATGAACCATCCTCTTGTTTTGAAATTCATGTCTTGTTTTTTAAAAATCCATGTCTTGCTTTTGGATTCATGTCTTGCTTTTCCTTCAAATGGATTTTTAAAACCATGTCTTGTTTTCCATGGTTGGTAAAGTATTTTTACTTTCCCCTTTTACTCCTGTAAAATATTTGGATAAGTATTTATCCAAATTTAATTTTCCGTGCATTTCTCCTCTTTATACCATTGCAAAAAAACATGTATTTTTCCTCTATAAATTTCGTTTTTACTCAGTCTCCTTTTACTTTCACGTGTAACCTAATTTTATAAATATATCACTTGTAAGTCTCATTTTACTTTCACCTGTAAATTCATTTTACGCTTGTAAGTTTCCTTTTACTTAAATATATGAAATTTCCTTTATCTCCTTTCTGACCACATTTCATAAAATTTAAATAAATACGAATAATAGTTTTTGGGGGGGTGGTTTACGGTAAAGGTGAAACAACCTTTTGGAAACCACCCCCACCCCCCCAAAATCCATCAATAACCATTGATTTCATTTTTCACATATCTCGAGGGATAAAGATTAGGGAAATTTAATGTATTAAGTGTGCGGTCGGGTCATAAATTTGATTTGACTTTTTGACTTGGCTTACTTATATAATATGATAATAAATGTGGTTCCTATAGTTTAGATTTTTGGTTTTTTATTTTTAAACTAAGTTTTAAAATTTTAAATAAATAATTTTATAAAAATATAATTATATAAATTTTACAAAATTAAATTTCATTTAAAATAAAAAATATTAAAAATAACTCAGAGACATTTAAAAAAATATCATACACTTCATGCTTTAGCAATGGAAAGGGTTAGATGGAATGATGTTTAAAGGAAGGAATTTGTCAAGGTAAGGATAAAATTGAAGGAAGGTGGAAAATAAATTTTTAAAAAAATTGTAACTTCGAGGGTGTCAAAATAAGTTACAACATAGGCTCCAACTCAGGACTGCTTCCCCTTCTGGGATGCAGAGAACCTAGTAGACTAGCTACCTTGAATATGTTGGGCATGGAGTCAGTTCATAAACCTATAATTTGCAAATATAAAACGATACTTCCTGCACTAATATAGAAACTATTTCACACTGAAATTTGAAAATTGAAAAGTGTTGAAGTGAAAAAACTGATACTATAAGTGGAAATAAGCACAACAATGGCTAATTCATTAGGCTATGGATTCAATCAGTCAATCAACGATAAATTTACTCCTTTCAATCACTTGAAAGTTATTGCACTCAACCAAACCAAACTTCATAATGCAAACTTGAAACACAAGTTGAAACAACTGTTGATCTGCTGCATTAATCAATAAACTGCAAAATCACTAATCTACTGCACACTAAATCTAGAATAACTAATTCAATCCCACACAGCCTTTACCTAACTGAACTGAAAATATTCACTTTAGGTGTAACCAAATTTCTAGTGTAATCACACTAAGAAGTGGATTAACTGGCAGATCACTTTGAATGCAGCTAAAGTTGTAAAAAATATTTACAGTATGAAAGACAAACTCCATAGGTAACTGATACTTACAACTGAAATTTGAAAGCTTCATAGTCTATAAGCTTCTGAAGGTTCTGATCATTGTAAATAGGAAGAGAAATATGCTACTGAATGTTATCATCACTATGAAAAAGAAAAACATGTAGATGCATGCTATTATCAGAGTTATAGATGTACTTATGATTTTGAACCAAAAAAATTCAGAAACCAATGGAATCACCATATGAAAAAGTGGAGTCGTCGGGTGAAAGAAATGCAACCAATATCAAATTTCTAGTCTTTATTCACCAGCAAAGAATATATCTAATCATGATCGTGATCCAAGGAAAAATTTCTTTGTCACTTTGTTCCCTAGAAACGGTGCCAAATGTTTTATCTATTTCTCAAAGTAATTTCTTGGCTGCGAAACTACGCTGAGAAACCAAATCGACCAGTATTTAGGTTCAATATGGCCCTTGAACTAGAGGGGGATCCCTATAGTGTTACGAGGCATTTTTTAACAATGTTAACTGTCACTGGACAAAAACCTATGAAGTAAAATGGCCAGATATATGATTTATTGTCGGTGGCTATTATTGATTATCTAATCTCTATTCATCAATAAATCCATCTCTTTTAGGGTCCTTGGTCAAAGTGTGAGCATCTAGTTTGACAGAATAACATGATTTTTAGAGAGTTTGGCCAAAAAATGTAAGAGAAATCATGATAATTAAGCAGTCAAACAGATTACTTAATCAACCTAACATAGTGGATGTGTGTAGAATATTTCTACAGCCAAACACAACACATTCAAAATATGAAAGAAGAAAACAATTAAAATATGTAGAGAAGCTATCTCAGACATACTTTCCGATAAAATAATCTTTTTAAATGATTAAAACTTTGCAGGGGATTTTAGAGAGATTGATACTCAATCTATTCTTACCTAGAATCTCATATGTTACTTTGAACATGTGCATAAATAAGGTATGAAAGCACTAGAAAAATATACAGGAAACACAATTATGTCATAAACTAGAGCTAGAATACTTCAATTAGGATTCTTGTAATAAAAATTTTACAAAGCTGATAGGGTTTTGGCATCAAAAGCCAACCCTTTTACATTACAAATGAAATAACATATCAAATAAATATCTCCTAAACTATTACATTATTTCTGGAGTAAAATCCTAAATAATAAAATAAAAATTAAATAATATCTCTAATTTATCTGCTAGAAAATTTGAATTGTTTGCAATTCTTCTGCCTTGAACTCTTGATCTGCTTAAACTGCCTGCTGAAAAAATGTACTTTGACTTGGGCTTGTTGATTTACTGCTGCTAGGTGTATTTTGAATGTTGATATTTTTTCCTCTAAATCTGAATAGGAATGACTGTTGATCTTCCTCCTTCAAATGCTAAAATCATTTCTATAATCTGGTTGTATAATCTTTTTGCTAGGTGTCCTTTGAGTCTCCAATGTTCGAATTGACTAATGATTTTATGTCACTTTTTAAAGTGCTTCACCATTCTCGTAAAATATTTTGGAAGAAACTATTTTGATAAATATTTTCCAAATATTTTTCTTAAATTTGTAAATGAATTTCATAAATAAAATTTCAAAATATTTCTTTGAATGATTTAATAAACCATCCTTTTGTTTTGAAATTTGTGTCTTGTTTTTTTTAATCCATGTCTTGTTTTTGGATTCATGTCTTGTTTTTCCTTCCCATGGATTTTAAAAACCATGTTTTGTTTGCCATGGTTGGTAAAGTATTTTTACTTTCCCCTTTTACTCCTGTAAAATCTTTGGATAATTATTTATCCAAATTTCATTTTCCCGACATTTCTCCTCTTTATACCATAGCGAAAAACACATCTTTTTCCTCTGTAAAATTTCGATTTTACTCAGTCTCCTTTTACTTTCACCTGTAACCTCATTTTATAAATATATCACCTATAAGTCTCCTTATATTTTCATCTGTAAATTTATTTTACACTTGTAAGTCATCCATGAACTCATTTCATAAATATATGAAATTTCTTTTATCTCCTTTCCTGCCACATTTCATAAAATTTAAATCAATACGAATAATGGTATTCGGGAGGAGTAAAGTTCGAATAGGCAAGACCTCCAGAATCCATCAATAACTATTGATTTACTTTTCCACATATCCCAAGACATAAAGATTAGGGAAATTTAATGTATGAAGTGTGTGGTAGGGTCAGAAATTTGATTTCACTTTTTGGCTTGGCTGACATATATAAAATATGATAATAAATGTGTTTCCTATAGTTTAAAGTTTGGGTTTGTTATTTTTAAACTAAGTTTTAATATTTTAAATAAATATTTTAATAAAAAATTAAATTAATTATATTTTAAAAAATTAAATTTAATTTAAAATAAAAACTATTAAAATTAACTCTGATACATTTAAAAAAAAATATCATACACTTCATGCTTTAGCAATGGAAATGGTTATATGGAATGATGTTTAAAGGAAGATATTTGTCAAGGTAAGGATGAAATTTAAGGAAGGTGACAAATAAATTTTAAAAAATTGTGTAACTTGCAGGGTGTCAAAATAAGTTACAACAGGATCATGAGTTATGATAGCAAATATTATGATCCTTGCACCTAAAAAATGATAAGAAACAAATAATTATAGACCTCTTCAAGGAGGAAATTCCCTTTACAATGAACACAATGTCGAATAAATTATTCGATGACCCTATGACCAGGTCTCCTTATTGTATATTTAAGAGACAGGGGATACAATTATAATATAATTGGACCATGAGGGGTTCTAGCTTACATAAAAATATAATAATATAAATGTAATAACTCATTATATAGGGATTAATAAAGATTTTTATAGTTAATGTGGGGAATATATATGGACTAACATTTCCTTCATGGCATCCCTCCAAACCTATTGTCTGGTTTCCTCCTCATAAATACTAGGCTTAAAGTCAATGATTTCACTTATGAGTTTCATGTAACTAGAAGAATATCTTTGTAATTTTCTCTCCTTAAAGGTACTCCAAGGAGGCTCCACAAACTCCTAAGAATATCTTAGTGTCTACTCAAGGAATTTCATCTTTCTCTTGATACAAGTAGGATGATCCTCCAACTCCTACTCCTAATTTAAATACTAATTCCCTATTGTTGGTGCTACTAGAATCTCCTTAGCCTTCAAAGCCTGTTGTGAAACCAGCTCCAAAAATAGAATAAAAGATAGATCAACGCCTTATAAATAAAACACTTGAGGGGGAAACCTACAATACATTACATAAATGAACAATTCTTGGATGATACAAATGACAAAACCTCCTTTCTATATATAGGAGTCCATGGGGCCACAATGTAATCCTAGTGGGGCCACAATGTAATCCTAGCCGACCTAACAATAATAATTTAAGAGCACAATAATAACAATATGGGGGTTACAAGGGTACAATAATAACAATAAGGGGGTTACACTAACAATAATAAGGGACTATACTAGTAATATAGGGACCTAACATGCCCCTCTCCTTCAAAAAAAGTGTTGTCCTCAACGCTTGAGTAGCTCTGAGTGCTTTTGTATAAAATTCTCATCCTCCCATGTAGAATCTTCAGTGGGTAAGTTCTTCCACTTGATGAGATACTCTGAAATTGATCGATTCCGTAGCTGTCGAGTTCTTGTTTCCATGACCGCTTCAGGTTCCAATATGTTTTTTCCTTCCTCATCAAGTTCTGGCAATATTGTTTGAACTGGAAGATTTTCACCTATAACCTTCTTTAAGCATGAAACATGGAAAACTGGATGTACTCGCGAAGAAGCAGGAAGCTCCAATTTGTATCCCATAGTACCAATCTTTTGCAACACCTTGTAAGGACCATAGTACTTTGGCGATAATTTATTATCCTTCTTAGCTTGCTTGAGGGACATTTGTTTATATGGTTGTAGCCGTAAAAATACCCAATCTCCTACATCAAAACTTCTCTCGCTGCGATGTTGATCTGCCTGTTGTTTCATTCGATTTGTGCCAAATTCAGGTTATCCTTTAAGAGTTGGAGAACTTCTTGCTGATGCTCGATGTGATCTTCCACTGCTTGAACCTTCGAATTTTCCCTTAAAGATGATGTGGTGGATGGTGGATGATATCCATAAAGTGCCATAAATGGGGTCATTTTTGCTGCAGTATGGAAGGAAGTGTTATACCACCATTCAACGAGAGGTAACCACTTGACCCATTGTGCTTTCTTATCAGATACAAAACAACGAAGATATCCTTCCAAACATTTATTCACTATCTCTGTTTGACCATCAGATTGAGGATGATAAGATGAGCTATGAGCTAGTTGAGTACCCAAACAAGAAAATAATTCCGTCCAAAAATTTTCTGTAAAAATGGGATCTCTGTCACTTACAATAATCTTCAGGTTTCCATGTAGCTTTTGAATTGTTTCCATAAATGCAGTAGCAACTGTACTTGCTTTAAATGGATGAGATAATGCACAAAAGTGTGCATACTTGGTAAGTCTATCAACTACCACCATGATGAAACTCCTTCCTTCGGACTTAGGTAAACCTGTGATAAAATCCATTGAAATCTCCTCCCAACGTTGACTTGGAATGGATAAAGGTTGTAGGAGACCGGGAATTTAATTGTCTCAGAATTTATTTTGTTGGCAAACCAAAGACTATGCCACAAATTTTGAACTTCTGATTTAAAGCTAGCTCCCAAAAAAATTCTTTCTTCACCCTATGGTAAGTTTTTAAAAATCTCGATTGTCCTCCTAAAGGAGAAGTGTGCAATTCCAAAAGAATCTTTTGTTTTAGTTGGGAATTCTTGCAAATATATAAGCGATATTTGTACCATAAGGAATCATTTTTCCAACTAAATGTATCAGATGTACTAGGATCTTGCTACAACTTTTGAATGAAAGTCCACACTTCTTCATCCTTCTCCCATTCATTCCTTGCTTCGGTTATCCAATCTGGTTGGCTAATTGAAATGGCACAAAGCAATGCTTCCACCTCTTCATCCTTTCTTGAAAGTGCATCTGCAACAACATTTAGCTTCCCTTTTTTGTAGACGATTTCAAAGTCATAACCCAACATCTTTGTGACCCATTTTTGTTGCTCTTTTGAAGATAGTCTTTGTTCCAAAAAGTGTTTAATACTATCATGATCAGTTTTTACCTTGAAGTGTCTTCCCATTAGAGTGGGTATATATTTCTTTAGTGCATGTAGTATTGCCAACATTTCCTTCTCATAAATATGTTTTTGTAAATACTTTCCTTTGATTGGACGACTTAAAAAAACAATGGGTCTTCCTTCTTCCATTAAAGCAACACCAATTCCATTTCCTGAGGCATCACATTCCATAATAAAGGTTTTTGTGAAGTATGGTGTAACTAAGACCAGTCCTAGGCACATTGCCTCTTTAAGATGTTCAAAGTCCTTAGTTGCTTCAGGAGTCCATGAAAATGCATCTTTATTCAATAATGTTGTTAGAGGTGTTGCTATTCTCCCATAATTCTTAACAAACTTGCAATAATACCATGTTAGCCCGAGAAATCTACACAACTGCTTTATGGTTGTCGGGACTTTCCATTCCTTAATGGATTTAATTTTGTTAGGGCCTACCTTAACACCCTTGTGAGATACAATATGAACCAGATATTCCACCTCTTGTAATCCAAGGAAACATTTGGATGTGTTTGCATATAATTGTTTCTCCTCCAATACCTTGAGCACCCTGTCAACATGTTGAACATGATCCTTCCAAGACCTGCTGTAGATTAGTATATCATCAAAAAATACTAGCACAAATTTTCTAAGGCAGGGTTTGAAAATTGAATTCATCAACCATGAAATGTAAGTGCATTGGTAAG
The DNA here is from genome assembly GCA_034641835.2 of Pinus albicaulis. Classification (NCBI taxonomy): domain Eukaryota; kingdom Viridiplantae; phylum Streptophyta; class Pinopsida; order Pinales; family Pinaceae; genus Pinus; species Pinus albicaulis. The sequence goes on from CM076575.1 coordinate 696,589,379, forward strand.
GCCAAAAGGCAGGACTAAAAATTCATATTGATCCTCATGAGTTCTAAATGTTTTTTTTTTTTTTTTCAGAATTTCTTTAGTCTTCATTTTAATTTGATGATATCCTAAACGACGATCCAACTTGGTGGAGTAAATTTCTCCATGTAATTCATCTAAAAACTAATCAATGACACGATTCAGAAATTTATCTTTAATAGTGAGCTTGTTGAGCTCCATATAATCCAGACACATGGGACATGATCATCCTTCTTGTGCACCAGTACTTATAGAGAAGAAAAAGAACTTTGACTAGGTTGAATTATACAAATATAGCTCCGTCTAGACCTCGAGAATTTGAAAAAGGAAAATCGGGCAACATCTAAACCACATTCAACCTTCCAACCTTGCAACTAGCCATACAAGGTTAGGAGGGAGGGGAAAAAAACCATGAAATATATTCAACAAAGTACAATAATGGACTAATTTTAGGCTAGGTATAATAATAGGGAAATTTTTTTAAATGAATGAATGAATTTTTTCAGGGATGTGCGGGACACATGGGACGGTTTGAAAGTGAGGAATTAAATAAGGATACAGGGTATTTCATGGGGCAAGGTAGGCAGGAAATTTTAGCAATTAAGGTTTAAATAATGATGGAATGGAAAGACTAGTGAGGATTTGAAAAGGGCATAGGAGATGGATCCTTTTCAAACAGAAGAAAAACACAGAATATGAATGATTTCCCAAGGCAGAGCATAAAAAATGGATTCTACCTTTCTATATTGAAAGAATTCAACCAGAAATGTGTATGGATGAAAGGTGAACATAACAAATTTACATATGAACACAAAGAGAGAACAAATGCTAAATTTCATACCACATGGATCCCACAAATCAGAGTTGCATCTCTTTATTAATTCCTTGTCCAAAACTATTACAATGGAGCGCAGAGCGTTCTCTTTGATTTCCACACTATTCCCCTACTTACTGAATTACAGACTCTTTCAAATGATTTACAATTATATTAAATATATTGAAATGTGGGACATATATCCATAGAAAAGGGAGTTGTTTTAATAGCTCAAGAACTGAAATCTGAAGATAGAAAAGAGAACTAACAATCTGCCTAAAAGAAGGAGCAACATTACATTTGACTATTTTGGTAGATTTACTGTTACGATGTTGAATAAAAAATAGGCAATTTGAAGAGCTGAGCCTATTTTCCTGCTGTTGTAAAAATCTTCGGTCTCATTGTATCTCTCGGCCAGCTGACTGTTTCTTTCTCTTATTACTCTCTTGAAGCAAACCGAATTTTAATAAAATTCCTTTTGAAATAACATAAAATGAAATTATGCCTTTAGTGAAGGGAAAAATCGATTTTGAATAGAGGGAGCGAAGGGAAGTGGGGTCCATATGGTAATTGCAATCGGGATAGGAGGGAAGGCAATATATAATGGAGTGTTAAAACATATGATGTAATCACAATCGGGATCAGAGGAATAGGGATATATTATGGGAACAGGGCATATATAAAAACTCCGATGCGATTGGGAAAAATTCTGATGGGATTAAAAGATAGGCCAAGGGATATTTCCTTTCAAAACATATTAAAAATATTTGGGCGGCTTTATAAAGGGGAAAACAATTTTTTATGTTGAAAGGCCTTTAATGTGGTGTTGGGGTTCCCATGTTTTGGCCAGATTGGCAAGACCAAAAGATGAGACAACATCATAACCACTTTGGGGCCCTAGGATCAAAACGAGGTATTAGGCTAGATATGAAGCACAGAGGGGGGTTTAAATGATTTGGTTGGTTGGTTTTTGGGTTGAGTCATGAGATCATAGGCTAAGAAAGTAATGGAAGCAAAGGAGCAGAGAAGCAGGATGTTTCATCAAAAGAGGATAGGTCAAGAAAGTGCCATCCATTGGGCTATGGAGTCATGAAAGGGGATTACTTGCACACAACTAGCCAACGCTTTCAAAGGGTAATTCATCTATACTAAAGGATATTTTTATATAGATGATGGAATGGAACATTAAAAATGAAATGAAAGAAGAAAAGAAACCAAAGGGCAGTCTGCAGATTAGGCCAAAGGTCATTTAACTCCAGGCATGCTTTGACATGCTCAAAGGCAACTCTCAATGAAGGCACAAAGGGCATCTTATAGATCGGACCAGAGGTCATTTAACTCCAGGTCTTCTTTAGCATGCTCCAAGGGAAAAACATAGATAGATTTGACACAGAGCTAGAGTCTATAGATCGGAGAAGGACTTTAAACCTTTCCTGCTTTGACACCAGCTAGGACATCCAAGCAACAAACCCGAATTCATATATTAGCTAGCAGTGAATAACAGCTGCTACACTGGTTAAATTACATGCATTTGCTCTTAGATTCACATTCAGCAGAAAACATCAAAGGTAGGGAGAGCAGAAACATAGGGTACCATGCAAGGGTATATCCTATGCCAGATTTCTGATGCGTACCAGAAGACCAATGAATAGCATGAATAATGTAAATAAATGATGCAAAGAGAAAAACATCACCCATAGTAATAAACCAGGATCCTATGAAATTTGCTTGATTAAATGATGCAAAACCAGTCACATACGTTGAGCTCAATGGCTAATACAATCCAAAATTTCTCTTCCCAGCCTACTACATTACAAACTACTCTGCTACTCTTCTCCCAAAAATGCTCTAACAGTCAAATGAATCCCTACACTAGCAGCAACAAAAACCGAACTGAACCCTTTACAATGTGTTCTTCAAGGGTTCTTATAGGAGAAGGAATAATAGTAGCGGTAGATATTCATTTAATTTGTTTCATTAAGACAGAATGGCGGAAGAATTCACGCCCATACTGCTTAATGCTTCTTCGCTGTACTCTGTAGTCTGGTTCAGAGTCTTTGTCAGGTCGATATTGACCTCGGATGTGTTCTTGAAGTCCTTTCTGGCTATTTGGAACTCTGCGCTGCCTTGTGGAATAAAGGCATGGATGGAAGGTCTGCAGGCTTCCATGCTCCATAACTGTTGTCCTGACATTCTTTAAGAAGCTTCTGTCAGTGAAATACATTTAAGGGCTCGAGGAGGCATGGAGACTTCTGTAGGAAGGTGTCCTTTTGGAGAAATGGTGCTCTGCTGACATTAAACATAGATATGGCTTGTTTCCTGTGCATTTGGTCTTCAAACTGTGCTTTCTTCCTTTGAATGCAGGATTAAGAATTAATTACTCAATAATAAGCATTAAGCCCTTGGATCTCTTCTGCTGATATAATTTTGCTATTATAACGACTTCTTTGTGCTTTGAATCATAGTAACTGTGATTATGATAAACGGAGTGAAATACCACTCCGGTGACAACCCTGCACAATGAAACAAATTAATTATAAAATCCAGGGTGGTGGCGGAAGAATGCTTTGGAGGCCTGCAGAATGGTGGCTTAATGGTGGAGAAATAATGTTTAGTGTAAAGCCCAGAGTCTTAAGGTTTGGGCGATTTACAAGGAAATGAATGAGAATGCAATGAAACACCCATGAAACGGTTGTGAAAGGTGGGACCCGGCATGGGCAAAGGGCGATTAGATATGAATTGTCGGATCCCGAGAGATCAACGGTTGCGATCTAATCGCATCAAAGCAAAGCGGGGTTGAAACTAACATGGAGAAATATGAATGAACGAGGCGATGCAATGAGGACCGTTGATCTAACTTGGATGGACGGTCACGATTGGATTGGTGGATCGCAGTTGGGGAAGGCAGCGGGTGACACATTAAGAAATCTTCGATGCGCGATTGGGGAGGTGATGCGATTGGGCGCCAACCGTCCAATCTGAAGCCAGATCGACGGCCCACATTTAATCGGAGGGGTGAAAGGAGAGGAATGAAGGGCGCGGTGCGATTAGAGCTGGACCGTCGGATCTATACAAATGAACGGCTCATATTGCAGTGGGAGCTGATAGAACAACACTTCAATCACATCGGAAGTTTTAAGAAACAAAGGGAAGGGCACACATTTGAATGTTCCAATTGCGATAAGTGCCTATGGGCTTAAGCACTTGGTCCTTGGCGCATGGCATATGGGGAAGTGGTTTAGGGGGGCTCGCCGAAAGGGGCTAAGCCTGTATATGTAAAATGAATGGTTTTTTGGCCCATTTTAATGCTTTTTAGGGCCAAATGAGGGATTCAATAGGGGGAATAAAGGGGCTGTTAAACCAAACAAAGGATATTTGTAGGGTTAAAAGGGAATTTGGGATGATTTTGAGGGTAAGTGAGGAATTATAAGGGGAGAAAAGGTGATGAAATAGAGGCTTAGAGGGAACGAAAATAAGGGGGAAAGGAGGCCTTTTGGGCATTCTTCGCAACATAGAGGCTTTTATACCGGGAACAACAGTGAGGATTTATCAAAGGGAAAGGGCATAGGAGGCTTCAAGGATGATGTGTTTTCGGAGGAGATGCATTCCCAGAAGGCTCAAAAAAATTTTAGCCCCCTGTTTGCATTGTAAAAAAAATCATAGGGGGCTAACAGTGGCTCCACATGGGGATGGATTCTTCTTGAAGGAGTCAAGAATTCAGAGAATGATATTTGGTGTAGGCCAGATGCATGATGCTTGAACCACCCTTTTTCTTTTATTTCAACTGCCACAAACCATGAAGACACATATCAGCAGCAACATCACTCAAACAGTTACCTACCTAGACTAAATCCTAATCATTTTTTCTTCTGGGTGCATTTTGACTTGCAGGCCCTTACATCATCAATCTCTTATAAACAAGAAAACAAACTTATTCTATTTCTACCCTTATTACTCGAAGAGACCAAATTAAACTGTTGGTCTCATATTTTCTCTACCTAAGCTACATCTACTAGGATTAAACAGTCTAGCAGATTTCTTCCCTACATTCTAAGACAGAAATTGAAATCAGTCAAGCCAGGTTTAGACTGTCTGACTTGCTGTGGACCAAGGCATAAAAGACAAAACTGCTCATGAACTGAGCTTTATTGAGATTTTTTCTACCTACCGTACTCTAACTGGAATATTTATAAGTCTTAGGTGATATCATAATGCTAGTGCATCCAATCAAGCAACAACAAAAAGGGGCAGAAGAACTAACTGCTTATCAGAGAAAACCATAGGGTGCTCTGCATGTGGATCTTCAAAACTGAGGCCACCGCCAACAGTGACAACCTCTGATGTATTTGGCTCTTATAAAGGATTAATGCTTGAGGGGCTAAGCCAATCAGGTCCTCCATGTATTCTTCCATAGGATCAATCAGAACATGATACAAACTTTCTTCTTTAAGGCCTGACATGGCTGGTAGGCTGTCTGTATCCCGAGCAGCTTCAACCGCTACATCTGCAGTTTGGCCTTTATAAACACGCTCCTCTCTTTCCTGGTGGGGAGTATTTGGCATATTAGCATCAACCAGGAATGCATCTTCTTCCACTGGATCAAGACAAAGATGTTTGTGGGAAATAAGGTCCCCCTCATCTTCATTGTAGCCTGAACTGGAGGGCTCATCGTATATGGCAGGGCTGTCCTCTTCTGACCCTGGCCGGTTCTGCTGGAGTGAACTAAAATCTGTGAAAAAACTAACATATTCTTGATTAGGGGTTGCTTTGATTACCTTGACCCTTTCAGGCAAAGGCTTCGGATATTCATTTTGCTCAAAATTTTCTTCATGTCTTTCTTCCTTGTCCTTTGCGCTGAAGAGTTGTTGGCTTCCATCTTCTTTGAAATTATTACTGATGATCTGATATATAAAAAAGTGAAGATTTAATGAATCTTCATCTGCTATCATGCTTTCAATGCTTTCTTCATCAATATCATAGATGGCCTGCATTGGGTCATCATTTTCTTGAAGTTGATGGTCGTGATCTTCCTCCCATGAATCTGCTAATGATGGCCCTGCAGGCTCAGCTTCCCTTTGGAAAAAATTATCATCAGCCAGATCAACATCAGATAAATCATAATGCTACATAGGACTCAAATATTTAGGACTCTCAGCAAGTCTTTCTTCAAAATATTCTGCAAGTTCATTTTTTGATTCAAACTCTGGTTCATCATACATGCTTTGCATGTGGCTTCTGTCTTGCAGTGATATGGTTTTTCTTTCTTGAGGACAAGGTGTAGGTCGCTTCCAATCATCATTTATAGTTTCAACCTCGTGTTCTTCCTCTTCTATGTTTAGTAGGGTGTTGGCAGTCTCTATCAATCTTTCCAGCTTGTTCTCTAAAGAGATCTGCGCTGTTTGCTATGCTCGGTCTTTCTTTGCTGCCTTTAATTTTTTCTCCCTGCACTTTATGTTGTATTCGACAGTAAATGCTATGTCCTGCATTTCCTCCAGGCTCGAAGGCTCTCTTTCTCGTATATGGAATTCCACCTCGGGGTCAAAAGAACTAGGATAGTGCAGGAGAGCCCATCCCAAAGGTGGTTTTATGCTAGTAGGTATTGTGTGATATACCTTATTGAACCTGGCTAAAAATTCTTGTACTGTCTCTTCTGGCTGTCTTCTCATATTCTGATACTTGTCTAAGATGAGGAAAACATTTCTCCCGACTGCCCATTTATCAAGGAAAACTTGAGAAAGTTGATGAAAGTTGAAGATGCTTACTGTTGGAAGGCCTTTGAACCAACCCTTAACATTTCCTTGTAATGATAAGGAAAACATTCTAATGCACACATCATCTTCTTCTACCTCATACAAGTCAAGTAAATCCTTGAGATTTTGAACATTTTTTTCAGCAGTGGCCCTTTTATTTTCTCCATTAAAAAGAGGTAGCTGGTTTATAAGCTCTGCAGGAACGAGTTGGAAGAAAAGAGGAAAAACCAAAGGCTTGTATATTTCTATGACCTTTGTAAGGGTAGGTGGTGCAAAAATGGGATCATGGATGCTTGAAGTTTCTTTAAGAGTGAGAGGTACACCCTGAGGCTCTTGTTCCACCAGTTCTTTCACAGGAGTACAGATTTGCTCATGGTCTGAAGACTGAGGCTTGAGATCTTTTACATACTCAACGTGGGTTTCATCTTGGTACACGTGATCAGGCTTAAAGAGGGACAAAACATAGTGATAGACAAAAACAATGAATTCATTACACCAAATCCAACCCATATGTTCTACCCTTCTATGAGGCCTGACCATATTTCAGGTTCTTCCTCCAGTGGAGTCTTTGAGAGTTATTGAGTGTGGAGTTTCCAGGTGGATGAATTAACTGTTTGAAGCAAGCTGTTTTCCACCATCAGCAATGAGATACCAATATAACCAGAGATTTTGGGTCTTTGAGTGCCTAAGAATGTTTACGGTGAAATTCACTCAACTTCCCCAGCGGAGTCGCCATTATGTTGGGGTTCCCATGTTTTGGCCAGATTGGCAAGACCAAAAGATGAGACAACATCATAACCACTTTGGGGCCCTAGGATCTAGCCCTCCTGGACCCGGAGAGGGATCTCTCCAAATAAAGCAAAGAATGATATATCTTTGAAGCTCAAAACGGGGTATTAGGCTAGGTATGAAGCACAGAGGGGGGTTTAAACGATTTGGTTGGTTGGTTGTTGGGTTGAGTCATGAGATCATAGGCTAAGAAAGTAATGGAAGCAAAGGAGCAGAGAAGCAGGATGTTTCATCAAAAGAGGATAGGTCAAGAAAGTGCCATCCATTGGGCTATGGAGTCATGAAAGGGTTTACTTGCTGAACAATCAGCCAAGGCTTTCATAGGGAAATTTATCTATACTAAAGGATCTTTTAGATAGATGGTGGAATGGAACATTAAGGAAGGAAGTGAAAGAAGGAAAGAAACCAGAGGGCAGTCTGCAGATCAGGCCAGAGGTAACTTAACTCTAGGCATGCTTTGACATGCTCAAAGGCAACTCTCAATGAAGGCACAAGGGCAGCTTTAAGATTAGGTCAGAGGTCATTTAACTCTAGGCCTGCTTCAGCATATTCCAAGAGAAAAACATAGATAAGTTTAACAAAGAGCTAGGGTCTATAGATCGGAGAAGGAATTTTAACCTTCCCTGCTTTGACACCAGCAAGAATATCCAAGCAGCAAACCCCGAATTCACACATTAGCTAGCACTGAAAATAGCTACTACATTGGTTAAATTACATAAATTTGCTCTTAGATTCACATTCAGCAGAAAACATCAAAGGTAGGGAGAGCAGAAACATAGGGTACCATGCAAGGGTATATCCTATGCCAGATTTATGATGCGTACCAGAAGACCAATGAACATCATTAATAATGTAAATAAATTATGCAAAGAGAGAAACATCACCCGTAGTAATAGACCAAGATACTGTGAAATTTGCTTGATTAATTGATGTAAAACCAGTCACATACGCTGAGCTCAATGGCTAATACAATCCAAACTTTCTCTTCCCAGCCTACTATATTACAAACTACTCCGCTACTCTTCTCCAAAAACTGCTCTAACAGTCAAATGAATCCCTACACTAGCAGCAGCAACAACCAAACCGAACCCTTTACAATGTGTTCTTTAGGGGTTATTATAGGAGAAGGAATAATAGCAGGGGTAGATATTCATTTAATTTGTTTCATTAAGACAGAACAGTGGAAGCGTTCACGCCCATACTGCTTAATGCTTCTTCGCTGTACTATGGAGTCTGGTTCAGAGTGTTTGTCAAGTCGATATTGACCTCAGATGTGTTCTTGAAGTCCTTTCTGGCTGTTTGGAACTCTGCACTACCTTCTGGAATAAAGGCATGGATGGAAGGTCTGCAGGCTTCCATGCTCCATAACTGTTGTCCTGATAGTCTTTAAGAAGCTTCTGTCAGTGAAATACATTTAAGGGCTCGAGGAGGCATGTAGACTTTTGTAGGAAGGTGTCATTTTGGAGAAATGGTGCTCTGCTGACATTAAACACAAATATGGCTTGTTTTGTGTGCATTTGGTCTTCAAACTGCGCTTTCTTCCTTTGAATGCGGGATTAAGTGTTAATTACTCAATAATAAGCATTAACCCCTTAGATCTATTTTGCTAATATACTTTTGTTGATGTAACGGCTTCTCTGTGCTTTGAATCACAGTAACTGCGATTATGATAAACAAAGTGAAATACCACTCTGGTGACAACCCTGCACAATGAAACAAATTAATTATAAAATCCAGGGTGGTGGCAGAAGAATACTTTGGAGGCCTGTGGAATGGTGGCTTAATGGTGGAGAAATAATGTTTAGTGTAAAGCCCAAAGTCTTAAGGTTCGGGCGATTTACAAGGAAATGAATGAGAATGCAATGAAACACCCATGAAACGGTTGTGAAAGGTGGGACCCGGCATGGGCGGAGGGCGATTAGATATGAACCGTCGGATCCCGAGAGATCAACAGTTGCGATCTAATCGCATTGGAGAAAAGCGGGCCAAAACTCCGATGGAGAAATATGAATGAACAGGGCGATGCAATGAGGACCGTTGATCTAAATCAGATGGACGATCACAATTGGATCGGCGGATCACAATCAGGGAAGGAAACGGGTGACACTTTAAGAAATCTTCGATGCGCGATTGGGGCAGTGATGCGATTGGGCGCCAGCCGTCCGATCTGAAGCCACATCGATGACCCACATTCAATCGGAGGGGTGAAAGGAGAGGAACGAAGGGTGCGGTGTGATTAGCGCTGGAATGTCGGATCTATACAGATCGACAGCTCAGATCGCAGCGGGAGCCGATAGAACAACACTTCAATCGCATCAGAAGTTTTAAGAAACAAAGGGAAAGGTGCACATTTGAATGTTCTGATTGCGATAAGCGCCTATGGGCTTAAGTGCTTGGTCCTGGGCGTAGGGCATATGGGGAAGTGGTTTAAGGGGGCTGGCCGAAAGGGGCTAAGCCTACATATGTAAAATGAATGGTTTTTTGGCCCATTTTAATGCTTTTTAGGGCCAAAGGAGGGATTCGATAGGGGGAATAAAGGGGCTATTAAACCAAAAAAAGGATATTTGTAGGGTTAAAAGGGAATTTGGGATGATTTTAAGGGTAAGTGGGGAATTAGAAGGGGAGAAAAGGTGATGAAATAAAGGCTTAGAGGGAATGAAAATAAGGGGGAAAGGAGGCCTTTTGGGCATTCTTCGCAACATAGAGGCTTTTAAAACGGGAACAACAGTGATGATTTATCAAAGGCCAAGGGAATAGGAGGCTTCAAGGATGATGTGTTTTCAGAGGAGATGCATTCCTTAAAGGCTCAAAAACATTTTAGCCCCCTGTTTGCATTGTCAAAAAATTCATAGGGGGCTAAAAGGTGGGACCGGGGTAATTATCGAAATCGGAATTGGAAGGGGAGCGGGGTCACGTATTACATAATAAAATACCTCCGATGCGATGGGGGAAGGCCTTTGTATAGAACGAAATAAAAAAAAATTAATTTTAAAAAAGGCAAAGGCCCTTTGTATTATGAATGGGTGGAGGATTATGCGGTGGGACCCGAAGGTCCATCGGCATCAGGAGATTGGAGGAGGGCGGAGGGACAATTTTATTAAAAACAATGATTGCAACAGAGCGATGGAATATGGGCCATCGGATTGGCGGGGGCAATCGACGGCGGAGGAGTAATCGGGGGTTTGCAATCGGCAGGGTTCAATCGGATGACACATTTTATGAAATTGCCGATTGCGATGGTCCGATCACATATGGGTCATTCGATTGAAGGGGCGATCGACGGTCAGGATGTACATCGAACGGGGCCAATACAATCGCATTGGAGTTTTTGCAATAGGCCAATCAGAATGCGTATGTTAAAATTTGCGATTGTGATGGAAAGGGAAAGGGACTTGGGTCGGCGGGGTTTTATAATATAAAACCTTAAACTTTGTTATAAGGTTTAAAGGTATGGAGGGGAAGTGGTTTTTTATATTGCGATTTTATAATAACAAAACTCAAAACGTTATTATAAAGTTTTTTAAAGGGACATGAGGGGAAGTGATTTAATCACATCGGATTTATGTATTAAAATATTTAATAATGCTATTTTGCCATTGGATGGGGAAAAGGGGGTTTTATAAAGGAAAACATTAAAAAAATTTATGAAATAAGGTGTAGGAGGGAAATGGGAAAAGGGGAGGGTTTAGGTTATAGGGGACTTTATTCACTTAGGCATAAATTTCAATCCAGAATTCAATTTTGAGAGTGTAATATACCGTTGGAAAGCTCTTTCCGGGATCTTTCTAATGGACATACTTGGAACATGATTTGATGCAGAAAATGATGTGGAAAACGTATTTGAAGGGCAGGGTGATGAATTTGTGGAGAAAGCAGCTTCTGAAATGTGACTTATTACATATGCTGACATAAAATTACATAATAAATGATGATAAAGGAAAAGTATCATGTTTTCACCTCAAAACATGGTTTTGAGATGAAAATTACATAAATCTAAATTAAACATTTCTTTGATCTTCCAGGTGCTGTGATTTTGAGTTTATTGACTTCCTCATGGTCTTGTTGATATTTATTTCACACTCAACTTATTAATTTGACCATGATGAGACCTTAGAACCTAATGAGACCAACCCTATGACCTAATAATATGATTTTAAGAGAAAATAGTGACTCATGACTAAAGACCATAGAGAGGAGAATCAACAAGTTTCACATGAGGAAAAACTGATGAAAATCACTGCCATGAATGGATCCATGACCTAGTGGAATGGTGAAATTTATTGGTATGGGACTCCCAATATGCAAATAAAAAAGAGAAATTTTGATCACTGATGGCAGTATGACTAGACTGACACTAACTCTAGCCTCTAACGTTTTTGCAATCATACGTTCAATTTCACTCTTTTGGACATAAGGATATATGCAAGGCCTAATGTTTGGAGGAACACTTCCTGGAATCAAATGAATAGCATGATCACGATCACGAATAGGTGGGGGTCATTTGGGAGTATCAAACACCTTGAAATGATTGTCCAAGAATTTTTGGAGATATGGAGAAATAGATGATTTTTATGTTGGAACTTCTAGTGAGCATATTTATGCAATTATGCCCCGTTGTTCTTTCTTCAGAAGATTTGTATTGACATTAGAGCTTATTATCTTTCTTGGCTTCCCCGCGATACCCCGTAATTTGATTTCCTTTCCTTCCGAAAAAAAATTCAAGAAAAGTTCTTGAAAATTAAAAGCTACCGTCCCCAAAGATTGTAACCATTATACTCCTAGTACAACATCAGTACCTCCCATTGGGATGCAAAGAATTGGACTATTCAATACATATTCCCCCATGGCTAGCTTGATATTATGGAATTTTCCAGAGAAATTTATAGTTCCTCCATTTGCAACCATCACTTGACATTCCGGTGATGGGTATAGGAAACAATTCAATTCCTTGGCTACCTTACAATTAATAAAATTATGAGTAGTACCCGAATCAATCAACACTATTACCTTTTTCTTCTTGATGTGTCCTTCTATATTGAGAGATTGAGGAGTGGCAATTCCTGCCAATGAATTACATGATATGGTCGGACTCGTTTCTTCTTCTTCTAGGGTTTCTTATTGGTGTATATCCTCTACTTTTGAAGTTTTTTCTTCATTTTCTTCCCCCTCTTCACAATTTATGTAAAATAATTTCTTCCCAGTGCACTTATGACCTTTAGTGTATTTTCTATCACGACTGTAGCAAAGCCCTTTTGCTCTTTCTTCTTCCAGTTGTTGTGGTGTCAACCTTGTAGGTTGTGGAAGTCTAGGAGTAGCAACACTTCCATCTTTATAGATGTGAGTGGTAGGATTCCTTGTCGCCATAATTTTACATTCAATTTTTCTTGCCAACCTGAATGCCTTCTCCAATGAATTAGGTTCCCAAATGTGAACTTCATGTTGGATGTTATCCTTTAAAGTCCCCATGAAGACATCAATCCTGTGTTCCTCTGGAATATCAATTACCCTTATATTCAATTTTTGGAAGTCCTCAATTTGCTCCGCCACTGAACCCTTTTTCTTGATATTTATCAATTGGCTAAAGAAGGTGTTTCTCTTTGTATCCTCATAATGTGCTATCATTTCCTTCGTAAAAATTGACCAAGCGACAATTTTTTTACGGGAGCAAAGCCAATGATACCATACAAATGTATTTTTTTCTAAATTTAAATTTTAAATGTGTACTTTTTGTGTGTTTTTCACATTCTTGAGATCAAAATATTGCTCCATCTGTATCCATGTTACAGGATCCTTGCCATCAAACTTCTATATCCATGTTTTGAATATGGTGGTTCTTCAATCCAACATTAGAGTTTATGAAATCACAAATAACATGTATTTTGTTCTCATCATGAGTTTCCTCTACTATATTTTGGCCATTAGGAATCATTTCTTGCATCAACTTTGTCAAACCGTCTATGGCTGCTTTTAGATCATTCTTCATGTTTTCCATGTTGTCTTTCATTTTTTCTTCCATGTCCTCCATCTTAGCTTCCACGCCATCCATCTTAGCTTCCACGCCATCCATCTTAGCTTCCACGCCATTCTTCAAACCATCCATATTATTCTTCAAACCATCCATCTTCACTTCCATTCCTTTCTTAAAAACTTCCATTTCATTTTTTGCTGCTCTTTGTGAGAGAAAAATTTGGTGCACTTGCTCTTGTAATTTTGATAGATCATGTTGCAATTCTTCATCTTCATGAGTCATAGTAGAGTATTCTGAGGGCTTAATGGGTGTTGAATTATTTTTAGGAGGCATTTTGGAACCCAATACTAAAATATATGCTCAATAGGCCCTTGAAATCACTTCAAACTGATTTTTTACACAAGACTTATGCAATTCGGGAAAAAAAATACACCTTTTTCTTGCTTTTGAGGATCTCGATATTGAAACTAAATTATATATATGATTTCGGATCTTCAATATCTAAAATTTTTCCCTGAGGTATCCCTTTGAATCCTCTTTCGAATTCCGCAGGTCTGACCTGATTTGGATTCTTCAAGGCAAAGTTATATCCAATATCCCACAATGACCTAATTATGGACTAGTTCAGTAGAGCGAACTTGTATGACTTGCCACATGTCACTGTTTCCTCCTTTGGCTCTAACATTGATAGACAAGAAACTTCATTCCATGTACTTGTGGTCAATTTTTACATCATTCCAATCCGATGCTCAGAGAGAGAGTTATGAATATTTTCCCACTATCACCTCTTTGCGATGAAATTTGGGAGCCTAAAAGATCCCTAACTTCCATAGACCATATCTCCGAAAATATTGTGAACCAAGCTCTGAAATTTTTCGACAGTGTTCCTTAGGATTTTGGATTCATGCCCTAAAAATTTTAGCTTCTAAACCTTCGTAGAAAAAAATTTATAGTGAAACTTCCACGATGACTTGTTTGGAGTAGCGAAACCCTAGAATCCAAAGCTCTGATACCAAATGTTGTGAAACCAGATCCAAAAATAGAATAAAAGAGAGATCAACGCCTTAGAAATAAGACACTTCGAGGGGGAAACCTCCAATACATTACATAGATGAACAATTCTTGGATGATACAAATGAAAAAACCTCCTTTCTATATATAGGAGTCCATGGGGCCACAATGTAATCCTAGCTAACCTAACAATAGTAATTTAAGGGCACAATAATAACAATATAAGGGTTACAGGGGTACAAAAATAAAAATAATGGGGTTACACTAACAAAAATAAGGGACTATACTAGTAATATAGGGACCTAACAAAGCCTCTCACACATTACCCTTTACCACTTTTGGAAATGGTTCATGTGACTTCCTAAAGACTTAGCTCTCCTAAAATCAAATATACCTTTTCACTACATTATTCCCTTGCAATTAAATGTGCACCCTATATATCTTTGAAGTCTCATTATACCCCCAAAAAAACCCTTTTGTGTTGAGGGCTCCAACTTCATCCTTTTCTGAAGCTACATCAATATATTCCTGACAAATAAAGATACTAAAATTCAAAAAATCCAGTCTCACCCCTCTGAGTACCTCCTCATGAGCCTTAACCTCTGATACCTTATGAGGACTCTTGTTCTCAATGTACACTACCATATTTCAAACTCTTGCTAAAGAAACATGGGAATCTTATGTTGATATTGCAACAAGATGATGAGCTTAGTGGAAAGGAGTCGCCTTCACTAAGTGGGCCTGAAGGGTATTTTTGGCGCAAAGTCATGTTTTTAGACTATGTCTATTTTTAGACATATGGATCATGTTCTATGAGTTGTAGGATGCTATTTGTGGATGGTTGGTCAAGTCGGGAAAAATAGATGGAATTCTATTTTTAGACATACTGGGCAGAATCTATTTTTAGATTTCCAGTCTAAAAATAGATATGTCGAATATTATTAGCTCTTAACAATATTAGGACTCTAAACATCATTCATATCCTACACTTGCCTGATGCCCTGATGGGTACACATGCAGCTTGACAAGGAATTACACTATTCCTAGGGTTTAGTGGAGCTATTGCATGGTTGACTTCAGTTATAACTCATGTGACAGAGTTTGGTGGAGTTGATGAGACAATTAATGGAGTTGTGTTCAGTTTAACTTAGTTGAGATAGTTGTATCTAGTCTAGCTGATTGATACAATTAGTGAGAGTGGTGTGAATTAATTATTAATTAATTCACTAATTATTGACTCATAAATCAACTAAATAATACATCAGTTTAACCGGTAGGTATGAAATGCCTTCTCAAGTGGGAGGACCAGTTGAAGAGGTAGTGAAAGAGCAAGTGTGACTATCCAGTTGTGACTATAATCGGTGCACAAGATTTGCACACACATTTATGGAGAAGCCAATTAGGATTGCGCAAGCATACACTGGGATTGAACCTTGATCCGGTAATTATCCATATTGGATTGTGTAGTAGAGGCAGGCTAATAGGTGGAGCAGATTGGAGCATGTGTTTTGCTAGATCCGAGCTTGTGTAGTGTGTAACAATTGGAGATTGTACTGAGAGCTTGTGAGGAGTTTGTACAATGATTGTTACATGATCTCTATCATTATAATATAAAGATAGTTGGGGGTTTTCAGCTTTAAGCTTTCCCATAAATACTATGTTTATATGTGTGATTGTTTATGGTTTTAATGTGCGCATGCGATTGCTTATATTTCCGCAATTAATGATCAATGGTAGAAGAGGTTATGTATTATGCATGAAGCTCAAATAGTGTGTGATCAGGATAATCTCGGTGAATAATTAAATATTATTCAAATTTCTACATGGTATCGTAGTAGTATTGATCATTGGAGAAATTGCAAAACATTGAAGCGGTTGAGTTTTGAGCTGGTGGAATTCGAATTTGCAGCAGTGCTTTCTTGGTGTCGAATTTGAAATGTCTTTCAACAGATTGCGATTGGAGTATGCCCTTGAGGGCAGCTCAAATTATATTTCATGGAAGGACAGGATGGAGGTAGTGCTAGATGACAATGGGTTGAAGGAGTTCATAGATGTCGAAGTCCCAAAGCCTACTTCTAGCGATGTTGCCGTAATTGAGGCTTGGCAAAAGAAGACAGAAAAGTGTCGAAGGATTTTGTTGGAGGGCATGAAGGATCACATAGTGTCCAGCCTGCATGGTAAGGCTTCTCCATTATTGATGTGGAAAGCCTTGACAGATTTATTCCAAAGCAAGAGTGACCAGAGGAAGTTGGCGCTCAAGGATAAACTCAGACACATAAAGATGGAGAAAGGCGACAGTATGCCCAAGTACCTCACTAAGTTCATCCAATGCAGGGATGAGCTGAGAAGTGTGGGGGTGACTGTAGATGATGAGGAATTGGTGAGCTTGGCTCTCCTTGGTCTTCCAAAGAGTTGGCATGCCTATCAGGATTTTGTCAATGGTCGGGAGAAATTTCCAGGATGGGAGCGACTTTGGTCGGATCTTGTGCAAGAGGAGATAAGGCGAAGTACTGTGGTAATTTCTTCATCAAGGAACTTTCGATGAAGAAAATTGTGCTTTGGCTGCCAAAGAAAGGAAGGGGAAGAGCAAGAAAAATACTTCTCAATCTGGTGCGAAAGGAAAGAAGCAGGACATGTCCAAGGTGAAGTGCTTTCACTGTCACCAACACGGAAATTACGCCACTAATTTTCCACAGAAGAAGAAAAATAAGTAGGTTGCTGGATCTGCAGCTGGAGAGGCCTTAGCCTCACAGTTTGAGCTGGATTTTTTGCTAATCGCATGCTTGGTCTCAAGTGTGCGGACTGCCAGGTTTCTGCATTGCTGGTGCGTCTTTGCACATGACATGAGATCTAAATTTACGCATCGATCTGGATGAGAAAGATCTTGGAGTGCACATCAAGATGGGCGATGATGGTAGATACAGTGTGACCGGTATCGGTACCACTTCCTTTGAGAGGGAGTCTGGTAAACCCTTTGTATTGAAGGAAATGATGCATGTTTTAGGATTGAAGAAGAATCTGATCTTTGTGGCGATGTTAGAAGAGAAGGGATATGATGTTGTCTTTAGCGAGGGAAAGGCTTTCCTGCGCAGTAAGGCAACTGGTGAGACTCGAAGGATAGGGGTTTGAGTTAAGAACCTTTATCAATTGCAGGTAGATGGCTGCACAGCAATGGCAGGCAAGGCAGAAGGAGTGGTGAGCCAGGATGATGGCGAGTTGTGGCACTGGAGATTGGGCCACCTTCACCATGGAGGTTTGAAGATACTGCAGCAGATTTCTACTGGGCTTCCTAAAGGCACTCTTGCGCAGTCAGATCAGTGCAAGGGGTTTACCTTGGGAATATTTGTGAAAGTCACCTTTCACGAGAAGGATAGTCGCGCCACGACGATCCTTGAGAGAATTCACACAGACATGTGTGGAAATTTCTTAGTAGCTTCGACAACAAAGCATAGGTATTATGTGATATTTTTTGATGATTTTTCTCATAAGTGCTGGATCTTCTTCATGCAGAATAAGATCGAGACATACTCAAAGTTCTGTGAGTTCAAGGCACTGGTTGAGAAAGAATCGGGGAAGCAGGTGAAGGCTCTTAGGAGCGAAAATGGTGGTGAATTCATCTTTGGAAAATTCAAGGACTTTTGCAGCGCAGAAGGAATTCGAAGAGAGCTCATAGCACCTCATAACCCACAGCAGAACGGGGTTGCTGAGCCGAAGAACAAAACGATAGTGGGTGCTGCACAGGCGATGTTGCATGATTAGGGCCTTCCCATACACTTGCAGGCTGAGGCATGCAATACTGTAGTATATGTGCAGAACCATTGTCCTCACAGGATACTTGGCATGAGTACACCGAAGGAGGCATTTTCTGGTAAGCAGCCTGATATTTCCCATTCGAGGATTTTTGGTTCACCTGTCTACATTCATGTGACGAAGGATGCCAGGAAGAAGCTGGAGCCGACCGCAGAGGTTGGGATATTTGTGGGGTACACTGATACGCCCCACAACTATCGTGTGTATTTGCTAGACAGTCGCAAGACTGTTGTGCGACGGGATATCAAATTTCAGGAGGAGAAAGCCATGAAGTGTTCGCTTGAGAGGGAGCCACACTTGCATGCAGAGGAGGAGCTATTAGTTCCTAAGGATGAGCCTCAAGATGTGGATCAGCCACAAGATGACGTTCATGGAGTGAAAGAAACGACTCATGCAGCGCCAACCATCAGAGGGCGGAAGCGCACTACAGAAGCTGAGCGACTGGCTCAAGATGCAGAGAAGGTTGTAGGAGCACCTACATCACAACACAGGCAGAGACAGTCACCTGACCGGTATACTGGATACATGGCTCTTATGAGCAACTGTATCATGACAGAGCCATCCTCTTTCGAGGAAGCTATGGAGGACCCCACATAGGTAGATGCCATAGAGGAAGAGTATGATTCGATTGTCAGAAACAATGCATGGGAGATTGTCCCGAGGCCGGAGGGGAAATCAGTGCTGGGTTTGAGATGGATCTAAAAAGTGAAGCAGGCACCTGACGGGAGTGTGGAGAAGTACAAGGCAAGATTTGTTGCCCGAGGCTTTTCACAGATAGAGGGGATCAATTATGAGGAGACCTTTGCACCTGTCGCAAGGTATTCTTCCATACGGATGATTCTTGCTCTCTCAGCACAGACGGCTTGGCACACTCATCAGATGGATGTGAAGACTGTGTTCCTCAACGGAGTCATTGAGGAGGAGGTGTACATAGAGCAGCCTGAAGGTTTCGAGATCTTCAGCAGCGAGTTGCATGTGTGCAGGCTCAAGAGAGCATTGTATGGGTTGAAACAAGCACCTCGTGCTTGGTACACACGGATAGATAGTTATTTCACCGAACTTGGATTCTCCAAGATTGAGGCGGATCCGAACCTATACCAGATTGTGGTGGAGGGTAAGTTGTGGATCATTATATTTTATGTAGATGATTTGATTTTGACAGGTGATGAGCTGTTAATACTCTCATGCAAGGAGGATCTTGCAAAAGAGTTTGAGATGAAGGACTTGGGCCTCTTTCATTATTTCCTGGGATTGGAAATTTGGCAGTGCAGTGGTGGACTGTTTGTTTCTTAGGGTAAGTATGCTCGGGAGATACTGGAGAAGTTCAACATGCATGGCTGCAAGCCTGTTGATACTCCTCTTCCTGGTGGTTGGAGGAAGGAGGATGCTACTTCGGCGGAGGTAGTGGATGCCATTGTTTATCGATTGCGGGGTCGCTTATGTATCTGGTCAATACACGACCCGATATATGCTATGCAGTTAACCAGCTTTCACAAGCTATGGTTAAGCCTACCAAGCTCTTTTGGAAGGTGGGAAAGCATGTATTGTGTTATCTCAGACGCACATCGGGATATGGATTGTGGTACAGACAGTCGGATGAGGTGAAGCTGTGTGGCTTCACGGATTTAGATTAGGCAGGGAGTCCAACAGACAGAAAGAGCACATCTAGAGGGATTTTCAGTATTGGGTCGACAACAATTTCTTGGTACAACAGGAGGCAGAGATCCGTGGCACTCAGTTCAGCAGAGGCCGAGTATATGGCAGCGAATTTGGCTGCATGCGAGGCTATATGGATGAGGAAGATCCTGGTCGGGTTGTTCGGTTCACACTTAGAGCCTACTGTGATTTATTGTGATAATCATAGTTGCATCAAAATCTCGGTTAATCCAGTATTTCATGATAGATCTAAACACATTGACATCCGGTATCATCATATCAGAGATTGTGTGCAGCGGAAGATCATGTTACTTTCATACATTCCCACGGAGGATCAGGATGTTGATATCTTGACGAAGGCGCTCACCAGGAGAAAATTCGAATACCACAAGGGCAGGATAGGGGTGGCAGATAATCCTTATCTTGTTGAGAGGGAGTGTTGAGATTGAAACAAGATGATGAGCTTAGTGGAAAGAAGTCGCCTTCACTAAGTGGGCCCGCAGGCTATTTTTGGCGCAAAGTCTCTTTTTAGACTATGTCTATTTTTAGACATATGGATCATGTTCTATGAGTTGCAGGATGCTATTTGTGGATGGTTGGTCAAGTCGGAAAAATAGATGGACTTCTATTTTTAGACATACTGGGTGGAATCTATTTTTAGATTGCCAGTCTAAAAATAGATATGTCGAATATTATTAGCTCTTAATAATATTTGGACTCTAAACATTATCTTATCCTCTTGGAGCACTTCAGTTTGATGCCTGGATGTGGCACATGCAGCTGATAGAAGGAATTACGCTACTCCTAGGGTTTAGTGGAGCTATTTCATGGTTGAATTCAGTTAGAACTCATGTGACAGAGTTTGGTGGAGTTGATGAGACAATTAATGGAGTTGTGTTCAGTTTAACTTAGTTGAGCTAGTTGTATCTAGTCTAACTGATTGATACAATTAGTGAGAGTGGTGTGAATTAATTATTAATTAATTCACTAATTATTAACTCATAAATCAACTAAAGAATACATCAGTTAACTACAGTGCATGGATAGTTTCAGTGGAGACCAGTGAAGAGGTAGGTGAAAGAGCAAGTGTGACTATTAGTTGTGACTATACTGGTGCATGAGATTTGCACACACATTTATGGAGAAGCAAATGAGGATTGTGCAGTACATACCAGTGGGATTTGAACCTGGATCTGGTAATTATCCATATTGAATTGCGCAGTAGAGGCAGGCTAACAGGTGCAGCAGATTGGAGCATGTGTTTTGTATAATCTGAGCTTGTGTAGTGTGTAACAATTGGAGATTGTACTGAGAGCTTGTGAGGAGTTTGTACAATGATTGTTACATGATCTCTATCATTATAATATATATATATATATATTTAGGGGTTTTCAGCTTTAAGCTTTCCCATAAATAATGTGTTTATATGTGTGATTGTTTATGGTCTTAATGTGCGCATGCGATTGTTTAATTTCCGCAAATTGATGATCAATAGTAGAAGAGGTTATGTATTATGCATGAAGCTCAAATAGTGTGTGATCAGGATAATATCAGTGAATAATTTAACAATTATTCAAATTTCTACATCTTATAATCATGTATCATTTTTTGGCATATCCAATGATGTCCCTATACTTCCTCTTTGCAACCCCATTTTGTTGAGGGTTGTATGGAATTTTTAACTCCTTCGTAATTCCTTCCTCCTTACACAAATTCTTAAGGTAATTATAGGTATAATCACCCCCATAGCCTGACCTTGGAAATATTACCTTCCTCATTGTCTAGCTCCACTAGAGCTTTAAACTCTTGAAACTAATTGAAGACCTTATCTTTTTCCTTCATGAAGTAGATCCAAGTATCCCTAGAGAAATAATCAAATAATGTCACATAATAGTTTTACTCACTTTAAGATGAAATTGGCATGGGAACACAAAATCCTAAATGTACTAAACCTAATATTCCCTTGGACCTAATTCCACTACTAGGAATGGTCATCTTGTCATCCTTTCCAAGTGGAAAATACTTACACACAACGTGCTACTCTACATTGAACTTTGGAAGACTAGTGACCATCATTCTCAACATAAGGCTTTGTGGTGAAAATGACCCATCCTCCTACTAAAATATGTAACTAGGTTTGGTATTCATAATGTCTCATGTAATCTTGAACTTATGTATTTAATGTAAAGATAAAAATAAGATTTATAATTGTTATTTTTAAGCCTGGATTTCATGCTCAAGGTTAATTTATTTATAGGTCAACCACACATTGAGTGTTTCTAGGGCTTTTTCATAAATTATAGGAGTCGTGAGAGTCATTGTAATATCTAAAATACCCTATTGGGCATCATGTATCAATTAAAAATTATTTAATTGACTCAATTTCATGTCTAAATACCCTCAAATATCAAGTCATCCTAGCAGTCAACAAGTCGGCCTATAAGAGAGGACAAGTTGTCCTCATGATGACAAATCAACTTCAAGGAAAGTATATATATATATATATATATATATATATAAAAGAGGTACTCAACCTCATTTGAGACACATACAACATGTTCAATCAAGAAGAAGAAAGAGATGCAAAAAGAAAAGTGAAGATGACCATAATGAAAAGAGTAAAGAGAGAAGATTTGAAAGAATATTTTTGGGATAAATACTCTCACATGTGTGAAAGAAACTAGGGAAAATTTTGTTGCAACAAGACTGAATTGTTGTCACATCAAGGAGCCGGATTTAGTGTCAAAGAGATCAATTTTGCAACCCAAATTTACAATAAGGAAGAAGCATTCAAATCAAAGGAGAGAGAAGGTAAATTTCACCATATTTTCCCACATGTGTGATTTAGGGTCTCTACAATAGAAGAAAAAAATTGCAGACCTACAGTAATGTCCGAAAATATGAAGTAGAGGCCGAAATCTAAAGGTTTGGAGTAGTTTGACTTAGGTTGACTTCGTGAAGGATAATATCATCAAAAGGAGAAGTTTACTTGGTATTGGAGGGGTATTTTTCAAGGGTCTTAGGTCTTTGTAATTTGATATTTAAATATTCCATAAGAAGAGAAGAATTCTTGTGGGTTTTCCTCTAAGCAGGAGAGGTTTTGGCCCTGGTTAGAAACCTATTTTTTTTGTCTTCTTGTCTCATTAATATTCATAGTTTGGTAGTTATGTGATGATAAGAACACTATAATAATAAAGTAAATAAGAATTTAACTACAATTACATCAAATCTAATTAAAATAACAACACAAGAAGTTATCAAAGTAAGAGAAAATACCCTAATATAGCACCCCTTGAATTATCAACATGGTATCAGAGCCTACGTGACAAAAACAAGCAAAGGCTACTTGAAATTGAAGAAGGATACATAAGGTTTGAGCACAAGGATATCATCAAGAAGAACTATGAAGCATCAAGGAAGACTATCCATCTCATCACAAGGATCATATCATCTATAGAGAACAACACTTGGAAGAAAAAGAAGACCTCAAAGACCCTACCTCCAATCAAGAAATAAGGACTCTGCACTTGAATTATTCTTGGAAGCCTTCAAATTATATACTACATCCAAAAGAAACAATGAAATCTCCATCATAAAAGGAATCAAAGGAAATCTCCTTCTCTTGGAATAAAATATCACAAGTCAAACATCCTTGAAGAATTTCATCAAGCAATCATCATCAAGGATACATCTTCGAATGTCAAAGGAGTAATGGAAGTCAACATCATCAAGAAGGAATATAGTTGAAGATATCATCATAAAAGGAGCATATTCACTTTACAAGTAGATATTCTATATTTTATGTCTCAATCTACAATGACTTATTTCTGCAATGAAAACAACAAACTTGCTGGGTCATCGAATTACCTTTCATGGAAGAAGAGAATAGATTTGATCCTCATAGAAAATGAATTTAGTGAATATTTCATGGGATATATCACCAAACCCTCTCAAGAGAAATCTCAAGCTTTATCGAAATATATGAAAGGAGAAATAAGGGCTCAAAGGATCCTTATTGAATCAATCAAGGATTCTCTCATTCCCTATTTAGAAAAGTTGAAGACAATGTAATAAATCTATGAAAAAATGGTGGAATTGTTCTTTTTAAGTACTTGTAAGAGAAATTATATAATTAAGAACTGAACTATACAATATGAAGGTATAAACAGAAGAATGGATAGCTTCATACCTTATGAGGGTATCTCAATTAAGAGATCAACTGCAAGAGTTAAGAGAAGTAATGCCTGATTAAGAGATGACCACCATTATGCTCAATGCACTAATTGATGAATGTTGAAACTTTCTATAAAGTATCTATGGAAAGAAAGAAACTACCCCATTCAAGGATATATGGTCATTATGCATGAAAAAGTGAAGAAAATGGATTGCAGGCAAAGAATTATGTTGGATCAAGTGAAAAAAATAAAGCATATGCAGCTATGGAATGGAAGAAAGGGAAGTCTCGAAAAAAAAATTCAAAATAAAATCGACATGTCTAAGATTCAATGCTATGAATGAAATGAATATGGGAATTTCAAAAGGAATTGTCTGAAACTCAAGAAGGAAAACAAGAAGAGAAAGGAAAGAAATGAAGCCCATATCATAGAAGAAGTAGAAGAACCTGAAAAGAAGAAGTCAAAGAAGTAAGAAGTGATATACCTCCTGTTGGAAATATGATTCTTATGTCTTAATATGTTGTCCTTGATGGCAACTCTCTGGAAAATAATGAAGTATATGTCATCTGGAGAAGCACAATTGTTTGTAGAAGGTCTTATAGAAGAAAAGTGTTAAGTCTAGCAGAAATTGGTTAATATTCATAATTGAAGGTTATTTACGTGGGTTAGTATAGGCTAAGTCGCGTATACACGTGGACAATAACGATCCAAGTCACGTATGCCTTTTTCACTCTAAAATTATAATACCATGGGGCATTACTATGGTTTTAGCCCACAATATTGAGCACTGTGACGTCTATTTGATTTTTTCCAAGAATACCATTGACACTTGTGTGGTTTTGGCTCATGGTATTAGGAAAGGCTACATCTATATAAGGAGAAGAAGATCATAGTGCAATTGTGTGCATGTGTAAGGGTTGTTACTGAATACTTCTCTTTGAAGTATATCCACATGGGATGGACTCTGTTGATTGGTAGATCTAAAATTATGATGCACCCTTGGATACAAGGACAGATTAGGATCTCTAGACCTGAAATGACTATGTATTTGATCTACTTATGAAATGATTGGATCTATGACTTGGCACACGTTTTTTGAAGTGAAGCGAAGAAATTGGGTAAGTCTATAGATCTGAAACATTCTGAAAAATTAATATTTATAGATCTAAATGCTATTTCGTCTCAGTGAAAGCGCATATATACGTGGATTTGTCTTAGCTAAAGCGCGTATGGAATTCAGGGTTTTTTGAATCTTGCTGGAGAGGTTATCTATTTATTGTTGTTGTATTTCTGTTGTTTGTCAATGAAGTCTTCATGTAGATCTAGGTTGTTTGAATACTATATATGCTGCTAAGTTGAATAGGTACAAATTTGATCAATGAGTGAGTAAATATGTTTAATGATGCTAAGTGAATAAGGGTTTTGCAATTCTGAATAGATATATGACTGAAAGCCTCAGATCTGGTTCTTAGACTGATCATATTCTGTAAATTCAGTATTCTCAGAGCTATACGTAGGTTGGTGTGAAGGAAAGCACGTATACATGCAGGATCAGTAAAGTGAAGTAGCATATGCATTTCAAGATAATGAATGATCAGGGTTGAGATTGTTTCTGCATGCTAATTCTGAAATCTGGGTCTATTACTGTGTTCTTGTTACAGTGATCTCACTATTATGATTTAATTTTGGGTGAATTTTATTGATGTTGATCTTTATGCTGAGTTTTATTGAAGCTGTAGGATCCAATGTGAAAATTGATGAAACATGTTTAGCAGTAGGTGTGAGGGTTGAAGCCTTCAGTATGGAAGTAGAAGCTTCCTGCCAGTAGAAGTCAATGTTCTGATCAGGGGGTTGTAGCTCCCTTCCAGTAGAGGCTGGTAAACGAGATCAGGGGGTTGGAGTTCCCTTCCAGTAGTAGTTGGAGAACGAGCGAAGGTTACAACCTTCTGCAGGTAGATTCCTACGTACCGATATGAGTCTACCTCAGTACAATATTGTAAGCAATTTTCCATATAATAAATATTGAAGACAAAGACGACAACAATGGTGGTTTTCTCTCGAATTGGATTTCCACCTTAAATCCCGGTGTTCATGTGTGATGCTCTTGTGTGATGATTTATTCTGTTATTACTGCACTTATTTAATGGATAAATATCTGATGCATAACTGATGGTCTAGGTTATATATTGTTCTGAATGTATACCTAAACGGTAAAGATATCTGTGTATACACTAGTTTCTGTTTGGAAAGTCACGTACATCCGTTGGTTGTGCTAATCAAATTCGTGTATAGAAATCAGTAAAGGGAAAAAGAAAATTATTGTGATTATTGAAAATACTAATTCACCGCCCACCCCACCCTCTCAGTATTTTTCCCATCAATTGGTATCAGAGAAAGTCCTTCTGAAGAAGCGTAATCACTAGAAGTAAGATCATATTAGATGAGTAATCAAGATGGAACATCATCTATTAGAGCTCCACTCTTCAATGGAAAAAATTTAATCTTCTAGAAGACAAGGAAAAGATATTATCTTTAGTCTCTTGGCGTAGATGTATGGGCTATAATTGAAGGTGGTTATCAATATCTAGCCTCAGTTCTAGCGAATCCAACAACAAGAAATAACTATGAAACCAATGCAAAGGTTGTCAATGCATTATTGGGAGTCTGACTAAAACTGAATGTGTCAAAGTTATGCAGTTGAATACAACAAAATAAATATGGGACAAAATCATTCTGAGCTATGAAGGTGATGCCAAGGTAAAAAGCGCTAAACTCCAAACTCTCATAATTCAATATGAAAAACTCAGAATGCATAATGATGAAAGCATTGCTAGCTTATTTTTACACCTAAATGAGATTATAAATTGTATGAGAAATCTTGGTGAAACCATAACTAATACTGCTCTTGTAGAAAAGGTTTTAAGATCTCTAACTCCTAAATTCAAGTCAAAAGTATCTGCTATTGAAGAGAAGCAAGATCTACAAACTCTTACTGTTGTTCAACTTCATGGGATCCTAACTGCATGTGAAATGAGAAAAGGAGGTCCATCTAAAGTCAAAGAAGTTTTTTTTAGAGCTGTTGTAAAAGGAAAGGATATAGAAGAATAAGAAGAATCAGGGTATGTTTCAGAAGAAGATGAGATAAATTTTGTAAAGAAACTACAACTTAGCACTGGGAGGTTCAGAGGTAAGCTTCCTTTCAAATGTTTTTCTTGTGGAAGAGTTGGTCATTATGTTGCTAAGTGTCCTCATAAAGATAATCATGAAAAGGGAAAGGAATTGGCAAAAGGAAATAAGAAACGTTTCATCAATAGAAAAAGTTATTATACTCATGAAGATAGTGATGGTCTATCAAATAGTGAAGAAGCAGAATCTGATCAAGATATTAGATTACTCGTGGCATTTGAAAAAAAATCTAGTGAGACTAAAGATACATTTATGGATGCTTTAGGAGAAAATAATTTTCTTGAAGAAATCAATCAACTCAAAATATGTCTTGAAGAAAATAAAATAGCCACAGATACTGTAAAGAATCAGCTTATAGAAAAGGAGAAGCATAATGAGAAATTAGAATGTGAAATAGTAAGTCTAAGAAACGAAATTGAGAAAGTGAAAACCTTAAATCTTACATTTTCTAAGGGATCTAAAACCTTAGATGAAATTATCAAGGTTCAACTCTCTCCTTTTATAAATACAAGTCTTGGATATATCAGATAATCTTCTCAATCTTCAGCTCCAAGCTATCTAAAGGCAGCTAAAGCCAGCCAACAACACTTCATCACTCAGCAAAAGAACAAAGAGAATGCCCAGGTTAAACATGACCACTTCAATTCAAGGATGAACAATAACAAAAGTATCAATCAGTAGGTAAACATCAATAGAAGGTTTCATGATCACAAAAATTTATCCTTTAATGGACAATGTTTCTCATGTCATAACTTTGGTCATAAAGCTACTCAATGTGTTGCATACAAAATCATCATGACCAGAGAAGCAAGAAAGCAAAGAAATGAGACTGGAATAAATAAGAATACTTATAACAACTTTTCTCGTCTTCAAAACGAAATTGAATGTTCTTATTGCAATTAATTTGGACATGAAGGATTTGAATGCAGGAGAAAACTTCAGCCAAAAGAGAAAATACCCTCAAACTCCAAGGTATGGAGAAAGAAGGACTTACAGTTTGAAAGCTGTGGCATACATTTATTTGCAGAAGGGGAAGAAAATCAATGGTACATTGATAATGGATTCTCAAAACACATTACAGGTGATAAAATTAAACTCCTTTCATACAATGCATTAGAGAAAGAAAAGAATGTTACTTTTTGAAATGAATCTCCTGCTTATCATTAAGGGTAAAGGTTCTATTTTTCTAAAAGAAAAGGTGAAAGCTAACAATGTTATGTATGTGGATGGATTAAAGCATAACTTGTTGAGTGTGAGTCAAATGTGTGATCAAGGAAATGAAGTTGTCTTTAGTTCAAAAGAATATGTAGTACGTGAACTTGAAACAGGAAAAATAGTAATAAAAAGAACTAGAACACCAACCAATATGTATATATTGAAAGGTGGCTAGGAGCAATGCTACTTAGGTAAATCTACAAAAATTCAGTTATGGCATAGAAGATTGGGACATTTAAGATTCTCTCAAATAAGAAAATATAGCAGACTCAAAGTTGTTCGTGATCTTCCCAACATCACTCTACCTGAAAGTACCATGAAAATCACGCCAATTTTGTAAGCAAACCAGGGTGTAATTCAATGCCAAAGAAGGATCATCAAGTAAGCCTCTTGAAATTATACATACTGATCTATGTGGTCTTGTAAGGAAAAAGTCACCTCCTGGAGAACAATACTTTATTCTATTTATTGATGACTTCTCTAGAATGTGTTGGATCGGTTTACTGAAACATAAAGATGAAGCATTTGAAAATTTAAGATCTTCAAAGTGTTGGTTGAAAATGAATTAGATCTAAAAATTAAATGTCCTATATCTGACCAAGGAGGAGAATATATATCAGATGAATTATTTGATTTCTGTGAACATTATGGGATAAAAGGATAGTTTTATGTAGCTAGAACTCCACAACAAAATGGCATGGCAGAAAGAATGAATAAAACAGTTCAACAGATGGCTCATGCTATACTTGATGAATCTGGAACTCCCGATACCTTTTGGGGAGAAGAAGCACATATTGTGGTAAATATTCTCAACAAAGCTCATGTTCGTGTGAACATCGATAAAACTCCTTATGAGCTTTGGTATGGTAATCTACCCACTATGAAACATTTTAGAGTTTTTGGAAGCAAATGTTTTATCAAGAATAATGATGAAAAACTTTGTATGTTTTAGCCTAGAGCAGATGTGTTAGGTCCCTATATTACTAGTTTAGTCCCTTATTATTATTAGTGTAGCCCCCTTATTGTTATTCTTGTACCCCTGTAACCCCAATATTGTTATTATTGTGCCCTTACATTATTATTGTTAGGTCGGCTAGGATTATATTGTGGCCCCATGGACTCCTATATATAGAAGGAGGTTTTGGTCATTTGTATCATCCAAGAACTGTTCATTTAGGTAATTTATTGGAGATTTCCCCCTCATAGTGGCTATTTCTAAGGCGTTGATCTCTATTTCCTTCTATTTTTGGAGTTGGTTTCATAACATTTGGTATCAGAGCTTTGGATTCTAGGGTTTTGCTGCTCCAAAAGGGTCATTGTGGAATTTTCGCTATAACATTGTTTCTACGGAGGTTCAGAAACTGAAATTTTTACAGAGCGAATCCAAAATCCTAAGGAACATCGTGGAAAATTTTAAAATCCTAGTTCGCAATATTTTCGGAGATATTAACTGTGGAAGTTAGGGCTTTTTGCAGGCTCCTGAATTTAACCTAAACAGTTCATCATGGTATTTTCTCTATAATTTTTTTTCTACGAGGGTTCATAAGCTGAAAGTTTTAAAAAACAAAGCCAAAATCCTGAGGAACATCATGGAAAAATTTCAGAGCTTGATTCCCAACATTTTCGTAGATATGAGCTGTGGAAGTTAGGCTCCCTAATTTCATCTCAAAGACGTGACCATGGGAAAATCATCATAACTCTCTACCTGAGCATTGGATTGAAATTATGTAAAAATTGGTTGCACGTACACGGGCTATAGTTTCCTGTGTATCAATTTCAGAGCCGAAGGAGGAAATAGTGACATGTGGAACATCGTACAAGTTCGCTCTACTAAAACAGTCCATAATTAGGTCATTGTGGGAGATTGGGCATAACTTTGTCTTGAAGAATCCAAATCAGGTCAGACCTGTGGCATTTGAAAGAAGCTTTAGAGGGCTACTATAGGGCCGAATTTCAAATATTGAAGATCCAAAATCATAGATATAATTCAGTTTCAATATCGAGCTCCTCAAAAGTAAGAAAAATGTGTGTATTTGTTTTCAAATTGCATAAGTCTTGTGTGAAAAATCAGTTTGAATTGATTCCGAGGGCATATTGTAGAATAGATATCAGTATTGGGTTCTCAAAATTCCTCCTAAAAAGAATTCAACGCCCATTAAGCGTTATGAAGGCTCTACTATGACTAATGAAGACGAATAATGGCAACATGACATATCAAAATTACAAGAGCAAGTGCACCAAATTTCGCTTTCGCAAAGAGAAACAAAAAATGAAATGGAAGTTTTGAAGAAAGGCATGGAAGCTAAGATGGATGGCATGGAAGCTGGTATGGAAGCTAAGATGGATGACATGGAAGCTAATATCGATGAAAAAATGAAAGACAATATGGAAGACATGAAGAATGATCTAAAAGAAGACACTAAAGGTTTGAAAAAGTTGATACAAGAAATGTTTCCTAATGGTGAAAAGATAGTAGAGGAAACTCATGATGAGAACAAAATAAATGTTAATCGTGACTTCATAAACTCTAATGTTGGATGGAATAACCACCATATTCCAAAGATGGATATGAGGAAGTTTGATGGCAAGGATCTCGTAACATGGATACCACAGATGGAGCAATATTTTGATCTCAATAATGTGCAAAACACACAAAAGGTACGCATTGCAACTTTACATTTAGAACGAAATGCATTTGTATGGTATCAATAGCTTTGATCCCATAAAAAATTGTCACTTGGTCAATTTTTACGGAGGAAATGATAGCATGTTATGAGGATACAAAAAGCAACACCTTCTTTAGCCAATTGATAAATCTCAAACAAAAGGGTTCAGTGGTGGAGCACATTGAGGACTTCCAAAAATTGAATATAAGGGTAACTGATTTTCCAGAGGAACACAAGATTGATGTCTTCATAGGGACTTTAAAGGATAACATCCAACATGACCACAGTGTTTAAACCCGATTCATTGTTCCATTGGAAAAGGTGCATTCAAAGTTAGCAAGAAAATTGAATGTAAAATTATGGCGACAAGGAAGCCTACCACTCACATATATAAAGATGGAAGTGTTGCTACTCCTAGACTTCCACAACCTACAAGGTTGACACCACAAAAATTGGAAGAAAAAAGAGAAAAAGGGCTTTGCTACAGTTGTGATAGTAAATACACTAAAGTTCATAAGTGTGCCGAGAAGAAATTATTTTACATAGATTGTGAAGAGGAAGAAGAAAATGAACAAGATCATCAAAAGAAGAGGATATACACTAGGAACCAACCCTATAATAGGAAGAAATGAGTCTAACCATATCGTGTAATGCATTAGTAGGAATTACCACTCCTCAAACTCTCAAGAGAGAAGGACACATCAATAAGAAAAAGGTAATAGTGTTGATTGATTCAGGTAGTACCCATAATTTTATTCATTGTAAAGTAGCCAAGGAATCGAATTGTTTCCTATACCCAACACCATAATTTCAAGTGATGGTTGCAAATGGAGGAACTATAAATTTCTCTGGAAAATCCCATAATATCAAGCTAACCATGGGGTAATATGTATTGAATATTCCAATGCTTTCCATTCCAATGGGAGGTCTTGATGTTGTACTAGGAGTGAAACGGTTACAATCTTTTGGGATGGTAGATTTTAATTTTGAAGAAATTTTCTTGAATTTTATTTTAGAAGGAAAGGAAGTCAAATTATGGGGTATCACAGGGAAGCTGAGGAAGATAATAAGCTCTAATGTCATGACAAAGCTTCTGAAGAAAGAAAAACAAGGCATAATTGCACAATTATGCTCACTAGAAGTTCCAACATCAAAATCATATATTTTTGCAGATCTCCAAAAATTCTTGGACAATCATTCCAAGGTGTTTGAAACTCCCAAAGGAATCCCACCTATTCATGATCATGATCATGCTATCATTTGATTCCAGGAAGTGTTCCACCAAACATCAGGCCTTATAGATATCCTTATGTCCAAAAGAGCGAAATTGAATGTATGAATGCAGAAATGTTAGAGGCTGGTATAATTCAACCTAGTCAAAGTTCTTTCTCTACTCCAGCAGAATTGGTGCACAAGAAGGATGGATCATGGTGCATGTATCCAGACTATACGGATATCAATAAGCTCACTATTAAAGAAATTTCCCATTCCTGTGATTGATGAATTTTTAGATGAATTACATGGACTAATTTATTTTACCAAATTGGATCTTCGTTCAGGATAACATCAAATTAGAATGAAGACTGAAGATATTCCTAAAACATCATTTCGAACTCATGAGGGTCATTATGAATTTTTGGTCATGCCTTTTGGCCTTACCAATGCACTTTCTACATTTCAAGGGTTGATGAATTCCATTTTCAAACCCTTCCTTAGAAAATGTGTGCTAGTATATTTTGATGATATACTAATCTACAGCAGGTCTTGGAAGGATCATGTTAAACGTGTTGAAAGGGTGCTCAAAAAACAATTATATGCAAAAGATCCAAATGTTTCTTTGGAGTACAAAAGGTGGAATATCTGGGTCATATTGTATCTCACGAGGGTGTTAAGTTAGACCCTAACAAAATTAAAGCCATTAAGGAATGGAAAGTCCCCACAACCATAAAGAAGTTGCGAGGATTTCTCGAGTTAACAGGGTATTATCGCAAGTTTTTTAATAATTATGGGAGAATAGTAGCACCTCTAACAACATTATTAAATAAAGATGCATTTTCATGGACTCCTGAAGCAACTAAGGCCTTTGAACATATTAAAGAGGAAATGTGCCTAACACCAGTATTAGCTACGCCAAACTTCACAAAAACCTTTATTGTGGAATGTGATGCCTCAGGAAATGGAATTGGTGTTGTTTTAATGCAAGAAGGAAGACCCATTTCTTTTGAATGTCGTCCAATCAAATGAAAGCATTTACAAAAAGATATTTATGAGAAGGAAATGTTATCAATACTACATGCACTAAAGAAATGGTAACCTTACCTAATGGGAAGACACTTCAAGGTAAAAACTAATCATTATAGTCTTAAACACTTTTTGGAACAAAGACTATCTTCATAAGAGCATAAAAAATGGGTCACAAAGGTGTTGGGTTATGACTTTGAAATATTCTACAAAAAAGGGAAGCTAAATTTTGTTGCAGATGCACTCTCAAGAAAGGATGAAGAGGTGGAAGCATTGCTTTGTGCCATTTCAATTATCGAACCAGATTGGATAACCGAAGCAAGGGATGAATGGAAGAAGGACGAAGAAGTGTGGACTCACATTCAAAAGTTGCAGCAAGATCCTAGCACATATGATACATTTAGTTGGAAAAATGATTCCTTATGGTAAAAATATCACTTATATATTTGTAAGGATTCCCAACTAAAAAAAATATATTCTTTTGGAATTGCACACTTCTCCTTTAGAAGGACACTCAAATTTTTAAAACCTTACCATAGGGTGAAGAAAGAATTTTTTGAGGATGGCCTTAAATTTTATATTCAAAATTTTGTAGCGAAATGTTTGGTTTTCTAGCAAAATAAAGTTGAGACAATTAATACCCTGGGGTCTTCTACAACCTTTATCAATTCCAAGTCAATGTTGGGTGGATATTTCAATGGATTTTATCACAGGTTTACCTAAGTCCGAAGGAAAGAATGTCATCATGGTGGTAGTTGATAGACTTACCAAGTATGCAAACTTTTGTGCATCATCTTATCCATTTAAAGCAAGTAAAACTACATTTATGGACACAATTCAAATGCTACATTGAAACCCAAATATTATTGTGAGCGACAGAGATCCCATTTTTACTGGAAATTTTTGGACAGAGTTATTTTCTTGTTTGGGTACTCAACTAGCTCATGGCTCATCTTATCATCCTCAATCCAATGGTCAAACTAATATCATCCACCGTCCATCACATCATATTTAAGATAAAATTCTAAGCTTCAATAAGTGGAAGATCACACTGAGCATCAACAAGAATTTCTCCAACTCTTAAAGGATAACCTAAATTTGGCACAAAAAAAAATGAAACAACAGACAGATCAACATCACAACGAGAGAAGTTTTGATGTAGGAGACTGGGTACTTTTACAGCTACAACCATACAAACAAATGTCCCTCAACCAAGCTAACAACGATAATAAATTATCGCCAATGTACTATGGTCCTAACAAGGTGTTGCAAAATATTGGTAATATGGCATACAAATTAGAGCTTCCTGCTCCTTCGTGAGTGCATCCAATTTTCCATGTTTCATGCTTAAAGAAGGTTATAGGTGAAAATCTTCTAGTTCAAACAATATTGCTAGAACTTGATGAGGAAGGAAAAATAATATTGGAACCTGAAGCAGTCACAGAAACAAGAACTCGATAGCTACGAAATTGATCAATTTCAGAGTATCTCATCAAGTGAAATAACTTACGCACTGAAGATTCTACATGGGAGGATGATAATTCTATAGAGAAGCACCCAGAGCTACTCAAGAATTGAGGACAACACTTTTTTGAAGGAGAGGGGCATGTTAGGTCCATATATTACTAGTTTAGTCCCTTATTGTTATCGTTGTACCCCTATAACCCCAATATTGTTATTATTGTGCCATTACATTATTATTGATAGGTTGCTAGGATTATATTGTGGCCCCATTTGTATCATCCAAAAATTGTTCATTTATGTAATGTATTGGAATTTTCCCCCTCTAAGTGGTTATTCCTAAGGCGTTGATCTCTCCTTTATTATATATTTGGAGCTGGTTTCATAACAATATGAAGGAATATTTCTTGGTTACTCTTCTAGAAGTAAAGCATATAAATATTACAATAAAAGACTTCGAAATATTGTGGAATGTATTGATGTTGTAATTGATGAGTCTCTCACAGCTCTTAGAAGGGAAATAACATCAATGAATGAAGATGATGATGATGCATACTTTCCCTCATCAAATAAAAAAAATATATAAGAAGAACCAATGAAGCACAGGAAGAAGATATATTAGAAAAAGGCTCCATCCAGGTATGTTCAAAATAATCATCCAAAATCTCAAATATTGGGAGAAAAGGGATCAAGTGTTAAAACAAGAAGAACTCTTGTAGGACCCCCTAGCTCTCTGGAATTTTATCCACTATTGAACCACATAATGTAAATTATGCTAGTGAAGATGAATGTTGGATTCAAGTTATGAATGAATAACTTGATCAGATTGAAAATAATCATACTTGGGAATTGTTTCCAAGGCCTCATGATAAAAATATTATTGGAACAAAATGGATATTCAAAAACAAGTTAAATGAAAATGGAGAGTTCATTAGAAACAAAGCTAGACTTGTTTGTAAAGGGTATTCTCAACAAGAAGGCATAGACTTTGAAGAAACATTTGCACCTATAGCCAGACTTGAAGCCATAAGAATTTTTCTTGATTTTTCAAGTTTTCAACAGTTCAAATTTTATCAAATGGCTGTAAAATCTGCTTTCCTGAATGGTTATCTAGAAGAAGAATTTTATATGGAACAACCAAAATGATTCATTTTGGGAAATGATGAAAAACTTGTTTGCAAACTTAAAAAGGCTTTATATGGTGTCAAGCATGCTCCTCGAGCATGGTACTATCATCTTTAAAAATATCTTCAACAATAAGGTTTCACAAAAGGATATGCTAATAGTAACTTATACACAAAAAATGAGAATGATAAACTGTTGATTATTGTTGTGTATGTTGATGACATAATTTTTGGAAGTAATGAAGAGTCCACGAGTCAAAAAATTTCTTCTATTATGCAACAAGAATTTGAAATTTCATTACTTGGGGAACTAACATATTTTCTTGGCTTACAAGTGCAACAAGAAACATATGGCATAATTTTTTCTAAAGAAAAATATATGAAGCAAACTCTGAAGAAGTATGGGATGGAAGACTACAAACATGTAAGTACTCCAATGGTAATTGTATGTAACCTTAGTTCTCATGATGATTCTTCCATGGTGAATCAACCAGAATATAGATCTATGATTGGAAGTCTACTTTATATAACCAAGACAAGACCATACATTATGCATGCAATTGGGATTGTTGGAAGATTCCAAGATAATCCAAAAGAGTCACACCTTCAGGCTATAAAAATAATATTCAAATATCTACAAGGGACTCAAGAATTTGGTATATGGCATCCAAAGAATTTTGACCTCACATTTCATGTTTACACAGATGTGGAGTGGGTTGGAAATGTTGATGATCAAAAAATCACTAGTGGTGGTGAATTATACATCGGGCCCCAATTAGTATCTTGGTTCAGCAAGAAACAAAGTTCTATTGCCTATCTACAGCAGAAGCATAATATGTGGCTGTCGCATCATGCTGCACACAACTTCTTTGGATGATGTAGACATTACAAGATATTCAAATCAAATGTTCACCTCCTATCTCCATCTTATGGGATAATAAAAGTTCCATCAGTATCTCAAACAATCCTGTTATGCATTCCAAGACCAAGAACATTCCTATCAAGTATCAATTCTTACACGAAAAAGTACTTGAGAAAAAGGTTAAATTGGAGTATGTTCCCTCCAAAGAACAAGTTTTTGATATATTTACTAAACCTCTTCCCAGGGAAGCATTCGAATATCTCAGATAGAAGTGGCGAGTTGTCTCTATCTCTCTTATCAATTTTGCTTAATATCAGAAGAAAAATTTCAATAAGTTGGTTGCATAAAGGCGAATCAAGTATATAAGTGAGTTTCTGTGCATAAAAATGTGTATGGTTTGTGCTGATAGAAATTCTATGGATCAACTTTCAGAATAGTCTGTGGTGTTGTTGGGTAAACTCTGTTGTTTTGTATTTTTCATGCAGTACCTTTCTTTGATATTTATCGCCTTGATAAAGTGGTTGTTGAAGGTGTTCAGGATGCATAGGTTTAGGGGGAGTACTTGCCTTGCTGAAAAGAGTGCATTGTTGGCACTATGATGGTTGTTGTTATGATCTCATTTTTTAGATTCTTTGGTCTTTGGTTATACAGAGTCATATATGTTATTTGATTAAAAAGTCATGTTGAGACCTATGATGTAAATTTTTCATATTTATTCATGTGTAAGGACTTGTTCAAATATGTAAACCCACTTGGTTGGGTAATTAAGTCAATATGTAAATCCTTTGATCCTTGATGTATTTTTGATGTCCTTGGTGATAGGAAAGGTCATACTCTATTGAGTTAAAGAGTCATGTATTTCATTGAAATTTTGTCTGCATGTGCTCAGGGGGAGAAATCGTTCGCCCTTTTCTCTTGATGTCAAAGGGGGAGAATTTTTGGTGTTTGAATAATGTTTATATATATACAAGATGTGGTGATCAAACTCCATCATGGTTTCCATCAAGTCCAAAGGGGGAGATTGTTGGCAATATGATTCTTATGTATTAAAGTGTAGTCCTTGATGGAAACTCTCTGGAAAATAATGAAGTATATGTCGTCTAGAGAAGCACAGTTGTTTGCAGAAGGTCTAATAGAAGAAAAGTGTAAACTCCTGCAGAATTTGGTTAATATTCATAATTGAAGGTTCTATATGCGGGTTAGTACAGGCTAAGTCGTGTATACATGCAGATAAGAACGATCCAAGTCGTGTATGCCTTTTGTGCTCTAAAATTATAATACCAGGGGGCATTACCATGGTTTTAGCCCACAATATTGAGCGTTGTGATGTCTATTTGATTCCGTCCAAGAATACCATCAACACTTGTGTGGTTTTGGCTCATGGTATTAAGAAAGGCTACATCTATATAAGGAGAAGAAGATCATAATGAAATTTTGTGCATGTGTAAGGGTTGTCACTAAATACTTCTCTCTGAAGTATATCTGCATGGGATGGACTCCGTTGATTGGAAGATCTGAAACTATGATGTACCCATGGATACAATGATGGATCAGGATCTATAGACTTGAAATGAATATTTATTTGATCTACTGATGAAATGATTAGATCTGTGACCTAGCGCACATTCATTGAAGTGAAGTGAAGAAATTGGGTAAGTATATAGATCTGAAACATTCTACAAAATTAATATTTAAAGATCTATACATTCGTTCGTCTCTGTGAAAGCGCGTATATAAGTGGCTTTGTCTCATCTAAAGCGCGTATGGAAGTCAAGGTTTTTTGAAGCTTGCTGGAGAGGTTATCTGTTTATTGATGATGTTTTTTTGTTGTCTGTCAATGAAGTCTTCATGTAGATCTTGTTTTTTTGAATACTGTATATGTTGCTAAGTTGAATGTGTACAAATCTTATCAATGAGTGAGTAAAAATGTTTAATGATGCTGACTGAATAAGGGTTCTGCAATTATGAAAATATATTTGATTGAAAGCCTAAAATCTGGCTCTAAGACTGATCATATTCTGTAAATTCAGTATTCTCATATATATACGTAGGTTGGTGTGAAGGAAAGCGCGTATACATGTGGGATCAGTAAAGTGAAGTAGTGTATGAATTTTAAGATAATGAATGATTAGGGTTGAGATTGTTTCTGCATACTGATTCTGAAATCTGAGTTTATTACTGTGTTCTGGTTACAGTGATCTCACTGTTCTGATTGAATTTTGGGTGAAGTTTATTGGTGTTGATATTTATGCTGAGTTGTGTTAAAGTTGTGGGATCCAGTGTGGAAATTGATGAAATGTGGTCTGCAGTAGGTCTGAGGGTTGAAGCCTTTAGTATGGAAGTAGAAGCTTCTTGCTAGTAGAAGACGGTGTTTTGATCAGGGGATTGTAGCTCCCTTCCAGTAGAGGATGGTAAAAGAGATCAGGGGGTTGGAGCTCCCTTCCAGTAGTAGCTGGAGAATGAGTGAAGGTTGCAGCCTTCTGCGGGTAGATGTCTGTGTACTAATATGAGTCTGTATCAATACAATATTATAAGCAATTTTTCATATAATAAATATTAAAGACAGAGACAACGACAATGGTGTTTTTCTCCAGAATTGGGTTTCCACCTTAAATCTTGGTGTTCATGTGTGATGATTTATTATGTCATTACTGCACTTATTTACTGGATAAATATTTGATGCATAATTGATGGTATGGGTTAAATATTTTTTCTGATTGTTTACCTAAATAGTAAAGATATTTGTGTATATGCTAGTTTCTACTTGGAAATTCACGTACATATGCTGGTTGTGCTAATGAAAGTCTTGTATAGGAATCAGTAAAGGAAAAAATAAAATTATTGTGATTATTGCAAATAATGATTCAACCCCCCCCCCCCCCCTCTGTATTTTTCCCATCACGTCCACTATTAGAATGTCTCTCAAACATTTAATCTATTTTCAAGTTTGTACAAGATAGAAATCATGATAGAAAGAATCACAAGTATGATAGGAAGCATTATAACAAATATTTATATGTCATCATCATAGAGGCATGGAAGAATAGCCAAAGTAGAAGTATATATGGTGAAGCAATCATAATACATGATAGAAAGGAAGTATCTCATGGCATATTCAATATTGGAAGGATATAACGATAACTAAAGTAAAAATTGTAATGATTGAATAAATTCATAGAGAAAGAGATCATTATACATCATCATCATTAAAGAGAAGCATTTGCAGAATGAGGATCTCAAGATCCTCCATTGGAATTTTTGTTAGAAGATTCACGTCTACTTAGAAGAAAAAAATGTCACATAAGTGATATGCATTCCACATTATGTGGAATCCACAATTTAGAAGGATGATGGTATGGTGACAAATATGTGCAACATGTCAATTTGGTTGAAGTATTTTCATTTTCAAGAAAGGAAGGAAGTTGCGAGAAGAAAGACTGGATGACCACATGAAGGAAGAGGTATGTATATATTTGGTAATATAAAGATAAAGTCGTGTCATCATATGGTTATAGATAGAATTATTAAAATTATTTATCTCATAAGAATGATTGAATAAAAAAGAACTCTTCCTTTTGTATGATACATGAAGGCATGAATGTAATGTTACTTGAACTCTTCTACACGATGACATGATATGCCCTCATGAAGAATATGAGATGGTTGGAAACTATGGTTCCTATGATGAAGGATCTATGTATAGAAGGTCCAGAGGGAGAAATATGTGAATAAATGTGAAAAAAGAGTTCGTGAAAGATGTATCTATAGTAATGCAAAATAAGATAAGTGATAAACATATGATAACAAAAAGGATTAACTATCACATCTCCATGGAGAAGGTATGAAGACCCTGGTATGTATGTTGGAAAAGGAGAACCTTGGTAATGTATTTCTTGGAGATGGATTCATACAATATGCTAAAGGATGTTGTTGTTGCAAGAAGCATATGTCATGACAAAAGGGCATCTAAAGAGTTAATGTTGAGTTGATGTTAATTTTGCTGGGTTGTAACTGGGCTACCGAAAGAGGGTTGTAGAAGTTCATCGACAACTAATATTTGATGTAATATCCTAGAATAAGCATGACTTGGACTCAAGGTAGTAGTATAAAGGATAGCTAGATTATGACAAGAAGATCACTTCCCGATGAAGAGAAGGATGGCATGAATATTAGTTCAACACTATGTTTAGTTGAAAGGAAAGTGATGGAGAATATGGTCGATTCCCTGTGAAGAAGTTATGAAATATGATGGCTCCATGATGAATAAATTGAATTTATTCCATCAGATGATGATGCAAAAATAAGGATCTCTACAACAGCTAATACTACCATGATCTCCACCAAAGAGAAAATAGTTGCTATTGTAAACAAGTCCCTAGTTAAGAAGAAGCTTGGGTATATTACTTTTATAGGAATGAGTAGATCCTCCCTAGCTGAGAAGGAGAGATAGAAACATCAATTTTGTCTTCATGTCATGAATAAATAATGAAGGATTGTGTAAGCATCTCAATTATGATACACTTTGAGGATGAGGTAGGGAATCCAATAGGAAAGAGTATTTGAAGAGGAAATTCCATGAGGATGTGAATACAAGATGGGAATGGTCCAATAAGTACATACCTTGTGAACATCCATATGGGGTGTGTGCCTAGAGATACAATAATGAAGGTGTCTATAAATTATTTTTCTCCTCGATATTTTTCTTTAACCTTAAGGAGAAATAGAGTTGTTAGTTAAGACTTTGTTATGTGACAACGTTGGTTGATATGATGAGATGTAATTATATAAACTGATAAGATAGCTTACCAATCTGAATCTTCTTATGATAATTATTTAGTATGAGAATTTCTATGTATCGTGTATGTATTAGGAATACCTCCTTACTTAAGAGGGAGTGTTGAAATATGTAACTAGGTTCGGTCTTCATAATGTCTCATGTAATATTGATTTTATGTATTTAATGTAAAGAGAAAAAGAAAATTTATTATTTTTATTTTGAAGCATGGATTTCATGCTCAAGGTTAACTTATATATAGGTCAAGCACCCATTGAGTGCTTCTAGGGATTTTTCATAAAGTCTAGGAGTCACGAGAGTAAATGTAATATGTAAAATACCCTAGTGTGCATCATGTATAAATTCAAAATTATTTAATTGATTTAATGTCATGTCTAAAGACCCTTTAAGATCAAGTCAGCCTAGCAGTTAATAATTCAGCCTACAAGAGAGGACTAGTCAGCCTCATGATGACAAATCAAATCCAAGGAAAGTATATAAATAAGAGATACTTGACCTCGTTTGAGACACATCCAACAAGTTAGATCAAGAAGAATAAAGAGAAAAACAAATAAAAGTGAAGACGAGGAGAATGAAAGGAATAAAGAGCAAAGATTTGAAATATTTTTTGGGATAAATACTCTCACACATGTGAAAGAAGCTAGGGAAAATTTTGTTGCAGCAAGACCGAATTGTAGTCACATCAAGGAGCCAAATTTAGTGTCAAAGAGATCAAGTTTGCAAGACAAAATTACAAGAAGGAAGAAGCATTCAAAGTGAAGGAGAGAGAAGGTAAATTTCACCATATTTTCCCACATGTGCAAGTTAGGGTTTTTGCAGTAGGGGCTGAAAATTGAAGACCTGAAGTAGTGGCCTAAAATTTGAAGTAGAGGTTGAAATCTGAAGGTTTGGAGCGATTTTACTTGGGTTGACTTGGTGAAGGAAAAGCTCATCAAAAGGAGAAGTTGAGTTGGTCTTAGAGGGGTCTATGTTAAGGGTCTTAGGTCTTGGAATTCGTCATTTGAAGATTAGATAAAAAGAGCATAACTCTTTTGGGTTTTTCTCTCAATAGGAGAGGTTTTGGCCTTGACTAGCTGCCTATATTTTTTGTCCTCTTGTCTCATTGATATTCATAGTTTGGGAGCAGAACTCTTTTGGGTTTTTCTCTCAATAGGAGAGGTTTTGTCCTTGACTAGATGCCTATATTTTGTGTCCTCTTATCTCATTGATATTCATAGTTTGGGAGCATAACTCTTTTGGGTTTTTCTCTCAATAGGAGAGGTTTTGGCCTTGACTAGCTGCCTATATTTTTTGTCCTCTTATCTCATTGATATTCTTAGTTTGGTTGTTTTTTTATGATAAGAACACTATAGTAATCAAGTAAATAAGAAGCTAATTACAAGTACATCAAAGTTAAGTAAAATAACATCACAAGCAGTTATCAGAGTAAGAGAAATCACCCTAATCTAGATGCACTTAATTTCTCAACACCTCTTATGCCATAAATCGCATAAACTATCATTTTATTGTACTAGGTATCATATAGGACGACTCTTTAAGATTTGAAAGTTCCATTATCTTCCCCCAATCATTTGACCTATTCTTGAACTAGAACATATCAACATAATAAGTATTTTC
Source organism: Pinus albicaulis (assembly GCA_034641835.2). Taxonomy (NCBI): domain Eukaryota; kingdom Viridiplantae; phylum Streptophyta; class Pinopsida; order Pinales; family Pinaceae; genus Pinus; species Pinus albicaulis. Next base: position 696,632,534 of record CM076575.1, read on the forward strand.
CCATCTTAGAAGAAAAATATTGTACTCTTCGTCCTCCATGGTTGAGATTGTTAGAAGTTTCTTAGTCAACTCTATAACATATAATACCTCTTTAATCTCCAAAGTCTCTCATAAATCTTGTTGAACTTGGATATTCCTAACACCATCTACTACACACCTGGAATTATTTATAATATCCACATTATAGCTTTGATTCTCCCTCTGAAATGTTGAAAAAATATCATGATCTTGTCATGTGAAAAGATGCACCATTTTCCATGAACCATGCACCCTTGAATATGGTATTGGAAATATGAGACACCAATGAAATGCCTCCCTGAATATGGTGGAAAAAATACTTATCTATTAGGCTACTAAGGTTGTTTCCTATTCCTTCCCCTCTCCCTTCTTGTTTTGACATTGACCTGCATAGTGGTCAAACTTGAGACATGCAAAGCACCTAAATTTTCTCACATCCTTATTTTTCCCATCTTGTGAAGTATCTTTCTCACTCAAATTCTTCCCAAGATTCAAATTTACCTTCTTTTTTTTTACTCACAAGAGCAAGGTTCTCACCATAAACTATATATTGGGCACCATATAGAGACTCCTATTGAATGTTCTCTTGGATGAAGTCTTCCCAGAACCCCTCCCAGACTGGAAGATTTTCTTGTGCCACAATACCTTTAATGAAGGGATATCATGGCTTTGTGAATCCATTCAAGTTCGTCCTCTCAAAGCCCTCATATAAAATGGCCTCCACAATTGTAGCCAAATTATCATGGACCAGAGTGATCCTAGTGAGATAATATGCTATGATATCTAACTTAGACATCTTCATGCTCTTGAAATTTTATCTCAACACCATTTTTCTATTATGATTTTCACTTTGGTAAAACATAGAGCTTACCACATTTCTATAGATGATTTATTTCTAGAAAGATGAGGGATCACATTATCTTTCACCCCATCCAAAATTATTTTCCCAAATTTAACATTCTTTTGTTTATGGAGGGCTAGTTGTGTAGCATCAATAAGAGGGGTGAGTTTCTAATCTAAAAAATCATATATCCCATTCTACATCAGAATTAATGCTATCCTCTCCTCAGGAATTTTTTTGGATGCACCCTCCAACCGGTCTTCAAACCCCAACATTATTTCAACCATTATCACAACTTCCAAATCAAATACTCAAACCCTAGAAAAGTATAGCTCTTGGAAAATTATTTTACTATTGTAATGAATATTATCTCTCAAATTTTTAGTGTTGTGATACCATGTTAAGTTTTGAATATCATATATGATTTAATATTCTCAACAACTCATTTTATACCAAGAAAAATATATCAACCCAACAAGTTAAATTTTCCAAAAACTGTTGAGTAAGAAATAAACTGGAATTTAAGTTAAATAATTTTCATTATAAATTTAATATCATATTAGTCACAAAATATTGAAAATTTTACCCAACAAATTATCATTCACTTTTATATTACACAGAAAAATTAAGACTCCCCTAATGAGGAAAATTATCCTTCGAAAATATATAGAAAAATCATCACAATAGAACTTGTATTTTCACCCATTGGGAATTTTTTCCCCTGAAGAATTCAACCCACTAGAAATTATTTGATAAGAATTTGGATCAGTGCCTAAAATTAGCTAAAATTTAAAAGTGCTAGAAATTGATTCGAACCTGAACAACTAGATAGATTTCGTCTCCAAGATTCTGACACAACTCGTTTCATCAAAATCCGAGTTCATATGACTGAGTTATCGTCTACTGTCTGTTTTCCAAAACAAGCAAAAACGAGCAAAACATGTACAATGCTGATGTGGCAAGTATAGTTAGTATTGCTGGAATATTCTCCCAATTGCAACTAGTCGCACTATGAAAAGTGTCACCTTTAGATTCGCTAGATGGGTTAAGTGAAGAAATAAATTGCCCAATGACCTCCAATTCCTCCTAAGTTGGATTAGAAATTTTTTTAAGGGTTGGAGTATAACCCAACTAGAGGGTGCCATGTGTCCTCTCTGGTGGGCCATCCCTCAACCTTTGAAATCAAATTATATGTTACATCAAGGTTTTAAACATTAGTCGTATGGTGGACTCATTTTAGTATATATATATATATTATAGATCCAAACCCACCTTTTGGCGGATATCACCAACTTTGGAGGAGCCACTAAAAAAGTATGGAGGAGGTTCCAAACCTGGCCGCGTCGACAAGTTAGCGGTGGAGGTATTTATGTCTTGGTGCAAAATTGTATGGCAGAGTGGGGGCTCGAACCCCTGACCTCCCGCCTACAAACCAAGCGCCTTACCATCTCCACTATCAGGTGTTTCTTACTCATACAGTCTTATGTGCCAATTTAAATTCATATGAACCGACAGTTGGGGGTTGGAGGGAGCCATCCTCTCAGGCCAGCCCCCTCCCTATGCGGCCATGGCTCAAGAACCGGGAGCTACGATAGATGATCCGGCGGATTTTTTTAATGGCGATTAATTAACGGTTAAACGTGGTTAATATACAATAAACCGTCATTAACATTAAAACCATCGCTTTTCATTAAACCTTATGTTATCTGCCCGTAAGTGTGCTTAGCGCTAATTAAGCTAAAGATTAAGTTGGTGGTTTTTCTGGAGGCATGCCAATTTTGGCGGGAATTCCAAATTTAGAAAGTTAACTGGCAGTTCCTCAAGTTTTGGAGGAGAAATTGGGGCAAATTTGGTTTTGATCATAACTCACTCAATTTTCAACCAAATTGAGCTCAGTAAAAGTCATTTTTGGCTAATTGGCATGCTGGAAGCTCAATGGAGTAGGTTACAAAGGTATAAAATGTCATCTACATGTTTTTTTTTTGCATTTGAATATTTTTTAAGGTCAAGGCCACTATGTGTTGGGGTCATTGCTAGAGCATTCAGAATCCAAATTCAACAAACAAATAGCCAAATTTCGAAGATTATGATGTTTTAAACTCATTGGAACATGTTCCAAGAGGTCTAAAGCTTGTAAAAACAATTTTATCACACTTGAAGCTAATACAAAGGTCACACTATGAAGCTGGACCAAGGAGATGTAGCCCAGGAGGGGTGAAATCATTTATAAAAATTCTCTGTGTTAAGCTTTGTTATGTGTATTTGTTGTGTTTAATATTGCTTATGTTCTGTCATTTAAAATTATACTTTTTAAGCTTATGAAAAACTCATAATTTCACTAAGTACATTGTTTTCCAATCACATGCTCATAAACAAACTGATGAAGGATAAGTAAAACAAATGCAAAGAAAAGTTTATAGCTAAAATGAAACTAGAATAACGATAACTAGCATTCAATTTCATATCAAGTTGGTATCAAAGCACAAGGTTACTTGCTTTTTTTACTTGAAGGGTTTTAACAGTGCAACTTTACTGATGCTTACAAGGTTGAGATTGCTAAAGGAGAAGGGAAGTCGTTGATCACTAGTCCAGAAGTTAGTACAAGAAGGAAAAAGGTTGAGAAAGAATAATCCTTACCTAGAGGATGATCTGAAAGGAGTGTATTAGTTTTGTTGTGCTAAGTGTCCTTTTAGTAATATAAACACGTACAATTTTTCTCCATATGTTTGCTTAAGGAATCAGAGTTTTAACCATGAAATATAGATGAATTAGTGAACTTTAAGCATGAAAATAAGCCTTAAAAACACTGAACAACAGTGTATAATAGAGAAAAAATTCACACATAAGTTTTACACAGTAGGCATGATGAAGCAGTTCACCCATCCTCGACTACATCTGTTGGTCCAACTCCCAATGGCATATCCCTCTTTGTCATTATGCTCAAAATTGTAAATTACATGTCTTTATAGGTCTCTAATGGCAGTTTTCTCTCCACCAATGGCTCCAGAATGCTCAAATTTGTCTAGGTAGACTCTTGTTTCACCAAAAAATGGTTGAAAATTGACCTCCCAATGCATTTTTCCCAATGACAGCTAGAAAAGCTCCACTAAATGTGGAGACAAGCACTTAACTGCAGTTACATTTAATAAAATCCCTAAAAATTAGGGGCGCGCTATATTCTCCGCCGAATTAACTAGTTGGATAAACATTTAACGGTTTTGGAGGCGGGGTGCTCACATACCGACCCCACCCTTAACTCCGTGGCTAACTGTTTATTAACCTCCACATATAGCTTGGAACCCGAAGATGACTCAAAGTTCCAAATCCCATGGAATTTTTTGCCATTACACTGCACATGTGAATGTGTTAAGAACGCTGGTAGTTACGTTAAAGTTACGGTTCTAATGTGGATTGGTTGTCACTGGTTTCAACATCTATTGCCACGATCTGTCCTGTGACCATAACCATGGGGCCGCCTGCGGGTTGGGACCGCCAGTGGCCCCCTCCCCCATATCTAAAACTTACCAACCATAATACAATGCAGAACTCATTACATGGTAAGAAACATCATGTAGGTGGGCTGGTAGAAGGTATTTTCTATGGGCAGGAGGTCGTGGGGTCCACCCCCAACTCCATAAAAATTTTGACACAACATCTTGAGGACACATGGTGGCCTCCAGGATTTCCACATGTCACTCATCCGTTGGTTCAAAAAAAACCCATCAAACGGTCCAAAAATCACCTCTATACCACAAACATTCAACAACCCAGATTGAGCCACGTGGCATGATCTGATTGGCTTAGAAAAAATGGAATATTCCAGGAATATACCTGTTGACTATAACTACATGTTGACTGGGCATCTAGTAAAAAAAAAATCTGTTTGGGAAAATGGACAGAACGTGATATCTTCCTCATACGAAATTGGTTTTTTGAACCATTTGCGGTGTCGAAATCACAACGATGAGACCTTTCCGGTAGCTTAGGTTTAGACCTGTTTCTAGCACTTTCATTTTTAAGCTTAACACATGATATCCTGATCACACCTCCCCACTGGGAAGCTTTTGGATCCTAAAAGACTTTAATCACATGTTCAGAAGATGAGGGTACAACTCCCTCACCTTTTCTACTTCCATCCATCTTGCCTTACTTGGTTTGCTGCCCTTGAGCCCAATCTGAAGATAATCGACACTTCCCCTCTTAGAAGTGCATGTCCTCCTGTCAAGGCTAGAATCCTTCTTGAGCTTGTCTAGAAATTCTGGCAAGAAATCTTCTATTTATGGAAGTTTAATATCACTCCTTTGATCATCAATCAAAGAAGGCTCATACAAATGTAAATTCTCCACATTGACAATGGAATACATTTGCATATATGAAGGCAAGTCAATTTGAAATGCATTATTACCAACTTGTTTAATAATCTTGAATGGACCATAACGAATAGGCTTGAGATTTTTACCTTCTCCTTGCATCCTTTCTTTGCTTATGTGAAACCATACTTCATCTCCTTCTTGAAACTTGTGATCAAATCTATGTTTTTCGTGCCTCTCCTTGTACTTTCTTCGATTCTTCTCAAGTTGTCCTTGAACTTGTTGATGAATAATCTGAATTTCATCAATGAACTTTTGAGCCTTGTCAATATCGCTATGCCCATCAATTGCAACATCCTTCTCATAGATGAAGTCTAATAGCGATTTAGGCAAATAACCAAAGAAAGCTTCAAAAGGTGAAGTATTTGTAGAAGAGTGCTTGGCCCAGTTGTAAGCGTGTTGAATGTAATGTAGTTTTTCACTTGGGATGTTTGCTGCAATATCCTCTCGATAGATGCACAACGATTATGTTCACCACCTCGGTTTGGCCATCAGTTTGGGGATGAAAAGCAGTACTCTTTTAAAACTTTGTGTCCATCATCTTCCAAAGATTGGACCAAAAATTCCCAATGAAACTGGAATCCTTGTCACTAAAAATATAAGTTGGAAAACCAAAATGAACCCATACATGTTGAAAATAAAGTTCAGAAATTTGTTCAGCATTAATGGTTTTCTTACATGGCATAAGTATACACATTTTACTGAATCTATCCACAACTACATAAATATAATCATGTTGCTTTCTTGACATAGGTATACCTCCAACAAATTCCATGGAGACACCCTCCCATGGCCTTGATGGTACCGGTAGCGACGTGTACAACCCAAGATTCCTATTGCTAGGCTTGCTTGTTGCACACATACAACATCCTTTTATAAAACATGACACACTATCTATCATGTGAGGCCAATAACAATACCTTTGAAGATGCGCCACTATTTTGCTTACCCCAAAGTGTCCAGTAATAAGAGATGAATGAGCCTCTCTCATGACACTAAGTCTCTCTCCTTGTGCTATACACGGCTTGCCAAAATGAAACAGAAAATTGTTATGCAAGTGATAATCATTTTCCTCAACTTGATTCCATTCACTCAATCTACCATACACATCTTTAAAATCAACATCAGATGCATACTTTTCTATGTAACTCTCATGTACAATAGAATCTTTTTTAAGCAAAGTAGAAGCACTTATAAGTGGCCTTGAAATCATATCAACTAATTTATTGAAAATATCTTTCTTGTACCTTATAACTAAGTGAAACTGTTGAAGAAATCCCATCCACCTGAAATGTCGTGATTGTTGCAATTTTGTTTGCGATTGCAAGTACTGGAGCGGTTGGTGATCGGTATGTATAATCGTCTCTTTACCCATCAAGTAGTGTTTCCACTTATTGACGCTTTGTACCAATGCATACATCTCTTTGTCATATGTTGGATAATTGATTACAGCACCATTGAATGTTTCAGAATGAAAATCAATAGGCTTACCATGTTGCAAAAGTACTACGCCCATGGCATAATCACTAGCATCGGTTTGTATCTCGAATGGTTGTCTCAAATCCGGTAATGCAAGGACCGGAGCTGAAATGATCTTGTATTTTAGAGCTTCAAAAGCTTGTTTTTGTTTGCCTCCCTATTAGAAGCCTTTCTTCACACTTCTCACTTCATGCATAGGAGTTGCTATCACAAAAAAGTTAGAAATAAACTTTCTCCAATACTAACTTGCGCCTAAGAAAGTTCTTACCTCGGTTACTAATTTGGGAGTGGGCCAATTCACAATGGCTTCCACTTTAGAAGGATAAATTCTCAATGCACCTCCTCCTACAATGTGTCCCAAATAAACCAAAGAAGCCTTTCCAAATTCACACTTAGACATCGTAAGAAATAATTGCTCTTTCTTCAAAACATAAGTACCCTCTTTACATGAAAGACATGTTCTTCTCTTGTTTTGCTGAAAATGAGTATATCATCTAAATACACAATCACAAAGTAATCAAGAAATGGATGCAAAAAAATATCCATAACACACATGAAAGTCGTCGGTGCATTACATAAACCAAATGGCATAACCAACCACTCAAAGAGTCCTTGTTTGGTTTTAAATGCAGTCTTCCATATGTCACTTTCTGCAATTCTTACTTGATGATATCCACTTCATAAATCTAACTTAGTGAAAAAAAAATCTTCTTTCAGCTAATCTAGAAAATCATCTATGCTTGGGAGTGGGTATCTATTCTTTACCGTTATCTTGTTCAAAGCCCTGAAGTCGACACACATGCACCAAGTCCCATATTTCTTCGGAATCAAGACTATGGGTGAACCACATGGTGAAGTGCTTGGCCTTATGAGTCCCGTGTCCAACAATTCCTTGATTTGCCTCTTTATTTCAGCATTCTCCATTATTGACATGCGATACATGCTGATGTTTGGAAGAGGACAATCTTGTTGAAATTGATTCTCATGTTGAATCTCCCTTTTAGGAGACAATCTTGTTGGCTCATGATGTGCATCAACTACATCATATAAATCTAATTTCAACTTAGGATCACAATCTTCAAATGACTCATTATTAACATCAACTTTAGGCTTAATCATTAGAAGAACAAAATTCATACTTGAATTCACTAGCCTTTTTACCTGTCCAACATTTACCATTGCAATATTTGTCTTCTTGCGATGTGCTTTAACAATGTACTCCTTGCCATCTTTGAATAAATGGTATTTGTTCTCATGGCGATAGAAGATAGATTTACTGTCCTACAAGTAAGGACTGCCCAACACAACACCTATAATATCAAGCGGAACCACATCTAATTCAACTGTGTCAACAAAATGTGCAGTTATTGCAAAGTGCAATATGCACTTTTTTGAAACCTGTAAATTTTCATCCTTACAAATCCACCTAAGTAGATATGGTTTTGGATGTGGAATGGTCTCAAGGTTAATTTTCTTGACCAAGTCTTTAGAGATTAAACTCGCTTGTGAACCACTATCAAACAGTGTATCAATCTTGGTATTTTGGATATGACCCTCACATGAAACAGTTCAATTCTCTCTTCTTCATTTGGAGCTTCTATGTGATAGTTTGAAGTACTAGTACTGGGTTTTGTTTCAATTTATTTCCCCTTAATTTTCTTCAATTCCATGGCTGTAATTTTAGTGTCATCACCTGAATCCTCTCCTAAGTCACGTTGAGTTGTAGCTGCAGTTTTCTGCTTCCCTTTGTTTTTTTTAAACTTAGGTCTCTTTTCAGCATGTATTTTCCATCAATTTTTCTCTTCATGGCCATCTCTTGAACAATGTTTACAAACAACTTTCTCTCCCTCTTTCTTGAAATATGCATTATTTTTGCGTTTTCCTTTTGAGTTCTTCTCTTTGTTTTTCCCCTTAAAAGGTTTGTTTCTACCCTCTTCAAAAGTATTTTTCCCTCTAGCTTCTAGATGTGTGGCTTGAACACATACCTCATCTAGACTTGTAGGATTAAACATGAGGATAATATTTCTAAGGTAGCTATGTAAGCCCCCTATGTACTTCAGCAAAGTATCTTGACTCTGCAAGTCTACCCCTATTAAGAGAGCTCTTCTCCTAAATTCTTGGGTGTAGTCATGTACATTTTTTCCTTTCAATTGTCTAAAATTTTTCCAGTTAATTATGCCTTTCTGCATATGAGCTAATGGATAAAACTGCTGTTTTATTGTAGTAATGAAATCAGTCCATGATAGAATAATCTTACCATTCTTTTTTATCTCCTCCTTTGTCTTGGCTTCCCACCAAACAAGAGTTGCACCTTCCATCCTCAATGAAGCTAGTTGGATTTTGGTGTCATCATCATGAAGGTTTTGAATTCTCAAATAAACCTGTAATTTCCTAATCCAATTATCAAGATTTTCTACATTGACTTCACCATTAAACATTTGCAATTCAAACTTAACATCAAGTTTTAGAAAAGGACTTTTACCAATGTTCTTTGACTTAGATGGTTGATGTACTGAATGAAGTAGAGGATGATGAGGATGAAGATGAAGGTGACGATGGTGACTTTACACTGCCTCCATTTCATCCATTGCCCTTCTTTGATTTATCTTCATATTTTTTAACTCCTGATGATCCCTAAACTTCCTTGTGAAGTTTGGATCCTTCTCCTTCTAGTCTTTCGTTACTTTCTTGATAAAGGACTCTCACCATTTTAGTCATGTCAAGGAATGCTTTCCTGAACACTCTTTCTTCCTCTTTGGGATCCATCTCTTCATGGGTTTCTTCTTCTCCCGGAGGCATGCTTGATGTTGCTTCTGCTTCTCTTGGAGGTGAACTAGGTGGTCGAGAATGTGGCAATCTTGCCCTCCTTTGTTGTGGCTCACTTTGAGAACCTCTTGCTTCCACCAATTTTCCTTCTCCTCTCTTAAGCTTCAGCCTAGTAAGCATGAAAACCCTTGAAAACAGTTAACAAATATTTGCACATAAAAACACCAGAGATAAAACTCTAGCTCTGATACCAACTTGATCTGAAAGGAGTGTATTAGTTAATTAGTGAACTTCAAGCATGAAAATAAGCCTTAAGAACATTGACCAACAATGTATAACAGAGAAAAATATTCACACATAAGTTTTACACAGTAGGCATGATGAAGCAATTCACCCCTCTTGGGCTACATCTGCTGGTCCAACTTCTAATGACATGTCCCACTTTGTCATTATGCTCAAAATTGTAAATTACAAGTGTTTACATGCCTCTAATGGTTGTTTTCTATGCACCAATGGCTCTAGAATACTCAAATTAGTCTAGGTAGAATCTTTTTTCACCAAAATTGGTCGAAAATTGACTTACTAATGCATTTTTCCCAATGATAGCTAGAAAAGCTCCACTAAATGTGGAGACAAGCACTTAACTACAGTTACATTTAATAAAATCCCTAAAAATTAGGGGCACACTATATTCTCTGTTGAATTGACCGGTTTGATAAACATTTAATGGTTTTTGAGGCAGGGTGATCACATACCGACACCGCCGTTAACTCTGTGGCTAACTTTTTATTAACCTCCACATATAGCTTGGAACCCGGAGATGACTTGAAGTTCCGAAGCCCATGGAATTTGTTCCCATTACACTGTGCATGTGAATGCGTTAAGAACAACAGTGGTTACGTTAATGTTACGATTTCGATGTAGATTGGTTGTCGTCAGTTTCATCATCTATTGCCACGGTCTATTGTGTGACCAGAACCATGGGGCCGCCAGTGGGTTGGGACCGCTATCAGTCCCATGCCCCATATGAAAAACTTACCAACCATAATACAATACGGAACTCATTACATGGTAAGAAAAATCATGTAGGCGAGCTGTTAAAAGGTCTTTGCTATGGACAGGAGGTCGCGTGGTCGACCCCCCCCCACCCAATTCCATAAAAAATTTGACACAGCATCCTAAGGACACGTGGTGGCCTCTGGGATTGCCATGTGTTGCTCATCCGTTGGTTCAAACAAAACCCCATCAAATGGTCCAAAAATCACCTCCATACCACAAATATTCAATAGCCCATATTGAGCCACGTGGCACGATAGGATTGGCTTAGAAAAAATGGAATATTCTAGGAATATACCTGCTGACTGTACCTGCATGCTAATTAGGCATCTAGTCACAAAATTTTTCTATTTGGGAAAATGGACAAAACACGATATCTTCCTCATACGACATCGGTTTTTCGAACCGTTCATGGCGCCGGAATTGCAATGATGATACCTTTTCGGTCGCTCAGGTTCGGACCTGTTTCGAGCACTTTAATTTTTTAGCATAACACATGATCTCCTGATTAAAGGACGACTCAAGGAAACACTTGAAGCACAAGAGGCTCAAGTGATTGAAGAGATACAAGATGCAGAGATTGAACTTGAATCTACAGCCAAAATGTCAGGGCATGAAGCTTTGTGAATTTTTGTGAAGCTCTTTAATTCATTACATTGTGATGGAAACTTCATTAAGTGGTGATTCTAAACCATCCTCCTTTGCAAGACTCTTTGATAAATAGATGAAGTAGGACATATACATCACGAAAGATATGGTGAAAAATCTGTATGAAGATATGTGGGAGAACACTAAACTTCAAGATAAATTGGTTTCCATGAAGAAAGAGAAGAAAGAACTTCTTCAAAATATGCATGAGATGGAGATTCAACTCCATGATGTCAAAGAAGCCTTAGCCAAGCATGTGCTTGAAGAAGATGTAAATAATTCAAATTTTTCTTCAATTTCTTCTCAATATAAATGTGTACGTTCATATGAAAAACACACTAGAGGAATAGGGTCCAAATTGATGATAAAAATGGGCTATGAAGGTAAAGGATTAGGCAAACATGCACAAGGCATAGTTGAGCCAATTATGGTTGAGGAAAGGCCCAAGTATTTGGGTCTTGGCTATGGAAAACTTTATGGAGAAAGTTATAAAGCCATGAAGTCACTTGAAACAGTTCCAAGAAGGAATTTTGCTACAGGTTTGTAAATTTTGGAATCAAGATGAATGCAATTGTTTGAATCCCATGTTGCAATAAGATGCTTGTAGACATGCATCTTATGGCGAACAAGAGAGTTGTGACAACTCTAAGGAAGTGAACATTGTTGTTGGTCTTCAAAAGAGAGTTGGAGCCTATTCAATTTCATCTCCTCAAGAAGGTGATAAAGATGGACATTCAAAGAAAAATTCAAGGTATAATTCTTCCTATAATCATGTTGTTTATGATTATGTTAAGCATGAAAAATCTGCATGCATGAATGAGAGGAAAATTTGCTGTTCATATTGTGGTTTGTATAACCATCAAGTTCAAGATGATGGAAGAGAATGATAGCATACAGGAAATAGTCAAAGCAAAGCCAACTCTAATAGAAGATACAAATGATTTGAACTTATTGTCAGAAGAAGGGACATCTCATTGCCCAATGCTAGACACCGCATCGAACAACTCATCCCAAGAATTTGAAGCAAGTGGATAAAAAGACTGGTGAGAATGGAATAGGAGATTCCATCATCAATGTGAGTCAAGATGATTCACAAAAAGAGGATGTTCAGCAGGAAAAATCGGCATTGAAGTGGATTGGTAAGAAATGTTTCAATTTATTGACCAAGTAAGGCATACATTTCCTTTGTACATAGTTGCAAATTTCAGCCTTATGTATGCATGAATGTCTTTTGAAGTATGACAAGTTGCAACAGATTATTACAACTTGTATGATGCGAGATTGCATGTGAATGTTATTTGGTTGAAGGCATTATATTTGTTGCAAAAAATTTGTCAAGATGGTGTAAAAGATGGGTATGCCACTCATTTATGTTGCAAAAATTTATCATTCAGCTCAGCTCTTATGATCACTCTTATATTTTTGGTTTTTTACTTGTTTGTACATGAAAGAGAGAGTTGAAGAGTTTACATATGCATGAGATTTTGTATATGTAAATAGAGGACTTGTGATAATTTCATTGGAAATAGATACATGCATGAGTGTTGTCAATATGTATCTTAGAATGTCGACTTGTGTCGATTGTACTACACATATGTTTATCGACTTGTGTCGATTGTGTCATACACATTTCATATAGATTTATGTCGATTGTGTTGTACATATGTTTATTGACTGGTGTCGATTGTGTTGCACAAATATCATATCGATTTATGTCGATTGTGCTATACAGATGTTTGTCGACTAGTGTTGATTGTGTCACACACATTTCATATCGATTTATGTCGATTGTGTTGCATATTTCATGTTAACTTGTGTTGTTGATGTCACATGCTTTTTGTCGACTATGTCTGTCGGTTATTCTTATCGACTTATGTTTTAGTCGATGGTGTTTGTCAATTGTGAGTCGATATTGGATACACCAATGTGCAAGAAGATCGCCATGTACTTGATTCTACAAGAGGTGACGGTCATTTCATTGAAGGAGAAAAAACGAGGTGGTCGTCATTTCAATTCTTGCATAATGTTTTCTTTTCAAGATTGATTGTGTTCTTATGACAAGATGTTGCAGGAAGTTTGATGTCCATTCAGTGAGAAGTGGACGAGATGAAAAGTGTTTTTCACCCATTACAAAACAAGTTGGTTTCTTGTGTTGACACCAAGATTTCAATCATATTGCAAGTTTAATTTGGATAAGAGGATTTCCAATAAGAAGCTTGTATGTCGTTTCTGCAAGAGGGACTTCATTCTCAGTGGGAAGGATAACAGTTTTCCAAGCACATAGAGATCGATTTCATACAACAGGATATGTATCAGTCAACAACAATCAACAATGTTGAAGTGCGTCAACAACAACCAGAGAATAGTGGTTGAGAGACATAGGCAGTTGTGATGCAAGGCATGTCAATATAATTATCAAGTAAGACTTGTTAAGTAAAATCAGTTGATATAACTTGAAATCAGAAGAGTGTTTAAGCTGAAGAAGATAATTATCAGCTTTTGTGGGTCCAAAAGCCCGTCAGTTGGAAGGTGTGATCATAATTTGGATCAGGGCCTAAAATTAGCTAAAATTTCAAAGTGCTCGAAATTTCTTCGAACCTGAATGACCAGATATAGTTCATCGCCAGGATTCCAGCACAACTCATTTCATCAAAATCCGAGTTCGTATGACTGAGTTATCGTCTGTTGTTCATTTTCCAAAATAGTAAAAAAGGAGAAAAACAGGTACAATGTTGATGTGGCAGGTACAGTGAGCATTGCAAGAATATTCTATAGATTGCAACCAATGGCATTGTGACAAGTGTCATCTTTAAATTCACAAGATGGGTTAAGTGAAGAAATAAATTTGTCAATGACATCCAATTCCTCCTAATTTTGAATGTGAAATTTTTTAAGGGTTGGAGTATAACCCAACCAGAGCGCGCCATGTGTCCTCTCTGGTGAGCCATATCTCAACCTATGAAATCGAATTATATGTTACATCAAGGTTTTGAACAATAGTCGTATGGTGGACTCTATATATATATATATATATATATATATATATATATATATATGTATGTATGTATGTATGTATATATTAGTTCCAAACCCACCTTTCGGTGGATATCACCAACTTCGGAGGAGCCACTAAACAAGTATGGAGGAGGTTCCAAACATGGTTGAGTCAAAAAGTTAGTGGTGGAGGTCTTTATGACTTGGTGCAAAATTTTATGGTGGAGTGGGGGCTTGAACCCTTGGCCTCCCACCTGCAAATAAAGCACCTTACCATCTCCATTTTCGGATGTTTCTTACCCATACGGTCTTTCACGCCAATTTATTTTCATATGAACTGACAGTTGGGGGTTAGAGGGGGGCAGCCCCCTCCCCATGTGGCCACAGCTCAAGAACCGAGAGCTATGACAGATGATCCGACGTATTTTTTAAATGACAATTAATTAACAGTTAAACGTGGTTAATCCATGATAAACCATCATTGACACTAAAACCAACGCTTATCATTAAACCTTATATTATCCACTTGTAAGCATGCTTAGCACTAATTAAGCCAAAGATTAAGTTGGAGGGTTTTTTGAGGTGCTCCAATTTTGGCGGGAATTCCAAAGTTAGAAAGTTAACTGGCAGTTCCTCCAGTTTTGGAGGAGAAATTGGGGCAAAGTTGGTTTTGGTCATAACTCACTCAATTTTCGACCAAATTGAGCTTAGTAAAAGTCATTTTTGGATAACTGGCATGTTGGGAACTCAATGGAGTAGGTTTTAGAGGTAGAAAAGGTCATCTTTAGGTGTTTTTGTGCATTTGAAGATTTTTGAAGGCGAGGACCATCAGGTGTTGGGGTCATTTCCAGAGCATCCAGAGTCCAAATTCAATAAACAAATAGTCATTTTTGGGAGATAATGATGTTTTAAACTCATTAGAACATGTTCCAATAGATTCTTAATCTTGTAACAGAAATTTGAGCACACTTGATTCAGCTAATACAAAGGTCACACTATGAAGCTAGACCAAGGAGATGTAGCCCAGGAGGGGTGAACTCCTTTATCAAAATTCTATATGTTAAGCTATGTTATGTGTGTTTGCTGTGTTTAATATTGCTTTTTTTCTATCATTTAAAATTATGCTTTTTAAGCTTATGACAAATTCATAATTTCACTAAGTACATTGTTTTCAATCACATGCTCATAAACGAACTCAAGAAGGATAAGTAAAAAAAATGCAAAGAAAAGTTTATATCTGAAATGAAACTAGCACAACAATAACTAGCATTCAATTTCAAATCATTATTAGCCATGAAAGTAACTCAAACTCTACCTACAAATTTGAACTCCTTCTACTTAACATGTATGACCCCATATGCATTAAAGAAATTTTCCCTCTTTCTATTGGACAAACCTAGCTAGAAAAGCTAAGCCCCTAACAATTTTTGACCTCCTCTCTCTACAAACTCATCCTCCTAGAATCCTTCTCGTAAAATAACCTTGTTGCACACCTTTATATTTTCCTATATATTAATAAATTATCTCCCCATGCATTCAATGTATCTTCACCTCTCCATTAGGTTTATTTTATAATTTTCATTAAGCTAAATCCCTAACCCTTAATCACCAAAGTGATGGATACATAGGGTTAAATCCTAGCCCACTTAGATCAAGGATATATATTATATCTAATTCACTAAAATGAATTAAATTAATTTTTATTAGAAACCTTAGCTTAATAGCGAACAGTAACTAAATAATTAATCATTATTTTTTTCTTAAGTTAAATGTAGGAAATAAATTATAAAAAACATTCACTCAATATAGGAAAGTAACAAAAGAGGTTTTTGGACATCTTCTACATGGTTGAAACCTAGCCTTGAAGAAGCACCTATATGAGCTACCATTATTAACACACAATTCTAATCTCATGGGTGCATTTGGGCCATAGGGGATTAATCATTTTCCATTAGGGGGATTAAAAATTCCTACTAGTGCCTATTATCCCCTTTAAGGTGCCTAATATGCAAGTCGAGTGTTGGTGTGCCACTCAAAGGCATAATTTCCACTCATGCAAGTGTAGCATAATGGTTATGGGATTTAAGTGGTGTTTCAAGTACAATGGGAAATGAATTTATGCATGTATACTTGAATATTAGGTTTAAATTGTGTGTGTGTGTGTGTGTACCATGCAATATCTAGAAGATATATGAAATTACTAGATTTGTTCAATATTATATATCGGACTATTTATCTATTTATCTATACACACATACACACAATAACTATATGTAGGATTATGAAATATTAGGCTATTATGTTTTTCATAGTTACGTGGGAAAGTTGGTGAATTGCAGATACATTTCTTGCACGTACACATATGCAAAATGTTGAGGTTGAATGTTTGGATGTAAGGACAAAATTATTTGTGAACCTATAACCTTATTGATATTTCAATTTTCATACCTACATGAAATATTACAAGTTACATGGTTCTAGAAAAATTTTACATCTTATTATACCTTGGTTTGTGCAATTGGAAAGTTGAAACCCTTTACCATGCAAGCAAACCAAAAATTGTGTTGTAGGACAAAGAGGGAAAATTGGTTGAAGTTTCCTTCTTAAAATATATGTTA